>JAZKJV010006463.1:0-626101 GCA_037367405.1 Ottelia alismoides
TCAAAAAGTTTTAGAGATTCGATGGATGCATGAAGGTGTCACTAAGAGAGAGAAATTATTAAGAGAAATGAAGAACAAATTGAAGGAGGGGAGAAGATGAAGAAGAAGACTAGACAATAATACCCCTCTTAACTTCCCCAAGGTTTGAAAAAAACCATGTTTAAGTCAATTCATTGACGATCAATCTGATGGAAGGTCACAAGTCATAACGGAGAAAGAAGTGAGGGGCACAACTAATATTACCAAAAACATAGGGGCATAACTGAAATTGTGATATCTCAGAGGGGCACAAGTGATAAAAACCTAAATATTTTATTTTTGATTATTTTTAATTGTGTTCTTTTTATTTGCATTTTTAAAAATATATATAATATATACAAAATAATAAAAATGTAATAAGTTCAAAAGTACAAGGAAATGAATAAATAAAAGGGTAAATTACAATTTGGTTCCCCATTTATGGGTCATAACCCAGAATGGGTCCCAATCTTTAAATTGTAACGATCGGGGTCCCATGACCATTTAGGAAATGGAAATTTTGGGGTTCATGATGAATATGCCCTTGTTGGGAAGAGATGGGGGTTGAGTTCCAACTTTTAAACAAGGCATACTTGTCATTAGCCCAAAAAGTTCCTTACATTTAATGTCCATGGGACCCGAATCGTTACAATTTAAAGATCGGGACCCATTCTGGGATCGGACCCATAGATGGGGACCCAAATTGTAATTTACCCTAAATAAAATAAAATAATATAGGTACAATATAGATACAATACGTATAAACGCTCTAAAAAGCTAACTTTCATATCTTAACTCCAATTTTTATCAAACTATATTCACTTTAAATTTTATTTAATTTTGAACACAATGAAATTGAGTTTGGTTTATTTTTGGTTTTTATCGATGATAATGATCTTTTAATTTTTTCTTTGGATCTTTTCCAGACTATTGTTTCTCTTATTCTATACAAAGTTTCTTCTTTCAATTATTTTTATTATTTACACTTATTTTTATGTACAAGTTCCTAGAAGAAAACATTTTTATTTGGATTTGTTTTGATGATAAATAAATAGTATAAAATATATGCGTTATAAATATGATTTTATATGTACATTATGACATTGATTTTATGGATTATTATAATTTATTATTATAAATTATAGACCCTATCTCCCCAACTTTATTCCTTGTCGATCAGCTCAATGATTGGCCTGGTCTCGAGGATCGAGTCGGTATGTATTTATTTCATATACAACCTTGTCTTCTTTTCTTTTTCTTTTCTTCTTTATTCTTTTATTTTGGTATAAATTAGTGCTAGATATACAATATTGAGGACCATGATTTTTTGGTGCACTAAAAGTATACTTCTATGCATCGTTGCATGCACACGTGAAAATCGAGATATTCTGATAAAAATTTAACAACCTACAAGCCACCATATATTAAAATATGCATAACGCAGGTAGAGGATCGATCCACATGAACTTAACATTTTTATACAATTTTTATTCTATTTACAAAACCATTTTTGATGCTATTGATCCAAATGAAATCTTATTATTTTTCCTTTGCTCCTGAGAACTTTAAATATATTGAAACATCTATCACTAGGTTCTAAACATCATAAAGATTGCAAGAAAATTTTTCGGGATTTTTTCGTATTTTTCTACTATTTTGGTGATTTTTTGATGTCTTAGGGCATTTGTGTATTTTTCTAAGAAATCTAGGGGCTTGAATGATTAAAAAATAAACCGAGGACTTGTTTGCATTATTGAAAAATGTTAGCCAACATAAGAGACATTTGCTAATTAAAAATACTTAATGGGAAAATTACAAAGAAAGAAATAAACTTTGAAAAAAACAACAAATTAATTACAAGAGGATTGGAACGTAATTATAGAAATTTCAATTGAAAAACTTGCAAATGTCATTGAATATAATAATCATAATAGGGTAAATTTCATAAGGGAAATCAAAGTTTTAGCTAATTGCAATGAGGTTCACACTAAACAAAAATATATAGAAAATAAAACAAATTTCAAAGGGTCCTGAGACCCCTTCTTATCCAGGATGGTGGCGACAGCGCCATGCTTGGCCATTTGTGATGGAGATGTGGCGGTGGCGCAACGAGAAGTGCATGGTGGAGGCGAGTGCGGTAGCAAGGTGGTGAGATAGCGGTGCGACGAGTGTGAGGTAACAAGGTGGTGGTGCAAATGGCATGGCAATGAGGGAGTGGGTCCTAATCGGTCCCCTCTCCATGAGTCATCCTTCTCTTTTTGTAGTTTGTGATGGTGGAATGAAGGGGTCGTCAATGCTATTGCAACAGGGAGGATGGAGGTGGCAGGTGATTGCATGGAATGAGGAGAGGAACGATGATGATATTTGTTCGTGCGGTGGAGAAGGTGGATGGGTACGGGCGGTGCCTCCTGCATGGGGGAAGAAAGGAGAGGGGGTGGATGATGTCAACATGACATCAACACCCCCTTTTTTTAGAGCTAAATTTTCGTGTTGTGAATAATTTTCAAAAATCTTTTGCAACTAAAGATGAAAGAGGAGAGTATTATCTTGGACCTCCTCCAAAATAGATCTGGAAAAATAAATAGAATTTGGTTAGAAATTTAATATAGGCACGGAGTCCATATTTATTGATAAAAAATTATTGTTATTATTTTCTTTTTTTAGACTTATTTTATAAAGAGAATTTTGTGCAATTTTCAGAGGATTTTAAATTCAATGCATATGAAGATTATGAAATGAAAATTAAGCACAAAATAAGATGAAATTGTGATGAAATGTACTCAAGATTTTACTTAATTCTAACATTTTAATATGATAATTTGGTGGTTTATCATACCCACATGCTTAAATATTGCTAATACCGAGAAAGACAATGATATGCAAAGAGAGATAGAAAACAATAAAGAATGCTCAGAGTGGGTTTGCAGCAGACACACCTATAAAGTCCTGTGATTTTAAGCCATGTTTGAACAAATAACAAACAAAGACTAAGTTGACCTTTGGATTAATAATGTGTTCGGAATCGTTTAAGATTTGATTACTCAATTCGACAACCTCGTGTTCAAGCAACTTTAGCCGGCTCATCATTAGTTCAAGTTGGATCATCCCGATCAACAGATATTCTCTTTAACTTTAAGTTGATTTTGACTGTTTCTGAAGGTTATATCTCTTCCCCAATTTACGAGACAAGTACACCATACAACCTTAAGTAAGGTGCCAAGATATTTACAAAATCTAAAGCTTCTATTCTCTCTAAGTCTAATCTTAATCTCATTTCATCAGAATCTGCCTGCAAAAGAATATGGGTACAATTTGCGGAGAACTTGGATTTTTTGGTGTTTTTCGTATACCGATTTAGTCCGTTGCTCTCTTTTTTTATTTTTGCAGAGCATAAGCCTAGGCTTCTTTGGCCTCTTTTAACCTATTAGCAACACTGGTCAGCTACTTGACTTATTTGGTAGAGTCGGGTTATTTGAGTAGATTTTTTTTGGTAGATCTTTGGAACATGCATCCCTTATTGTGCCTTCTTTTTTAGAGGATTTCATGGCATTTAGTATCAAGACTGTACATGTATAAAATATGACTTTCATATACATGTATAAGGTAATTTTGCTGACAGACCCAAACTTACAGAAAATAAGTGGTTCCTTAACTTATATCATTGAATTTTGCTTCTTTGAGATTCGGAGTCACTCCTTTCCCTTGATAGTGATTGAAACAATCCCTTATACAGGCAAACTAAGTTGAACTAAGGTGTGAGGTGCAGTTTGTTCAAGAATCAATCAAGAGTAAAAGAGCGCTACAACTATCAAGATGATCTATCTAGACAAATATTTTGGTCACCGCATAAAATAGAGATGAAATGCATGAAATGCGACCACCCTATGCTTAGATTGAACCATGTCCCCATGACGATAATAGATTGGAAAAACTTGGAACAACATGATTGAAGGGAATGCATATGCAAGTGATGAAAGATATTTTTTTATTTCTTTCAACTGATTTTTTTGTAGGGTCTCCCCATACTTACGTTTAACTACAAAAAGATAGAGGGAAAATGTAAGAGGAATACCTGAAAGATAACTATGGGAAGAATCCCACAACGTGTGCTAGTTTTAGTAACCCCAATCGAGCTCCTGGGTTAGTAATAACTCATGTTTTGAATATGATCGGCACTCGTGTATGAATCATCACGGTGAGGTAAGTGGCTGAGGATGGTAGTGTGTGGAAAGATGGTAGATGGAGTTGCAAAGTTGAGAGAGTTAAGTATAAACTCCTCAAATACCATCCATGATTCATAATCATCTCCCTCCGTGATATCACTATACTTATCTTGGATGACAACATTTGTAGATTCCAAATCAAAACAAAGATCAGGTCATCGGGATTCAACCTCAACATGTTCGATTATTTGGAGTATGGGAGGGTGGGAGAGATGATAGGAAGTATGTGTCTATCAGTATGATCTTCCTCTTTATTAACAACCAATGAGGACATGACCACATACGATGGTGATGGCTAGCTTTTGGCAAGGGTTTGATATTCTAAACAAGGTGAGAACATCGCTGCTGCTACGATCTCTCACGAAAGGCGAATCAAATAAAATTAATCCATAATTGTTCAAATATGAATGCAATGTAAACGTGGAGTTAAAATTTATTATAACTCTACAAAAATGTATGTATACGTGTTAATATGTAGAGTGTCAAACTCAGGGAGCAAACATGATAGATTGGGCAGTTAATACAAAAGTACTCGATCTCTTATCTATTTTATTTACATTTTTGTGAGTTTTAAATTTTATATATTTTTATGAGTTTTTATTTTTTATTTTTTATAATTTTAATTTTGTAATTTTTACTTTTCATTTATATTTTCTGATTTTTATTTTCTTTTTAATATATATAATAGATATATGTATGTATAAATAATATGTATAAGGTGATATATATCAGGTATGTATATATAATATATAAATCATAAAATACCTTAAGGAGCAGTCCTTTTATTTTCTAAGGGTATTTTAAATAATAATAATATTAATAATAAGGGATATTTACCCAGCAGACCCGAAAATCTTTCGAAATTACCTCTACAACCTTTGAAACATCATAATTCCTCCTACGACCCCGTAAACTTGCTAACCCTTACCCTACAGACCCTTCGGTTAACTCTCGTTCATTTACCCGTTAAAATTAACCTGATTCCGTTATGTTCATTTATATTATACCCAATTTGTTTATCAAATTTACATTTAATGCCACTACATCATCTCAGAAGAGTTGATCTTCCCTGAGCCGCTCCTCCGTCAATGCCAAGCTTTGAGCCTCGCCACTTCCGTCATCGAGAGCCTCGCGAACAGCTTCTTCATCCCTGCTCTCCCCTCCGTTGCAGATGAGCAGTGTGCTCAGCTCCTTCCCTCCTCTGCTCGAATGGTCTGTATGAACTGAAGCCGCTGCTCCTTGCTACCACCTCCCCCCGCGCACGCCGCTGCAACCCACCCCTCCGCCCGCACGCGGTGCTGCAACCTCCCGGGGCGGCGCTGCAACCCACCCCCCCCCCCCCCCCGCGCGGCGTTGCAACCCCCTCCCACCGCGCACGCCGCTGCAACCCCCCCTCCCCGCGCGCGGCGCTGCAACCCCCTCCACCGCGCGTGCCGCTGCAACCCCCCCTCCCCACGCGCGCCGCTGCAAGCCACCCCCCTCCACCCGCGCGAGCCGCTGCAACCCCCTCCCATCGCGCGCACTGCTGCAACCCCTCCCTCCCCGCGTGTGGCGCTGCATCCCCCCCTCCTCCCGCCGCACGCCGCTGCACCCCCACTCCCCCACGCACGCCGCTGCAGCCCACCCCCCTACCCCCGCACGCGACGCTGTAATCCCCGCACGGTGCTGCAACCCCCGCACGCCGCTGCAACCCCAGACCCCTCCCCTTGCGCGCGGTGCTGCAACCCCCCACCCCCTCCCTCCCCGTGCGCTGCTGCACCCCCCTCCCCTGCGCGCGCCGCTGCAGCCCACCCCTCCCCCCGCGCGCGCCGCTGCAACCCCCGCGCGCCGCTGCAACCCCAGCCCCCTCCCCCCCGCGCGCGGTGCTGCAACCCCCCCCCCCCCTCCCCGTGCGCCGCTCAAACCCCCCTCACTCCATCGCCGCGCCGCTGCAACCCCTCCCTCCCTACGCGCAGCGCTCTGTACGCTAGCCCGCTCCGCCCCTCTCAAGCTCTCTAGTCATGCCGCTGTACCCTTGTCCTGCTGCTGCTCCCTACGCCGCCCCCTCCCAAGATCCCTGTCGCGCCGCTGCTCACCGCCCCCTACCAAGCTTCCTGCTCACCCCTGATGATGGAGCCCTCCAGGGATGCTGCATCCCTGCTCTCTCCTCGCCAGTCTACTACAGGACTTTTATTGGCTCATCGTAACCATTCGATGTTTAATTGCTTAGATTAACTCACGACTAACCACAATAACTGACTCAAATGTAGTTATAATTGACGGGAGGGTTTGTTGGGTAAGACGGAGCAAGTTTACGCGGTCGTGGGAGGAATTATGATGTTTCAAAGGTCGTAGAGGTAATTTCGTTTTTAGGGTCTGCTGGGTAAATATCCCTAATAATAATATAAGTATAACTAGCTATATAAAGAATATATGCTTTTATATTTATAAATATAGCTATAAATACTTGAAATGGATAAAATAAAATATTTTTTTATCATTTTTGGGTTTTCTCATTTTTTTGTAATTTTCTTATGATTTTTGTTAATTTTTATAATTTTAAATGAATAAATGTCAAAACAGGGACTTATAATAATAGGCCAAATTGTTTTGGAATCTAAAAATAGATAATTATCTCAAAATCTTTCAAACTATTTTTAATAAGTAATAGCTAATATACAAGTATTACATAAATAGAAACTAAAATATTTGGCATTTCAATAATTTTACAAGGATTTAAGGGTTTTCAAATTTTAGCTTTTTTCTTTTGTTATTTTTGTGATTTTTGGTCTGTAGTTGATAAATAAAATAATAAATAATATCTCATTTTTTATAACTTTTTAATAAGGTTTTACAATATTTTGTATTTTAAATGCAAACAAGGAATGAATGTTCTTTTTTGAATTTTAATAAATAGAGAAATGAAGAAAAATGCCTCAATAAAAATAGATGTAGTAGAACATAATTCAAGGCAATGATACTAATTTTTGCTAGTATTTTTAGAGCTTAAATAGCATTTAATAAAAATAAAAATTAACAAAAAGAAATAGAAATGCTGGTACGAAACTTTTTGTAATTTTTTAAAGTTTTCCTTATTTTTCCGAACCCCCTAAAGAAGTCTAGGGACATGCATGCAAAAATCGAGATAATTCAATTAAATACGCTTGTCATGGGTATTTTTTTTAATTTTCAAAAAGATGAAGGTCCTTGATGACATATATCCAAAAAGTATTACATTAGATTTAGAAATTAGTTGACTAAATTGAAATAACAAGATCTGGAGGGGTTAATTGCAAAAATGCCAACTCCCACACGTTTATGCACACATGAGGTGACGTTGAAAGGGACCTATAAACAAATGACAAAAACTAAGGAGTTTGATTATAAATTTTACAAAACTTTTATACCTATAGAAGTATGTGTTTAGATCAAAATAAAATACAAAAATGGTAGGGGTATGTTGCAAAATTTCCCCCACGTGCTCGATCCAACGAAGTTGCTGCTTTCACATGACACATGGCATCAGGTGGCAGTATACCACTTCACGGATGAGCAGCTAGATGAGATCCATGCTGGAGATCTGACCGTGGCTGACTCACTCAATCCGACGACTACGATCAAAACTGGTCGGGAAGAAGGATTGTACGGTTGCTGCTCTTCCCTAAGAACAGGGAAGAACAACTCTCCAGGTGAGATTCGATAATATAATCATCCCTCCTCCGAGCTCCTTCAGTGTTGCTCCGATGCTCGAATCACTCCTGACGGTTGTCTGTAGTTGTTGGTGGCATCAAAAAGCTCCATGGACCACTGATGGCATCCCATGAGGTCAGAGTAGCTCAGGTGACATGGGAACTTACTTTGACTTCAAATTTACCTCCAAATGGGCTATGAGCTCCAATTACCTTCATAGAAAGAAAAGGGGGTTGAGGGAAAACTACCTCGACCCATTATTAGGTGGAATGGAGGTGGATTTGGATCAGAATGGTGCTCTCCGGTAAAGGGCGGTGGAGGAGAGCTGATCTCTTGACCTAAGGCAGATCAGGGTGGATGAAGTGGTTCAAGGCGTAAATAAGCGAAAGGGAAAGAAGATGGAGGAGAAATGGGTAGTGGGCACGAGTGATGCATGGTGGAACGGTGGCCGGAACGGGAGCTCCAACAAACTACAAATTCTACTTTTACCCTACTACAATCAATTAAAACTTAAACTAAAAGCATAAAATGAGATCTAAGTTAAAAGCTAAACTATGGCTTGACTTGCTAAGCACGTAGGTGGGTGGAGCTCCGTCGAGCGATCCCCAATGACGCCTGGATCAATCTCATCCTCCTCGTGTGCACGCTGCAAATCACGTGGGGAGCTACTGTCACCTTGCTCTACTCGGATAGGGATTGAACTAAAGGGTTCTTCGAGAAAGAACATACCAAAAACTGATGGAAGCTCCAATGAGGGTATATGTACAAGTGTGTCTTTGACCATGGGGTCCACTCGTAGTAGTGATCCATCGACCGAGGAATCAAGTTGGTGTGAAAGAGAGAAGATCCTGGGCCAAAGGCTGTGAAGGAATCTAATCGAAAGGGTGAAAGAATCGAGTGGGAAAAAACGAGGAAAACAAGGGTCTAACATCTAACATATGCAGACCTAGGGATGCCAGGGAGTTGACTGAGCTCAACCATGACCGATCTCCCATTGGTCCACGTAAGCATGCTAGGCGAAAAAACAACAAAAAATCCATTATTAATTCAATTTAAAATATTAAATGGTTTTTTTTATTATTTTCTTAAACTATAAAAAATATTTATTATTTTATGTAGTATTTTATGGTGATTTTGATTTATTTATTCGAGTTAATTTCTTATATGTTAATTGTGTTTGTACGCATAGAATTGTGTTCAAAAGTGAAACAATTCAATCACTTCAATTCGCTTTTGTCCAAGCCCTACGGTGACTTTCCCGAGCTTATCTGATTTATACGAGCAATAATTTGGTGATCGTATTTAATTGGTGAGTAGAGGAAGAGAAATCCATAAAGATGAATGCAACAGATGAAGTTAATTTTATGATTTTCAAGAAATTTTTTATACATACACAAATACAAGCACCTAGAAATGCCTAAGTGATTGAAAGAATCAAATAGTCTGCCACTTGTTGGATCCAGAATTTGAGCATAGAGTGAACGGGGGTGAGATCCATTTTTTGTACTTTTTATCTGAAACAAAAATAACAAAATTAATTTGCAAAAATACATTAAAAAAATCAAAATGCCAAAATAAAATTGCATAAGTTGTAGAGTTCCAGGCAACGGCACCAAAATGAGGACCATGATTTTCAATGCGCTAAAAGTGTAGTTTTATGCATCATTCTCTGCGCACGTGGCAATCAAGATATTCAGACAAAATTTTAACAACTACAAGTCAATAGATTTTAAAATACGCATAGGGTAGGTAGAGGATCGATCCACAGGGACTCGGGCATTTTTACGTGAATTTTTATTCTATTTACAAGTGCCTTTTTGACGGTATTATTACAAATGAAATCCTTTTTTTCTTTTTGCTCTTAGGACCTTAAAATATGTTGAAACCTCTATCAATATATTCTAGACATCATATGGATCTAAAAGATATTTCTGAGAATTATTCGAATTTTTCTGCTATTTTTGGTGATTTTTGGAAGTGCAAGGGCATTTGTATAATTTTATAAGAATATAGGGGCTTGAATGCAAAAAAAGAAAACTATGGACTTGTTTGCAATTATTGAAATTTATCCAGACATAATAGAAATTTTCTAATTAGAAAAAACTTACTTTATAAGAAAATTGTAGGCAAAGAAATAAACTTTGAACAAAACTACAAATTAGTCCCTAGAGGACTGAAACATAATTGTCGAAATTTGAATTGAAAAACTTAAAAATGTCACTGAATATAATAATCGGAATTAGGTAAATTGCATCAAGAAAATCAAATTTTTAGTTAATTGGAATGAGGTCTGAACTAAATAAAAATTATAGAAGATAGAACAAATTGCCAAAGGGGTCCCTAGGACCGTTCTTCTCCAAGATGGTGGCATCGTGCTTGGCCACATATGATGGAGTTGCGATGGCGTTGTAGAGAGAACCGTGTGGTGGAGAAAGGGCGGTTGCGAGGTGGCGACACAGTAGAGCAACGACCGTGAGGTGACAAGGCGATGGTGCGATGGTGGTGGCGACGAGTGAATGGGTCCCAATCGGTCCCCCCTCCATGGGTTCTCCTCCTCCTTTAATAGTTGGAGATGGAGGAGAGGAGAGGACGTCAACACGATTGCAACAGTGAGGAAGTAGGTGGCTGGCGGTTGCATGGAAGGAGGAGAGGGATGCCTGCGACGATTGTTCATGTAGGGGAGAAGGTGGATGGGCGCAGGTGGTGCCTCCTGTGTGGGGAAGATGGGAGGGGTGGCTGACGTCAGCATGACATCAAATGCCCCCTTTATATTTTTATTTTTTTGAGTTGTTGATGTCATGTTAATGTCAACTAAATTATCGTGTAGTATTTTTTTTTCAATTTTTTTTGCATCTAAAGAGGAAATAAGAGAGTGTTCTCTTGGTCCACTTCTAAAAAATATATGAAAAAAAAATTAAAAAATGGTTAGAAACTTAATATGGTCGTGAAGACCATATTTATTGATCGAAAATTATTATTATTTCTTTTTTTAGTATTATTTTTACAAAGAGAATGTTGTGCAATTTTTAGATGATTTTAAATGAAATGCATTTGAAGATTTTGAAATGAAAATTATGCACAAAATGAGTTGAAATTGTGATGAAGTGTACTCAAGACTTTGTTTAATTCTAACATTTTAATATGATAAATTGGTGTTTCATCAATTATTAACAAATGAAGTTGGATTGTTAATTAACTAGAATTAATTATTATTTATAGGAGCTTTGCCAAGGATTTACGGTAAAATAAAAGAATAAAGATGTTGAATAATGAATTCATCAAGGATATAGTTCACACAAAGTATAGAGGGTGACATATTATATTCTATATATACTTTAGAAGAAATAACTCGTACTTTATTGTATTTTTAAAAATATGCCTCTAAAATTATGGGTTAATATTTTATTTTGGGTTTCTAAAAGAAGCAAGAAACTGTAAATATGAGTTATAAAAAAAAGAGCTTCAAAAGTTGTATATAAAATATGTTGTAAAATACTTGTACATAAAATTCTTAAGTATAAAACTTGTGAATAAAATTATTTCGTAAATGTTGTATAAAACTTGTAGGAAGTTGTATATACTTATGTATAAAATTCTTGGTAAAAATGTACTTAATTCTTGTTAATGCGGGTAAACTGATTAAAGTTACTAACTCTTTCAAAAATGATAAAAATAAAAGTTCTAAAATTCATTAAAAATTACAAAATTCTTTAAAATTAATAGAGAGAGTTTAATACAAAATTTTATCTCAAAAAAATGTTGCATTCATTAGCATTTTTCAGAACAAGATTGATTCTTGAACCGAACGGAACTAAGTCTGAAGGACGGAACTTGTTTTAGGCCTTAATCCACTTAAATCTAAAAGAACTTTATTAAGAATTAAAATAAGTCTGTTTTGTTCTTTGACTTAATTCGGAGTTTCATAGGATCGTGTTCGGAATTCAACTTAAATTTACCTAAATAAGCCACCTGCACTATAAGAAGAAGGTGATTTGATGAGTATAGAAGTGGGATAATTGGGCAAGCACATGCCCTCGCCCATGTGTGGGAAAGCATCTCGCGAGCACATGCGCTCATCCACTACCTCATCCAATTGTATTTCATATGTGATTTTAAGTAGTGCAAGAAATTTTAGTGGCAAGCATATTGGTGAGCGCTTTGGACAACGCATGTGCTCACCCACTACCTTGCCCAATTGAATTTCATACTCGACTTTAAGTGATGTGTGGAAATTTGGTGGCGAGCACATTGGTGAGTACTTAGGAGAGCACATGTGCTTGCCTACTTTTGCTAAACAAAACACTATTGGGCTCCTTTTATTCATTCCTAATGAAATCAAACCTAAAAACTCTCCTCCGATGATTTTTTAGCAACATCCCTTATTTTCGTCGACCATCGTTTACCTCCTCCATGCACTCCTTCTATCATGTATTTAAAGTACTCCTCTCTTGCTTATTTTGATTTAAGTTACATAATATGGATATATTCAATGTCTTAGAATTTATAATTTTTTTCAGAATAGAACATCATACATTAATATAATAATTAATTACTTTTTTATTGTATATCAACGATTAGATTGATGTAGATAGATGTTAGAATTTATTTTATTAGGCTATTCTATGTACAAATCAACATGTATGCAAGGTGTATTATTAAATACTTAAATCACTTCCATTAGAAATCACAACGTTGTTTGAATTCATCAACCTATAGATTGGACATTATACCATAAGATTGCCTTAGATTAGATATTAGACGGATTTTGTTCAATTATTCTATATGTAAATCAACATGTATGCAATGTGTATTATGAAACGCTAATGAATTTTTTGAGAAATTGCATTGTAATATGTGATGTGATACTTATATATAAGACTAAATGTCAATATTTTCTTAGTTTTTTGAAATCATATAATTAGGTCTTAACTTTATATGTAATTGTGGGATTTAAGTATGTGTATGTGTGTGCTGGTGGGTATGTATTAGTATATATGTGCACATGTGTGTTCGTATGCATAGAGAGGGTGTATATGTGTGTGTATTAGAGAATGTAGAGTCTATTAGTGTAGTGTTGTTTGTTTGTAATGTTCATTTATGTATTAATTATGCATGTGTGGGCACGAGAGTGGGAGAGAGAGATTATTTATGTGAATTGTGTATATGTGTGTTATGTGCGTGTCTTAGGGGTTACATTACTATAATGTGTGTAAGAGACAATGAGCATGTATGTTAGAGTATTTGTTAAAGTGTATTAGTATAGCAGTATGTATTAGAGTGTATACCTGCATCTATTCAGGTGTGTGTTGGAATGTGGACTTGTGAGAGATAGGTGCACTTCTTTAATGCGTTACATTTACTTTAGACTTATAATATTTATTTATGAAGTGTCGATACAATTACCTTTACTTTATAATTTTTTCTATGAGACAACTAAAATTTTCTATGTATGGAAGGCTATCATGGATATAAGTATAAACATAGCTTTTGATCTTATATGTTTTTATTACTTTGCATATGAGCATTATTGTCATAATGCTCATATATTATCTTTTTTTTCATATTTAAGATATAGTAGGAGAAAGCTCCCAGTAGAGTGGGTAACACTTTATTTTCTAGTAAAATCTCTCTATATTTAGGTTGTTAATATTTGTACAAAGATTAATCCTTTATACTTGAATGCATGTTCACAAAAAAATGTAGACTCATTTTCCATACGTGAAATCCTATTTCATTACGTATGCTCAGTTAAATATTGTCCTCCTACCTTTATCCATGTATATTCAAAGTTTTTAAAATTTAAATTAAATTTTATGGTTAAGTGATTAGGCAAATCTTAGGATCTATAGAAAATATGATAGGATATAATTTGAAGAATTGTTTATGATAAGATGATTAGGTACAAGATTTTATTTATGGGCATAGAGTAGTGTACATGCCTTTCAAAATTTTGAACTCTATGTATATGCATATTGCCTCCTAGTTTTGTACTAAAAAATATGTGAGCATGTAAAAGAATTAAACGACATCCAAAGAATACACTACACTTAAATAAGATGAGGAGGTGGTGGAAGAAGAGAAGAGTATACCGTATTATCAATAATGATGAGATGATTGATCTACAAGAGAAAAGCAAGAAATAAAATTGTAAGCGATGTATTTTTATTTATAACTCTATTATCTCTTTAATAAGTCTTGAATAAAAAAGTCATGAAAGTATTAGGTACAGAAATATGTGTATCCATGTCTCTATTCTATGTGTTATAATGGTTACATCAACATATACCTGAGGTCTGCCTCGAAAAAGTCAGAATCCACAGCAAATGTGTGTGTGAGTTTCAATAGTATTCTTAACAAGTCAAAGATGTATTTTTGAAGATATAACAACTCAATTTTATTGGTTTGATATCTATTTATGTATGTTCTTCACAAGTCAATATTCCTTTTAAATAGAAAATGGAGTTGTAATTTAGAGGTGTTATTCCTTTATTATTGAAAAGTGTGTTCACTCCTAATTTCTTCAAAATTGCAAGGATTATAGTCAATGTAGATGAACATGATCGAACATGATAGAGAGGATGCAGAAGGTAAACTTCTATGTAATTATGTATCCTAACTTCAATTTTATCATCTTACGTTGATATATGCATATTCACGTTTCAAACTATTAATTCAATTTTAATTTGATTTGATTAATTACAAGGTCTGATCTACATAAAATATGACAGGAAGAAGATAAGTATGATGCACTTCTCTAAGTAGATGAGTTTAGTGCATGTTATGATTTTTGCTATTATAACATCACTCGTACTTTGTCTTCATGCATTTACTTTCATGATTTTGCAAGATGATTTATCGAAGATGCACATCACCAAGCAGACAAGCTTAGTGCATGTGATGAGTATTTCCATTATTATCATTTGTATTTTATCTTCGTGTATTTACATTCATGATTTTGAAGGATGATTTACTGAGTATTTAAAGGTGTTATTCTTTTTATTGAATTAATGCTCACTTCTAATTTCTTCTGAATTGCAGGATTTTCAAGTCCTTACAGATGAACATGATCGTGAGTATAAACATGATAGTGTTTTTTGAAAGAATATGAACATGATTGTGAGGATGGCCATATATTATCTTATTTGTTCACATTTTGGATATATAAGGAGGAAGCTGCAAGTTGGTAACATTTTCTTTTCTAGTAGAAACATCTCGATCTTTAGTTTTTTAACATTTCTATAGAGACTAGTCCTTTGTAATTGAATGCAGGCTTACACACTCAATGTATACTCATGTTGTGGACAACCAACTCCTGTGTCATTAGGTATGCTTAGTTAAATATTGTCATCCTACTTTTATACATGTACACTTAAGTTGAAACTTTAATTAAAGTTTATTGTGAAGTGATTTAGGTACATGTTAGATCCATAAAATATGATATGATCTAATTTGAAGAATTGTTTATGATAAGAGATCATTTACGCATTTATATTTGTTCTTCGCGAGTCAATAATCCTTTTTATATAGTAAATGGAATTAAAGTTTAGAAGTGTTGTTCTTTTTATTGTTGAAAAGCATGCTCTTTTCCAACTTCTTTGAAATTGTAGAGATTTAGGTTCATGCAGGATGAACATGATTGTGAGTATGAATGTGATCGTAGGGATGTAGAAGGCTAACCCCTACTTGATTAGGCATGATACATTAAATTTATCATCTTTCTTTGATACATGCACATTAAAGATTCAAACTATTAATTTAATTTTTTTTATGAATCGATTAAGTACAATGTATAATCTATTTAAAAAATGATAGAAAGAAGATAAGGAGGATGCAATTCACTAAATAGACATGGTTAGTGCATGTGATGGTTTTCGCTATTGTATCATCATTAATACTCTGTCTTCATGTATTACTTTCATGAGTTAGTACTTATGTGTCTATGTATGTGCTAGAGTGTTAACTTGTGGATGCTAGTGTGTGTTTGTGTCTATGTGTTGCAATGTTTTAATGTGTGATATAGTTTGTATGTTTTATAATGTGAAAGAGAGGATGTGTGTTCTATGTGTGTTTTTCTTAGGTTCATATGCATTTGAGTGTTCTTATGTATTTGCTAGTGCATGTGCCTATGAGTGTGTGGGTGTGTGAGTGTGGTGATGGCAAGGTGTCATTGTGTTAGTGTGTATATTTGTACACCATGGTAATCATGTTGATACGTTTGAGTTATGCATGAGTGTGTGTATTCAATGAGGATGAGATATCAAACTTGGCATTTAATAGAAGGAAAGAACTCCAACGTGACATTCAATATGTTTGCATATGATACTAATTCGATAAAGATTTTATAACAGATGGCACATGTTTGATGGGACTCTGAAATCCTGTAGATACTATATTTTTTTCTCGATTCTCTTGTGTTGGCGAGCACAAATCCTAGCTAAGTGCTATCTACAATAGCACTTGGAAAGCACTTGGCTAGGACTTTTATCTATCACATGTGCTTGCCTATTCGAGGTGGCAAGCACTTGGAGAGTACGTGTTCTCGTCAATATATGCTAGTATCTAGAGAAATAACGAGCACAATGTTGGCCAACACATGTGCTCACCAAGTGGTTTAGTAAGTATTTAGAGAGCACTTGGAGAGCACTTAGGGAGGACATTCGTACTAGCCAAATGTAATTTTCTTATAGTGCCAATATCATCCATATAACTCCTCAATAGTGAGCTAGTTTTGAACTCATGCACTCAATATCTAGCTCGACTTGCATGACGCTACGAAGGATAGTTCATTTTAGTAGTGTGTTTCATCCTTGTTTAGTGGCACTGACATTTAAAGACAGGAATGTGGGGTTGAAATAAAGCTTCGGATTAGGAATGGTCTACTGGCACAATTTTTTGTAAGACCTCAAAACATGGATGGAAAAAAGTTTTTATATCCATCGGGGTATAAAAGATCAATGCACTGCACCAACATTTCATACCAAAAGATGGCAAACACCAAATATATACATGACCAGATGGTCCATGTTTTAGAGAGCCTGCAGATCATGGTGAAGACATGTCTAAACTAGCCAAGCTTCACAGAAGATGTGACTACACCGGTTACACTCCACTTCTTTTCTCATTCTTCTAGCTTCTTCCCATTTTCGTTGTGAACTAGCACGTTCCTGAACTCAGAAGGGAATACCCCCTTCTTGAGGATCGAGTAGCTGAATGAGGAACCAATGGGAGTGTATTATTGGAGTGGTCGGCTTTTCACTGCTCAAGCAGGAAGAGTTAACGCCTTTCACATGCAAAACAAATTTACTTCATGGTTTAATAGTTTGTGTGATGGATGAGTGGATCTGATGTGGCTGTTGAGGTGAACCTGAATAGGGATTTGTAGAACTTGAGGACTGTTGAGACTTAAATACTAATTCTAATAAGGTCCCGACAAATCATTAATCCAAAGGCCAATTCCAAGTTATTATTTTTTGGCTAATAGAAGTTTAGTTAAAGAAATAAACATGTTATAAGTTCTTTCATTTTCCTTTTTCTTTTCTCTTTTTTGACTTTTAGTTATTCTTAGAATAAGTGTTTGCTAAGGGACCGAAAAAGGTAAAGTATAAGGAATGATGAATCATGATTTATCCTTTATTCTTTATTTTGTCTAAAATCCTTGGTAAATTGTAGGAAATATCAACTAGTTCTCATTAATTAACATACTAACTCCATTTTTTAATATTACATATTTAACACTTATTTCATCCAAAATAAAAGAATAAAGTGAAAAATAAAAATATAAGAAAGAATGATGTAAATATGTAAATATGTACAGGCTGATCTTAACCCCGAGACCAGATCAATAATGACATGGTCGACAAAATAAATAAGTATGGGGATATAAGGATCCTAATTTATAAACATATAAAAAATAAATATCATTAGTTTACATTTACACATTTTTCACCTTGTACATATGTTCATCTATTTTATTTATCATTCAAATAGTACCAAATAAAAATATTTCCTTCTTCAAAGTTGTTTATAATAATATATTAAATTTTAAAAATATCAGAAAAATCATTAATGTAAAAATAAATAATTACAATGAACCGAAATGTCGTAAAAGATGATTTGCAAGGTTCATAATTATTTATAGAAAACTGCAAATTGACCGACTTCACTTTTGAACTTTGTTTTATAGTTAATACTATTTATTAAAAATACCCAACAAATTGTAGAATAAATCATGTGAGTTTTGTTGTTTGGACCTCTTTGTATATATCCACTATATATATATATAAAATTTCTTTATTTTTTTACAAAATTATTCCTAACTTCAAATAACTTAATTCCTTTTTTGAAATTACTTATAAAAATCAGTAGAAAATACAAAAGATAATTTATGACTATTTGCTAATAAATATAAATAAATTCCAAAACAAAAAACATAAAGCTGAACTTTCGAACCTCATATCCTGACCATATGAACTCCGAATTGGGTGTACTCACTTTTAAAGTTAGTTTTATAAATTATTACCAAATAAAAGTGATTTCACTAAAATTGGAGTTAATATGCAAAAAGTATGTTGAGACCGTGTTGGTATACATGTACAATGTATTTTAATTTCTATATTTTTTCTTTGTTATTTCTTGTGTATTTCATACTTTATAAATATTGTATTAAATTTATATTTTTAATATAATTTGAAAATAAAATTTATTTAAATTTAACATAATCTAAAAATATTAATTGTACTTATTATATATGTATTATATAACTATAATTTTTATATAGATATTTATTTAACTAATTAAATAATATTATTTATATAATTAAATTGTATCATTAAATTATTTGTAATTTTTTATTTAGTTAGTTAATTTAATTTAAGAATTATTAAATAATGTATTATTATTTTATTTTAATTAATCTTGGTTTGACCAGTCAATCACTTCCTTCCTCCTTTCATCCACATGCTCGTCGTTTCGTCTACCGCTCCTCTTCTCCCTTCTCTTCAAGCTTCTCTCCCATCGCCAACAACAATGTGGTCACCCATCATTTCTTCAACAAAATTCCGTTCCTCCAACTGACCTTCGTCCTTTCCCATCAATTCCATTCCTCCAACTGACCTTCGTCCTTGCCCATCTCCTTACCCGGCGAGCCTTCTTCTCAACTATATATACGCCTAACCTCCTAGCTCCAAGACTATCTTCCATTAGCTCCCATTTTCTTCCGAGCTCTGGAGAGAGTCTGTGACAGGGATCTCTCACATCTGTCGAGCGAGAGAGAGAGGAGGAGGAGGAGTGGCGTGATCACACGCTTGCATGAGCACAGTTATGTTGCGTTTCGCCTCCACGTTTGCTGCAAGTTGCAAGAAATAACCATCGAAGCTTGGCCCAAACTCCGAATTCATAGGCAACTTCCTCAGTTTCAGGTTAGTTTTCTACCTCCCTCTTCACTGATCCAATTTTCTTCTTCTCTGAATATCCTCCCTTCTTATTTGTTTTCTATTCGATTGGTGATCCTAGTCTGCTTAAATTCACATCCACATTTGGAATTCCCTCCATTTTATGATTTATATCCTACACATCTGTACACCTCTGGCCACGCATGATGGTCGGAGTTTGGAGAAAATCATTTACCGTCGGAGCTCCCCCACTCACAATTCATGTTTGATTTGGATTGAGGATTTGTCCTGGAGTCGTGTTTTGCACTTGCATGTCTTTAGTTAAAATCACAATCCGAGTTGAAATTGAGACCTCGGAGAAATGTCATAGCATCTCTCTTATTCGAAGCACTTGGATAATGAAATATTTGAATCTTGGAGATGTGTGAGATCTGAGGACAATCAAGGAACTTAGCCGTATATGGAGATGTGTGAGATCTAAGGACAATCAAGGAACTTCAACATATTTGGAGAAAGATCTGAATCTGCAGCATCTCTTGGATCATACATTCATATCCATCAATGAAGGGTGAAGCACCTAAAATTTCATCGAGCATATCGCATGGAGATAATATGCACGAATCGCATTTGAAGAGTCACAGAACATCTGGAGCATCATCATATAGTCGTCCCTATCTAAAGTATTCGAGCATTACTGGATATTTATTCACATCTTCAAATCAACCGCCTCCATCTAAGAATGAGAGCTTCATTGTGAGCATCGTGGACATGCATCAGCACTTGAACATCATCTGGAGGTGTCTGAATGATCAATTGAAGCATTTGATGGAGATTTACGATGCTTCTCATCTGTGTGAGAAACAATCCAATGTAAGAATAATCTCACGCCTCATCAGGAGCCTCCCCGATGATTAAACAACAACGAGAAGGAGGAACGCATCATCGATTTGAGTCTGATAGGATCTGGAACATCTAGAGCATTGTCAAAAATCAGATTTGAGATCAACGGTTGTGTTAGGAATTGCAAATTGGCGAAGAAAATGAGCTATTCTTAGTTCACTTATCGTCCATTAGATCGGGAGAGGCTGCTTGATCTGATCAGTCCATCACCTTCTTCGAAAGGGGGAAGAACACGTCCCATTCCAGACTCTATAAGAGCCCTATGATCAATCCTGGATCGATGGTTGAGATTAAGCCCACCGACTCGTTGCTTCAGCAAACACGTGTGACGCATGTGTTTTGACTTAGTTTTTAGCATTATATATTCAGACCACCGTAGGTTTTTGTAATTGCAAACATGTCCTCCGCAGCAGATTGCATGTGAGTGGGCATGTATTCTATTGGGCCTTGAATATGTATAAAAATCAAATACAACAGATAAAAATATAATAAAAATACATAAACATTCTAATTATTACACTCTATCCTATATAACTTGTATTTTAAAAAATAAAAACTTTTCTATTTTTAATAATTCGAAAACAAACACAAAAATACATATTTACTTTAAAAATAGATAAAACATAAAAATAACTCTAAAAAGTCTACAAAAATTATATTAGCTATATTTTACTATATTCTAAATAGTAATCAAAAAAGGAAATAAAAATCATATACTAAAATGCTTAAAAATCTAAAAACACACCAAAACTTCAAAATTTTCATAACTAGATAATGGAAAATAAGGAAAAATATGTACAATACCTTGTTTTATTTGTGTTTTTATCTACTTTCAGTAAAACTAAAAAACAAAATATTTTTCTATTGTTCAATATCTTTAAAATTGAAAATACTTTTTTGCTTTGTATAAAAACCTAATTTTGCAACTTTAAAAATACTTCAAAGCCGTAAAAATATTAAAAACATTCAAAAATACATAAAAAATATAAAACAAACCTAAAATATAAAATTTAAAATAAAATAAAAAATATAAAAATAATATCTATATCATTTTATTTATAGGTATAAAAAACACATAAAATGAATATAAAATCCAAAAAAAGTAAAAATCATAAAAATCTCTTAAAAATAAATAAAAATTAGAAAACCCTGCACCTTAGTTCACTCTACTTACAATACGTAAGTTTCCATAGTTTGTCTCCTTGAGTTTGACACTCCTGTACTTATTGTTATACACATTAGTTTAGAAGTATAAATAAAACAAATAAATTCTTTTTCTGGTAGTTTCATCTAGTTGAGAAAGCGATAGTTAAAAGATCAACGAGTCAGGCGAAGCAGTCGTGTGGTCCACACAAGGCAGGATCACAATCGCCGTAGTGATCGAGCGTGAGACCCGAAGAAATCTCAATTATTAACTCATAGTAGAATAATAAAGCAATCAATGCAAAGTGGATCAAAATCTATTATGAACCTTACAAGTAAATGAGTGTAGTGTACATGTACGAGTAAGGTGTCGAATAAGGAACTATCAGGTGTAACTATTATTTATCGCTAAATAATGTGTATTTGTATATATTTAGTCGAACAATATCTACTTAGTATTTTGGTGGGTTTTAATTATTTAATATTTTTTGATTGATTTATTTATTTATATATTTTATTTTTAATTTATTTTTTTATTTTTAATATATGTTATGTGAATATATATATCACTATATGCAATAATATGTATAATCTGGCGTATATATATTAAATAATAAATATAAAAATTAGTAAGAATAATAAAAAACAGTCCTTTTTTTGAAGGGCTGAAAATATATTAATATTATTTATAATAATTACTAATAATATTAATTATATATAACTATATATATGTATACAATACAATATAGAGTATTCTATTTATAATATAGCTATATATAGTAAAAAATAACAAAATAAAATATTTTTATGCTGATAAATATTCTTCTATTTTTGGGAAATTTTAGGTGATTGTTTTAATATTTTTAAATTTATTTAAAATCTAAAATATCCCAAATCAGGGAATAAATAAATGGGCTGATTATTTTGAGGTTAAAAATACAAAATTCATCTAAAAATTTTTAAGATTAATTTTAATATATATTAATAAGTATATATAAAAATATAGGATATAAATCTATTTTTTAGGGTTTTTGAAAATATTTTATATTTTTTTTAGGATTAGAGAGGGTTTGCATTTTTCAGTTTTTCGTTTCTATTTTTGTGATTTTTTGTCTGTAGTGATAAAATATAGTAATAAACACTATATAATTTTTTTGTAATTTTTAAAGGGGATTTTAAAATTTTTTGTATTTTTTAGTTAAATATGGAATAAAAATGTCCTTTTATGTTTTAATAAATAGAAAATGCAAGAAATATGCTAAATGCAATGCATGGTTGAATGAGCATATAATCATGTTTTTTCATCCATTTTTCAAAATTTTTGGAGCACTGCACCTATTTCTCGAAAATGAAAAAGTAAAAAAAAGTATACATGCTGGTAGGGTATATTTGTGATCTAAAATAAATACGAGGTGTTACACGCAAAATACCTAAAGTTCTTCAACTTAATTTACAACTTTTTAAACCAAATCACAATAAAAAACATGAGGTGTTCAAGTGATATTTATTCTACTCACGTGGGCCCACGTGAGTTGAGCTGGTAGTAGACTTACTTGCTATTTCCAAAACATAAAGGGGCTACCTTGCAATTTTTCAACTACTTTTATACTTAACTAAATATTTACAATACTATTAGTTAAATATTAAAAAAAATAGATAGGGCTTACATAGTTTACCTCACTTACGACCACTTGATCCAGTCACTCCTTCGATGCAACGTGGAAGTTCCGATGGCTATGGGACGGTGATGCTTCGATTTAACTGGACGATTGGGATTAGATCTGCATCATGTTCATTTAATGGCGGTCGAAGTTCCTAGATGAACAAACACGAACAAGGACTCAGAGCTCTTTTGATCTAGCTTCCCTCCTACGTCCAGAATCCTCTTCTCGATCCGATGATGGCCCCGGTATGCTGGTAGGTCTCCGCAGCTACATGCCATGGTCGATGGGGCCCAAATACGACGATGGTCGATCTGGAGCTTGTTCTTTCTCCAGGCAACCTGGAGCTGCTCCAGGTGCTCCAATTAGCTCCAGATGGTTCCATATGTCTCCTAACCTACACAAATGGACTCGATGGCTTGAGGGCTATGTCCTTGCCCATATGTTGAAGTTGTTAAGCAAAGGGAGATGGAAATGAAAGAGCTCCAGCGATGGTCTAGAAGGAGGAGCTCGATTCCCAGATCCACGAAGGATTTGGGTTGGAAACGAAGTGGATATCACGAAGAACATGTGGGGGAACAATATGGCATGGAAAGTAGTTGGGAATAAAGGATTTGGCCATGAGCTTGAGCTCTAGGTCAATTTGGAATATGAGATTACATCTAAATTAAGACCTAAAACAAACAATTAAAGGTGGGAATTGAAATTAGAAATAAGTTATTACCTAATTAAGCTTGAAAATGGGCCTCTATTCGACTAGAGTCGAAGAAGCAGAACCACGTGCGGCATGTCAGTGATGGTTTGGATCGACCTCCAAAAGCTGCTCCTCCTCGCTGCAACTCCACCTATCCTCTTGCTATCACCAAGGGGATGAAGCGCACAAGAATTGAGGGTTCAAGAACGGTTAAGGGGTGATCAAACTGAAAAAATGGCGGAGATTGGTGAAGTTTTATAGAAGGAGATATGGTGAGTTTCGAGGAGTGATGGCGTGCAATGGCGAGGGGGTTGGTGGAGATTCAATAGTGGGCGAAGGTGAGGGATGTACAAGCTATGGAAAAGTAATGGTCTTGAGAGAAATGGAGGAGTGATAAGGCATGCGAAGAGGGAGAAAATGGGGGTAGAAATGAGGTTTCTGACACAGGAGGCGAAGGGGATGTATAGTTGGTCGAGGTCAACAAATGGAGAACCTTGGTTCGTCCATGTCGACCAACCGGGAAAAAGAGAATCAACATTTGCTTGTAAATTTGATAAAAAATAATAAATGAATTCATTAATTTTTTTGTTAAAACACAAAAATGTTTATAAGTTAATGAGGTATTTAATGCCTATTTTTATATTTTTTACAAGGCTATTTATTGTAGGTTAATATTTACATGTATAAATAGAGGAAAATACACATGTACTATGTATATTTTTTATATGTATTTTATATTTTATTAATATGTACATGTATTTTATATATTTTTGTTTTATTTAATTACATATTTAGGTATTTTTATTTTCTTTTTCTTAGTTTATTTATATACTTAATTATTTATGTAGGTATAATATATAGTTATATATGCATAGAATTCATCTATGTATTGTAATACTATTTTACTTTATTTTTAATGGTTTTTTTATTTTAATTATATACATGTGATTTAAATAATATTTTCAATTTTAAAGAAATATAAGAAACTAAAAATATAAAGAATAAATATATTGAATATAATATACATGTATACTGCACAATGGGTGCCCAAAACCTGACTTTTGCATCTTAGGTCCAAATTGAATGATACCACCTTCAGTAAATATCTTAGTTAATTTTATAAACAATAAAGGTAAATTTGATCAATTTTGAATCTGTTAGAAGAAGATACATGTCTGTAAAGTTTTGTTTGTGGCTTTTATTTTATATGTCTCAGGAAGACTGCATTACTTTTCAGTGAAATCAGTTTTGTATTTTCTTTTGTATTTTTATGTACAATATTCATGTTGAGTATTTTATTATTTTAGGTGTAAATAAAATAAAATAAAATAGGTTTCTATGCCCTATCCCCCCCTACTTTATTCATTGTCGGCCAAGACATCATCAGGATTGGGTCTCGGGGTCTAGGGTCACTCAATGTCTTTGACGCTTCATTCTTATTTATCTTTTTTTTCTTTATTTTTTTATTTTGGATTTAAATACAATATTTATACAATATTTTGTAAAGTATTTTATGTAATTTATAGAGTGTTTATTTTGACAAAATAATGATATATACAAGCATTTATCTAGGGATTTAAGGCCAAAATGAAAGAATAAAGGTGATGAAATGATGATTCATCACCCACCTATACTTTCCTTTGCTAGTCCGTAGCAAACACATGCAATAAGTGTATAAAAAGAAAATAAAGAATAGAAAAAAGAAAGAATAATTTTTTACTTTTAAAGTTATCTTAGTAAAGTCAAAGTTAGGAGCTTAGAGAAGACCTTTGGTATATTTGTGTGTTCAGAATCGCATTGTGTTAGGAAATGTGACACAACAATCCTTAGGTTCCATAATCATATTATCACATTCTATTCTTAGTCTGGTTAGAACCATTCTCTCAATCGCATACTCTCACTACCTTGAGATGATAAAACAATGTGTGTGAATTTTTCAGCTCTTCCCAAACAAATCGATGAACTATCAAAGAGTCTGCAACTCTAGTAACTCATCCTCACGGAGACAGATATTTCCTTCTAAGGTTAGGTGCTTCCGATATTTACAACCAAATTGGGGGTCGAAGTTAGAAGACGTTGGAATGGACCAGTGCAGTCTTCATTCCTTTGTGAAGCTCGGTCAGTGTAACCGAGCCTTCACCAAGAAACTGGCCTCTTGAGAAGCTCAATATTTTTGTGGAATTATTATGTAGGTTTCTTCTTGGATATTTTCATTGACTTTGCACTGCGCTACTTTCTTGTTTGTGCTCAGGAAGATGGAGAATCTTTTTGGTCTGCCTATTTTTTCGATCTTGGAAAAAGTTATGTCAGCAAACCATTCCTCATCTGAAGCATTGTTTCAATCCAGACTCCTGTCTTTAGATATCATTGTTACCAAAAGAAGTGGGTTAGAGTACCAGTGTCGACAATTCTTAAGAATGGTTCCTGAGCCACCCTTGACGAAGCGGCTTAGTTTTGTCCCGACTTAGATGCCAAGATTTTTAAACAATCCATCTAGGTTGAGCAAAGTGTTAAGTGTTAGGTTTCTAATCAAGCCACTGTCTCAAGATTCTCACATATGATATGAAGGGTTCTATTTAGACATTGATTCGACTCATGACCCTAGTTTCATGGAACCTAAAGGATTAAGTCAAGGCGACAAGAAATATCCCCAATTCAATCCTTAATGGGTTCCTCTGAAATTAAGTGTATTAAGGTCTATGCCAAGCTCCAATATTCAAATTTTATTTTAACTTGTTCTATTTTCTTAATTATTCCGAAAAATGCAGATGTTATATACAATACAAGAAAATATTTTTGAGAAGCAATATTTTGATTTTGAACTTTTTATGGCATTTTGAAAAAGTTTTGCTAATTTTTATACAAGTTTTTGATTTTGTAAGTCTTTAGGGATTTTTTTAAAAAATAAAAAGAGTTAGTGAAGTAATTATGTGCTTATATTTACACAGAAGAGAATTTGTATTTACAAGAAGTGGGTTTAAGAATTTACGTAGGGTATTTACAGAAATGTGGTTAGTTATTATTTACATGTTTTTATATAAAGAGTTTGTAAAGAAGTTTTATTTGTTTTAATTATGTACAAGGTTCTCAAAATAATTTGAAAATAATTTGGCTTATATTTAGAAAACTTTATTTTGAAAATAATTAGACAAATAAATTTTGCTAATATTTGCAAATATTGAAAATAATTTTACAAAGATTTTTCAAACAATTATAGATTTTTCAAAGTATATTTTTAACCATTTTTCCAAACCATTTGCAAATATATTTTCAAAATTTTATTTAAATCAAAGAAAGAAATTTTTACAACAACATTTTATACAAAGGTTTGAAAATGTTTCACAAAATATTTTTTCAATGATTTCACAAAAGATTTTCAATGAATTTTTCCAACCATTTCAAACATTTTGCAAAATATTGTTAACCGGTTTATTAACAGTAATTACAATGAATTTATTGTATGTTTAAATTTTGTTAATTAGCCATGTTATTGAAAATATGATAGTATGAGTTATGGCTAAAGTATATACAATATATATACAACCTCCTTATACTTAGCATGAGGTATGTCTTCCTTTTTTGAATAATGAATGAGAAATCGATTGTCCCCCTATACTAAGTATCAATTAATCATAAGTATAGCATATCGTATACCGAAGTAGGGAGTGTCGAGGGTAGGAATAAACAAATCATTGGTTCATCTTGTCTCCCCCTATACTTAGGGTAAAATATCCTAAGTATAGACAAAATATCAAGAGTTGAGGAGATAGGCGAGGGATCAAAGAATGAACACTCGTATACACTCATCCCCTATACTTAGGATGAAGCATATCCTATGTATCACAATGATGAATGGGATGAGTGAAACTTTCAGAAAAGATGAAAAAGATCAACAAATCAATAATGTTTGTGTTGAGATAATCTGATTTTGTTGATGCTACAGCTTGAATTTCTTCATGATAGACCACTGGCGAACCCAATTTTTATCCCTTTAATTATGTAGAATTAAAACTTTCATTTCAGTTGAATAAAATCAGATTTGTCAAAGACTGCTTAAATAATGTATCAATTAATAACAAGGAAGCAGTTGATTTATAGTTTACTTGGGCAAGCCCAAGGTCGAACTCAGGGACACAAGCCTCTTAAGGAATTATCTAGACTCTTATTACCTAGATTAAGTGTTAAATTAAAAATCCATAGGTCATAATGCGCATGGATAGACAATGCAGACACATGAAACCAATACTTTTTGTTTGATTTTTAACATGCAAGGAAATGCAATGTTACAATGATGCGAATATGACTGAATTATATAGAGTATTTGAGCCATTTAAACAGTAGTCAATTTCGATTTCAAATCATGAAGCTAGTTCTATTAATGAAGTGAAGCAAAGCATGGAAAGCATTACATGAGGGACATTTAAATTAAAATTTAACATCAGAATTTCAGAATGTCAAATCAGATATTAAACAATGACATTAAGAAGAGAATTAAACTAGCTTCAAAATGAGACCAAAATCAACTCAAACAAAGCTCGACTGCTCAAGATATTCAAAAAAGAAACCAGGGTCATAAATGCAAGAAAAACGTGAAATAAATAGGGAAAATATGGCAAACACGTCCCTAGGAGGGACTAAAATGCAAATAAAAATAAACACAAGGCCTTCCCTGTAAATTACCCACATGTACGGGGGTATATTTGCAATTATTAAAACCTACAAGGGTTTGAGCGCAATTTACCACAAGCGCACATGGAAATCACGTGATTGTTGGACCTGAATGCAACTTGAAGAAGTTTGAGGTGCCCCCGTGCATATTTGCCAGCCAGTCATGTGACATGCACATAAGGGCAAGGTTCGGAAGCTGTGCCGACATTGACTTGGCTCAGAGGAGGATTTGGCATCAACGCTGGCTTGGGTAAGGCTCGGAGGTGGCTCGGATGCTCTGAGCCTGTAGGTCTGGTGCCGCCTCCCAGCGTTGACACAAAGCCGAGTATAGACCGTCCGATCAACAAAGATTAGACGGCATCTGAAGACTCAAGAAGATGACAACGTAGCCCATTAGGAACCGTTAGATGGCCACCGGGTTAGTGCCATCCAACGACACCTGTATACTCTGGAGTCCTTCCTCCTCTTTGAGATAGGTGGTACGATCAGAGCTCAGGTGGCTTCACGCGAGCTCCGGCGATCTTCTCCGGTCTTGATTGAGCTCCATGAAGCTTCCTGGAGGTTAGTCGAGGTAGCTGGAAGAACAGGCTAGGCGCGGCATGATTTGGAGGAGATCGTCCATGCTCGTCTGCCAGAGATGGAGCTTGCAAAGATTGCCCCGATGATGGTTTTGGTCATTCAACGAAGGGGCATGTAGTGTTAGTACCCATAAATGAAGAGTGCATGTGAACTCGTGAGTAAAGTGAGGCGGAGTGGAAGCCTAAGCAAGCGGAGAAGGTGAAGGCTCCAATGCTCCTCCGCCGTGAAGGGTAGAGCAGATGGGTTGGAAGTGGTCTGAGGTCGCGATAAGAGGGAGAAGGTGATCGGAGGGGTGCTCGAAGGAAGGCTGATTAAATCGGAGAAACAGAATGAAAATATAAAGGGAGATCAGAGAGCTTACCTAGGCTAAGGTGGAGGAGGGAGCCTGGGCTTGAGGTCCTAGGTGAACCTTCGATCATCGTCCACCTAGGACAGCTAGGCGGTGGCGGAGCACCGCAGACCTGGCATACCATGGCCAGGGTCGACATTGGGGGTTTCCGTCGTCTTGGCGCCTCAATCTATGCTCCCCTTGTCACTGGGAGGAGGAGTGGTGATGGACGGAGCCCCATGTAAAGGTGGATAAAGTGAAATGGTGGTCGAGACGATTTATTTGAAGAGGCGAGGTGGAGGTTCCGATGATGGTCGTCGTGGGTTGATTGGAAGATATGGAGCGAGCGGGAAGGTTACGTGGAGGCCCACGAGGGTGGTGGATGACCGAGCTACATCGTGGGGTAGTCGGAGGGTAGAGATGATGGCAGAGAAGGCATGGAAAATGGAAAGGGGGAAGCCGGTTGGAGAGATGGAAAACGTGGGAGAGATGAGGCCGGAGGTAGGCGACAAAGTCTCGGTGGTTGGATCTCGTGATCCAACGGCTGGGAAGTTGGCGCTAAAGAGTAGCATGGACTAGATCTAGGGCGGTACGATCGAGGGTTAGGATATCGCCACATGGAGAGAGAATAAGCGGGCGGTAACTGATGGATGAGATGTGATCTAATGGGAAATCGAAGGGTAGAGAGCACATCTCATACGTGTGGTGGAGATGGGGAGTTTTGGAGAAGATCAGGCGGTGATGATGAAGACACATGGTGAGAGGGGATAAAATCAAAGACGTACGACGGTGATGAGATCAAGCAGAAGGATTGGATGGCTTGAAGTGAAGCAGGAGCGGATGACTGGGATGGAAGGGGAGGAAGTTGATCAGACGGTGGCAGATGGAGGCGCGTGGCGCACAAAGAAACAGGCCACGTGGCTCAACCAGAAAGAGCCACGTTACCCAATCGGATTATTCATATATAAAACCTCGTAAAAGAGGGTGAAAATGGCTGAATTTGGAAAAACTCAAAACATGAAAGTTGTAGATCTCGATGAGATCTACAAGTTTCATGTTGACTAAAAATGGAAACAAAGTCAAACAAAGGGAGAAATATCTTTATGAGCGTTTTTAAGGGCTTAAAAAGACTAGTTTTGTTCTTTTTTTGTATTTTTAATTTATTCTATGGATCAGATATATACAAAGATTTACCCATTTTTTATTGACATTAGTCTAAGCTAGGGGGTTAATATTTGTGAATTAGCGTAAACCAGGTTTCATCAACCACCTGTATCGAATCAACATTGGACAAGAATGTATTGTGCTAGATATATGGCTTCAGCAACTGTCTGTTGACCACGAAGGGTTATGTGTCAGTTGAAAAACCAGATATCCCAATACTGCCATTGTCACGCATATGCTTCACTACAAACGACCTGGTCCACATGTTTTTCAACTTCTCTGGGAATAATTTCAATTTTGCATTGACAAACCGAACCTTTAGGATAGGCTCGAATGTCTTTCAACGAATATGCTTATCGTGCCACTTCTTGAGTTTTTCCTTATACATCAGGTTATTTTTATATGCATAGTTTTTGAATTCAACCAGTCTATTCAGATCAACTTTTATGTTCTTCCCGGCCTTCTTGGAATCCAAATTACAGACATTTATTCCCAATAAAGATCTTGGAATTATTTCCACAAGCAAATGAAATGGTCTGCCATAGACAAGCCAGTAGGGAGACATTCCCATAGTTGACTTATACACCGTCTGGTAGACCCAATCAATCGAATCAAGTAATTGTGACCAGTTCTTCCTGTCGGGATGTACGAGCTTATGAAGAATTATCTTAATCTCCCTATTCAAACATTTTGCTGGGCCATAGGATCATGGGTGGTATGGAGAAGGGACACAATGTTCAATACAATATTCCTAAGTCAGCTTCTTCACTTCTCTATTCATAACATGACTACTGCCATACGATATCAAAATTTTAGGAATCCTGAACCTTGCAATGATGTTTTCGTTCAGGAATTGACAGATAGTGCGACTGTCGGCATCTAGTACTGGGATAGCCTCCACCCAATGACAGACATAGTTGACAACTAACATAATATTCTCAAATCGGAAATGGGCCCATAAATTCAATGCCCCATATATCAAATACGTCAGAAATCTGGATGTATTTCAAGGGCATTGTATCTCTCATTCCAATCGTTCCACTCATTTTCTGACAACCAGTTAATGTTTCACATAATCTTCTGCATCTTTGAAAAGAGTCAGACACTAGAGGTTGCGTTGGAGCACTTTCATTGCCATTATTTTCCCAAAGTGGTGTCCTCATTATTTTCGATTGTGACAATGCTCGAGGATACTGTGGACCTCCCCCTAAGGAAGGCACCTTCTCCATATGCAATTCCACCCCCCCCCCCCCCCATGAAACAAATAAAGGTCCTCCCATTGGTAAAATGAATATCTGACAAAATTTTATCAAGTTTTAGCTTCGACCAACCTTGCGGAGTTCTCTTAGAAATACGATAGTTCATAATATCGAAGAATCAGTAGAGCGAGTTGATTGGCATAATTGCCTCATCTAGGAAGGTTTATGTAATTTGTAAAAAACTCTACTCGGGAGTGTCTGGCCCTGGTAGTATTGAAAGGCGATTTGCCACCACATTTTTTATTCCAGGCTTATCTTAGATTTCAAGATCAAATTTCTAGAGTATAAGGATCCATTTGATGAGTCTTTGTTTAGCATCCTTCTTGTTTTGCAAGTATTTGATGGCAGAACGGTCGGTGTAAACTATGACTTTGGATCCCGACAAATGTGATCTGAATTTTTCTAGGGTAAATATCAATTCTACCTGCTCTTTTTCAGTGACAGTATACTTCTTTTGAGCTTCTCTAGTTTTTTTCTAGCATAGTGAATAGCAAATGGTAAACAATCTCTCCCTTGTACCCAAAACTGCTCCAATGGAATAATCAAAAGCATTTGTCATGATCTCAAATGGTAGAGAACAACGTAGTGATTGTGGGAGAAGGGTTTGAGTGATTAAATATTTCAATTTATTAAAGTCTTATAGGACTCTGGCATCTATAATGAAATCTTCCTCGTTGCCCAGAAGCTCAGTCAGCGGTCGAGCAATTTTGTTGACGTCGTTTATGAATCTTTGATAAAATACAACATGCCCAAGGAATGATATGACTTGCTTCAGATTTGTAGGTGGCTCTAGATTGTAAATGATGTCCACCTTCACATGATCAACCTCCACGCCACATTTTGAGATGACATGGCCTAGCATGAATCATCTGGTCATCATGAAGTGACTCTTTTCCCACAAGAGCACAAGGTTCACTTTGTAGCATCTCTTCAATACTCAATATAGATATGCAAGGCATTGATCAAAGTTTTCTCCGTAGATTGCGAAGTCACCCATGAAAATCAAGAGAAAACTACCGATTGTATCTACGAATACTGCCAAGATACATCGCTAGAATGTCGACGGTGCGCTGCACAATCTGAAAGGCATTCTATGGAAGGCATATGTCCCAAATGTACAGGTGAAGGTGGCCTTCTCTCGATCTTCAGGAGCAATGGCAACTTTGTTATAGCCATAGTATCCATCTACGAAATAGAAGTATTCCTCCACGTCTATTCTTTCGACTATCTGGTTGATGATGGGAAGCGGAAAATGATCATTCTTGGTCGGTAGATTCAAGTGAATATAATCTACATAGACACACCAAGAAGTTGGAACTCTGGTTGGGATCTCCTCTCTGTTATCATTCTTCACGATGGTGATCCGTGATTTCTTCAGCACGATGAGCATGCAACTCACCCACTTCGAGTCAGAAATGGGATATATAAATCTTGCATCACACAATATGGTAATTTCATTCATGAGAACCTCCCTAAGATTCAGTTTCAATCTGCACTGAAATTCTCAAGAAGGTTTGCTATCCTCTTCAAGGTAGATGTGATGGGAACATAGTGAAGCATTAATTCCATTGAGATCTGAAATTTTCAAGCCTATAGCCTTGCAGTTTCTTTATAGAACCTCGAGCAGATGATATTCTTGGTCCTTGGTCAGTTGGGAATTTATAATGATTAGGAACATGTTCTGTGTACATGTAAGGAAGGCATATTTCATGTTTGTTGGAAGTTTTTTAAGCTCAGGTATGGTATGAATCATTTCAGTAGCTACTTTAGCAACTATGTCGGGCAGTGGTGCCAGATCTTTCAAATGTGAATTGTCCATCATAGGCAATTCTATCATTGAAATAAGTGCCACACAAAAATATCCAATAATTACATCTTATTCACAAAAACATTCAGCGATTTCCTCTTGCTCTACTAAGGATAGGTGGCCGACAATGAATTTCTCTAAAAGATCAGCAAAGATCTCGTCTTCAATAAAAGAGGTAAATTTGACTATGTTGTCCACTCCTTCCTCAGTGGAGAGGAATTCATTGATCTCCATGTCATCCATGAACAGATTGGTATCTCTGATCTCTATTATAAAGTCACAGTCTTTTGTTCTCTGTTGTGTAGACCCACTATCATCTGATGCAGAATCTGATGGCTTTGGTACTTAGATTGTCCATATGGACACCTTGTCACTGCTAGAGTGAAAGGTTATTTGTCTGTACCATAGTCCACCACTGCTTTGGATGTTCAAAGGAAAAACCTTTCGAGAAGAATCAGGGTACGAAGTAGAGGAGCTGAGGGGTCCTTGTATAATACAATGAAGTCCACAGGGAATCCATCCATTGAATGGTGATGATGACATCCTCCAAAATGCCCATGGGTCTCTTGATTGATGTATATGTAAATTACAGAATCAATCTTATAGATTTTAGTGGTCCCAACCAAAATTCTTTGACCAGTGAAGTAGGAATGAGATCGATGGGTTATCCACTATTAATAAGTGTTTGATCGAACTCTTGGTCGAACATCTGACATCTGACGAGAGGAGCTCTCATGTCTTTTTTTTTGCTTGGGAGATTACTAATTGTGTTAATTTTAGCCACGGTTAGTATGTGATTCACATTTCTTTCTCCGGATCTACGTGGTTGCCTCTTAGAAGTACATGCCTCCTTCAGTCGTTTCTTGATGTTAGGCATGTATTTGTTATCCATTAACAGAGGAATTTATAGAACAAGATTCTGAATTATATCCACAACATCTATATCAGACAATGCTATTTTCAAATTTCTATTTTTTATGATTTTTACATAGTCTGAGGAAATGGAATATTTACAGAAATAAAAGCATTGTTCTTATTAACACCAAGATTAATGTCCACCTCTTGATGTACACATGGATGGCAAAAATAATTGCACTCATCCATTAGAGGTAGGCATCCTAAAAATACAGGTTGGGCTCCATCGACTTGCACTTGATCGACTGTTGGTATAGTCTTGTCCATTGCTCGTGTGGTGTCGCTTTGTCTGATGCTTTCTTTTTGGTCTTTTTGATTTTGCTTATTATTTTGAACTTTTATTTCTGGTGCTTCTCTTCCATCATTTTCTTTTTCACTCGACCTGGTTGTTAGATCGGTTGATGCAGACGATGATTATTCACCAGGCAAAGCTTTATTCTTCCCCTTTGCTGCGGTAGAAGGCTGTAAAGTCCTACCGCTCCTGAGAGTGACCTCAATTGATAAAAACATATCAAGCACATCTAACTTTGTTAGATAGGACAATACATCACAAACTACCTGCTCTCTCTTCCTGAAATTGTTGGGGTTCGCCTCAACCTATTCTAGAATAGAAGTGTTGGTAGCGATGAGGTCAACTAGCTTCTGGATCATTTCTGCTAAGCTCTTTACCAAATCAGCCAAGCAGTCCATGGTAGGGTTCATACGAGAAATCTCATATGGTTCAATGTGCTAACCGCACCTAGACTGTTAATGGTGTGGAGGTTACTAATAGGAGTACTGAGAATTTTCCTGGGGAGAAGGTTGGTATTGATGGTGATTAGGTGGGTACTGTTGATAAAGAGAAACTGTGTAATGCTGATATACCGGGTGTTGACAGTACTGCGAGTACTGATAAGAATTATATCTCCAATTGTTGTGGTAGGGTGGGTACTCCTGGTGTCGAGGCTATTGGTTTTGGGAAAATCTCCCTCCTTAGTGTTGAGGGAATGGATGGGAATAGGAAGACTAGCCTTGCTGATGTCTGCTTGGATAGGCCAGTTGTGAGTCATTGGACCATACGTTGTTCACCTCCTTAATGAGAGGTGAAGTTGGAGACCTTGGATCTGGAAGGATCTAATGCTTAGGTTGATAGACAACCAACTGTTGTTGCGGCTACTGAGGTGATGATGGATCCTTCGTCTGTTGTCGTGGACTCTATTGAGGGATTGGAGGCAATGATGGCTCCTTCGTATCGGCAGTAGCCATGGCTATTTCAGAACTGACAGATAAGAATTGATTGTGCTCACCAGCAGCTCCAACTGCTTAGTGATTTTATCCTTTTTTTCAAAGTTTTGAGTCCTCTGTTCGATCACAGCTAATTTTTCAAGGTCTTGTGACCTTTGTCGATGAAGTCCACTTTGGGCAGGTGGCTCCCAATAATGCTAAGGTTGGATATCTCATCCCTTTTCAGATCATGAGATGTTGCCATATGAACTGGCTTCTATTAAACCTCTGTTTGACGTTGATATGTGCGAGACGATGATAAGGTGGCCTCTCCTTCGACCATTTCCTCCCAGATCTGCCAAATGACATCCTCATATTTATTGAAGTGTGACCCACCACAAGTAGCATCTACGAGTCTCTGGTTCTCAAGAGTAAGTCCCCCAAAGAAGTGTTGGACAAGGATGGTCCGAGGAATATCATGGTGGGGACACTTCTCCTATAAATCTCTAAAACGCTCCCAATCGTCATGAATAGACTCATGGGTTGCTCAGGAGAAATTGGCTATTCTGGATCGCATCTGATTGAGCTAACCAAGAGGGTAGAATTTGTGTAGGAATGTTGACTTGAGCACCTCCCAGGTCGTGACGACTTTTCTTAGATGATTGGTCTAGTAGAGTGCCTTATCCTGAAGGTTGAATGGAAATGTCATCATTTTTACTACACCTATCAGGATGTTGGGGTAGTGTGTTGTACCACAAATGCGAGAAAGCTGTTGTAGATGTATGTAAGGTTCTTCATTTGCATTCCCATGGAAGGTGGTAAGAAGAGCGAAGAGTTGGGGCTTCAACTCAACATGTGAATGGACCAGTGGGATTTGGATCCACTTTGCCTGTGCCAGGGTTGTAAATATCCTTGAGAGTAGGATTGGGCCTCTCTTTCTTGGCTCACATGTCAGACCTTCATGGGGTCCATCTTCTCTTTCTTCCTCTTTTCCTTCTCTTAGATTGTCACTCCTCCTCAGATCATTGAGAATATCTTGGAAGGCGACCTGGGCCAATATCGGTTCCATGAGCTACCACTGGATTACCTGAATAGATGCAAGCAACTAAGCATTCATTGCATTTTTATATGGCTGCTAGCCTTGTTATGGCTGTATGGGTGCTGAGGTCCCGTCACTCTTCCTGTTGGAGCCATGTCTGAATCTAAATCTGAAAGTGTCTCAGGCTCCATATCAAGCTCTTGGCCTGTACATCGAATAATGCCTCGATCAGTATGAATTGAAGCACCAGGTGTAGAGAAGTATTATGTGTTAAGGTCAATACATAACTTTATTAAGGTTGAAGAAGTGTAAGAAGTGAAATGTATTTCCATCCAAAACAGGCAGAGTTTGGGACAAGAGTGATCCAAGATTATTGATGAAGGGAGGGAGTCTGGAGATCAGTTCACAAAGTTTGAACCGGGTTCTTGGAAATTGCCTCGAATTATTGGAGATGTCGACTTCATGGAATCGATATTGGTGTCGATGGGGTCCCGACAAAGCCATCCATGAGTTACCATCTTGAAGGTCAAGAGGAAGATCGATAAAGGATGAAATATATTGTGATGAACGAGAAATAAAAGGAGTGTAAAACAATAGAAGGCTCAAAGTGAGCAGGCTGAAAGGGAATAAAACAGTGGAAAGGAAAAATGTACAAATGTATGGGACTGATCTTCGAACTTAATCTAAAACAAAACAAACACTAAACAAGTTTTAGATTCACCAACTGAATACAATTGAAGATGTAAGAGTTTTGTTATTTTTATCTGTTCAATGTCATTGCTTTTTTTTCCAGGCAAATATTTTCAAAAGTCCTTAGAGGGCTATACTCGTAGGGGATTGAGTACTTCTAGAAAAGGATCCCATACTTTCTACTTCCTTTATAACCTGCGATCTGCACACTTAGAGGTCCTTGATGTCGTGCTCGTAGGGCTACTCATCCAAAGAAATAGAGAGAGGAAGCCTAGAGGAGAAACCAATACTTCCCTCACAAGTGAGGTACTCAGAAACAAGATGACGATACATACACACCGGTGAGGGCATGGCCAATTCTTAATACTCAGACCAAGTTAGATGTTCTACACAAGGCAGGAACACCATCATTGACAAGGCACTACTCGTCTATGTATGATAGAAGCGCCAATACTTCAGTCGTCCTAGGTGATTAGTAAGACTGCGACATATAAGAATTTGGGCTCTAATCCTTAGGGGTCTCGCCTTACTCTATTTGAGCGGTACCTGAAAACAATGCGGGCTTTATAGATCCAGAATAATGATGTCCATTAAGATTTTAATTAAGGTCAAAGTATTATTAGCAGTCCCCTTGTTTTAGTTTTTTGGTTTTCACCTTTTTATTATTTTTCAATTAAAATGCTCCTAACAATTTTTGTATTTTCGTTTTGATCCTAAGTTAGCAAAAATAAAGGGAGATAGAGGAAAAGTTGGGCAAATGGATACTAGGGTGGAAATCTCACCCTCGTATCAAATGATGCATGCAAAGTAAGAGGGCATACAATGCTTCCTAATTCTCTCCATGCGGGATGCAGGATAGAAATTTAAATATTTAGACTATATGAATGATATGAAAAAAATGTGAAATCGCCGTAAACATGAATTGCTATTAGGCGTGAACAACCATATGTTAAAAACCTATAGATGAAACCCAAAAGTCTGGTCTTGGAGACTCCTCGATGGCTGCCACAACAGATCCTACTAGCGATGTATGGAGTCTCTCATAATGCTCGATTTCAAACAAAGTTATCAACACTTTTAAGTTTGACTAGATCCTATCGTATATTACTATAGGTACATGCTTTTCTTTAGGCTTTGGACCTATCAATCGAATCAAGCAACCCTACTGTCTCTGGGATCAATCTCATAAAACAAAGAAAAATAAGGTGGAAAGCTCAAAACATGATAAACAAAATAAAATAAAGGCGATAAAAAAACGAAAAACCCGACGAGGCCCCCAGGTGAACGGACACCCTGGAAATGGACCTCATGAAGTGGTAGTGTCCAAGTGTCCTGATTTATTACAAATTAATATACAGAAATAAAAAGAAAATCTCTCTCACACAAAATAAAAGAAAATGCTAAAAAGATATGATCCTTCTTCTTATCTCTAACTCTCTCTCATGCTCTCTCTAATTGAACTATTCAGAAAATGTCGATCTCCTCACGGCTCAAGTGCATCACACTCCTAGTAATTCACCACCACCATGTGGTCCCTCACAAGAAAATCAATAAAGAATAGATGTATCATAAGCAGATAAAATAATTATCAAAAATAAATAAGAAGAAATAAAAAGAGAAATAATGTAAATAATAATATAAAAAAATGTTCTACAATCCGTTGCTCCTCGACAACGATGTCATTTGAAAGATCAATGAATGAGGAGAAGCGTTCATGTGGTCCACACAAGGCGGGACAACAATCGTTGAATTGACCAAACTCGAGCCCCGAAGAGATCTCAATGATTAACCCACAATAGAGTAATAAAGAAATCAATGCAAAGTGGATCAAAATTTATTATAAACCCTACAAATAAATGTGTACAACGTGTAAGTACGAGTAGTGTGTCGAACATAGGGAACAAATAGATGTAGCTATTCTTTATAGCTAAAGTCTTTGTATTTGTATATATTTAACTGTATAGTATATACTTAGTGTTTTTATGAATTTTTAATTTTTTGTTTTTTTATTTTTTAATTTATATATATAGTATATTTAATTTCCTTTTCTTTTTAATATATATTATGTGTATATATATCACTAGATATAATAATATGTATAATATATGGTATATATAATATATATATAATAAATATATAAAAATCAATAAATAGTAATAAAAATAGTCATTTTTTTAATGGTTAAAAACTATATTTATATGATTTATAATAATTATTAATAATATTAATTATATATGTATATATACTACAATATATGATATTCTATTTATAAACATCGTTATATATAGTCGAAATATACAAAATAAAATATTTTTGAGTTTTTTTAAATATTCCTCATTTTTTTTGAATTTTCAGGTGATTTTTGCTAATTTTTATATATTTTTAAAGTCCATAATATCCTAAATCAGGGAATAAACAAATGGATCGAATTGTTTTCAGATTAAAAATAAAAATTTGTGTTCAAAATTTCTAAAGACTAATTTTAATATATATATATATATATATATATATATATATATAGTAATAAGTATATATAGAAGTATAGAACAAAAACCTATTTTTGTCATTTTTGAAAATATTTTATAATTTTTTAGGATTAGAGAGAGTTTGTATTTTTTTATTTTTATTATATTTTTTGTGATTTTTGGTTGTTAGTAATAAATAGTAATAAACATTACCTATTTTTATGGAGTTTTCAAATGGGATTTTATAATTTTTTTCTATTTTTAAGTCAAACAAGGCTTAAAAATGCACCTTTTGAATTCTAATAAATAGAAAATGCAAGAAATATGCTCAATGTAATACATGCCATAAATAAACATATAATCGGGAAATTTCATCTATTTTTGAACTATTTTGGAGCACTACAACTATTTATAGAAAATTAAAACACAAAATAAAATTATAGAAGCATGATAGGATATTTGCACTATAAAATAAATGCAAGGTGTTACATGTAAAATACCCAAAGTTTTTCCTTTTAATTTTCAAATTATTAAACTAAATCACAATAACAAAATCTGGTGCGGTTCAAGTGAAATCTACCCAACACGTGAGCTGAGATGACAATGGAGTTTGTTGTAATTTCCAAATTTATAGGGGCTTCATTGCGATTTTCCAACTACTTTTACACTTAACTAAATATTTACAATACCATTAACTAAATACAAAAGGTGGAGAGGGGTTATGCCATTTACCCCTCCTACAACCCCTTGATCCAACGGCTCCTTAGTTGCCACATGGAAGATCTGATGGCTACGAGAAAATGACACTTTGATTTAGTCAGACGACCTAGATTAGATTTGGGTCATGCTCTTCATCTATTGACAGTTGAAGGTCCTTGATGAACAACAAAGAATAAGGAGTTAGAGCTCCTTCGGTCTAGCTTTCCTCCTTTGTCTCATGCCCTCCTCTCGATCTGATGACGACCCCGGCTTGTTGGTGGGCCTCCACAGTTGCTGACGATGGTCGATGGGGCCCAAATGCAATGATGGTCGATCTGGAGCTTGTTCTTGCTTATGGCCACCTGGATCTACTCCAGGTGCTCCAATCGGCTCCAGATGCATCCAGATTACTCCTAACCTACACAAAAGGACTTGACAACTCGAGGGTATGTCTTCGACTGGATGTTGAAACTGCTAAGCAAAGGGGTGTGGAAAGGCAAAGAGCTCTGACGAAGGTCTAGAAGGAGGAGCTCGATTCCCAGATCCACAAGGGATCTGTGTTGGAAAAGTAGTGGATATCACAGTGAACACGTAGGGGAACAATATGGCATGAAAAGAAGGGCAAATAGATGGCCGGAAATAGAGGATTTAGCCTAGAACTCAAGCTCCACGTCAATATGGGGATTTGAGATGACACCTAAATTAAGACATGCACAAGCAATTAAAGGCATGGATTTAAATTAGAATTAATGTATTACCTAATTAAGCTAGAAAATCGGCCTTGATTCGACCAAAGGTCGAAGAAGTAGAACCACAATAGCACGTCAGTGATGGCTTGGATCAGCCTCCAAAAGTAGCTCATCTTCGCTATGAATCCACCTATCCTCTTACAGTCACCAAGGGGATGAAGCACACAAAAACTGATGGGCTAAAAATGTCTAAGGGGTGATCAAATCACAAAAAGGTGAAGAGAGGTGAAGTTTTATGGAAGGAGATACGGTGAGTTTCATGGAGAGGTGGCATGCAATAGCGATGGGGTTTGTGGAAATTCGATAGTGGGTGAAGTTGAGCGATCTACAGGCTATGGAAAGGTGGTGGTCTCGAGAGAAATGGCAAAGTGGTAGAGGAGAGCTAAGAGGAAGAAAATGGGGTAGAAACGAGGTTCCTAATACGAGCGGCAAAGGGGACGTACAGTTGACCGAGGTCAACAAATGCAGAGCCTTGATTAGACCATGTGGACCAACCGGGAAAAGAGAATAAAAAATCAGTTGTAAATGCGATAAAAATAATAAATGATTTATTTTTTTGTTAAAATGCAAAAATTATTTATAATTTAATGTAGTATTTAATGTCTATTTTTTTATTTTTACAAGGCTATTTATTATAGGTTAATTTTTACATGTATAAATATAGGTAAATATACATGTATTGTGTATATTTTATTTTAAATTTGTATTTTATATTTTATTATTACGTACATGTTTTTTATATTTTTTATTTATTTAATGACATATTAAAGTATTTTTATTTTGATTTTACGAGTTTATTAATATACTTTATTAATTATAGGTATATTATATAGGTATATATATCGAATTCGTTTATGTATTTGAATACATTATTTATTTTTATTTTCTTTTGAAGAGTTATGTTTTATTTGAATTATGTACGAGTGTTTTAAATAATATTAATAATTTTATAAAAAAAATAATAAAATAAAAATATTGAATATGATATTAATGTATACTGCACAATGAGGGCACAAAACCTAACTTTTGCATCTTAACTCCAAATTAAATGAAACCACCTTTAATAAATAGCTTATTTAATTTTATGAACAATAAAGGTGAGTTTGATTAATTTTGTTATATGGAGAAGAAACATGTCTCCAATGTTTTATTTGTGGTTTTTTATTTTGTGTGTCCAAGACACACTGTGCATTATTTTTCAACGAAGTTATTTTTGTATTGTTTTGTATTTTTATGTACAATATTCGTGTTCAGGGTTTTATTATTTGAGGTGTAAAATTAATATAATAAAATAGGTCTCAAAATGCAATAATTAGGAAAAATAGATCAGGTTTCTCTATGTATTTTCTGTATAGTTTCTTTGCCCTATATTCGCCTATATTATTCCTTATCGACCAAGTCATCATGATGACTGGGTCTCGAGGCTAGGGTCACTCAGTGTTATCGACATTTCATTCTTTTATTTCTTTTCATTCCTTTATTCTTTTATTTTTTGAATTAAATATAATATTTATACAATAATTTAAATAATATTATATGTAATTTTAGAGTATTTATTTTCACAAATTAATCATATATACATGCATTTAGATAGGGATTTAAGGCCAAAATGAAAGAATAAAGGTAATAAAATTCATCACCCCCACCTCCCATACTTGCCTTGCTAGTCCCTAGCAAACACTTATGCTATAAGTGAAGAAAAATATCATAAAGAAAATAAAAATAAATTACTTGGAATTATTTTCAACTTTTAAACTTGTCTTGGTAAAGTCAAAGTTCGGAGCTCAGAGAAGACATTTAGATTATTTGTGTGTTAGGAACCGCATTGAGGTTAGGAATTGTGACACAATAGCCCTTAGGTTCCATAATCTTATTATTCCGTTCTATTAATAATCTGGTCAGAATCATTCTCTCAGTTGCATATTCTCACTACCTTGATATGATAGAACCATGTGTGTGAATTCTCAACACTTCCCAAATAAACTGTTGAACTATTAAAGAGTATGCTCCTATGATAACTCATCCTCGTGGAGATAGATATTTCTTTCGAAGGTCAGGTGTTCTGATCTTTACAACTAAATGGTTGGAAGAAGCTAGAAGAAGTGGGAAAAGAAGTGGTAATGGACCAGTGTAGTCTTCATTCCCTTGTGAAGCTCGGTTAGTGTAACCTAGATCTTCACCAAGAAGCATGCTTTTCCTGAAGCTAAATATTTTGTGGACTTTTCGGTGTAGGCTTCTTCTTGGATATTTTCTTTGACTTTGCAACTCTTGCATTCTTGTTTGTGCCCCGATGGAGTAAGAGTCTTTTTGATCTGCACATTTTTTTGGGTCTTGGAAAAAGTTGTGCCGACAGACCATTCCTCAGCTGAAGCATTGTTTCAATCCAGTCTTCAGTCTTTAGTATCATTGTTACCAAAAGTAGGTTAGAGTACTAGTTTCGGTAATCCCCAAGAATGGTTCCCGAGCCACCCTTGACGAAGTGGCCTAGCATCGTCCCGACTTAGTCACCAAAACTTTTCAACAATCCATCTGGGTTGAGCTAAGTATTAAGTATGAGACTTCTCATCAAGCCACTATCTCAAGAGTCTTACGAATGATATGAAGGGTTCTATTTAGACACATTGAATTGACTCATGAACACAGTCTCATGAAACCTAAACTATTAAGTCAAGGCGATCATATGTATCACCAATTCCAGTCCTTAATGGTTCCTTCAAAATTAAGTGATTTAAGGTCTATACCATGCACCAATCTTCAGACTTTATTTTGACTTGTTCTATTATCTTGATTATTCCGAAAAATGCATATGCCGGTACAATGCAAAAAAAAATTTTGTGAAGCAATTTCCTGATATTGAACTTTTTATGGCATTTTGAAAAAGTTTCGCAATTTTTTTTTGCAAGTTTTTGATTTTGCAAATTTATAGGGATTTTTTTAAAAATAAAAGAGTTAGTGAAAAAAATACGTGCATATATTTATATGGGAGTGCATCTGTATTTACAAGAATTGGGTTTAACAATTTACATAGGGTATTTACAGAAATTAAGCTAGTTATTATTTACAGGTTTTATATACAAAGTTTGTAAAGAATTTTTATTTTTTTAGTTATGTAAAAGGTTATCAAAATAATTTGTAAATATTTTATAAAATTTAATTTGAAATAAATTTGATAAACAATTTTTGCAAATATTTGTGAAATTTGAAAATCATTTTGCAAAGATTTTTTAAACAATATGTATAGATTTTTCAAAGTATTTTTACAATCATATTCCAAACCATTTGATAATAAATTTTCAAAATATTTTATTCAAACTAAAGAAAGAATTTGTTACAAATAAAATATTTTTACAACGGTTGGAAAATTTTTACAAAATAATTTTCAAATGGTTTTACAAAAGATTTTTTAAAGAATTTTCCAACCATTTTTCTAACATTTTGCAAAATATTTTTAATTGATTTATTAATAGTAATTACAAAGAATTTAAGTACTTTTAAATTTTATTAATTATCCATATTATTGAAAATAGAAATTACGAGTAATGGCTAAATTACGTACAACATATAATAGCTTTAGCTATGTTCTCATAGGTCCGAGAGAAAAAGGAAGAAATAACCCGTGCGATGTATAGGAAAGTCTATACTACAACTATTGAATAATGAATGAGAAGTCAACCATCCCCCTATACTTAGGATCGATTAATCCTAAGTATAACAGATTGTATACAGAAGTAGGGAGGGATGAGGGCAGGAATAAACAAATCATCAACTCGGCCTGTCTCCCCCATACTTTGGGTAAAATATCTCTACGTATAAATAAAATATCAAGAGCGGAGGAGACATGAGAGGGATCAAACAATGAACACTAATACACACACACCCCACTATACTTAGGATGAAGCATATCCTAAGTATAATAATGTTGAATGGGATGAGTGAAACTTTCAGAAGAATGAAAGAATGGAATTCAAAAAGAAGAAAATAAGAAAAAAATCAATTAATAAAAAAATGTTTATTTTTTCCTTGTCTGATTCTACTGATGATGCGGCTTGAATTTCTTCATGATAGACCACTTATGATGAATCAACAACAGACATGAATGTATAATGCTCGAGATATGGATTCAGCAATTGTGCATTGATCACGAAGGGTTGTGCATCAACCGACAAACCAAATCTCACAATTCTGCCATTGTCATGCACGTGCTTGACTACAAACGGCCCGGTCCACTTGCTTTTCAATTTACCTGGGAATAATTTCAAATTTGCATCAAACAAACAAACCTTCTGACCAAGCTCGAAATTCTTTCGACGAATATGCTTGTCGTGCCACTTCTTGACTTTCTCCTTGTACATCAAGATGTTGTCATATGCATAGTCTGAATTTGAGTAGGCTGTTCAAATCAACATTCTGTTCTTCCCAGCCTTGATGAAATCCAAATTTAGACATTTATTGCCCATAAAGATTTGTGAATTAATTCCACAGGCAAATGGCATGTCTTGTCACTTTAATAAGGTAGGGAGACATTCCCAAAGATGACTTGTATGCAGTCCGATAGGCCCAAAGAATCGAATCAAGCAGTTGTGACCAGTTCTTCTGTCGGGTGATGAAGCGGGAATCACGAGGGTCTAAAAATAATGCCTCACGCAAGGCGGAGACAAAGTCGCTGCGGCGACCTTTAATAAATTCCAATCCAATAAACAATTAACCCACGACAATCAAATCGAATAATGAGAAGCAAATGTCTAGTTAAAGTTTATTATAACTCTACAATAAGTGTGTATAGGTGCAAGTATGTGTAGAGTGTCGAACTCAGGGAGCAAGCAAGATAGAACAAGGCAATAGTGCTCAAGATGGTGAACGTGATCAAATGCCTACAAGTGATATTTTTTGTGGGTTTTTAATTTTATAAATTTTTATTTAATTTTTGATTTTATAATTTTATATTTTGGTTTTAAATTTTCAGATTTTATATTTTCGTTTTATATTTTATATTTTTTTATATTTTCTTTTTCTTTAAATAGAATTGAATGAAGTATATATACAATATAAGAAAATGAGAGATAAGGTATTTATAAAGATAAATAAAAAAAATATAGGAAATATAATATTTTTTGTCTTTTTATAATTTTCTAATATTTTTGTGATTTTTCTATATTTGTCCTATTTTTTATATTTTTAAAGATAAAAATACTGAAAACAGGGAATAAAATAAAAAGCTGAAACTGAAATGGAGAAATAAAATAGCAAACATTAACCAAAATTCTCCAAATTAACTTTAAATATGATAAAATAAGGAAAATTCTAAGGCAAAGATTATATTTTTAGGATTTTTCTGGAATTTTTAATATTTTTATGAAGATTTTTGGGGTTTTATAATTTTTATGGGTTTTCTTTTGATATTTTTAATGATTTTTGGACAAAAGTTAAAACATTTCAAAACACACAAAATATATTTTTTTGGGAATCTTTCAAGAAGATTTTATAATTTTAATGGATTTTATAATGCAGACTGTAAAGAAAATGCTTATTTTTGGTTTTTTATAAATATTAAAATGCAACAAAAATGTAAACTAAAAATATAGTGTGAAACTACAATGAAACATGAACTTATGATATTTTTTGGTGATTTTTGGGATTTTATAGATGCATGAAATAAATAGAGGAAACAAAAAGAAAATACACTACTAGTAGGGGTAGAAATGTAAATATCACAAAACACATGGACCAAAGTGCAATTTTCCACAAAATATTCAACTATTAAACAAAGTTTAAACACTAAATACAAATACCCAAACCCGGAGGGGGTTCGCTGCAAAATTGCCAAACTCACGCACACTAGGCATGTGCCTTGGCAGGCGTATTTTTGCAATTTTACAACATTCTAGGGGCTAACATGCAATTTTACCAAAATATTACAACTTAAATAGAAAGTTTCAGGACTGAACTGAAATAAACAATCCTCAGGGGGGTCCACTACAAAATACCCATCACCCCACATGTAAGGGTCACGTGAGGTGACGTGGATTGGACCTAAGTGCAAATATAATAAGTGCAGGGGTCTATATGTAAATATTACAAAAATATTTAAAATACATCTGAAAGTTTCAGGACTAAAAGTAAAACACAAAATAGTCAGGGGGTATAGTGCAAAATACCTACGGCTGTGAGATCGAACGGCAGGAGCGTCGCCACCTATCCACGTGACATCTCAGGAATGCACGATGCTGGTTCAAAGATGAGCGGTTGAGATTAGATCTGGCGAAGACGATCGACGGCTGAGGCTAGCCAAGATCTGACGGTCGCGGTGTGATCTGGAGTGAGACCCTGATCAGACGGCGGAGAAGGGGTCCGGAAGAACGTGGAAGAATCGCCGATGAGGCGAACTTCTTTGACCTTGATCTTCCTCCTCCGAGACTCTGGAAGCTTCGGAAAGGGTTGGGCGTGCTCCTGGGAGGTTTGGGAATGTGCTGGAGGGCTCAGCATTGTCGGTGAGGCGTCGAAGCGCCGCCAAGAAGGTGGCGGAGGAAGCTGGGTCCAGGTGTCTCCGACGACGCTCCAAAATGAGCTCCAGGCTCTGTCTAATGTGCTTGACCTGCAAAAAGGGGTGAAGGGGACCAGGGCAAAATGCCTGGACCACGTGGAGGTGTGAAAAGGCTCTATGGATGGTTGTATGGCGAGAGGGAAACTTGACCGGAGGTGCGCTCTGGCGAGGCGATCGTGGAAGGTGGACGCGTGATCGATGGTCGAATCTAACTTTGCTACTCGATTCCTAAGGCTACGGGGACTCAAAAATTACAAAAAGAACTAAGAAGAGGGGACTACCTTGATGGCCAAAGACCAGAGGGGAAGAACCTCGATGTCGGCGAATGGCAGAGGTGGTGGAGCTGCCCTAATGCTTGCTCGACCGATCAAACGCGCGGAGGCGGAAGCTGTCACCTTCCTCTCACTTAAGGGCACCAAAACAGGAGCGAAGCGGGTGCCAAGGGGGTTCAAAATTGAGCTCGAAGGTGGCAAGTCTGTTAAGTAGAGAGATGGTTGTTTATTATTTTATAAATTTATAAAATGTTTTTATGCACTTAAATATATTTTTATTTGATTTTTCTCATGTATTTTGTACATTTAATAAAATATAAGAAGTAATTCTATAGGTATATGTACAAGTATTATACCTATTTATTTATACATGTATTTTATTTTTGAATTGCCTTTAGGTTTTTATTCTGATTTTAATGCACATATATATTATAAATAATATCTACAAAATAATAAAAATATGAAATTATAAAAATATCGAATAAGAAATAAATTGAATATTTTAATCTGTACAAGTATACAATATGGTTCCAAAACTCAACTTTCAAATTGTAGCTCCGCAAAATGGGAAACTATCTTCATTATATAGATTATTTAAACTTATATACAATTAAAGGTGATTTTGCTAGATTTCGAGTTTTTATTTGAGAGATACAGGTCTGGGAAGTTGGGATTCTTGATCTTATTCAGATCCTATCTTTTTATCTGCACATTATTTTTGAGTGAACTAAATTTTGTATTTTTCTATATTTAATTATATATAACTTTCACGTGCAAGGTTTCTTTATTTGAAGTATAAAAAGTGGAACCAAAAATAGGTCCCAAAATGAATAAAGAATGAATAAAATGGAAGGGAATCTTTATAGGTATCTGGCCCTTATCTCCCCCTACTTTATTCCTTGTCGACCTAGTCATCGAGATGCCTAGGTCTCGGGTGTTTGGGTCATAAAATATTTACAATATTTATCTATTCTTTTTCTTTTCTTTTCTTTATTCTATAATTTTGCTTTAAAAACAGTATTTTACACACTATTTACACACACATGCATGAATGCTAAGATGCACTAACTAAGGGTATTTACATGCATTTGCTAGGGTTTTTGAGGCCAAAATGATAGAATAAAGATGATGAAATGTGGATTCATCATCTAGACTTACGAGATTCCGAAGAATTGTCTTAATCTCTCTATTCAAACATTTTGTCAGACCATTGCATTGTGGGTTGTATGGAGAAGCGACATGATGTTCAATACAATATTCTTGAGTTTGCCTCTTCACTTCTCTGTTGGTAAAATGGCTACCACCGGATATTAGATTTTTTGAAATCTTGAACCTTGCAATGATATTTTCTTTCAGGAATCGACATGCAATCTGACAGTGGCAGCTCGGGTTAGGATAGCCTCCACCCAACGGCTGACATAGTTGACAACGAGCAGAATGTACTCAAATACCTGGCTGTTGGGAAATGGGCCCATAAAATCAATGCCTCACGCATCAAATACATCTGAAATCTGGATATATTTTAAGGAGATTGTATCTCTCATTCCAATTGTTCCACCCATTTTCTTACAGTCAGTACAACATTTAACATAATCTTTAGCATCTTTCAAAAGAGTCGGCCACCATAGACTGCGTTGGAGCACATTCGTTGATATTCTTTTCCCAATGTAGTGTCCTCATGATTCTCGATTATGATAATGATTCAGGACACTGTAGCCTTCCTCTAGAGGAATGCACCTTCTACAGATACAATATTCCCCTTCATGAAACAAATAAAGATCCTCCTACTGGTAGAAATGAATATCTGATAAAAAATTATCAACTTTTAGCTTCATCCAATCTTGCAAAGTTCTCATGGAAACAAGATAGTTCGCAAAATTACCAAATCAAGGGAGCGAGGTGACTGACAGAACTGCCTCATATAGGAATGTTTCTGTAATTGATAGCAAGCTCTACTTAGGAGTGTCTAGGTCTGGTAGTCTTGAAAGGTGATCTCCCACCATATTTTTTATTATGGGCTTATCTTGGATTTCAAAATCAAAGTCCTGGAGTAGAAGAATCCATTTGATGAGTCTTGGTTCGGCATCCTTCTTTCTATGCAAGTATTTGATGGTAGAATGGTCGGCGTAAACTATGACTTTGGATCCCAACAAATGCGATGTGGATTTCTCGAGGGCAAATACAACTGCTAGCAACTCTTTTTCAGTTACAGTGTAATTCTTTTGAGCTTCATCTAGTGTTCTGCTAGAATAGTGAATAATAGATGGTAAATCATCTCTCCTCTGTCCAATAGCATAATCAGAAGCATCCGTTATGATCTCAAATGGTAGAAACCAATCTGGCAGCTCTAGGCGAGGAGCCTGAGTGATTAAATCTTTCAATTGATTAAAGGCTTAGAAGACTCATGCATCTACAATGAAATATGCCTCCTTACCCAGAAACTCAGTCAGCGGTCGAGCAATTTTGATGATGTCTTTTATGAATCTTCGATAAACTCCCACATGCCTAAGGAATGGCCAGACTTGCATTAAATTTATAGGTGGCTCGAGCTTGGGAATGGCGCCCACCTTCGTAGGATCAACCTCCATGCCGCATTTTGAGATGAAATGGCCCAGCACTATCCCTTCGGTCACCATGAAGTGACTCCTTTCCCATGAGAGCACCAGGTTCACTTCGCAGCATCTCTTCAATACTCGGTCTAAATATGTAAGGCATTGATCAAATCTGTCTCAGTAGATCAATAAGTCATCCATTAAAATCTCGAGAAAACCACCAACCATATCTATAAATACTACCAACATACATTGCTGGAATGTTGTCGGAACATTGCACAATCCAAAAGGCATTCTACGGAAGGCATATGTCCCAAATGGGCATGTGAAGGTGATCGTCTCTTGATCTTCAGGAGCAATGACAACTTGATTACGACCAGAGTATCCCTCCAAGAAATAGAAGTATTCCTCTGTGGCCAGTCTTTTAACTATTTGGTGGATGAAGGGGAGCGGGAAATGATCTTTCTTAGTCGCTAGATTCAAGCACTTGTAAACCACACAGACACGCCAAGAAGTTGGAACTCTGGTTGGGATCTCCTCTCCTTTATTGTTCTTCACAATGGGGATCCATGATTTTTTAGCATGAAGTGCAGGCTACTCACCCATTTTGAGTCGGAGATGGGGTATATAAATCTTGCATCAAAGTATTTGGTAATTTCATCCATGACAAACTCCTGAAGATTCATATTCAATCTGAGTTAAATTATTTGGAAGGATTGTTGTCCCCTTCAAGGTAGATGTGATGAGCACATAGGGAACGATTAATCCCATGGAGATCTGAAATTTTCTAGCCTATGTCCTTGCGATTTCTTTTTAGAACCTCTAACAGACAAGATTCTTGGTCCTTAGTCAGTTGGGAATTTATAATGACAAGAAACATATTTTGTTCTCCCGCAAGGAAGGCATATATCATGTTTGTTGGAAGTGGTTTAAGCTCTGGTGGGGCCTAAATCATTTTAGTGTCTACTTCAGTAATTGTGCAGGGAGGTGTTGTTAGATCTTTCAACTGTGAATTTCCCATGATAGGCAATTCAATCACTAAATTCAGTGCATCATAGAAATATTCAATAATATCATCATTTTCACAAAACATTTCAATGATTCCCTCTTGCTCTTATATGAACACGTGGCTAACAATGAATTCTTATGGCAGATCAACAAAGATCTTGTCTTCAAATACAAAGGGAAATTCGAATGTGTTGTCCACTCCTTAATCGGTGGAGTGGAATTCGTGGATCTCAATGTCGTCTATGAAAAAATTGGTATCTCTGATCTCTACTAGAAAGTCAGAGTCTTCTGTTTCTTATTGTGTAGAATCGCAGATATATCATTATAAAATCCATTTATTATTCTTCTAACCTAAACAATTCAATAAAAACCACAATTAAATCACTAATATTAACCTGTATTATATTGTAAAAAATATATGCATAATTAACAGTAATTATCTAACCCTAATTTATTGTATTTAATACTAACACTTTTCTTCATTTTCTTTATTATTAGAAATCCCAAAAATTAGGTTAATTATTGTATTTATTTATTTTGGCATTAAAATGTATCAAAAATAGAAAGAAATCATAAAACCCTTAAATAATTGTTTTTAAGCCTTTAAAAATGCTTGCAAAAATTCTCCTTTGTACAAATGACCTCCTTGAGTTTTTTGTCAACATAAAAATTTTAGATCTTATTAAGATCTACAACTTTCATGTTTTGACTTTTTGTAGACTCTGCCTCCTATTATTTTTTTTATTTTTTTATTTCTGAATTTTCTAGAGCGGCCACGTGGTGCACTCTAGGCCGCCCACGTGGTCGCACATCTCTCTGCCACTCGGCCTCGCTCTCCGCCCTTAGATAACATTTCACCCGCTCCCATCTCATCCATTCATCTCTAGATCACCCTCAGCCATTCGATCTTCCTTAAAGATCGGATCCCAACCACTCTCTTCTTCCTCACACTGAGCAGGTGGATGCCCCATCATCTAACGCCTCCTCTGCCTCCACATCACCTAAACCATTGACACCGTTGGATGACAACCCCAACTACATCTGGACCACAGACCCCCACCTACTCCTTAGCCGCTCGATCAGATATGAAGATCTGATCTGATCCCTCCGCATGGGCCCTAATCAGGGTCATTGGATACGGAGATACAATGGCCATCACTCCATCTCCTACCTCCAGCGCCTCCTTCTCCTGGCGTTGCGCCATGCGACACCCCCGCCCCACCAATTATAGCTCCCAGCTCATACCACCGATGCATAACCAGACGCTCCTCTTATATAGTCATTACCTTCGCCATCTTCACACAACCCTCATAGCCCCCTCAATCACTCCTTGCCATCAGTACAACCATTTCAAACCAACTCTCCACCTCTCCTGAACTGCCATCGCCACCTACAAATACCCCCCCTCCGTTGCACTTCTCCTTTGTCCACCAATTCCAGGAGTATGCACAACTTCCCCTGCGCCTCCGGTGACAGCGGAGGGGTGGTTCGTTGAGGCGAAGATGACGACCCCTCCGGTGTTTGACCAATTGTATTCTGACAATGTCGTGGTGCCTCCAGCCCATTGAGCAACTTGTCGTGGTTGTGTGAGTCGTACGACGACCCGTGCTTTAATCTGAAGCCCAGCCCAAGCCGGATCCTCCACCAGTGACCACCTCCGATCTCCAGGTCATTCTTCGTCATTTTCTCTTAATTATTCCGATGCTCACACTTCACTTCACCTCCACTTGATCATCCGACGAGCTTTACCACATCACCTCTATCTTCTCCCCACCCTCCGCCCAACTCTCCTCCCCTACCATCTCAATCCTTCTTCTCCGATCATGGTCAGAGAAGAACCCACTATGGGCACCGCCGTCTCCGTTCTGACACCCTCCACTGCATTCTCCTCATGCATTGGCTACCGCTGCTAACCTCACTCGCAGGACCCCTTAGTCAATGGAACGACTTTTTGCCTCCTCTCTGTCCTCCTCCATCTCCTCAGGCAACATGCCATCGACTGATCATGACATCCATCGCCTTCTCCACCACAACTCGCCAGTTTCTTCGCTTGATGACCAGCGAGTTTCCTCAACCCTCAGATTCTGCAAAAAATCTTAGAGGTGTTTGGGAGGCTCTCGTCGGAGCCCATCATCGTTGCCACTCCTCCGGCAGAATACGAAGTATAGTCATCGTTGGATGGCATCTCTTGGCAACCATCTAATGGCCCAGATAGTGCCACATCTTCCACACTGAACCTCTAGACTCGGGACATCTGAACCACCTGCCTCGAAGTCACCAGTACTGCCACGTGGCCTGGGCCTGGGCTGCCTCCTGAGCTAAGCCCCATCGTGTGAAATGCATGTGAGGGGATGGGTTATTTACCTATGAACCCCTGATCTCCTTTTAAATTGTAGCAAAGAACCCAGGCGAGTGCCTCACTTGTGCGCTTGGGAAAAATTACATAGAGGCCCATCGACTTTTGATACTTACAATAATGCCCATGTACACAAAATAAGAAATTATATAGGGACCCTCCGATTTTTTCTAATTACAAATAGTTCCTCCAGGGACCCATTTGTGATTATTTATGTTTTATTTTCATTGCATTTATGCCATTGCATTCCATTTGGCATATCTTGAGCATTCAAACTCTGTTTCAGTTGATTCAGTTCGATTTTGTTGCAAATTTTATCCTCTATTTAATGGCATCCTTTATATCATGGTTTGACACTCTATTAAATGGGCTAGTTTTTGATGATCTATAGTGTCTCCTACTCTTTGATTTAAATGACATTCATCATAGTTAATGCTCAATTCGACTCTGAAATCGATCTATATTTTCTTGCTTAATTATTTGATTAATTCACGACATATTTGTGTATCATTTCATTGCTAGCATATCATTCATATTGCATCTCATTTAACTGTGTTTTAAAAGTCAATCAAAAATCGATTGCGCCATTCTACTCTGTTCTTGCATCGTTTTGTTTGCATATCATTATGCATATCACATATGCATGAAGATGTATGATTAGTAAATAATCACTCATCAATTAATCAATAAAATTCGATAAATAGACGAAAAGGCTCGTGTCTGTGTATTCGACCTTGGTATACTTCCCAAGAAAATTAACTTCCACATATTCGAAAGTGTAGTTTTGGCTGAATCTTTTTTTCCACCTATACTCTGATAACATATGATTATTAATGATTTAAAAATGTGGTTCATCAAATGGAGCCATTGCCAGGGACATGGTTCATATTTATTTGTTTGGTGAATTTTATTGTATTTTTTTTATGTTGATATTTTCAATGTTTTAGGTCTTCTCATCATCTTATTTTTGCATCATTTGTTAATTAAATTTCTTGATATTTTTCTAACATTATTCTTTTGTCGCAGGGCCCATGGAGATCGAGGATGCTTGAGACACATGAAGGCATGGAGTTGGCGGCTCTCTCTGCAAGGAGCCGCAAAAGAAAATTTAGAAGGATTCAAGGAACTTTAGTCAGTTGTTCATTCATGCATTTTGCTGTAAAAAAATATGTATCATGTGCATTTCTAGCGGTCCTCGTTCGAGGGCTCGCGTGATAGCACACCCCATAACCCTAACCAACCACGAGTCCCCAAACCCAAATTCCACATCTGATACTTAGGCTTTTTTCATCCTAAGTATATGGGGGACCCGACTCAATCATATACTTTGGTCATATTTGATCTAAGTGTAGGGGGATATTGGTTTTAGTTCTGCTATATGACCTTGTATGTAACTGGAGCTGTGGCTTCATATCACTTGTGTTATGCGGACATAGCAAAAGTTAAGTATAGGGGGGTATACCTTATATTATTGTATATACTTTATCCATAGCTCGTATGTTAAAATTTTTAAAAACCTTTTTGCCTAGGTTTAAGTATGGTGGTGAACTGATTTTTGAAAAAAATTGTAAAAATCTTTTTAAAAAATTGAGGGATTAACTTTTTAAAAATAAAAGAGTAACTTTATTCAAAAAATCCATAAAAATCTGAAAATTTTAAAAATTTTCATTGGTTGCAGCTCTGACTACTTGTCTTAAAATTGAGAAGCTACTCTTCAGTCAGGGAACTATGGGCTCTCTTAGTAGAGTGGGTGGTTTTGAGGACATTGTCTATGGCTCCGTCCTCAAGTAACACGGGTAGCTGTCTAATGGCATGTACTTACACCCATATTGGCTGGAAGTATATGCAACTATTCATATGAGCTTGGGCCAGTCAATATCTCTCTTAAGAATTCAAAAAATGAAAAAAAATCAAAATTCATAATTTTTTTTGCCAAAACTAAAAAAATTTACAAAAATTCACTAACTCTAGAGTTGGTGTATTCTTGACACATTCACTATTTCTCGAGGCTTGAGGAATTAAAGACACTTAATTTCTGATATCTTGAGAGATTGAGATAGCCTGTCTTAGTCATTAGGTTTTTGAACTTAATAGTCCACACATCGCTAGTTTGAGGTTTTGAGCGCTATATTGCACTCTTTATCCCTACTTTCTAATGAATATGATTAACACAACACTTTCACAACTGCATGATTAATGAGATGAGTTGATTTATCACTTGAGGTATTGGGACTATAGATTTGAGTTTAGACCCGGTTTAATGATGCTCGAGGATGGCTTAAAGTTTATGCAGGCTTCAAGAAACCTGAGTGTCAGTAAAATCCTAGCCAGTATGTGAACAAGTTTGCATGTTATCGTTTGATATCTACTTATGTGCCAGGGTGTGATGAAACCTAATTAAAATTTTGATAACTGTGCACCAACTTTTGGTAAAAGCAGTGGAGCTAGCCAAACAATGAATTGAAAACTCAAGAGAAGTTCTCTCTTACAAAGAAAAGCTCAATCATTACAAATTCTATAAGCTTCCACCAAAGGCGAGCGCTCCAAACCATTTCAAAATGTCCACATGGACTAAACGCCATTAGGACCATGGAGTTGGTCTAGCACCAAAAAAGGGCTCTGCTTCGTATAGTGATACAAGTCTTGGTGTCGAAGGTATATTAGATACTTAAAATGACAAACCCTAGTGTGCTCCTAAGAAAACAAGTGCAGACGACTACGAATTCTCTTGACAGACACATTGATCAACAAACAAAAATCTACATGTGTTGAGTAATAAAACACTCAAGAGGCCTCTTGTTCCAATGTGACGGAGAGAAAAATAAATACCATCCTATGCCCTCCATCATCCGGTCGTCCATCTACACTTTCAAATCTGACAAACTAATGAGACGGTGGATTAAATGCAAGAACCGACTTATTCCCTAGTGTTGAGGATTAGGTCTAGAGGAGAGTCTCCCGGGCTAGAACCTTGGGTGACATCTTGACTCGACTCTCATGATTACAATACACTAATTATCATATCCTTATATTGTATATACAAATAGAGAGTCTGATAATTAGACAAGTTGCATTCCTTTTGACTAGAGCATGGTTGAGCCCAGAATTTTAGGATCACTCAAATTAAGGCTCTTCGATAAATTGAGCCTTGAAAATTTCACATGCACTATTAGGAATTAATGTGACTCCTTTCTTTAGATGCTCAAGGACGAGCATAGTTTAAGTATAGGGGTATGGTGAATCCCTGTTGGATCATCATTTTTATCTATTTTTATCCTCGATAAATAAGAACTTAATGTGAAATCTTCATTAATTCCACATCTTTATGATTAAACCTATCTCTTGAAATAAATATATTTTTGTATATATCTAACCCTATTTGTTGTATTTAATTATTAACACATTTTTATTTTCTTAAAATCACTAAAAATTAGGATAATTATTTATATATTTATTTTGGTTTCAAAAATAAATTAAAAAGACAAAAAAATATAAAAACCACAAAATTCAGTGTTTTTAATCTTTAAAAATGCTTGCAAAAATTCTTCATTATACAAATGACCTCTTTTGGATTTTTTGACCAAAATGAAACTTGTAGATCTCATTGAGATCTACAACTTTCATGTTTCGACTTTTTGTTGATTCAGCCTCCTACTATTTCTTTTTCTAATTTTATTTGTTTTCCATTTCTTGATTATTCTGGTGCAGCCACGTGGCTCCCTTTGGGTCGCCAATTTTCCTTGCGTCGTCTGGCCTCTTCACTAGCCATTGGATCCTCACTCCCCCGCCTTCTTCCTAGCCATCCACCTCGGCCTCCTTCCTGGCCCTTGGATCTTGTATCCCTTCCTAAATCGCCACCGCTCATCTCTCCTCACTTCGCCAATGTTTGATCTTCACTCCTAGATTCGATCAAAGCCACTCACTTTTGCCTTCTTCTCAATCGCACAATTAACAATACATCCAAGGATTGAGACTCCTCTACGTCACCTCTCCTCTCCCCACCATTGGATTCCGCCCCAACTCTATCTCAACTCTCCATATCCACTTGCATCTTCACTGCAAGATCAAATTTCTAGATCTGATCTGTGCCGTACACTCTCACCCCCTCTTGTGTCATTGGATCGTGATATCTAATGGTCCCCACTCATCGCCTACCTCCAAAGCTCTTCTTCTTAGCCGTTACGCCTAGCGACTCTACCGCACCCTTCCTATTTTGTCAATCTCCTCCGATCACTTCTCCACAACCTAACGCCTCCTCTTCGTAGCCTTAACGCCTCTCGTCCTCACGTAGCCACTACATAATGCCACCATCAGTACATACGTTCTGTTCAACCTTCTCAAACCCTTGCATCACCTCTCCTGCAACTAACCTCATGTATCTACGAATAGCCAAGCTCCACCATTGATATTCCCCATCGACTAATCAAGAGCTCAAGCTCTAGTCCTCCTCCGCCTCCCTGTTACAGATGGAGGTCGGAGGAGGGCCATAATGGCACCCCCTGCATCGGTGATGAACCATGGTCCTCCGACCATCTTGCGGTCGCCCTAGGTACCACTAAGCTCCGAGACCTTGCTGAGCTCGTTTAGCGATGACCGGAGGTCCCCAAAGGGATCTCAACCCAAGCATGCATGCCTCCATTCTTCTTATCAATCCTCCAGGTATCATACCATGTTTTTTCCTTTTGTTTTTCCCTATTTTTTTCGACGCATATACTCCATCTCATTGTCACCTGACCACCTGATGACCTCCGCCATGTTACTTCCATGTTTGGCAACACATCCGCTCACTGTTCCCCCTTCTCCACAACCTAATCACCTCCGCCCCACCTCCTCTTCACCTTGCCAGAGAGGAGATGAAGTTCCCTCACCCCTCCGCCCCCTTACAGACCCCACTTCACTCACATGACCCCCTCCATGCACGCTTCTGTTATTCTAATCAATTACAGGTGCTCATCGTCCTCAATGGTTGGAGCTATTTTTCTTGCTCCGTTCAAGAGAATGGCCTCCGGTGAGCATCCATCGCCGGCTCATTTCAGAAGGTTACGCACTTCCATCTCTTCATGAACTCCATCGCTAAGGTCCTGGGATCGTTCCCCGACCATCAAGACAGATGCAGTAGTATGACGGAGCTCAGAACCTCGCACCGGAGCACAACCCTCTCCGGCAGCAGGGGCAAAGCACGAAGAAGCAGCTACAATTTGATAATCTAGATCGGACAGCCAAGAAGATGCACGAGCCTTCACGCCTATGCTACAGGCTTGGCAGACCAAATTATCTCTCGAACTGCCAGAATAAGATACATGCCGACTAAGCCTCATAACGCCTCCGAGCCTCTCCCATGCACGTGCCATGCTCGCGAGGTGACAGGTCCGTAAACACGCTTGTTAAGAAGTTGTTTTTATCTGTTCGTGCCAAAAGTATGGTTTGTCGTTCGTTGTAGGCGGCGATCGGAACCGGTCAAGAAATAACCACAAATATTAATCAATTTTCAATCAAGTGGTTTTTGTTTATTTTACTTGGGCAAGTCCCAAGGTCGATCACAAGGAGGCAAAGGAACAACCTAGATTCATGTCTATCAAGATTCGTATACGGTTTTCGAGGCTCTCTTTTTTTTGGAATTTTTAATGCAAATAAGGGATGAGAGATGCAATTTCGGCCTATTTTAGGGACTAAAATGCAAATTACGATGAAATAATGTCTGCAAAATATGAAACTTTGCCGAGATGATGATTATGATAAAATGAATGCATTGTAATTTTTTGGGAATTTTTTGGATGCAATATAATTTTTTTATGAATTTTTAATGCAAACAAAATGAATTTCAATATTTAATATTAATAAATATTAAACCTACTTATTTTCGAGAAATAAAATAATCTAAGATCTATCACTAGGTGATGGATCTCAGAATAATCCTAATCCTCGAAAACGTGGGGTTAATATCTATTCAAAATTAAATACTAAAATATGCAAAATGATTTTTACAAGACAAATTATGCATGCAAATGCAAAATTTTTTGGATACAATGTCAAGAACAGTAATCTCTACAATATATGATTTTTTGGTAATTTTTAGAGCAATGGTTAATCAATGGCAAATTTAAGAACATAAAATGGGCAAAGTTCACAATTTTCCTTAGAATAATTAATTATTAAATAACCAATGATCATAAAAATATTTATAGTACGTCAACACGTAGAGAATTAATGGAAGAACATCATGTTATTTTTGGGTAATTAAATAAAATCATGTAGAGGTCCAAAATGACTAGGGAACACAGGGGTATAAATGGAATAAATAATAAAATAAATAGACAAATAAATGAAGTGGGGGACCTAGTTGCAATTACCAAAAGGTAGAGGGGCTCTTCTTGCAAAATTCCCAGTAGGTCACACGCTATGTACGTGACCACTGAGATAGATGGACTAAGCTGTAATAAGGAGGAGTCCTGAGGGCCTGTGCGCAATTTTCCCACACGGTCACATGCGATGCACGTGACCTAGGGGATGACGTTGGTCGATGATGTCCCCGCGCCCTACGTGCACGGCACGTGGCAGGGGTCTCGGGTTTGACCCGACGGTCCAGTGGCGAGAGCGGCGGAGCGGTCTCCGGCCGAGGCGGTGGTGATGCGAAATGGTTGGTCTCGCTGGTAAAGTACGTCGGCATGGTAGTGTCAAAGTCGGTGGTGAACGTCGTCGGGGGTGGCTGCGGTAGTTGACGAAAGCGGTGATATCGATGGTGATGAGGCGTTTGTTGATGATGTACGGCAGAGACGTTGGTCGAAGTCGAGGTCGGCGGAGTCGTAGGCGGAGTTGACGTTGATCGGGGCAGGTGAAGTTGAGGCGAAGAAGGAGAGGTCATTGGTGATGCGAGTTCTTCGGGGATGAATGGTGGTCATAGGCTGTCCTCTGGCCGACACACGGCCTAGGGACGGTAGAGCTTCTGCGGCTGGAGGAGGTCGGTCGGAGGCATAGGCGATGGGGCGACGACGAAGATAGAGAGAGATAGAGAGAGATAGAGATAGAGAGAGTACCTGGGAGGATATAGGGCTCAATGGCGCTGGGTGGCCGGAGCGGGGCATCTGCGGAGGAGCGGATTGCGATGAGGTCAAGGGGGCCTCGGATCTCGCCGTGGCTATGGCTGTCACGACCAGAGGGGTTTGAATGACGGATGATCGGCATCGGGGGTGTCGAGGCCCTTTAAATAGGAGAGGGAGGTCGCTGGCGATAGACCCGGAGGCGGTTGGCCACGAGGAGCGTGGCGGAGGTTACAGAGCGGTCGGTGCGGGGGTCGTTGCAAAGGCGTCGGGGCAGTTTGGCGGCCAGTGCGGAAGAATAGGGGAGGAGCTGGGAGAAGACGAAGGCCAGGCGCCGTTCGATCAAGCAAGATCAAACGACCCCTGTGGTGACACGTGGCCGGTCAAGAGGACAAAGGCGGAGCACGTGCCTGAGAGGCACGTGCGATGCATGTACGGTGGCTATTTATTATTTTTTTTAAAAAGGAATGAGATTATAAAGAGGCTAAAAACCGCTGACACGTGGCGGCACCAGGTGCGGCCACGTGTCAGCACTAGAAAATTCTAAAATAAAAGCCTTTGTAAAATCAAGAATAAATAGCAAATGATCTCGGATGCTGCACATTGTCATGAAGAGACTAGGTTAGACACTAAGAGTCAAATGCTGCACATTGTCATGTGGAACTTAAAGAATTATGTCAAAATTCCTGGAGCTCTTGAAATCCTATTTCTCTGTGAAGTTCCTCTAAAAATTAGGTGGATTAAGATCATGTCCAGACCACTCTCGGTTTCGGCTCATAACTCAGTTCAGAACCCAATGACTTTTCACTGATGCACATGAATGTGATGATAGATGAAATGCAGGTGTGTGAAATGCAGACGCTTTTTTTTGTGTGATGCAAAAATGAAATAAGAAGCCACCTTTTTTTTCAAAAATTTTAGGCAAGGTTAGTGTTAGTAGAAAAACTCTTTTTTTTCTTTTTGAGGTTTTTTTAAGACTACCCACCCCGTAAATACATATAGACTTACACGAAAGTACGAGATATAGGTAAAATATATACGAAGTATATACACATACCCCCTATACTTAGCGAGTGTTGTATCCTTAGAGCATAAGAAGCGGAAAGAATACATATCTCAGAATAAGCATAAGGGAGTGAAAATGAAAAGAAAAATGAAGCGGTGGGGATATGTGAATGAGGAGAGTATATACCGGTGGATGTCAGTTCCCCCTATACTTAGGCTCTGGTCAGCCTAAATATAGAAGAAGGGTGGAAGTGAAGTGATCGCGAGAAGGAGAATGATGGTATGTACAGATGGCATCAGTCCCCCCTATACTTAGGCCTTGTCCTAAGTAGAGGAAGAAGTTGTACAAGGAGACCGATGTGGTCGGGAGGGAGGGTGGGAATGATCTGATAAATCTTTAATGTCCTCGCTCTACGTGAAGTAGATGGCCTCAACTTGAACTGTCTGCTCTTTGTGTGATTTAATATAAAGCTTCAGCAATTGTCCGTTTACTGCAAAAGGTTGTGCATCATCTTTGAGTTCGGCAATATCCACACTTCCATTGGTATGCACGTCGACGACAATGTAAGGACCTGTCCATTTTGATTTTATTTTCCCATGGAAAATCTTCAACCGAGCATTAAACAACCACTCTTCATACCCAGGGACAAAGGATTTATCTCGAATGTGTCTATCATGCCATCTCTTGACCTTGTCCTTATAAATCACACTGTTGTCGTATGCCCGATTTCGGATTTCAATTAGCTTATTCAGATTTAAGTCACGACATAGTTTCCAAAGGTGACAACTCCAATTCAACTTTTTGATCGCCCATTCTGATTTGTGAATCAATTCTGCAGGTAGATGGCATGGCTTGCCAAAGATCATCCTAAAAGGTGAAGTACCGTGTGGAGTCTTGTAGGCTGTCCTATAGGCCCATAAAACTTGGTCCAACAGTTTCGACCAATTCTTCATATCTGGACGAACCAACTTCGGAAGAATACCATTCACCTCTCTATTAGAAACCTCTGCCATGCCATTAGATTGTGGATGATATGGGTTGGCTATTCTATGTTCAAATTTATACTCCTTAGCCAAAGATCTCATCTCCCTATTCACGAAGTGGCTATCTCCATCAGAAATCAAAATTTTTGGTATCCTGAATCTTACGATGATGTTATCCTTGATAAACTTACAGATGACTTTTCTATCTGTGGTTCGTGTTGGAATAGCCTCTACCCTCTTGATAGATAGTCAATCACTAACAAGATGTACTCAAATCCATTGTTGTTGGGAAAGGGACCCATAAAATCAATCCCCCATGCATCAAAAACATCACAAAAAATCACTGGTTGCATGGGCATTTCAACTCTGTATCCCACAGTCCCTCCCATTCTTTGACAAATCGGGCATGACCGTACAAATTCATTAGCATCCTGAAATAAGGTCCGCCAGTAAAATCCACATTGGAGTACCTTGTGCACGATTCTCTTTCCTGAATGGTGTCCTCCAGCCTTGAGAGAATGACAATGTGTGAGGACACTCTGATATTCCTCCTGAGGAATACATCTTCTCCAGACACAATCTGGTCCTTCATAGAAAAGGAAGGGATCGTCCCAATGGTATTTTCTAGAATATGACTTCAATCGATCAATTATTCCCTTGGTCCAACAAAAGGGAACCTTCTTGGAGACAAGACAGTTCACTATGTCGGAATACCACAGGGTTGAATCAATAACGCAAACTGATTCATCTAGAAAAGTCTCTTTAATTGGTCCAGTGTCGGGATAATCGTTTTGCTTGATTCGGGAAAGGTGATCAGCAATAACATTCTTTATTCCAGGTTTATCCTTGATCTCCAAATAAAATTCCTGCATTAACAAGATCCATCTCAAAAGTCATGCCTTAGCATCCTTTTTATTCATGAGATATCTAATTGTTGTGTGATCTGTGAAAATCATCACCTTGGAGCGCAATATGTATGATCTGAATTTTTCAAGGGCCCAAACAACCGTGAGCATTTCCTTTTCAGTCACTGTATAATTTCTCTGTACAGGATCCAATAATTTGCTTGCAAAGTGAATCACATAAGGTATTCCATCTCTTCTTTATCCAAGTACCGCTTCGACAGCAAAATCCGACGCATCAGTCATGATCTCGAAGGGAAGAGACCAGTTGGGAGCTTATAATATCGACGATTCACATATTTTCTTTTTGAAGAGCTCAAAGGCCTCTAGACACCTGTGATTTAAAATAAACTCTGTGTCTTTTCCTAAGAGCTCAATCAGTGGGCGGGTGATCTTTGAAAAATCTGGGATAAACCTTCGATAAAATCCAACATGCCCTAAGAACGGCCTCACTGACTTGACGTTGGTTGGTGGCTCAAGTTTCTTGATCACATCCACCTTGGCAGGGTCGACCTCCATTCCATTTTTGGAGATAACGTGCCCCAACAAGATACCCTCAATCACCATAAAGTGACTTTTCTCCGAAGAGAGTACCAAATTAACCTCCCTGCATCTCTGGAGGACTCGGTCCAAGTGAGCTAAACATGTATCAAATGAATCACCATGAACCGAGAAGTCGTCAATGAAGACTTCCAGGAAATCACCAACCATTTTGGCAAATACGACAATCATGCACCGCTGAAATGTGCCTGGGGCATTGCAAAGCCCGAATGGCATGCACTTGAATGCGTAGGTACCGAAGGGACATGTGAATGTGGCCTTTTCCTGGTCCTCGTGAGCGATAGCTACTTGATTGTAACTGGAGTACCCACCAAGAAAACAGAAGAATGCTTTCCCTACAAGTCTCTCCAAGATTTGATCAATAAATGGCAGTGGAAAATAATCTTTCTTGGTCGCAACATTCAGGCGCCTGTAATCGACAAAGACGCGCCACAACGTGGGTACTCGGGTCGCGATCTCTACCCACTCCTCGTTGGTGACCATCTGGATTCCCGACTTCTTTAGGACGACATGAAGGGGTGCCACCCACTTAGAGTCAAAAATGGGGTATATAAATCCTGCTTTGCACCATTTCTCTATCTATTTCTTTACCACTTCCCGAAGATTGGGGTTTAATCTTCTCTGAAATTCACGGGAAGGCCTTGCATTATCCTCAACATAAATTTGGTGCGAGCAGAGAGCGGGGTTTATTCCTATGAGATCCGACACAGTCCGACCGATGGCTTTTCGATTTCGCTCAAGGACTTCGTGTAGTCTAGATTCCTGGTCCTTGGTTAATGATGAGCTAATGATCACATGGAATTTTTCTTTGGGTCCATTTAGAAATGCATACTTCAATGTGGAAGGGAGTGGCTTCAGCACGGGCAATTCTGAATCATCAATCAAGTCTGGCTGAAAGACTTTTGCATCTGGCTCAGTGTCCGTCGCTGGTGAATCACTCGGCGATGTGTTGGCTACCAATTCCGAAGAAAGTTGAGTCGGATCGCTAAAGTAATGTGGGAATTCGGCCAAAGCCGCGTCCGGCTTGTCATCGATATTTCTTGATTGTCCCGAAGATGATGGGACTACTAAATCCGAAAGGATTTCTGTGTAATCAAGACTGTAGGAATATGAGTGACTAGATATGTTTGGCAATATCTCGCAAACTGCACTGTACATCGTTTCTTCTCCTGATGATGTGCTTTCAATCTGTATGTCTAGCAGTTGGTCCCACGGCGCAGTAGTGTTGTTATGATGTTTCGGCATATTTAGTGGTAGATTCGGAGTCTGGTCTTTGCCACTTCGTTTGTTTCATCTCCAAGTCTACTTCTCTGCTTAGAGAACGGAATTTCATTATTCCGGAATCATAACCAAATACAGCTTTGGCGGTTCTTAAGAATGGTCTTCCAAGGATGATTTGCGATTCCTTCCAATGGTTCGGGTTCTCCATATCAAGGACAGTGAAGTCCACTTTGTATTCTGTACCCTCGATCATAATGATGATATTTTTTACTTCTCCTTTAGGTCTTTTAGTGGATTGATCAGCAAATTGGAGTAAAGATAATGATTTCTTGAGGGGGCCTAACTCCAATCGATAATATAAGGCTAAGGGTAGAAGATTTATGGAAGAACCATTGCCAAGAAGTGTGTGTGTGAATGCAATGCCGCCAATGCGACTCTCCACATAATGGGCACCCAGATCCCTTTTCTTTCTTGGTAAATGTTGATTTTTGACACATTTGGTAATGGCAACTGTCAAGATGTGAGTCTCCACGAATTGACTTGTTTTCTTTGTACGAGTCTTGGTGGGAGTGCATTTCACCTTCAAGTATTTATGAAAGGCTGTATTACTGGCCACGTACTGATCAAAGGGTATTTTGACTATGATGTTTTGCTGGCAGAACTTTTCCATCACTAGGTCATCCTGGATGTTTTTCTTTTGTTTTCCTTTCTTGAGAGCATGGGGGAAAGGAATGGAAGCATTTGAGACAGGAGATAGAGAGCCATAATCATAAATAAGAGCATCTTTATTAGACTTGGAGTTCTTATTACAATCATAATATTTTTGATAATAATCAAAATCAGGTTGCTGAAAAGGTGACAAAGGTATTTTTGCAGCAACTAGAGGTTCAAGGTCCTCTATAGACTCCATAGATGCTTTCCCTTTATCTTGCGCTGGGATCTTCAGACATCCTTCTTCTTCCTTCTCGGAAACATCCTCTGTTTGATCTTCCGAGTCTTCATGGTCCGATTCCCTTGCCCGGTCAGGTATGACCACGGTCCTTCCACTCCTGAGTGACATGGCATTGATATTGTCAAACGAAAGGATCTCATGTTCAGATGTGGAAAAATATGAATAGCATACCTGGCTATTGTATTGAGATGATTGAAATTTGTTCAAGTTATTGGGGTTAGCTTGGACTTGGGCGGGAATGGTTGTGGCTGGGGTTGTCTGCTCATCCTTCCAATGGGACAAGCGATTGACATCAACCCGTAGATCGTGCAGCTCATGTCGGAAATTGCGAATCTCTTCAATCATTTGCTCTAGATGTCGATCGGTTCTTCTAGAGGATTGGACGATTGAGATGATTGTCTGGGAGCTTAATATTGCCGACGGTATTGCTGAGGTTGGTTCTGGCGATTGTAGGGTTGCTGCTGCTTCGGCTGCTCGAAAGATGCAGTGTTCTGAGTGTGCTGTGGAGGAAATGCAACATTATGGAATGTTGGTGGACGCTGATAAGGCTGACGGTCCCCCATATTACCTTGTCAGGTAGTGTCCTGTGGGTACCAAATGCCATTTATTTCGAAAGTCAGAGACGGGGCTTCTTTGACTGTCTCGGCCGGTGGGGGTGGCTGTTGGGAAGGCTGGGCATAAGATTGATCCTGAGCCCACGGTTGCTGTTGTTCTGCTCCTGGCTGCTCCTAGACATGATGCACATGATAGATCGGGACGGTATGTGCAATAGGCATCCCCATCTTGGACACCTTCTCAGTGAGCTCCTCTATCTGCTTTGGGAATTGGGAAATCCTGTTGTCGATGTCGTTCATTCTCTTATGAATTTGATCCACTACGGTCAATTTATCGACGATGATGTTCATGTTTGGTATCAAATCCTCTACTATCTCCGCAACAGTTTGCTTTCCTCCTTTGGCTTGAATGGTGTCCAAGGAGTCAGTGTATGCTCTACTAGCAATTTGTGAACGGCTTGTCTCTACCATCTACTCCAGTATCTTCCAGACGAACTCAGCTCCACATGATGTGTAATTCCCTCCGCAGGCAGCGCTAACTAACCCTTGAGTCTCAAGGTTGAGGCCAGAGCAGAGTGACTGAAGTAGGATGTTATTATCCAAATTATGGTAGGGACATTTCTGTAGTAGGTCTTTTAACCTATCCCATGCCTCACAGAGTGGTTCATTGGGCATATGAGAGAAGCTGGTGATGCAGGTCCTCATTTTGTTGGTCCGACTCAACGGGTAGAATTTCTTCAAAAATAGGTTTTTGAACCTTTCATAAGTAGTCACAATCACTCCTAAGTTCTTCACCCAGTAATCTGCTTTCCCTTTCAAGGCGAAAGGTAGTGCAGTGAGACGAATGTAGTCCTGGCTGACTTGTGGGTGCCTCATATTCGAACATATCAGCTCCAAATCTCGCGAGAATTCATATGGCTCTTCAGTCGTATTACCATGAAATTGTGGTAATTGACTTATGAAATGTGGCTTCAGTTCATAGTTTATTTCTGGCTGCGGTGGCTAAAAATAATTTCTCACTCTGTACTGTCCAGGGTTGTATGCGACTTCCATTGGCAGTTCTTCCCCAACATTCATCTGTTCTAGCTGCTCCCTCAGTAACTGCTGTTGCTGCTCAGATGCAGCCAGTCTTGCAAAAATCATCTGTATTGGGTCTTCTTCATCTCCTGGTTCCTTTCTGGTAGGCGACATGGGAGGCATATCTTCTTTTTCACCTTCAGAATAGAAGGGGTTCGAGTTAATAGAGTAGAAAGAATTTGACAAATCAATGAGGTGAGAGTCTTCTTTGATATGTTTTGATGAGAGAGGGACAGTGTGGTTTCTTCCCTCCAAGAAGCTGAGAGAATCGTACGAGGAGGATTCATGGGAAGGGTATCCATGAACTCAAGGTGATCCTGAGTAAGAGCGTCTTGGAAAATTTGTGGCGGTTAGAGAAGGGTTCGCGGAGTCCGAACTATAATTTTCCTTTCTCGATTCAAAAGGATTAGCTAGAGGTTTATGGTTCATGATCTAGGCACAAGTGTGCGGTATTCGTTTATGATCTATTTTCTACGCACAATCCAAACACAATACAAGGGTTGTTTCACCAACTCAACTCAAAGTGAAGACCATGAAGGTTCGGTCAATTATCTTGTCAATTTTAGAGTTTGGTGATAATACAATATATCAGAGCGGTTAAAGCAAGCTGTTAGGAACCCAATGCTCTCAAAAGACTGTCCTATCCCAAATTAGATCTTTCCCAGCCAGTATGAATTGCGGACCGTTTACCGGCTACTTGATCAACTCAGTCAGTTAAGGACGTCACGAGCCGCTTTACCGGCTACCGGAGAGATCCTCACTGGAGAACGACTAACTCAAGATAGTAGTCTGAAAAGATTTAGGGCGTGGCTCTATCCTAGTGTGCGGGTCGCTCTCTCGCTCAAGCAAACCAAACAATGTCGGGGTTGCTCTCCCGCAAAAATTCTTGATTTTATGGGTTCTTAAGATCGTCTTTATTTAGCAGTCCCAATTTTAATTTGGTCATCACTAAAGAATTAAAATGAGCACAAATACACGTCTACCATCCAATCCCAATTTTCTTTAGAATTATGTGATAAAACAAGAGGAAGAAATTTGGGAATAGCCGATGCACGCAGAAAACTATGATGAATGCTCAGTTTGAAAACTTACAGTGAATCCTCGCAATCTCCATGTGGGATGCTAGACAGAATTGAAAAACTATTCCAAATGAATGCAAGCCGATGAAAAACCGCACCTAAGTAGAAAGTTTTATTAGCGGGGAAGAATTGAGTTAAATTTGGCTAAGTTGAACGATCTATATGCGTCTCATTGAATGTGCAGTGTAGCTTACGATCCTACGAGCTCAATCAAAAAATATAAATGCTCTGAGAGTCGTATGAGCAGGTCTATCCTAATCGCCACTCAAGTCGCGCCCCACACTCACCAGAGAGTGAAATAGGCCACGCACACCACAAGAAGAGTTCAGAGTCTTTTTTACAAACGCGAGAGTCCAATCGGACACCACTGTAAATGAGCAATTAATTATAGAAAATAAAATTACAGAAATTAAAAACCTAGACTCTACGATCTCTCACGACTCGGCTCGATCTTAAATTAATTGCGGCTTCTTCAGATGTCGGTGAAGATGCATCGGTTTCTTGAAAAATCGCTCCACGTACGCCGGGTACCTCGCAAGAAAAATAAGAGAGATTTGTGTAAGAGAGTGACTCAGAAAATAATCAAAAATAAAATGAGCAAAATAAATGCTGAAAAATAAATGCAGGAAATAAAGTGGAATTTACAATGAAAAATTCGGGGGTCAGATTACCCGAATGCGAAAAACCGAACAAGAAATGTCAAAACACAAAACTAAGCTGTTTGCCTCCCCAGCAACGGTGCCATCTTACGGGTCCGTAAACGCATTTGTTAAGAAGTTGTTTTTATCTGTTCGTGCCAAAAGTATGGTTGTCGTACGTTGTAGGCAGCGATCGGAATCGGTCAAGAAATAACCACAAATATTAATCAATTTCAATAAAGTGGTTTTTGTTTATTTTACTTGGGCAAGTTGATGAATCCATGATTCATTAACTTTTCTGTCGCATTTTGTCTTAAAACCCTTAACAAATACATGTAAATACTCACTAATTCTCATATTTTAACAAAACCCCATTCATGTGTAAATATTCACTTTTAACCACTAAATTCATGTAAATAAATAATGAATCAGAAAAAGAAGAGAAAGGCATATGGAATATATGTATATATATGTAATATGACTTAAACTATAAATATAACTGTAAGATATATTTATAGCCTAACCCCCGAGACCAAGTCAGCATGAATTGGTCGACAAACCAAAAAAGTAGGGGGAGATAAGGAAAGAAAACCAATAAAAATAATTTATCTCATGTATATACACTCTTCATTATTTATAAATAAATACAAAACTTCAAAGAATTTTAATTATTTCATCTTAACTTATTCTTCATTAAATCTTTCTCCTAATTACTCATAAAAATATAAATAAAAATATAAAAATAAGTTAAAAATATTACCCTGTAAATATGCCAAGAAATCCAGCTTACAACTTGTCAAAATCTCAACTTCCGAACATCATAACTTCCTCATACGAACTCCAATTTCACTCTACTCACCTTTAAAGTTCATAAAATAATATTATCTAATTAATAAAGGTGATTTCACTAAATTCGGAGATTTCACTAAATTCGGAGTCCGTTTGCAAAAAGTCGGTTTTGGGACCAAAAGACAAAGGGGTTTCTGGGCTATTTATTTTATGTAACACACCTTATTTATTATTTTCTTAATTTTATAATTTCTAAATTATTTCATGATCCTCTAGTTTCACTATAAATTATTTCATAATTTTTGGAAACTATTTATTATTTTTATAAAATCAAACAACCCAAAATATAGGTATATTTGACCTATAAAGACACTTCCTCTATTTATTAAAATATATAAATTAATTCATTAAAATCTATAAAAATTTGTATAAGTCTTATTTAATGCTCTAATAATTAAGAAAATATAAAATTAATTTTTACTTAATTATTTATTAAATTAAAAATACAAAACCTATTTATTAATACATATTTATTAATAAAATATTTATATTTGAAATAATATTTATTATTTATTAAAAGTAATTATACTATAATTTAGAAAATAAAATTATTTACATTTCTTGTATTTATACCTATTTAAAATAACGTCATCTTCTATTTTATATTTAATTTATAGCTTATTTATACTTCTGGGCCAACCAGGTGCTGACACGTGTCAGCACCTGGAGCCTTCTTCCTCAAGAAAGTCTGCCGACCTTCTGTTCCAACTGCCCGACTTCCACCATTTTTCCCGCTCGCCTCTCGAACCTTCTAGCCGATCTGAACCATCCATTCCCTACTCCTAACAACCCTCTACCTCGCCGACCCTCCGATTAACCTTGGAGCCCACGCCAATCATCTATATAAAGCCTCCAAGTCGCCATTAACAACCTATCATCTTCCACCTTCAGCTTCCCAGCTCCAGGCTAACCGACTACCCAACTTTTCCTTTTGATTCCAACCAACTCCGGAGGTGACAGCTCCACTGGAAGGGTCCGCGAGGAAGAGGATACGTCGGAGAAGAGATCCAAGGCGGAGCTTCGCCTTGCATCGCTGCCAAGTGCTGCGTAGAGCTCCGGCGAGGTCGACCGTCGAGCAACCCATCTCCAGGTCATACACTTGGATTTCCCCAGACCATTTCCTCCATTTTGCAATTTTATTTCTCGACATTCGAGCCACGATTAGCGTGGCTAACCGCGTTTTTAAGTAGACTAATCATCATTCTTTAACGCCACTTTAAAACATTCCTTCGATTCGCACCCATTCGATTCAAATCAATTCACGAAGTATCATCTTCTTCGCATCTGTAGTTCTTAGCTGGACGTTTGTGCATTTTTCCTTAACTTTGAATCTCTATATCTTAACATTTTGGCCGATTCGTTACGAATCGAGCATATGAATATCTTCATTGTAGGTCCAGGATTCACGCAAAGCAATTGCATCGGAGTTTGGGCTTTCAACATCACCGATCTTCGATCTTGAAGTTTGATCTCCAGAGCAGTCCGCAAGCCACCATTGCTGATCCGTCATCTTCATCAAGCCACCGCCGTCGTTCGGAGCACCGCCATCGCCAACTCCACCGCGGGCGAGCTCGAGGGGTGGAGGAGCCACCCCTCTGGCCCTGCAGGCAAGCCTAAGACGCCGGAGAACAGCCGCCAAAAGTCGGAGAAGAAAGCGTCGTCACCAGAAGTCCAACGAACTTCAAGAACACCCGGTGCACAGTTTGCCGACACTTGTCAGAGCCAGAGACGTCGGATCGCACCCGAAACGTTTTAATCGCACCCGTTGAGTGTGAAACGGTGGAAATTTTGCTACATAAGCCCAGCTAAGTTCCAGCTATTCCATCCCGCCTCCATAGTTTTTAATAATTACAATTAGGCCCCTCCGCAGGGACCTAAGTGTAATAGTTGTTAGTTTTTCTCACAGAACAGTCCTTTTTGGACCTTTTTGAGAACTTTTTAATTAGTATTTTTTGACGCTTATGCCCCTGGGCTGTAGGGGCTGTATCTTGTCCGTTTGACCTCGGATTCCGACCATTCTTGGAGTGTAGTTACACAACTACCCTAGCTACATCGTATAAAGTTTTCGTAGCTTTTCGACGAGTTTTTAACGTGATTTGATTTTCTCGAAAACCGCCTCGTTTTGATTTGTTTTCTTGTGCAGTTCGAGTACGCGGCTCGAACCTCGTTCACCTCTACTATATAGTATCACCTATATTCTATCCACCTACTATATAATACATAAATCTTTTGCAAAATATCCCTTTTTGAAAATTAAATAAAAATTTGAAAAGAATAAAAGCAAATAAAAATTACAGAAATAAAAACCACTAAAAAAGGCATTCTGACTTAGAGAAGAAATAAAATAAGATTACGAAGAAGAAAAATTAGGGAATATATTCTGCCTCCTTGAGTTCGACCCAGGAACACTTGCCTGGTTAAATAATTAGTGAAACGGTTTTCCGACAGAAAACCGTAAAATTTGTTTGATAAGTTTTCTTCTCTTCTCGTTTCGCGGTTCTTTCTTCTGCTACAACCGACACCTCATTCTCTTCTTTAAACAAGAAGTGAAGGCTCGCGAAACGAGGCTTATCACAAGTCCCAAGGTCGATTACAAGGAGACAAAGGAACAACCTAGATTCATGTCTATCAAGATTCGTGCACGGTTTTCAAGGCAATCTTTTTTTGGAATTTTTAATGCAAATAAGGGATGCGTGATGCAATTTCAGCCTATTTTAGGGACTAAAATGCAAATTACGATCAAATAATGTCCGAAAAATATGAAACTTGGCCGAGATAATGATTATGACAAAATGAATGCACTGTAATTGTTTGGGATTTTTTGGATGCAATATAAATTTTTTATGAATTTTTGAATGCAAACAAAATGAATTTCAATATTTAATTATAATAAATATTAAACCTACTTATTTTCAAGAAATAAAATTATCTAGATCTATCGCTAGGTGATGGATCTCAAAAAAATCCTAAACCTCGAAAATGTGGGGCTAATATCTATTAAAAATTAAATACTAAAATGTGCAAAATGATTTTTACAAGACAAATTATGCATGCAAATGCAATATTTTTTGGGCACAATCTCTACAATATGTGTTTTTTCGGGAATTTTTAGAGCAAAGGTTAATCAATGGCAAATTTAAGAACATAAAATGGGCAAAGTTCACAATTTTCCACATAATAATTAATTATTAAATAACCAATGATCAGAAAAATATACATAGTACGTCAACACGTAGAGAATTAATGAAAGAACATCATGTTATTTTTGGGTAATTAAATAAAATCATGAAGAGGTCCAAAATGATTAGGGAACAAAGGGGTATAAATGCAATAAATAATAAAATAAATAGACAAATAAATGCAGTGGGGGGCCTAGTTGCAATTACCGAAAGGTAGAGGGGCTCTTCTTGCAAAATTCAAAGTAGGTAACGTGCTATGCACGTGACCCCTGTGATAGATGGACTGAGTTGTAATAAGGAGGACTCCTGAGGGCATGTACGCAATTTTCCCACGTGGTCACGTGCATCGGGATGATGTTGGCCGATGACGTCCCCCCGCCCCACGTGCGCGGCACGTGGCGGGGATCTCGGGTTTGACCCGACGGTCCAGTGGCGAGAGCGGCGGAGCGGTCTCCGGCCGAGGCGGTGGTGGCGCGAAGTGGTTGGTGTCGCTGGTGAAGTACGTCGGCGTGGCAGTGGCTAAGTCGGTGGTGAACATCGTCAGAGGTGGTTACGGTAGCTGACGAAGGCGGAGATATCGATGGCGATGAGGCATTTGTTGATGATGTACGGCGAAGACGTTGGTCAAAGTCGAGGTCGTTGGAGATGCGAGTTCTTCGGGGATGAATGGTGGTCGTAGGCCATCCTATGGCCGACACACAGCCTAGGGACGATGGAGCTTCTGCGGCTGGAGGAGGTCGGTCGGAGGCGTAGGTGATGTGGTGACACGTGGCCGGTCAAGAGGACAAAGGCGGAGCATGTGCGGAGCACGTGCCAGAGAGGCACGTGCGATGCACGTGCGGTGGCTATTTATTATTTTTTTAAAAAAATGAAAGAGATTATAAAGAGGCGAAAAATCGCTGACACGTGGTGGCACCAGGTGCGGCCACGTGTCAGCACCAGAAAATTCCGAAATAAAAGCCTTTGTAAAATCAAGAATAAATAGCAAATGATCTCGGATCAAAAACATTCCTTCACGAAAAATGGTCGTCTCGATGAGATCAACAACTTTTATGAAGACATCAAAGCCAAAATCGATCAAATACACTAAGTGAATTTTTGGGGTATCTCATGTACATAGAATACCTAGATTTTTGGGTTTTCTAATTTTTTTGTCATTTTTTTAAACTAGATAAAAGTCCAGAAAAAATATGGAAATATAAAAGATAAATAAAGATACCTTAATCTAATTTTTTGGATTTTTATTAATAAAGAAAATATGTACATAAAATATCAGGTCAAAAGCCGCTAAAATACACAATGTACAAAGAGAGGCCCAAAACCCTACTTTCACATGCGAGCTCCGATTCACATGAACATGGTCTTGTTTTGAAGGTAATTGAATGTGCATTAGTTCAAAAGTGAGTAGGATCAAATAGGACACTGGATGGGGAAGATATGGGGCTTTTAGTCTGAAAATCCTGAAACTAGGGTTTGGGTTTTTGGTCTACTTAACAGGGTTAGTGATTTTTTGTATTTTTATTTATTCTTGTTAGTGATATATACACAGTGGAGGTGGTTTTGTGTCATTCGGAGTTAGCATGAAGGAGTTAAAAATAGGGGTAGTTAGGCTAATTACAGGTCATTTTTGGCTTGGATTTTTGGCTTCTTATTTTGTACAAAAATGATGGATAAAATGCCATTTTTATGCAAACATGCATGAATGCTAATTATGCAGAATAAATGCAGAAATGCTGAAGATTTTTGAGGGAATTGAGCTTAAAAGATGTAGATGAGACTTAGGAGTGATGAATCCGAGATTCATCACGAGGGTGGGGTTATTTGTTGATAGGGTTGTCAGAAAATTCTTAGGTTCGACATTCATTCAGATTCGGCTCGTTAAAAGTTTGATTCAGATTCGATTCGTAAATAAACGAACCGAACCTGAACACAAGTTTGGGCTTGATTAAATAAATGAACCGAACTCAAAAACATAGGTTCGCTCAGGTTCGGTTCGTTAAAAGTTCGATTATATACACACATACATAAAAGTATATGTCCATACATATTGTATATATAAGGAAAAAATACATTCTATATTAAGATAAGGGTATTCACTTATTTTTCCAAACCCATCAATCATCCACTCCCTAAGTCCCTATTCCCTATGTCCGAAACCCCACAAAACCCTCCTACGCAGCTGCGGTTATCCCTTTGAATAGAAACGCCTGCACAACATTTATTCTTAAACGAACCTTTAACGAGCTGAACCGAACCTTTACGAACCTTACTCGAACCGAACCGAACCTGGTTACAGTTTTCATTTTATCAAGCCGAACCGAGCGCGAGCCTGAAAATATGCTAAACGACCGAACCGAGCCTGGGTTGGTTCGCTTAGGTTCAGCTCATTTACACCCTATTTGTTGATATACCCCCGGCCTTCTTCATAATTACAAAAAGGTCCCCAGGTGTGTGCTTCACGTACAGACCTAGGGTAATTTAAACATAGGCCCTGCCGGTTATGTGATATCGTAGAAAAGCCTGCACTCTTAATGAAAATTTATAGGGAATCCCCTCTAGGTTTTGGTTATTGCAAATAGGTCCTCCCAAAGGCCTATTTGTAATATTTATCTTTATTTTTAATGCATTTTTGTTACAATTATTCTCTTGCACTATTTCTTTAATATCTTGAGCATTCAGACTTAGTTTTAATTGATTTTGGTGTCATTTTGAAGCTTGTTTCACTCTCTATATAATGGCATAAATAATTTTATATTTTTACACTCAATTAAATGTGATGGTTCCTGAGATCTATAGTGTCTCCTGCTCTTTAAGTTAAATGCCATTATTTATCCTTATTGCTCATTCTGACTCTGAAATTGATCCACATTTTCTTGCTCATTAATTTGATATTTGTAGGGTGTATTTTTACGTTATTGTCTACATATTTATAATTTGCATTTCATCATGTATTGTGTTCCTCTCATCCTTTAATTGCATTTTAGAATTAAACAAAAATAGCATGCGCGTCATTCTACTCTGTACTGTTGCATCATTTGTCCATGCATTATATTTGTCTGTGCATATGAAGACCTAACTAGATGAATGAAATCACTCAAGAATTAAATAATAAAATTTGATAAAAAGATAAAGAGTCTCGTTTACCTTTTTTCGACCTTGGTACACATACCAAGTAAATGAACTTCCACATATTCGAAAGTGTGATTTTTGCTGAATCATTTTTACCACGTATACTACGATAAAAGAAGAACATTAATGTCGTAACAGTGTCGATCATAAAATGGCATCATTGCTGGGGGTGTGCCCCATCATCAAACCCTGATAAATATAGAAGTTGGATTCCTTTTGACTAGAGCATGATTGAGACTAGAATTTTAGGATCACTCAAACTAAGGGTCTTCAATAAATTGAGCCGTCAAATCCACATGCACTGTCAAGAATTAATCCGACTCCTTCATTCATTTAGTGCTCGAGGACGAGCATAGTTTAAGTATAGGGGTATGATGGATCGCAGATATATCATATTAAATCCATTTATTATTCTCCTAACTTAAACAGTTCAATAAAAACCACAATTAAATTACTAATATTAACTTATATTATATTGTAAATAATTTGTGCATAATTAACAACAATTATCTACCATAATTTATTGTATTTATACTAACACTTTTCTTCATTTTCTTTATTATTAAAAATCCCAAAAATTAGGTTAATTATTGTATTTATTTATTTTGGTTTAAAAAGTATTAAAAATACAAAGAAATCATAAAACCCTTAAATAATGATTTTAAGTCTTTAAAAATTCTAAAAAAAATTCTCCTTTATACAAATGACCTCGTTTGACCTTTTTATCAGCATGAAAGTTTGTAGATCTCACTGAGATTACAACTTTCATGTTTTGACTTTTTGTTGATTCAACCTCCTACTATTTCTTTTTGAATTTTCTTTATTTTTGTAATTTTTGAATTTTCTGGAGTGGCACATGGAGCCCTCTGTTGACTGCATGGCCCACCCTCTCTGCCACCCGACCTCACTCTCCCCCATCGATCCCCTTCCACCTGCTCCAATCTCATCAGTTCATCTCAAGATCACCCTCAGCCATTTGATGTTCCCTAAAGATTTGATCCCAACCACTCTCTTCCACCTCTCCCTGAGCCATTGGATGTCGCATCATCCAATGCCTCCTCTGCCTCCATGTCACCTAAACCACTGATACCGTTGGATGACAACCCTAGCTACATATGGACCACACACCCCCACCTACTCCTTAGTAGCTCGATCGGATATGATGATCTGATCTGAGCCCTCTGCACGCGCCCTAATCAGGGACGCTGGATATGGAGATCCAACGGACATCACTCCATCTCCTACCTCCAGCACCTCCTTCCCATAGCGTTACGCCATGCAACACCCCCACCCCCTTCCAATTATATCTCTCATCTCAGATCACCTACGTACAACCTAATGCTCCCCCTCCATAGTCGCTACCTCTGCCATCTGCATGCAGACCTCATAGGCACCTCCATCACTCCTTGCCATCACGGCATCCATTTCAAACCCGCATTCCACCTCTTCTGAAACCGCCATCGCCACCTACAAATACTCCGCCTCTGCCACACTTCTCCTTTGTCCACCAATCCCATTAGTATGCCCATCTTCCCCCGCTTGTCCGGTGATAACAGAGGGGCGGTTCATCGAGGCGAAGATGACGACCCCTCTGGTGTTTGTCCCATGGTCTTCCGACCATGTCGCGGCACCTCCGGCCCACTGAGCACCTCGTTATGGCTGTGGGAGTTTTGCAATTACCCATGATTTCATCTGAAGCCCAACCCAAGCCACATCCTCCATCGGTGACCACCTGTGATCTCCATATCATTCTTCGTCATTTTCTCTTAATTATTCCGTCGCTCACATTTCACTTCACCTCAACTTGATCATCCGATGAGCTTCACCACATCACCTCCATCTTCGTCGTACCCTCCTCCCACCTCTCCTCTCATCTAGAACCCCTACCACCTTTAGTCCTTCTTCTCCGATCACGGTCGGAAAATAACCCACTAAGGGCACCGCCGCCTCTTCTCTGACACCCTCCACTGCATTGATCCCATGCTTTGGCTATTGCTGCCAACCTCTCTTTTAGGACCCTTTCATCAATGGTCGGACTGTGTGCCTCCTCTCTGTCCTCCTCCATCTCCTCATGTGAGATGCCATCGACAACCCACGACATCGATCGCCTTTGCCGCCACAACTCGCTAGCATCTTCGATTGATGACCAGCGAGCATCCCCGGCCCTCAAATGCTGTGAAGAAGCTTAGAGGTGTTAGGGAGGCGCTCGCCAGAGCCTATCATCACCGCCACTCTTCGGTAGATGATGAACTATAGTCACCATTGGATGGGGCCTCTTGTTGACCAGCCAACGACCTAGATAGCACCACGTCGCCCGCACCAAAGCTCCATGCTGGGGGCATCTGAGCCACCTGCTCGAAGCCACCAGCGATGTCACGTGGCCCGAGCCTAGGCTGCCTCCTGAGCCTAGCCCCCTCGCATGCCATACACGTGAGGGGTTGGGTTATTCGTAGATGAAACCCCGAGCTCATTCATAATTGCATCAAAGACCCCAGGAGTGTGCATCATGTGCTCGCCTGGGGTATATTACATAGAGGCCCTGCTGACTTCTGAAATTACAAAAAATGCCCATGTGCGCAAAAGAATAAATTATATAGGGGCCCCTCTGATTTTTGCTAATTACAAATAGGTCCCTCCAGCGGCCTATTTGTGATTATTTATCTTTTATTTTCTTTGCATTTTTGCCCTTGCATTCCATAGCGTAACTTGAGCATCTGAACTCATTTCAGTTGATTATGTTCCATTTGTTGCAAATATATCCTCTATTTAATGGCATCCTTTATATCATGATTTCACACTCTATTAAATGGGCTAGTTTTTTATGATCTATAGTATCTCATTCTCTTTGATTTAAATGTCATTCATCATCGTTAATGCTCAATTCGACTCTGAAATTGATCTATATTTTCTTGCTCAATGATTTGATTAATTCACGGCATATTTGTATATGATTTCTCTTCTAGCATATCATTCATATTGCATCTCATTTAATTACATTTTAAAAATCAAATTAAAATTACATGCATCACTCTAATCTATTCTTGCATCATTTTGTTTGCATATCATTTTGCATATCACATCTGCATCAAGACCTAGTATTAGAAAATAGTATTAGAAAATAATCGCTCATCAATTAATCCATAAAATTCACAAAATAGATGAAGAAGCTCGTGTACTTGTGTTTGACCTTGGTATACTTGCCATGTAAAATAACTTCCACATATTAGAAGGTGTGGTTTTTGCTTAATCATTTTTACCACCTATACTATGATAAAATACAATTATAAATGACGTAAAAATGTGGTTTGTCATAGACTCACTCTCATATGATACAGAATCTGACAACTTCTATACTTGGATCATCAGGATGGGCACCTTGTCGTTATTGGAGTGAAAGATGATTTGTCCGATGCCATAGTCCATTACTGCATTGGTTGTTTGAAGGAACGATCGTTCGAGAATAATCGGGGTATGAAGTAGAGGAGCTGAGGTGTCCATGTCCAATACAATGAAATCCTTAGGGAATTGCATCCCTTAAATGGATATAATGGCATCCTCTAAATAGCCCCTAGACTGCTTGATTGATGTATCTACAAATTGCATAATCATTCTTGTAGACTTGAGTGGTCCCAACCTAAATTCTTTAAGCAATGAAGTAGACATCCGATTAATGGACGATCCGCTATCAATAAGTTTTTGATCGAACTCTTTGTCATACATCTGACATCTGATGAGAGGGGCTCCCATGTCTTTCTTTTTCTTGGTTTGTTGATTTTGTTGACTGTAGTCGTGGTCAGGATGTGCTTCACATTTCTTTCTCTAGCTTTACATGGTTGTATCTTGGACGTGCATGCCTCCTTCAGTCCTTTCTTAATGTTAGGCATGTATTTGATGGCCTTTTAGATGAGACATTTCTAGAACAAAATTCTGAATTATTTCGATAACATCTGGATCAGACATGGTTGTTTTCAAATTTCTTTTTTGTTTGGACTTTTGCATAGCTTTAGGAAATAGAATATTTACATAATCAAAAGCATTGTTCTTATTTACATCATGATTAATGTCCACATACTGTTATACACATGGATGGCAAAAATGAGTGTATGCATCCATCAGTGATGGGCATCCCAAAAAGGTAGGATGGGCTCCATTTGGTGGCACTAGATCGTCTACTAGTGTAGTCTTCTCCATTGCGGTGCAGTGATTGCAAGGCTGCTTCATCAGTGGTAGTCAGGAACAACTCTTCGGGATTGCCGACACCGGTACTCTAACCCACTTCTTTTTATAACAGTGATATCTAAAGACGACAGATGGATTGAAACAATGCTTCAGATGAGGGATGGTCTACTGACACAACTTTTTCCAAGACCCCCAAAAAAGTGGGTGGAATAAAAGATGCTATATCCATCGGTGCATAAACAAGAAATGCAAAGGCTTTTCAAAGTCAAAGAAAATATCCAAAGAAGCCTTCAACCGAAAATTCCATAAATATGAGCATAAAAAAGCCTATTTCTTGGTGAAGATCTAGTAACACTGATCGACTTCACACTGGAATGAAGACTACACTGGTCCATTCCTACATCTCTTCCCATTCTTCTAACTTCTTATCCAATTCGGTTGTAAAAACCAGAAGCACCTGCCCTTAGAAGGAAATATTTGCCTCCACGAGGACGAGTAATCAGAATACCAAACACCTTGATAGTTCAATGATTTTGTATAGGGAGAGCTAAACAATTTTATACACATGGTTCTATCATTTCAAGGTAGCAAGAGTACACGAATGAAAGGATGGTTTTGACCTGGTTGTGAATTGGACTGAATAATAGGAGTATGTAACCTAAGGGTTGTTGTGTCACAAATCCTATACTCAAAGTGGTTCCAAACAAACCATTAATCCAAATATCATCTCTAAGATCCAAACTTTGGCATTATTAAGACAAGTTTAAAAATAGAAAAATGTTCCAAGTTATTTCTTTTTCTTTTCTTTATTTTCTTCTATGTACTTATAGGCATACGTGTTTGTTAGGGACTAATAAAGGTAAGTATAGGGGGTGATGAATCTCCATTTCATCTCTTTTATTCTTTCATTTTTGGACTTTAAACCCTAGTTGATTGCATGAATATAGCATTAATTTGTCAAAATAAACATTCATTAATAGGTACCAAGTATTGTATATTTATTGTATTTATTGTCAAAATATAAGAATAGAGGGAAAAAAGAAAAAGAGCGAAGTGTAAAGGACACTGAAGTGACTCTAACCCCCTAAACTCGGTCAGCATGATGACTTAGTCGATAAGGAATAAAGTAGGGGGACATGGGTGGCTAATTGTACAAAAAACACGGACGGACCACAACAAAATAGGCCAATAATTACTTTTTGGGACATGTTTTATTATATTATTTACATCTCAAATAAAGAAACTTTGTACATGAAAATTGTAGCTAAAAATATATAGAAAAATGGTAAATTTATTTCATACAAAAAGAACATGCAGTATACATTTTATATACAGAATAAAATCCTATAACCCAAATATCTCCCCTAATAAAAACTCAAAATGTATCAAAATCACTTTAATTGTATGTAACTTTTAATAAGCTATTTAATGAAGGTAGGTTAATATTTTTGGAGTCAAGATGTGAAAGTTAGGTTGTGGACCCCTTTTTGTACAATATACCCAAATAAAATATTCATTTTTTATTCTATATTATTTTTATAACTTTATATATTCATAATTTTGTAAATATTATTTATATCCTATGTACACATAAAACTAAAATAAAACCATAAATAAAACATTAGGATAAAATAAAGCACAAAAATACATAGATGAATATACAATACATATAATTATTTAATATACACCTACATTTATTTAAATGTACATATTATGCCATAAAAAGTTAATAAATAAATATCCAAGTATGTAAAAATAAGATTTAACTATATAGAATAACAAAATAAAATAATAAAATCAAAACCACAAAATAAAAATAAATTACTCAAAACATAGGTAAATATACCTATAAATAAAACCCTAAAAATAAACTTGTAATTACTTACAACTAAAAAAATAAAAACATGCATAAAATACTACAGAAAATTAGAAACATTTTTTATTTTATAATCTAAAAATAATAAAATCAAATCTATTTATTATTCATTTTCCAAGGCATTTTTGCCTTGGAATTTCCTAGTGGGTCCACGTGGACCAACCAGACATCTCCTTTTTGTTGACCTCGGTCAATTGTACCTCATCCCCTGTAACTTCTGTCAAAAGACATGAGGCCCTACTTCGCCAAATTATCGTGCCCCCGTTCTTCATCCATTACCCTCGAGACACCCACGAACTTGTAGCCATCCCATCCTTCATCCATGCCCATCTTAGAATCCCCACTAACCTCCATTCCCAAGCACGCAATCGATCATTGAAAATCGCCGAAAACTCATCTATAAATAGATTTCCCAGATCTTCTTTTGCTTTTTAACCCTTTTTCCTGGTCCTTAACCCCTCAAATTGCTCCAGAAGGCTCTGCCAAGGTGACATTAGTTCGAAGCTAGCATTTGCAGCGAGGAACGAGCAAGGAAGAGGCACATCCACCATCTCCGATGAACCCTCGCCGTGAGGTTTTGCTCCTGGCTTCCCATGCCGGTTGAGCCTCTCTTTCCTGCATTCCTACGTAATATTGTAGTGTAGCTTTTGCTATTCATCGTTAAATTTAGGTTTAATCAAGCGAGGTGCTTTTAATTCACAAATCCCCAATTCCTGGAGCTAAGACTCCAGTTCAAAATCAAGATCATCTAACTTTTGGTTCGCTCCGATCTTCGCAATATATCACTCCTCCTCGCCTTCTCCACCAAATCCCAACTCCATCCAACCCAAATCCGTCGTGGATCTAGGACTTGGAGCTCCCTCCCGCCGCCCATCACCGGAGCTTCCCCCTCCATTCCATTTCCCCCGTCATTTCAATCAATTCCAAGGTCGAGGAGATAGTTCTCCCACCCAAAAATGTTTTAATGCTAATTTGCAAGGATGAGGACGTGTTTGGAACCTCAACGACCACCTGGAGTATCTCCACGTGCTTCGACCTCTCCGGAGTATCACGAGCCTCCTCACCTCCATTGGACCTCGCTATTGCATGTGGAGGGCGCTCAGCTCCCTATTGATCTTATTGGAGACTCATTCCACTGCCAGAGAACAGAGAATCGAAGGATCAAAGTTTGCTGACGGCGTGTTCTTAGCAGTTCTTGCTATGCCCCTCGACATCATTCAATCAACAATAGCTGTCCAGATCTAATCTGGACTATTGAATATCCATGAAGGGGTATGCGAAGGGGACCGCACGATCAGATACGTGGCACATCGTGGATAGCTAGATCCCAAGTGTTATGTGGCTAAATTTCAACGTCCTCCCTCCACATTTTTGTATTTGCTATAATGACCTATAAATATTTTATGTAGTTTAAAAAGTAGTTGACAAATTGCATGTAGCCACTGAACCTTTCATATATTACAATTTAGTCCCTTCCAGTGTCACACGTGTGCTCACGTTTTATCTTGTGAATATTGATAGTAAGCCCTCACATGTTGTTTTAACTATCGATTACTAAATTAAGATTGAATATCGATGTTAAATTTTGGGTTAAATAGAATTTTACCCCACATATTTATTTTTAACCCATGCTAGGTCAACTATTTTTGTGATTTGTTTCCTATTTATTAAAAATAATTGTCGTACCTCAAAAATCACCAAAAATAGGAATAGGTACCTGGATGCATGTTTGTTCAAGTATACATTTACATTTGCATTTTATGCCTTTTCCTATTTTCAAAAAATCAAAAGGTCCATAGTTAGTCCCTGTTTATCTTAAAAACCAAAAAAATATAAAACCATGTCTAAAATTTCCAAAAAAACTAGTGCGTGCTTATTATTGTATATAATACAAGAGAAAATACCTAAAAATCAAAAAGCCACAAAATCCTATAAAAATTATAAAAACTATTTTAAAAATCCATAAATACTTATTCCTACTATTTATTTTTATTTATACACACTAGTATATATTAATAATAGTTTTGAAAAATTTTTGACGTATTACGAATTTTTAAATATTAAATGTATTCAACCTAATTAAAATTTCACTGATTTTATGTATTTGAAAATTTAAAAATCCTAAAAGTTAACAAATTTCAGTAAAAAATCATAAAAATAGTAAACAAATTAAAACCTAAAATTATTTAATTATGTAAAATCCATACCATCTTATCTTATATATAACCTTATATATTAATATAAATCTCTTATAAAAATATAAAATACAAAAAAATATACAATTATATATATAAATATAAAATTAACAAAATATAAAAAATTGTATATATAAGTTAAAAACCACCATAATTTGTCTAATTTCGTCCATAGTTATATATATACATACTTATATTATCTATTCATTATTTATAGATAATATTAAGTGCTACATTTGTGTTCCATGTGTTCGACACCCTACTCTGCTTGTCACTATATGACCATTTTGTAGGGTTTATAATAAATTTTGATTCACACCTGCTTTTCAGTGATTAATGTATTATGTGGGTTGATTGTTGAAGTAGCCCAAGCTTATGGTTGGTCACATCACCGACTATGCTCCCGCCCTGTGTGGATCATACGACCGCTTGGATATCTTTTCTCCAATTACAATGGAATGGTTAAGTCTGCTGGTGGTATTGAGGTTGATTCTGGACAAATCTCCCTCCTTGTTGTTGAGGGAACTGGCAGTTGCCAAATTGCTAGCCATATTGAGGTCCGCCTAGATGGGTCGGTTGTGCATCATTGGCCTTATGCCATTCACAACTTGAATGAGAGGTGGAGGGAAACATGGATCTTGCATAGGTTGAGGCTCAGGCTAGTAGACTACCAGCTGTTGTTGTGGTTGTTGTGGAGATGTCGGTTTTGGGCATGCACGCAGTAAACGTGTTGGACTATTGGCTGGGTCTGACTCTATTGAGGAGGTTGCGGTGATGCTGGATCCTTCTATTGACTGGAGTGGTAGGCAATGCATACACGGAATTACAGGAGCTAATCGTACTGACCAGCAGCTCCAACTACTGGATAATCTGGTCCAACTTGTACAGATTTTGTGTCCTCTATTCGATCACAACCGGTTTCTCGAGGTCTTATGATCATTTATCTTTTATGTCCACCTTGGACAGGTGGTTCCCTATGATGATCATATTGGACCTCTCGTCTCTGTCCAGCTCGTGAGAAGATGCCATATGGACTGGAGTTTGAATATTGTGGGGCTAGCGCTGATGGGCATGTAATGATGACAAGGCAGCCTCTCCTTCGACCATTTCCTCGAAGATCTGCCAGATGATGTCCTTGTCCTTGTTGAAATGCGAGACTCCATATGCGGCATCCATGAGATTCATACTTTCAAATGTAAGTCCCCCGAAGAAATGCTGGACCAGGCTGGTCCTAGGAATGTCATGATGGATACAATTCTCTTGCAACTTCGTAAACCTCTCCCAAGCTTCGTGAATGGATTCATGGGTATTTTGGGTGAAGTTGGCAATGTAGGCATGCATCTCGTTAAGTCACCAATGGGGGTAGTATTTATGTAGAAAGGTGGACTTATGTTCTTCCCATGTCGTGACGACCTTCCCCAAATGGTTGATCCAATGAAGGGCCTTGTCCTGGAGACTAAATGGTAATGTCATCATCGTGACTACTCCTAACAGTATGTTCAAGTAGTGCATTGTACCACATATGCGTCCGAACTGTTGCAGGTGGATGTACAGTTCCTCATTTACAATGCTGTGAAAGGTTGGGAGAAGTGCCAAGAGTTGAGGCTTCAACTCGAAATGTGTTTGGATCGCTGGTATTCGATTCCACTCAGTGACTTGAACGACTCTAGGGTTGTATGTCTCCTTGAGAGTCAGTTTGGGCCTCTCCATTCGGGCTTCATCCACAGGGTCTATACGGCCTCCACCTGCTCTTCCTTCTTCACTCCCTTCTCATCATGGGTTTTCTCTTCCTCTCCACAAGTCATTGAGCATGTCCTGGAAGGGGACTGGGGCCAATGCCTGGTCGGTGAGATGTTGTTGTATCGCCTGAATGGAGGTGAGAAGCTAGGATCGTTCTGATCTGGCTGACCCTTATCTGTCTGAGACTGTAGTCCCTTCCCTTTTCCTTCGGGAGCCATCTCTATATGTGTTTCTGACTCTTAATCTGAGAGATTCTCTGGCTCCAGATTGGGCTCATGATCTACACTTGGAATGATGACCCGATTAGTCTAAATTGAAGCACCAGATGGAGAGAATTGTTCGGTGTTAAGGTCTACACAGAATTTCATTAAGGATGGTGAGGTGTAAGGACTAAAATCAATTGTCATACAAAATGGGCAGAGTTAAGGACAAGAGTGATCTCGGATTACTGCAGAAGGCAGGGAGTTTCGAGATTGGTTTGTAGAGTCCGAACCACATTCTCGGAAATCGCCTCGAATTATTGGAGAAGACAAGCACATGGAATCAATGTAGGTGTTGCTGGGTCCTAACTATGCCATTTGTGTGTCGCCATCTCGAAGGTCAAGAGAAAGATCGAGTTGGAAGAATGATATGGAGGTCAAATAAGGAATAAAGTGAGTGCAACATAATAGATCACTCGGAAGTAAGTGGGGGTCAAATGAGGAATAAAACAGATGAAAGTGAAAAGGCACAAAGTGTGCGGGACTAATCTTTGATCTGAACTAAATCAAACAAACACAAAACAAGTGTGGGTTCACCAACTCAACACAAGTGAAGTCGTAAGAGTTCATCTATTTTTTATCTTTTCAAATTTGATTTTTTTGCAGACAAGATCTTATAACGACTCCTTATTATCGCTAACCCTATAGGAGTGTGTGTACTGCCAAGCAAGCACCTCGTACTTCTTCCACCTCCCTTGTTACATGTGATCTGTGCACTAAAAGGTCTTTCATCACATCCCTGGGGTCTACTTAGCCAAAGAATAATAGAGGAATCCAATAGGTGAAACCACTACTTCAGAACTCGCTCATAAGGAATCACCAGTCAGCGTGTAAGGACATACTTGGACGCAAACCGATGAGATAGACAAACACGTGAGGGTGTAGCCTACGCTCAGTACTTCAGACTACGTAAAATGCTCCACACAAGGTGGGAACACCATGCTCGATAAGGCCCTACTCGTCATGTACGATAGAAGTGCCAATACTTTGACGTCCCAGGTGATAATCAAAGCACCACAGATTAGGATTTGGGCTCTATTCCTTATTGGTCACACCTCACTCGGTTTGGAATGTGCCTGAAAACAATGAGGGCTTTATGAACCCCAAACAATGATGTCCATTACGATTTTATTACTGTTAAAGTGTTATTAGTAGTCCCCTTGTTTTAATTTTTGGTTTTCTATTTTTTGAGTATTTTCCAAAGCAAGTCGTCTAATGATTTTTTTTATTTTTCCTTTAATCCTAAGTAATATAAACATAAGGAGGAGAGGATGGAAAAACCGTGCAAGTTGTCACTAAGATGGAAATCTCGCCTTAGTTACTAATGATGCATGCAAAGATAGAATTACTTACAGCACTTCCCAGCTCTCTCCAAGCGGGATGCAAGGTAGAATTGAAATATTTACACTATATGGAGATAAGCAAAAGCAAGAAAACGCCCTAAATAGTAGCTTCTATTATTGGTATGAACTAAATGCTAATCATTCAGAATTGAGATCCAAAATTCCGGTCTCTGAAGTGCATAAGTGCCCACCATAGTGGGCCCTACAAGCATTGTATAACACTTATCTTGGCATCCGATCTCAAGTCCAAAAAATCAACACTTTATTTTGACTAAATACAAGTACGTATCTTATAAGTACATGCAATGTAATTAGGGCTATGTATCTAGCTACCAAGTCAAGCAACCTAATATCTAAGGGCTCACTCATATAAAATAAATATAAACAAAGGTGGAAAATGCATAACGTGAGAAACAAAATAAAATAATGGTAGGAAAACATAAAGAATCACGACGAGGCCCCCAGGTGAAGAGACATCTGGGCACTGGACCTCGCTAAGTGTGGGGCATTGTCCAAATTAATAAAAAAATCATTTTTTCAAAAATAACTCACTCTCCTCATAGAAATGAAAATAAAAACTAAGCTGAGCTGCACTTCTCCTCTCGTTGCTCCTCTCTCCTGCTCTCTCTTGGTTGGCTAACAAGAGAAGGCTAACCTCTGCTCGTCTCGGGTGCATCCACCTCCGAGGAGATGGTCATCACCAAGCGTTCCCTCGCTAGAAAGATCAACAAGAAAATGGGGATTAGAATAGTCAAATAATTATCAAAATAAAATAAGTAGAAAATAGCTGAAGAATAATATGCAACTATATACAAAATATCCTACAATATGTTGCTCCCCAAGAATGACGTCGTTAAAATTACCACTCAACCAACTCAGGATGGTCTTGTACTTCACTCAAGGTGGGAGCACAATCGATGCGATGACCACTCACGAGATCAAGCGATCAATTCAACAATCAACCCACACAATAGGTATCATACAATGAATAAGCATGTGTGAATAAAAATTTATTACAAACCCTAAAATAAATATGTATAGTGACAACCAGAGTAAGGTGTCGAACACATGAAGCAAAACAGTGTAGGACTCAATATTAATTATAAATAAATAATGAATAAATAATATGTGTATGCATGTATATAGTTATCTACGCTATTAATCAAAGAATGTGGGTTTTAAATATAATATTACTATATATTTTTCAATTATATTTTAATTAAATATTTAAGTAATGATAATTTATTTTATTTAAAATATTTATTAAAATATTTATTGTAATAATCAATATTATGACTAATATATTAATATATATAGATATATTATACACTATGGGATGAAATACTTATAAATATAGGTAATAAAGTAAAAAATATCAAAATAATTGTTGTTTGCTTTTATAAATTTTAAAAGTTTTTGTGATTTTTCAGATAATTTTGCTAAAATTTATATATTTTTAAAGTAAAAAAATATCCCAAAATAGGGATTAAATAAATAGGCCGAATTGATTTATGGTTTAAAAAAAGCTAAAAACTCAATTTTTCGAGATATATTTTAATATATACTAATATATATAGGTGTAATTATATAATAGAAAGAAATATTTTTTGGAATTTTTAAATATTTTTTTGTATTTTTATAGGGTTTTGGAGTTTTTTTTAACTTTTTTTCTCATTTTTACTATTTTTGGTGTTTTTGGGTTAGGGGTATTAGATACTATAATAAACACACAATATTTTTTTGGTTATTCTTAAGCATAATTTTATATTTTTTAAGATTTTTTAATACAAATAGAGAATATCCACGTAACATTTGATTTTTAATAAATAGGAAAAGGGTGTAAAATGCAAATATAATTATATGGCGTGAAAAAGCATGCATCCAAGTACCTCGTCCCATTTTTTATAATTTTAGAGCACATGTGATATTTATAAAAATTTAAGAAATATAAACAAAAATACTTAAATTTGTAGGGGTATATTTGTAATTAAAAATATATACAAGGGGCACAATGCAAATAACTCAAAAATTTATACCTAATATTCGAACTTTTTATAATAAAACTTAATTATAAAAGGCACAGGGTAATACATGCAGTTTACCCACGCATGTGGGATGCCATGTGAGGAGATATGGCAAAGGACTAAAGTGCAATATGTAAAATGTTCGAGGGCATATACACAAACAATACCTTTCTTTTAAACGTTACTAAAATATTACATGCATACATATTAAATACAAAAACTACGAAGGGGATCTTTGAAATATACCCACTTAAGTGCCTGTATCGGACCGTACCCTACGTAAGCGTGGCAGATTTGATGGTTCTGCTCGGGCGATGCTTCGTCTGATCCAAGGGATGCGATAAAACCTGGCGGGGGTTCTTGATCCAACAGTGTTCGAGGATGTTGGAAGAACATTGCCTGGAGGTTTCTTCGATCGACGAATCCAGGTACTCTAGGCTCCGTTCTCCTCACCGACGAGTGGGAAAGGTTGCTGGTACACTCCGTAGATGCAGAGGACTTTAGGTGATGTTGAGGTGGCTTGAATCGCTCGGGCATCTCCTGACCATCTGGAGAAGCTCCAGGTTCTCCCGAAGGGACCGAAGGGGCCCTCGAGTGTTGTATCCTGCACCAAAAAGTTGGAGGGCACGAGGGCTACTCCCTCAGCCAAGCTTTGAAGCTGCAACAAGTTGGGTGAGTGAAGAAAGGGGAGCTCCGTCAATGCGGAAGAGGAGGAGCTCGAAATCCTCTGATTCATGCAAAATAGAAGGGGATTTTGTGGGATAAATACTGAGAATGCATAGAGGAATGAAGAGGGGAAAAAAACCGATCGGATAACAGGGAGGGATTCGATTTTATCTAAAAGCATGAATTAAAACCTAAATCTAAGAACTAGAATCAAAAATATGCTAAGGTAAATACCTAAAATAACATCAAAGGGGCCTCGACTAAGCTAAGTGCTCAGGTAGTTGAACCGCGACGGTGGCTCATCGGATGTGCTGGATCTACTCTGCCTTCACTCCTCCACGCTGCAAATCGATAGCTACGCGAAGCTGTCCACGAAGCTATGGGGGTCGATCTGTGAGGCTAGAAGTAATTGAAGAGGGATTAAAAAATCAAAAGGGGAGATGGGGTTGTTTTTATAGATGAAGTTTTTGGTGATTTTCTAGGAGGATGGCGTAACTGGGGTGATGGTATGTGAAGACGAGTGGCTGGTGAGGGAGAGGATCGTGCGACTATAGGGTAGTGGGAGGCTCGAGGTGAAAGGAGGAATGGTGGACGCGTGATAATTTGGCGATGGAGGGCTACTTGTGACTCTGACATGAGTCAGAGGGGGCTGGGGTACAACAGACCTACGCAATGAAGGGAAGGCCCTAGTTGGTCCAGGTGGTCAAACTAGGAAAAAGATGGTAAAAAATAATTTGTAAATTCAATAAAAAATACTAAATGAACTTATTAATTTTTTGTTATAAAATAAAAAATGTTTATTATTTTATGTAGAATTTTAATCCGATTTATATTTATTTTTACAAGTTTCTTTATTTCAAGTTACTTTTTAGGGGCCTAAACATGGGTATATTTACCTATGTTTTGCCTATATTATTTTTATTTTAAATCTTTGATTTTATTATTTTTTTCTTAATTTATATATTTATAATGTATTTTAATATACATAAATATTTTTTGTTATTTTTTTATGTATTTTATTTGATTATATAAATATGTATATTTGTTACAAAGGTACAATTATCGTATATTCATCTATGTATTTTATGTACTATTTAATTTTTATATTTTAGTTATGATTTTATTCTATTCTAAATTTATATATATACTATAAATAATATTTACATAAGAGAACCGGGAGGCTGCTTCATGTAGCAGCCAAGCTGGCTGCTACATGTAGCATTCTCCCCCAAATTTTTTTATTTTTTTTGCAAAATTTCGATATGTATATTCATCTATATATCCCTCCTACATGTCGTTCAAATTTCGTGAGAAACAAAGACTCCTAAGCCGTCCATCTAGAAATGGTAGATTACAACAAATTTCATACCGTTAAAAATTACCCGATCTAGATGGACGGCTTAGGAGTCTTTGTTTCTCGTGAAATTTGAATGACACGTAGGAGGGATATATAGATGAATATACATGGCGAAATTTCACAAAAAAAATAAAAAAATTGGGGGAGAATGCCACATGTAGTAGCCAGCTTGGCTGCTACACGCAGCAACCTCCCTTTTCTCTTTACACAATTAAAAATATAAAATTATAAAAATAATAAAGTATAAATAAAATGAATATTTTATTCAGGTATATTGTACAATAGGGGTCAAAATCTTGCTTTTGCATCTTTACTCCAAATTAAATGAATCCACCTTTATTAAATAGCTTATTAAAAATTATATACTAATAAAGTGATTTTGGTACATTTTGAGTTTGTATGGAGGAGATACAAGTCTGTAAAGTTTAGGTTTTTGGTTTTTATTTTGAGCGTAAAATGTAGACTGTGCATTATTTTTCAGTAAAATCAATTTTGTTTTTTTCTTTGTATATTTATTTACAATTTTTATCTATAAAGTTTATTCATTTGATGTGTAACTAATAAAGAATAAAATAGGTCCCAAAAGTTAATTATGGGTCTATTTTTGAAAGGTTCTTTCGGACTACATTTTCTGTACAATTTGCCACTCTATCTCCCCCTACTTTATTCCTTGTCGACTAAGTCATGATGATGATAGAGTCTCGGGGGCTAGGGTCCATCAACAACTATGATATTTCATTTCTTTTTTTTCTTCCTTTATTCTTTTATTTTAGACTTAAATACGATAAATATATAATATTTAACACAATATTTTGTACAAATTAAAGAATGCTTATTTCGACAAATTATTTTATATACATGCATTTAGCTAGTCATTTAAGGCCAAAATGAAAGAATAAAGGTGATGAAATGGAGATTTATCAACCACCCTAGCATGAACTTCTATTGACGTGAAGCACCATTTTTATTTGACTAAGTCTAATCAAATGTCTATATGAACATATATTAGATTTGGACCAATGTTACCTATCTTAACATAGATAGAAAGCTAAATCTAAGGAGCTTAAGCACAAAAAGTAGATAAAAAGAAAGTTGGAAAACCCAAATCACGGGAATCAAATAAAAAAGAGAAAAATAGGCAGGAATAAAGATAGAATGTAAAGAAAACCACACGAGAAAACTACGGTGAGATCCCCCAAGTGCACTGGAACATTGGCAAAACACGCCTCTAAAAGAATATACATGTCACACTACAAGTCACGACGCCCTTAGTGGGCCCCTTCTGCTAATGCAGAAAAGAAAACCTAAGTCTAACACTCTCTAACTAAAAAATGCAACTAAGTATGTGGTTCTGCTCCTCGGGTTTCCTCTCCTCCTCTACTTCTCTCTCTTGCTGGTTGGTCAAGAACAATCAGCGTTCACCACACTCGGGTGCGTCGGCTCTCCTAGGATAGGCACCCACATTCTATGGGCCCTCGTACCAAATATGAAACAAGAAAATGTCATAATGATTTCTATCAGAATATAAAAATAGATAATAGATAATAGAAATGAACATAAGCAATAGATAGAAGAGAATAAAAATCCTAACTACCATCGGTGTGCCTCTCTTGTAACAACACCATTTTGATTACACGAGAAATGGGGGTTTTTAGCGAGAAGATAAGATAATGCGGATGGTCATTGCAACCCAATAATTCCTGAATCAAAAAAGATTATTCTAGCTGAACTATAAGTGATTTTATTAACCTGGTATAGCTACCATGGCCAAATTCAAGGGGGTAACAAATAAACAAGGGTTATTAATTATTTATACTTAATATATATTTTTATTTTTTCCTTATTTTTAATTTCCTTTTTAATAAATCTTATGAATTTTTACGGATTTTAATGAATTGTAACTTTTTAATTTATTTTTAAATGTAATCGATTTTCTTATATGTTCTGATTTTTTATTGTTTATTGATTTTAATTTTGCAAATTTTTATGTCTTTTTAATTTTTATGAAGTCAATTTATGAATATGATATAAATAAAAGTAAATCAAAGCCTTTTATATTTTAAAATGTGTGAAAATGCTCAAAAATGAAGAAATGATGTGCTTTTTGTGTTTTAAGTAATTTTTTTCTGTTTTTCTATTTTTTAAGGTATTTTTATTTTTATGGAATTTTCAGTGATTTAGAGTTGAAAATAGTTTTTAAAGTAAACGAAGCTACTCTTTTTTATTTTTAAAATATATAAAACAAAATCAAATAATTGGAAACCAATTTTAACAAAGAATTTTATCGAGCTTTAAAACATGTTCAAAATGTATTTTGTGATTTTTCTATTATTTTATACAATTTCTATGTTTTTGAGAATATTTAAACTTTTAAGGTTTTCTTTTTATATTTTTGTTTCATTTTTTTATATGTGATAAATTATAATCAAAGTAATCTACATGATTTTTATATTTTTTCAAAGCTTTTTCGAATTTTTATGAATTTTACAGTTCAAATAGTGAGTTTAAGGATGTTTTTGATTTTTTAATAATGGAATATGAAATCGATTTTATAAAAAAATTACTGGAGCAAGAAATAATAAGTATTTAATGTGATTTTTTTGGAGATTTTAAAACAAAAAAGTATTTGATCCATGCAAATCAACAATGAAAATAAAATCATCTTTGCATGGACCTAAGTGCAATTTATGGAAATTTTCAAATGAAATATTAATAAAAAATCAATCCAAGGTAGAATATGCAATTATACCAGAAATCTACGTGTGTCTACACGTGATCAACACTAATAGGTCTATCAATGCAATTAAACAAAAGTCAAACATATTTTATTAACAGATGAAAGATTCCATGTCAATTATATAACAACACCTTAGTAACATGTGGTATTCCACGTGAATGCATCTCAGAAGGACATAAGTGCAAATAGAATAAACTCATGTACTACTTAGAAATTATTTCAAAAGTTATTATAAATAGTGGAAGGACTAAAATGAAAATAGAAGAAAGAAAAGGGGTGTAGGCATAATTTCCTCGATAGTGTGTGCAAGGCATGTGGAGATGCTGAGGCGGCGTGCGACTATAATGGATCCTCCCCGATATGATCGTACAATTATGAATTGAGTGCAAACGGATGGACGAGATCAAGTTTTGGTTGTCTTGTTCTTGATCGGACGGATCACGAGCTTGGTGGAAGAACACGGTTGATTTCCCAAATCTCATGTGATAGGAGTTGGATCTCTGTTGTGAATGATTCAAGTGACTCCTGGAAAGAATCCACGATGATATGAGGTGGTCCTAAGGCTCATGTCTCATTGATTGGAGACCTGGAGAAGCTCTTCCATGTTCCTCTATTGGAGTTCAACTATAGCTTGATCTAAGCTTGATCAGCACCTCCTGGAACTGCACATTATTAAATTTCTCGAAGACTCATCATCCTCGACCAACAATTATAAATTGAAGAAGAAGGGGAGTGAATGGAGATCTTTAGGCGTACGTGGAGGAATTGGATATTGAATACCTCAGGTCCGATCTGATTTGAGGATGAACATATTGTGGAAGATGAATGAAGAAGTGCACAAGATAGGGTTATATGATCGAAACTTGAGTTAGTTCGGTGCAGAATAGAAGATGAAGAACCTCCGATCATGATGATCAGAGGCTCGCTATGATGCTCTACTACAGAAATCGAAGAAGCTTGAACAAAATTGAAATGAAAATCACCTAAACTTACCTAGAATCGAAATAGGATGGATCAGAGGGGGTTATCGTCTCACGACGAAGGTGTAATGATCATCGAGGCTGATTACAACTTCTAGGTGGTTGCTGACGATGCAGATCATGCCAAATAAATCGTCTTGTGCTCCGGATCGCTATCACTGTAGTTGCTCTCTCTTTCTCAATTTTGGGGGGAGAAACCCAATAAAAGATGGATCAAATAGTAAAGGGGGCACTTGGAGAGGCTTATATAGGCATATGAAAAAGTGAAATTCAAAAGCAAAGAAGCTACACAGACCGATGCAGATCCATGTAAAATTGATCGATCATGGATCATGGATGTAAGGTGAATAATCAAGCAAAGGAATGGGGCTAAATGAATTGTGGAATCAGGTGAAATAGATAGGAGAAGAAGCGGGTCCACACACTAGAGGGGTAGAAGAAAGAGGAAGAAGAGTTGACTGCCTGGTAACCAAGTCGGATCTGGGCCAAGAAAGCCCATTCCTAACAATGACACAAAAGAAAACTACGAAAATCGTAAAATAAAATAGAAAGTAATTAAAATAAATTTAAAAATGACTTCAAATTAAAACTTTATTAAAATAAAAAATGTCTATAATTTAATAAACTATTTTTAGTGATTTTTAATAATTAAATCAATTAATTTAAATAGTTATATACTAAAAGACTTGCATTTACATATATTAAATACATATATACACAATATATATTTTTTAATTATTTATTTTTACAAATATTTACATTATTTTATATTTTATTTATTTAAAGAATAATTAAGGGGGCTTAAGTATATTTTTGGTTTATTTATAATATTTTAATTATTATGATAATTAAATACTGTTATGTATAATATAGGTACATTATACCTATATACTAAATATACTTATTTTTATTTATTTTTAACTTTTGTTATTTTTATTTTAATTTTGTATAAATAAAATAAAATATGTATAAAATGTTAAAATGCAATATTTTAAAAATTATAAATGAATAAATAATAATAAAATAAAATACAAGTACAAATGTACTATAACACTCTAGAATGGACTTTCACATCTTAACTCTAAATTTTATGAAACCACTTTCATTTAAAAGATTATTTTATTTTCAACACAATGAATGTGAGCTTAATTACTTTTGAGTTCATATCTTTTAATTATGGTTTAACGACTTTTTTTGAGTGGTGTACCTTTTATTATGAACATCATTTATTTTTTAAAATAATTTTATTATTTAAAAACCATTTTTTTGTATAAGTTTTATGAAGAAAATATTTATGTTCATGATTGATTTGATGATAAATAAAATAGTACAAGTTATGTGCAAAGTGAATATGATGAATATATATAATATATATAGAGAGAGAGAGAGGAAAGGGAGCATACTTCATGAAGTAGGTAAACTTACCTACTTCATGCCCATTCTTGCTCATTTTTTTTATTTTATTAAATATCACCATAGATTTTCATAACTATATCCCTCTAATATGTCATTCAAATTTCATGAGTAATAGAGAGATCTATGTCCTCCTTGAACAGGTCTATTACAACGATTCTAATATCGTTAAAATTACATGTTCTAAATAGATGGCATATGAGTCTTTGTTTATAACAAAATTAGAATGAAATTTTAGGGGGATATAGTGATGAAAATCTATGGTGGTGTTTTTTAAAAAAATTTTGACAAATAAATGAGCATGAAATAGGTAAGGTTACCTACTTCATGAACCATGCTCCATTTCCTCATATATATAATGTGAATTTGCTTTTTTGAAATTTTTATAAGGTAATGACCCTATCTCCCCCTACTTTATTCCTTGTCAATTAGGTCAACACTTGACCAACTCGTGGAGTCAAGATCAGTATGTATTTATTGCATATATACGGCCTTCAATTTCTTTCATTTTATTTTCTTCTTTATTCTTTTATTTGGGTTAAAACAAATGATAATTTATACAATATTAACAAATGGTGTTAGATTGCTAACTAATGAGAATTAGTTGTTATTCACACATATTTTATGAAGGATTTTAAGCAAAAATTAAATAATAAAGAAATGAGGATTCATCATACTCCGATCAACGTAATCCTATAGGTTAGCAAACAAGGAAAAGAAGGAGACGAATATCCAACCAGGGGGTGGGTGAGGGACTTGAAGCTAAGACCTTCGACCTATGCAAAAAAAGAGGGGGTAGATCTGGACGAGATAGAGGGAACTGGAGGGTATAAAGATGACCATGGTGTCGAAGTTTTGATCTGGAAGGAGGTGATGTTGTCGAGGCTCCTGCGGAGGTGGAGGATGGAGCTCGATGCACCGATCTCTGTGAGATCGGAGGTAGAAGATATGGGAGGTAGAAAAGAAGAGAAGAGGATAAGATTGCAATGGTCGGCTCGGAAAAGGGTGGAGGATTGTGAAGTTGGTGATTTGGTAGCAGAGAACCAACAAGAAACCCACAATGAAAAGAAAAGAAGAAGCAGAAGAGATCACTTGGAGATGCGACGGGAGGTGGAGAGGAGATAGAGCTCCTGGTGGTGACGTCGAGGTGGTGATGGTGAAGGGAATTGCCAACGGAAAGAGTAGAAGCTCTCGTGTCCTATTTCAAGTGCTCTAACAAGGAGGATCTTAGCTCTGCAGCTGATGAGGGTCGAGCTACTACATAGCAAATATGGTGCTGCGAATCTCACCAATCTCTTCCCCATCATTGCACTGAGGTGGTGCTTCCCTACAACTATCATTTGGAGAAGATACCAGGACTGAGGGAAGATGTGGAATGTTAGATAAAGGGCAGTGGAGTTGTTCCAGTGGATTTTATAGGTGATGGTAGGTAAGCATTTTTGGTTTTAATGGAGGCTTTAAGAGGTTGGAGAAGGAGGTGAAGATGGGGAGGTTACATGCAGGGGAGAATGATGGCTGATAGTGGTGAAAGGAGGTCATGATCTGAGGGAGAAAAGGGTTCGACATGGCTTGGGGCAGTAACCAAGATTTTAAAAACCGAACCGGACATCAAACCGGGCATGTGTCGATTTTTGGTTTTTATGGTCAAACCAATGGGACGGACCGATCAAAGCAGTGGTGACATCAGCAGTTCAAAGAAATCAGAAAAGATTAAATTATTGTATTGTTGGTTTTGTTTGTACGGTAAAACCTGGTCAAACCGAGTTAGACTGGTATATCATACAAATAAATATGAAAAATGCTACTTCATATCTTTCGAGGATTTGTTTACTCTAGTCCTTCCAAGTTTTTCCAATAACACTTATAGCCATGTTTTAATAAAATGGCATGTGTCCCCTATATTTTTATAAATCAATAGTAGTGGCCATTTATTAGTACACTTGTGCTCCCATTTATACCAACATAAGGATGATAGTGTGAATCTTTCAAGAAAATATAGGAGCACAAGTGAAATTGCTTAAAAGATAGGGGCATAAACGTTCTTAAAAAACTTGAAAGTACATAGTTATCATATTTCGTAAAATTTCTATTAATACAAATATGTGATGTAAAAATTAATAATTTTAAAAATTGTTTAAACTCTAACTAATGACAATGTTGTTAATTAATTGCTTATCATAGTGTGAATATGCCAACATATTCTTCGTTTGTTATTGTTATAAATGGGCGACTTCATACACAATGTGAGAAGAGAGAGACAATTCTCATATGGTAGGAAGGGACAAGCGATAATGAGTAATTTGCACATGTGAAGGAGAATAGATAAAGAAACATTATACTATGGGTTAGAATGAGACTAGATTATGAATATTTCTGAAATTTTTTTTATTTTGTTAATTTATAGGAAATTATGTTTTGACAAAAAAGATGCTTGAACTGATGGTTTGTTTCAATTAGTACAATCAAATTTAAGCGGTCCATCCGAGTTTTGATTGGTTTTTCTATTTTGAATAAAAACCTAATGGTTTGACCATTTTTCCTCTGGTTCTAGGATTAATTGGTTAACTAGTCGGTTCAGTTATGTTTTTAAAACCTTGTTCATAACAACCAAAGGAAGGGGCTAGTTGATTGAGGTTAGCACTAGGCTCCTTCTTATTGGCTTGTGGGGGACGTGAGGTGACGGAGAGAGGGCTGATTGGACGACGTGTGTGGACTAATGAGGGAGAAGCTAAGGAGTTGATTGCTGACCAAGGAATAAAATATAAAAAATAAAGAAATGAAATAGATAGATGGGTCGAATGAAAAAGCATCAATATGAAAGTTGTTGATCTCAATGATATCTACAACTTTCATGAAGGACTCAAGATCAAAAGAAGTTATTTTTAGAAAATATATTTTTGTATAAGTATTAATTTTATAATCAACCCCTATTTTTATGTTTTGATTTTTTTGTATTTTTTAGCTTTGAATTAAGATTAATATATATACACAATATATACATCATTAATCTAATATTTATGGATTTTATAGGGTAGGAAAAAGGTGAAATAAAAAATGTCAAAGAAAAAATTGTACAATTTATATAAAGTTAGATCTTTTTGTTTTCCTTTGATTTTATGATTTTTATGGATTTTTTTCTTTATGTCAATTTAGTGAATGATTCAAAGAATATAAATGAAAAATAATTAAAATATTTAGTTTTTGTACATAAAATAATAAGCTCAATTAATAGATAATCTAGGTTATTTATTTATAGGAATTAGCTCTATTATCAAACCTTATTAGTAGAGTTAATTAATTCAATTTAGAGGACTTATTTAGTGAATATTAAGGAGATTGTACTAAGATTATCATATAAAGTTGATGAATCATGGATTAATCACCCCTCTATACTTAGACCTTTGCTCGTCCCTGAGCAATTTTTAACGAGTTAGAAAGTTGAATCCTTGACTATGTATATGCGAATACAAGACTTGAAGACCAGTCCACGAGTTTCAGGTGACTCATTAAATCTAAGTCTAACCAAGTCTCATCCAAAAGGAAATCAACATTTCTAATTAGCAGACTCTCCATTGATATATGTATGTATAGCAAGTATGACTTTAGTGTGTTGAATCCATTCTCCTACGTAAAATATTTGCTTCACTCAAAGCCCTAGTCTAAGAGGTTTGCCTAAGGACCCAAACCTCAACTTGATCCAATAATCGAGTTTCCCATCGATCTACTATCTCCTTAGTTGTCAGTCTTGAAACTGTAATGGTCGTCAGGCCAAGTATGGAGCAAGTAGGATTGCGTCATTTCTTTTCTTCTCTCATGGGAATAAGGAACGCTTGGGTGCCTTTAATTAAGTTAGTTGAGAGGGCTTATCTAATGAATTATTAAGTAGATTATGCTAAGATTGTCATATAAAGTAGATGAATCATTGATTAATCACCCCCATACTTAGACCTTTGCTCATCCCTGAGCAATTTTTAACGAGTAAGGATGTTGAATCCTTGTCTATGCATGTGGGAATACAAGACTTGAAAACTAGCCCACGAGTTTCAGGTGACTCCTTAAATCTAAGTCTAACTAAGTCTTATCCAAAAGGAAATCAACATTTCAAATTAGCAGACTCTCCATTGATATATGTATAGCAAGTATGACTTTAATGTGTTGAAACCATTCTCCTAAATAGATTCTTTGCTTCTCTCAAAGATCTAGTATAAGTGGTTCTCCTAACGACCCAATCCTCAACTTTGGTATGATAATAGAGTTTCCTATTAATCTACTGTCTCCTAGTTTGTCAATTTGAAAGTGTAATGGTGTGCAGTCCAAGTATGAAGGAAGTAGGATTGTGCCATTTCTTTTCTTCTCTCATTGGAACAAGGATCTCTCGACTGCCTTTAATAAATTGACACATGTATTTTTTATTATAGATCATCATGTTCATCAAGAGATTTTGGAGTCATCTACACTTATTTTTCTGAGGATGCATGATATCATGGATTTTGCGAGGGTCTAAAGTAGTCTACACTAGGCAAGACCACAAAGTCGCTGAAGCGGCCGCTCACGAAACCTGAGTTAATCAATAATTAATCCACATTGATGATCAAGCAATGAAAATAAATGTGGAGTTAAAATTTAATTTATTTAACTCAACAAAATCTGTGTATAGTGCAAGTATGTAGAGTATCAAACAAAGGGAGCAAACAGGATAGATTGTGCACAAATGAATGCAAAAGTGGTTGTGAACTATTTGTCTGTATTGTTTTTTTTTGGGTTTTTTATTTTTAATTTTTTATATTTATTTTTGTTTTTATATTTTTGTATTTTATTTTTAATTTCTATTTTATAATTACTTTTTAATATTTTTATATTTTTATATTTTTTCTTTTAAATATATATAATAATAAGGCTATGTTACATTATAGGTTAAAAATATATATATACTTAAAAAAATAATACAAAATTGCATGAATAAATATTTTTAGTTTTTAAATATTATTTTACAGTTTTTATGAATATTAGGTAATTTTGCAAATTTTTATATATTTTTAAAGTCAAAAATACCAAAATCAGGGTTTAATTAAATACCCGAAATTGAAATGGAAATTAAAAAATCAAATGGAGTCCAAAATTATCTAAATTAACTTTTATATAAATATAATAATATAAATAAAACTATAAATGGAAAATATAATTTTCATGATTTTTATTATTTTTTATATTTTATAAATGTTTTTTGTACTTTTTCAATTTTTAAGAGTTTTCTTTTATAATTTTTATGGATTTTTGGTCAGGAGATGTAAAATAACTTAATAAATACCAAATACATTTTTTGGAGTTTCCTTAAAAAGATTTTATATTTTTTTATGTATTTTATAATGTAGACAGGGATAAAAAGTGCTATTTTTGTTTTTTTATAAAATAGGATAAATGATTTAAAATGAAATGCGAAAATAGGGCGTGAATCTACAACATGATAGGCACTTAATCCTAATTTTTGGGATTTTTTGGAGAACAATAGCTTTTTTAAATAAATAGAGACAACAATAAGAAACTACAATAATGGTAGGGGCATTTTTAATTAAATTAAAGTGCAAGGGCCACTCTGCAATTTTGAAAATTTTTTACAACATAATTGAATTGTTTTGGAACCAGAATGAAATATACAAAAAACTAAGGACGGGCTACAAAATGCCCACCTCACATGGGCGGCCACGTGAGGTGAGCAGGCGTGGACTGAAAAACAAAAATATCCGAAGTTTGGTGGATGTTTATGCAAATATTACAAAAACTTTATACACGGCAGCTGGAAGTTTAAATACTAATTATTAAATTACAAAAATGGTTGGGTGAGTGGTGCAAATTACCCAACACTAGGCGCGGACGAACGGTTCGCATACATCACTTAAGCCATGTGTCGTGGTATGGTGGCTCGATGACGCTTCACGACGGGAGGCTGTGATTAGATCCAGGCTAAAGAACTGATGGTTGGGATGCTCTAGATCCAATGGTTGTGGCGGACTTGAGAGGGAGTTCTCGATCCTACGGCTAGAGGGACGCTTGGAAGAACGACCGACGAACTCGTCCCAGTCGAGTTTTGATTCGCTCGTGCATGCCACTCCTGTGATCTGGGGCCCCTCCAAGGGCTACTTTACATTTCTGCTCCTCCTCCGCACCTCCCAGGTGCTTTATGGATACCGAAGACCATGGGATGGCCTCAGGTGCTTGAGGATGCTTCGACGGACTTGGGGAGGTGTTTCTTTGGCAAAATCGACCCGTAGAGTGATTCTTCCAAACTAGAATCAAGATTGAATGGAAAAATAAAAGCATAAAATAAAAATAAAGACTATGACTAAGCTAAAGGGAGAGGAAGAGAAGTACCTTAATGATAGGAGCCATGAAGTCGACCTCACGACGGAGGGTCACCAGAGATGGGGTAGATGCACCTAAAGAGAACTCCTTTGATCCACCTAGGGGCTCAGCAAGGATGCTATCACCATCCACAAGCTTTGGGTGCAGCAAAGCATGAGAAAAAGAGGGCCAAAAGGGTTCAAAAAATGGAGGAAAGTTAGGAGGTTGGTTACGTACAGGATGGTGAGTGGCGATGGGGTGATTTTCAATGAAGGATCATGGGCTCTACAGAGAGGGATTGTGAAGGATCTATGGTCAGCGTGGATCCTGGAGCTATAGTGAAGATCTTCAATAAAGGGTCCTATCTTCATCGAGCCACAAATCGGTGGCAGGAAAATCGAGAAATAAGGGCTGAAGGCTGTTCAAGGTTCGGCAACAGTCTGAAGAGTTGACCTTAGGTCAACTCATGGTGCCCCCTGGTTGGTCCACGTAGACCAACCAAGAAAAACCAACCCATAAAAAGTTCAGAAATTTAATAAATACAAACTAATTTTATTAATTTATAAGTTATAAAATAAAAAATGTTTATTATTTTACAAATTATTTTATTATGATTTTTATTTATTTTTTAGAGTTATATAATTACAAGTTACTTTTTAGGGTTAATATATAGGTATATTTATTCATGTTTTTGAGTGTTTTATTTTTATTTTGTATTTTTTATTTTTTTAATTTATTATTTTTTATTAATAACTTATTTTTAGATACTTAAATATATTTTTATCATATTTTTCTGATATAATATATACATAAATAATTAGGTATATTACATACACAGGTATAAGTATTTCATCTATGTATTTTTTACACATATTTTATTTAGTATTTTCTTTATTATTTCATTATAGTTTTAATATGTACATATATTATAAATAATGTTTAGAAAATTATAGAATTATAATATTATAAAATAATGAAGAATAAATAAAATGAATATTTTAATCGGGTATACTATACAATAGGAGTCCCAAACCCTAACTTTCACACCTTCACTCCAAAAAATATGAAACAACATTCATTAAATAGTTTATTAAAAGTTATTTAATTACAGTGATTTTGATATATTTTGAGTTTTTATTTGAGAGATATGGATTTAGGAAGTTGGGATTTTGGAATCTTATTCAGAGCTTAACTTTTATTCTATATATTATTTTTGTATGAAATAAATTTTGTATTTTTCTATATTTTATTATCTATAACATTCAGTTTAAAGTTTTTTTATTGGATATAATAAAAGTAGAAATAAAGTAGGTCACAAAAATGAATAAAAAATGAATTAATGAATGGGAATTTTATGGTATTTTTGGCCCTTATCTCCCCCTACATTATTTCTTATCGACCTAGTCATCAAGATGATCTGGTCTCGGGGTTTAGGGTCATAAAATATCTTTGATATTTGATTATTTTCTTTTCTTTATTCTATAATTTTGGCATTAAAAACAATATTTTATACACAATTTATACAACAATGCATGAATGTTAATTAACACATATTAGAGGTATTTGCATGCATTTACTAGGGTTTTTAAGGCCAAAATGATAGAATAAAGCTGATAAAATGGAGATTCGTCACCCTCCTATACTTTCCTTTGCTAGTTCCTAGCAAACACTTATGGAATAAGTGCAAAAAAGAAAAATAAAGAAAAGAAAAAGGAGAGAAAGAAGGATTAAGTTTATTTTTCAAACTTGTCTTAACAAAATCAAAGTTTGGAGCTTAAGTCAGACCTTGGAAGCGGAACCTTATTGGGAATTGTATTTGAAATCCAATAGCTTTTGAGAATCCCAAATCTATCTTCAAGTCCCCTCAATAGTTAGGTCAAAATACTTCAACTCATACGCAATCCCTTATGACTATGAATCTAACTCATACAATGTATGTGATATTGGCTCCCCTCAACTAAAATGACAAAGAGACTGACTTCTCCAGCATGACAACCCGGTGATTCCCCAATCCAGCAACTCCTTCCTCGAGGAGCGAGGTATTCCCTTCTAAGTTCAAGTGACAACCAGCTCAAGAGGTGGGGGTGAAGAGAAGAATGGATGGCAGCCAGTGTAGTTACCTATCCTAGGATGCATGACTAGTGTAGTCAACTCATCCAGCTACAGGCTCACATGATTTGACTTTGAAGCTCAAGCATGCTTATTGACTATACAAATATATACACTTCGACATTTTATTTTCAATCCGGCATGTAGTTTTGCTTTTTGCTCTTTTTTTTGAAATACTATTTACAACATCTACATAAGGAGTTTTTCCTCTAGAGCCATTAGACTGTCCCTCTTTTGAAGCATTATTGCACCCCACACTCTCATGTATTAAGACATCTACGCCACTGGACAGGATGGGGTGCACTTTCCTCCCTAGACGAGGACAAATGTTTCCACTTGTGCGCGTCTCATATCGGCAAATCCAATCCCCTCACCACTCCAACTGAATTGGGACAAGTGAAATGTGTAGGTGTTCAAAGTAGGTCATTATCAGCAAGAGTCGTGTGTGTGCTCTGAACTACCCTACTTAAGTAGTCAAGAATCCATTGAACCAAGTCTCACGATCCTCAAAGAATTAAGTCAACTAGACCTGATGTGCCTCAATTCCAATTCCTATAAGCTTCCTGTTATTAGGTAGATTTAAGGTCCAACCAAGCTCCAATCTTTGGATTTTACGTAGACTTTTTCAATTACCAACTCAATCCGAAAAATGTGAATGATATGCAAATACTATGTACAATTCAGAAAATATTTTTGTAATGCAATTTTCAAAAATTTTGAAGTTTTTATAGATTTTTAAAAAAAAATTAAGCAAATGCATTTTTTATTTTTCAAAAATATTTTGCAAATGTGTTTTTTTTTCTTTTTTGGTTTTGTAAATACTTTTGGGATTTTTTGAGAACAATAGATTTTGGATAAAAAATAGGTACACCTATTTACATCGAGATGCATCTTATATTCACAAGAAATTGGTTTTGAAGAATTTACAAGGGTAAGTGATCCTTTTTATAGAAGTATATATAGATATTAAAGAATTTTGGTGTAATGTATATATTCCTCAAACTTATTTGAAATTCATTTTTCAAACAAATTTGAAAACTATAGTCCAAAATAATTTTTACAAATAATTTTTACAAACATTCACATACATTTGAAAATCATTTTGTAGTGTTTTTTCCAAATACTATATATATACATTTCAAAATATTTTTGCAACCATTTTCAAAACCATTTGCAAATCATTTCTCAAACATTTTAATTTCACACAAAGAAATTAATTTTACAAACAAAATGTTTTTACAAAGGTTGAAAATATTGAACAAAATGTTTTCCAAATAGTTTTCCAAAGATTTTTAAAAAGATTTTCAAACTATTTTTCAATCATTTTGTAACTAGTATTTTTACTTGACTTACTAATCAGTATATATAAAAAAATGTGGGGAATAATATGAATCTCTTCATTAAGTGTTTCTAATGAATTTTCTGGGTACATCATATAGTATTTTTAGCCATATTATTATTAAAAATACGAAATTATAAGTTATGGCTACAATATATACGTACTATATATGACCCCCTTATACTTAGCTTGAGTTATGTCCTCATAGATCAGAGAGAAAAAGAGAAGACATAACTCGTACTGAGTATAGAAAATTCTAAAGAATAAATGAATACGGAATGAATGAACGAATGAGAAGATGATCGTCCCCCCTATACTTAGGATCAAATAATCCTAAGTATAGCAGATTGTACACAAAGTAGGGATGGTCAAGGGTCGGAATGAACAGATCATACTCGGATGGTCTTCCCCTATACTTAGGGTAAGATATCCCTATGTATAGACAAGAAGAGGAGACAGTGGAGAGGATCAAAGAATAGAAGAACTCGTGGTGCATACCCCCCATACTTAGGACAAAGTACGTCCTAAGTATAGTAGACTAAAAACAAGAGGCATCACCTTTTCAGTAGAAAAAGAAAAATTAAAAGGAAAATAAGAAAAGAGAGATGAAGATGGAAAAAGATAGAAGACGTGAACGAAGAATGTGCGCATCACTCCCCCTATACTTAAGGTAAAAGAGCCCCAAGTATAGGCAACAACAAGAGTGATGAAACAGAATAAAGAAAGAACACTCAGCTCGTCCAACCCCCCCCCCAATACTTAGGACAAATCACATCCTAAGCAAGGCACACACGAGAATGGGGTGGATAAGCAATACAGTGTATGAATGGAGGTAAACGAAAGCGAATATAAAAAAGATGGATATACTGAGGTCAAGAAGGTCGAAAATGAACCTTCTTGCGAGATAGTTGAGGAATGGATCTAACAAGTTGCAGGTCGATATCGGTGTCTACAGTAGACGGAAGCCAATCAGGATCGACCTGATGAAGATCCTCAGCAGTCGCAGAGTGAGAAGGAACAGACGGGTTAGTGGAAGAAGTACGACTAGGTCTGGCCTTTGGTGTCTCGCAGATGTCAAAGTGAAAAGGGACGAACTCATCATCAGAAGAATTAGAGTCAAGGTCGTCCTGCGAGGTCACTCATAGGTCAAAACTAAAAGGAACGAACTCATATGTGGAAGTAGTTGACTCATGTTCGTTCTCTGCAGTCTCAATCGGATCATCATTCTCATCAAAAGACCTGAATTCCTGGATAAAAGCAACAAGATCAGATTCAACCTTATCAGTCTCATCAATATCTGCCCTCTTCTCTAAGCTGTCAATCGTGTAAATCCCGCATATGTCATCAATACATTGCCAAGCACTAGAGGAAGGAACTCCGAGGTATATGCTTTCCGAGTCTTCCTCCACGGGAGGAATTCTCGGGTCTCGGTGGAATCCACATGCAATAAAAGTCTATGTTAGTCTCATCAAGGTCATAGTCCTCGGGGTCAGCTAAGATATGTGTAGTCACCTCAGGTGCAGGTCTCAGATCGATAATGGGTGCAGTGATGATCACCTTGCTTTTGTCAATAGGACGGAAGCGGATCTCTCCTAATTCGTAATAATAACGACTCTCGCAGAGGCGAGAAAGGGTCATCCCATGATGATAGGAGAGTACTCCCCGGGGGAGGTCTCCATGGGCAAAATGACAAAGTCAACTGTGTAGCTCATGCCCTGAATCAAAATGACGGCATTCTTTAGAATACCCTTCGACCTCTTGATAGATCCATCAGTGGATTGAACTATCATCCTAGTTTTTATGAGAGGCCCTAAGTGGAGAAATTGTACCAGCAAAAAGGGTATGATGCTAATCAAAGCACCGTCATCAAGGAGAGAGTGAACACAAGTGTGGTCAGAGATGGTGCATCTAATGAGTGGAGTAGAAGTGTTCCTTTTCCTAGAAGATGGACAGTGTGACGGCGTGGGCAGTGGCCATTGTCAAGATATGACACTCAAATCTTCTCCTCTGCTTTCTCTTCTTATGTTGAGGAGCAGATAAACGGGTCATGGCCTGGCGAAGTGGGGCATCAATGATCTCATGAATGGTGGCCACCACTTTGTGTTCAGTAAATATTTTTAAAAACTTTTAGATATCCTACATAAAAGGGAGAAGATCGGAACCATCATCTACACAAGGATGACTAAGAGCAGTCTGTACAGTGTCAACCTCGGGGTCATGGGTGGGACATAGTGTGAATGGATGTATAGTCAAAGGGTCTGGAAGGTGGGCCCTCTCCTCACAGTCTAAATCAATAAAGTGTCTCTGGAATTCTTTTTGGATTTTTAATTTTTTTCTCATTTTTGTGTATTGTAGGCGATTGTAAGCTCTCATGAAAATCCTCAAGTCAATCCATATGCTCAAATAGTGGAGTGGCATTCAATTCTTATTTATGCAAAATAGATCGTTAATCCTCGAATTCATATGCTCCATCATCTGGTTCAAGGTCTCAAGTGTAGACTCCATGAGTGGTGACTCCAACAGGTCAGTCTCGGGTGAATGTGAAGGTCGAAAATGTGGAGGTGGATAAAAGTTCGAGTCCTGATACTCTGGTTGATGTGGAAATGTAAAAAAATCAGGAGCAAAGTCCTCCTGGAAAAAAACGAGGTGGATCGGCTGGAGGGTATGAGGAATCCGCAAAGTTCAGATAGAAAGTGCTCCAGTTGGCCACATCAAAATAAAAGAAAATAATCGGGAGATCACGATTATCAAGTAAGAGAAGTGAAGAAAAAGGCAAAAATGCATATAGATATCTGGTATGCACAAAAGCAATGACAAGCAAACTCACACAAAACTAACACGACCCCTCGATTCACCTACTCAACACAAATAAAGACCGAAAAGGTTCGATCTTTTATCTTGTCGATTTTAGAGTTAGGTGAGAAGCACAATGTTGTACAAACACTTATGTTGGCCGATGGGATTTGAACACTAACCTTAGTATGTACGTAGAGTAAGTAAAAGCGAAGACATTGAGGGGATTACTCGCCCCAAGATAATGATTTTCTTTTTTTTTAGGGTCAAGTAATTTTAGCAGTCCCAATTTTATTGTTATCACTTTTTTTTGGAATTTTAATAAAAATGCATGGATCCTATTGAAGAATCAATTCCTTTTAGCTCATAGGTGATCAAAATCAGAGGGAGAGAGTCGGAAAAGCGATGCAAGTGACAAATCTATGATGAATGCTAAAGCGTTAATGCTTACCTTGCCTCCAGCTTTCTACATGCAAGGATGCTAAGAAGAATTAAAACAAAACAATATGCAATGCAAGCTGATGAAATCGCCCTAGGTACAGAAATTGCTATTAGCGTGAAGAACAAGATGCTAAATATCTAGAACTGAGATCCAAAAGTCTGGTCTCTGAAGTGCATCGGTGTCCACCACAACAGATAATGCAAGCGATGTATAGCACTTCTCTCGACACTCGATCTCAAATCTAGATAAATAGCAATTTACATATTTGACTATGTCCAAACGTAACTATAGGTGCATGCAATGGATATTAGGTATTTGTTCTTAATCTATCGACAAGCAAGACCTACAACTAGGGCTCAATCACACAAAATAAAGAAAATTGAAAATTGAAAAACAAAATAAAAAATGCAATGAAAACGCCACAAAACCAACGAGGTACCCAAGGGAATAATCCCTCAGGCGCGGGACCTTGTGATGTGTAGAGTCGTGGGAGATGTATTACTATAGTAAATAGCAGTCTCTCTCTTACTTCAAATTACACAAATAAATTCTAAAATAAATGCACAAAAATTGTCATCAAATTTCCTCCAAGTCCTCCTTTGTTGCTTCCGCCTAACACGAGGTCAAAAAGCTAGCTTGGCTTCACGTGGGGGTGCAGGAGCTTCGAGTAAAGTGCCTCCCTCGATCTGTGGTACCTCTTAGCAAAGTCAACAAGAGATGGTGATTAGACAAGTCACAATAATATCAAATAAAATAGAAAACAAATAAAGGAAAACAAAGACAAATAAATCACAATCAAGCGGGAAACCAATCTATGTGGCGTTGCTCCCCAGCAACGGTGCCATTTGATAACACATATTTTGCGAGGGTCTAAAGAAGTCTACACAGGGCGAGACCACAATATCGTTGAAGTGACCGCTCACGAAACCCGGGTTAATCAACAATTAACCCACATTGTTCATCAAGCAATGAAAATAAATGTGGATTTAAAATTTACTTTATTTAACTCTACAAAATGTGTATAGTGCAAGTATGTAGAGTGTCGAACACAGGGAGCAAACGAGATGGATTGTGCACAAATGAATGCAAAGGTAAATGTGAACTATCTTTCTATATTTCTTTTTGTGTGTTTTTTATTTTTAATTTTTATATTTATTTTTTTTCGTATTTTTGTACATTATTTTTAGTTTTCTATTTTTATAATTTCTTTTTATATTTTTATATAATTTTATATTTTTCTTTTAAATATATATAATAAAGGTATATATTATATTGCTCTGCACCTCTCAGGTGCTTTATGGGGACTGAAGACCATGGGATGGTCTAAGGTGCTCGATGATTCTACGGTAGACCTGGGGAGGTGTTTCTTTGGCAAAATTGACCCGTAGAGTGATCCTTCCAGACATGTGACAATTCACACAAAATGGTAGGGCGAAGGGGTAATTTTTGGACCTTTTTTAGTGAATGACGGAGAGGGAATGGTGGCGGGGCAGATGTGTGAGCTGTGGAAGCCAGAGCGAGGCTCCGACAAGGGCTTTATTTTAGTCCTAATCTCAACTATGAATCATAATTGAAAGGAAAAAAATGTAAAATAAAATTAAAGACTATGACTACGCTAAAGTGAGAGGAAGAGAAGTACCTCAGTGGTCGGAGCAACGAAGTCGACATCACGGCAGAGGGTCACCGGAGATGGGGTGGAAGCACCTAAAGACAACTCCTTCAATCCATCTAGGTGCTCAGCGAGGATGCTGTCACCATCCTTAAGCTTCGAACGCATCAAAGGAGGAGAAAAAGTGGGCCAAAAGGGTTCAAAAATAGAGGAAATGTGAGGTCGGTTATGTATAGGATGGCGAGTGGCGATGGGGTGATTTTCGATGAAGGATCACAGGCGCTGCAATGATGGATGGTGAAGGATCTATGGTCAGCGTGGATCCTAGAGCTACAATGAAGATCTTCTATGAAGGGTACTATCTTCATCGAGCCACAAATCAGTGGCAAGAAAATCAAGAAACAAGGGTTGAAGGCCGTTCTGATAGGGCTAGGCAGCAGTTTGAAGAGTTGACCTTAGGACAACTTGCGGTGCCACTTGGTTGGTCCACATGGACCAACAAGAAAAAACCAGTCCTGAAAATTTTGGAAAATTAATAATAAATATAAAATGATTTTATTAATTTTAAGTTATAAAATATTTTTTTATTAATTTCCAAAATTATTTTATTGTTAGTTTATTTATTTTTTTGAGGTATATTATTATAAGTTACTTTTTAGGGTTAATATATAGGTATATTTATCAATGTTTTTGAGTGCTTTATTTTTATTTTATACTTTTGATTTTAATATTTTAATTTATTATTTTATATATTTATAGCATATTTTTAGATACTTAAATATATTTTTATTATATTTTTGTTATATAATATATACTAATAAAATTAGGAATATTAAATACATAAGTATAAGTATATGTATTTCATCTCTGTATTTTATATACATATTTTATTTTAGTGTTTTATTTATTGTTTTATTCTAGTTCTAATATGTAAATATATTATAAATAATCTTTAAAAAAATGTAAAATTATAAAAAAAATAATGAAGAATAAGTAAAATGAATATTTTAATCATGTATACTATGCAATAGGGGTCCCAAAACCTAATTGTCACACCTTAACTCCAAAAAAATCAAACCACCTTCATTAAATAACTTATTAAAAGTTTTAGAAAATTAGAGGTGATTTTCATATATTTTTAGTTTTTTATTTGAGAGATATGTATCTGAGAAGTTGGGATTTTTGAATCTTATTTAGGGTATAACTTTTATTCTGTATATTAATTTTGTCTTAAATCAATTTTGTATTTTTCTATATTTTATTATCTATAACTTACATGGTCAAAGTTTCTTTTTTTGATATATAAAAAGTAGAAATAAAAATAGGTCCCATAATATTTTCTTTATTCTATAATTTTGGCATTAAAAACAATATTTTATACACAATTCATACAACAATGCACGAATGTTAATTTATGCAAATTAGAGGTATTTACATGCATTTACCATGATTTTTAAGGCCAAAATGATAGAATAAAGGTGATGAAATGGAGATTCATCAATGCACCACGGTGTGCCGTTTTTGAGTACCTAAGGTACCTTCTACACTCAAGTATGTAGAATTTACGAGGAAGGGCCCTTTTTTGTACTCCCTTGATTCTTATGGCCTAATAACTTTGGTCCAAATGGACACTTGTAAAGGTTGGGATTGCTTGTCAATTATTCATCTCTTTTTATGGAAATTTTCTTTGACTTTTGGAATGATGATTCTATGGCTATCTATACCGTTTTTATCAATTTGGCGCATTGTAATCCCCAATTTTTATGGTTTTTAACACATAATTGGTACCTAGGTCAAGTTAAAATTAGTACATGGACCTTGTACACATACTAACTTATGTGTTGACACTCAGATTTCATGAAGTGACCCTCAACTTGTCTCATCCTCAAGAATCATATCTGATTTAAAACACCCTCATCCATGTTACTCAAGTAAAACATTTACTCATCATAGAGTTTGTCATCGTGCAGGTGTTGAGCTTGTCAAATTCCTTTAAATTCTTCAATTAACACATGCAATAAAGCATGTACATATTCTAACTTGGTTGTTAAGCAATTAGGTCAAAAGACCCTAATGAGTAAGCGTGGTGCGACTCAGACTCAAATGTCACTCTAAACCAAGTAGTCAGAAATACACAATTCTTGTGTGGTGTGGATGTGTCAGGGATAATACTTTTAGTTAGGCTTTTTTAAGAGTGAAATAATGATTGTGCTAAACTCATATGGCTAGTTACATCTACTTTCAGCTCGTATGGTTGTATGTACGACCCATAGAACAACTGCCTATGTTACTTCATGATGTTTCCTTATGCATTATCCTTTAACCACCCAATATGCTAAGTGAGAACATAGTTCACTCATTGAAAAGTAGCTAGTCATTTTTAAATTTAGTCGTCAAAATTGACACCTAAAAAAGTTTTTGATGTTTCAAAAAGTTTGTTATACCCCCTAATTTTTACAAGAATTTTCAAAATAGGTAATATATACAATTATATAAGAAAACCTTAATATACATATTATATAACATAACATAACCATACCCATTTTTTGGTTTAAAAATGGTTAAAGTACGAGCTACGAGTAAGTAGAAAGCATATATGTGCATACCCCGATATTCAGCTTATGTTACATCCCCATGGTAAAAAAGTGGAATGAAGACATATCTCATACCATTCATAGTTTAGTGGCAAGAATAGGAAATCGACTCGCCCCCCTATACTTAGGCTTTTGTGAACCTAAGTATAATAGAAGAGCAAGAAATGCGGTGGTCGAGGGTGAGAAGACATAATAGAAGTGAGGTATACCAAATGATATTGGCCCCCTATACGTAGGATCAAGTCAGCCTAAGCATGGTAGAGTAATAACATATAGGGGATTGAATGGAGATGAGTTGGATATACAAAGGTTCAAGGAGGTTTTTGACAATCCTTTTTGCGAGAGCATGGTGGGAGTGTGTTTAGAGATGAAGAATGGGGTGGAGAAGAAGATGATGAAGAATCCCAATCATCATCAAAAACATCTTCAGAAGAATAATAGTCATGTGCAAAGGATCTCCAACTTATCGGCTAAAGGTAAATGTCCTTTCAAAATCGTACTGATTGCGCTTACTTGAATTACCACGTCAGAATCGTACGAGGGATTTGATGAAGAATCCTCGAAAATCACCTTGTTCCTAAGATTAAAGGTGACCTTCTTAGTCGGCTTGTCTATATCTGAAGCACATAGAGGATACATATGCTTCGTAAGAGGTTTGGGAGAAAGTCTTAACGTATCAATACTCTTATTCTTCTTATTAGAAAATCAACTAGAGGAAGCTGTCATGGTCTTAGTGTAGGTCTTAGTTCTGTGACTAGTTTCTTTAGGCACAAGAGTTGGATCCTAGATGGTTCGAGTATTTCATGAATTACAGCCGACTTAAAATATAGACCACACAAATAACCATGATGATCTCCATAATCAAGGTATAATTCTAAATATGCTCATGTGCATTGGTTCCTCATAGGAGCTGCAACAGGCTGGGTCTTCATGGAGGTGTTGTGATAATCAAAGGTAGGTGTAACATCCGGTCTCTCAAATGTAGTGGAGAGGTTGGAATTGGTCTTATATCTCTCTTATTGGACTCGGTCGTCAGTAGCTCGTTCGGTTGCCTCAAGGTCAGGTATGTTATTGAGGGGGTGCGGGAATTTTATGTCATGAGTCTTACTATCGATAGCCATTTAACAAAGGCTAAGAATGTCTTTCCCAAAAAGACTCAGACAACTCTCCTAAGTTATCAATGTCTAGGACAATAAATCCACTCTATGTTTGTCACCTTGGAAGTTTATGATGATAGAAACAATTCCTCTTGGTCTTTTGGTGGATCTATCACGAAGTTGAACGATCGCTCTAGTCTTTTTGAGATCTTTGAGTTTGACTTTTGTCAAGATCAATCAGGTCAAGGTACCAAGGTTCGAACTTGGAGGGCATGCAGTATTTGATAAGTCAGATCTGGCAGTCGTTGTATCGACTGCTCACATGATGCATGACACCCGATCCAATCAATACAACTACAATTAACCCACATATAGATAAGCAATAAGTGTAAACTGTGAGCAAAAATTTATTTTAACTCTATAAGAATGGTTATAGTGACAAGCACTATAGATCGAACTACTAAGAGCAAACAATGGATAGTTAAATTATTAATAATTATTGCTAATTAATACTAATAATATTAATAAATGTTTTTTTCTAGCAATTTTCTTATTTTTATTAGGTTTTTATTTCATCTGATTTTTTATGGATTTTTTATTGTTATATATATATATATATATTAAATCTTTTAATATTTATTTTCTTTTTAATTTTGCAGAATTTAATCTCCTTTTATTTTTAAAAAATTATATAGATAATAATGATACTAATGTTTGTATACGTAATATATAAGATATATAGTATATAGATGGTATTATATTTTTTATTATATATAAATATAGTCAAAAATATATGGAAAAAAGTATGTGTTTTTCATATTTTTCTCTATTTTTTGTAATTTTTATATAATTTTTACCAAGTTTTGCTAATTTATAAATTATTAAATATAGAAAAACAATGAACAGTTTAAATATTCGAGATAGTTTTGGGATTAATATATATAATAAGTCCAAAATTAACCTAAAACTATTTTTATATATAGTATATAACAAATAGAAATTCAGAAACATAAATATATATTTTTGGTTTTTTTTAAATTTATGCTAATTTTTATAATATTTTTAGGCTTTTGTGATTTTTAAGAATTATATTTGTATTTTTTGGGGATTTTCGTATATTGATAGATAATATAATAATGTAGATAATACATTTTTTGGGAATTTTAGAGGTGTTTTTTTATATTTTTATGATTTTTCATATTTAGATAGGGAATAAAAACACCTTTTTGTATTTTTAATAAATAGGTGAACTAATTAAAATACCATACGAAAAATAAATGTCATCAAGCAATATTACATGCACATACTAATTTTCCTATAAATTTCTAGGCAATAAAAATATTTAATGACAAATACGCATAAAAAGAATATACCGAACTAACAAGGACCTCTTTACAATTATAATAATTTTAATGTGTTTTAGAACATCTCTAGATAGTGTAGGATGCAAAATGTAATTTTTCCAAAAGGTGCGTCATGAGGGGACAGTGTGAGGTAACGTGTACTGCACTCAAATTAAAATAAAAGAAATCTTGAGTTCCTAGATGCAATATTTACAAGAATATTACAGTACTTCAAATATTTATAGAAATACAAAATAGCGGGAGGGGTTTAGTACAATATACCTAATAGGTACGCACTAATGAACGACGGTGATTATTTCACTTAAGTTGATCGACGACCTGTAGTACTTGATATCTCTTCGTGAATGAACGCCAAAGATTAGATCTTGGGAACAAATCTAATGGTGCTTGCGGTCTTGATCTAACGACAGTTGTAGTCCTAGGGTGGAACTTGATCCAATGATACTAGGGCTGCTTGGAAGAATAAGGTGAAGAATTCCTTCTCCCCTTGTTTTGATCGGTGAATGTGAGTAGCTCCGGTAGGATTCTCAGCTCCTAATCGGCTCTACCCCTTATTGCGTTCATCCGCATAACTAAGGAGGTCTCGATGGAGTCCAGACCTCACTGGGCAGAGGTCTAGAGGTCAGTATGCTTACGCATCCTGGGAAGCTTCTTCCTTCATCAATTTGGGCTTCAATACCTTCTCTAGGGTTTTCTCTTGCATCAAAGAGTAAAGGGTCCAAGGGCGAAGTTCCTCGTCATATTTTGATGCCAAATAGCATAAGGGATGGAGGGGGCGATGATGCTATAGCAATGGGCAGAGGAAACGCTTTGATATCCCTGATTTATGCAAGATCTAGGGTGGTCTGATGGTGGATACGATGGAGAAATGAAGGGGGCATGTGATGGAGATGATAGTGGGTCGAAATGAAGGTCAAATCTCGATTGAACAATGGCTAGAACAAACGATCTAGCATATTCTAAAACTTATAGTTAAAGATAAAGAAAGTAAAATTAAGCGAGCCTAAGGTTAAATATAAGCTACGAACTTAAAATGCAAGCTAAAATTTTGAAAATAATAGCTCAACATGTGTTGCCCAGAGTAGAAGAAATCGTTGTCGGAGGTGCTCCGACAAGGCCTCGATTAGACTCTACTCCACCTTATCCTCACCGACAGGGTTGGGGATCCTTGTTGTCACCAAGAATCAAGATCCAAATGTTTCCCCTTGGGGTGTCAGTTGAGAAACATAGATCAATGAGCAAAAAGGCAAACGAGGAGTTATATACATGAGGTGGTTTGACTAGGGTTTGTGCACGACTCGAGGAGTGTGCGAGGAAGGTAAGTATCGAGCATGGAAGAGTGGTGTGTTGACAAGATTTTTCATAAAGAAAGGTGCATGCATTGGGTAGTGGATCAACAGAGAGAAATCTGTGAAGAGAGGGGTTGGTCGTCACACAAACACATGCCAAGGCCTAGGGTATACTTGACCCAAGGTTAACGAATCCTTGGCCCTCATTAGTCCACATAAGGTGAATAGGGACAAAATAGAAAAATAAAAGAAAAGATAATTTAAAAGAAATAGTAAATGAAATTATTTAAATAAATAATAGATAAAATTGTTTATTATTTTTTAAACTAATTTATTAAGAAATTTATTTATTTTTACAATTCAATTTATTAGGTATAGTTATTTATAAGTATATGCATAGATATATTTACCTATATTTTAGGTATTTTATTTTTATTTTGCATTTTTAATATGTATTATCATATGTATATATTTTATACATTTATAATGTAATTAAATACACAGTTACAAATTTTATTTTATTTTCCTGATAATATATATATATAAATTCATGTATATACTATGTAAGTATAGTATACATATGTATTTTAATACAATATTTATTTTAATGTATTTTTAATGGTTTTATTTTATTATTTTTAACATGTTTTAAATAATATTCACAATATTTTAAAAATATAAAAAGTCTAAAAATAAAAAGAATAAAATAAATGAATAAAATATACATGTATATAGTACAATGGGATCTCAGAAAGCCAGCTTTTGTATATTACCTTCATTTTTAATGAAACACCTCCATTAGATTGATAATTTAGTATTAAAGACAATGTAGGCAAGTTTGGTGAATTGAATTCATATGGAGAATATATTGATATGTGAAGTTCGGTTTACGGCTTTTTCATCTGTGTGTCCCATTTATTATTTGAGATGTATAAAATGGAGAATAAAATAAAGAAATAATATTTAATTTTATAATATGAATTAGGGTTTTATCTACAGTATAGACCCTTACCTCCCCATAATTTATTCCTTATCGACCAAGTCAATATTGACTTAGTCTCACGATTTAGGATGATTCAGTATCATTGATACTTAATTTATTTTTCCTTTCTATTTCTTTATTCTTTTATTTTGGATTTAAATACAAGTATTTATACAGTATTTACATGTTAATATATGAGTGTTAATTTATGCAAGTTAGCTGTATTTACATATGTTTTGTTATAAATTTAAATGCAAAGAGGAAGAATAAAGGTAGATAAATGGATATTCATCACTCCCTTTACTTACCTTTGCTTTCTCCTAGCACTTATTAAAATAATAAGTGATGCAAAAGAGAAAAATAAAGAAAAAGAAAATAAAGAAAGTTAGAATGATTATGATTTTTAAACTTGTATTCACAAAATCAAACTTTGGAGCTCAGTTAAAACCTTTGGATTGTTAGTTTGTTCGGAACCTTATTGCGGAGGATCTAAAAATTAATAGTTCTCGAGTTCCACATGTCTCTGTTCAGGTCACCTCAATAGCCAAGTCAGAATAAGTTTATTCATACGCAAACCCTTATGACTATTAGTCTTTTTTGTATAGTGAAAGTGTATATAGCTATTTCTCCTAATAAATAACAGGGAACGGGCTCCCTTAACAAGATAACCCTAATTCCCTAATCTAGCTACTCTTCCTAGAGGACCGAGGTATTTCCTTCTAAGTTCAAGTGCAACCGACTTAAGAAGATAGGGTAGAAAGAAGAATAGATTGTGACCACTATAGTCACATATCCTATGCAGCTTGGCCAGTGTAGCCAAGTCATCTACTGCAAGAAACCTTGAAATTTGACTTTAAAGCATATTGCCTTATTTATTTCATACATATTTCGACAGGATTAAATTGTTCTTTAACTTTTTCCCATCAATTCTTTTGAGTTTTATATTTTCCATTTTTGATTCTATATACAACATCATTTACATAATTAATTTTTCCTCTTGAGCCAGTAGACTATCCCTCATTTGAAGCTTTATTGCAACCCACATCGTCTTGTCTTTAGATGTCCATGCCACTAGACTACATTACAGGGTACTGGCCACTTACTGTGACTACGTATGTTTCTACATGCGTGCTTCCTCAATCTAAAGAATCCTACCCTCACCACCTCATAAGAGTTGAACTAAGTGTAATGTGCGGAGTTCACTTTAGGTCATTATCAGTAAGAGTCATACGTGCGCTTTGAAATACTCTACCTAATTTAATCGAGATGACATGTGAACATAATCTTGTGGACTCGAAGAATTAAGTCTCAAGAGCTGAAAATTCTTATTTCCATCTCCCATAAGGTTCCTGTGAATTTAAGTGGATTAAGGTCTAGACCAAGCTCCTATCTTTATATTTTACTAAGACTTGTTCAATTGTCAAAATCATTTAGAAAAATGATTATGCAATGAAAGAAAATATTTTTGTGAAACTATTCTCTAATATTTGAACTTTTAGTGAGATTTTCAAAAGTTTTGCAATTTTTTATAAAAAAGTTTTGAAAATATTTTTCAAAATTGTAGGATTTTTGAAATTTTACAATTTTTATAGCATTTTTCAAAAGCAAAAGAGTTAGTGAACTAAATGTATTCACAAAGAGTTTAACACATATTTTATACATATTAGGAATGAATTTTAGACATTATATATACGAGTTTTTATACAGATTTATGAAGAATTTTACACATAATATCGGGGAGGTTACATGCAGGGGAGAATGATGGTTGATAATGACGAAAGGTGGTCAGGATTTGAGAGAGATAGGTTCAGTGCTTCTTAGGGTCTAAATGGCTGAAGGAAGGGGCTAGTTAAATGAATGGGCTTGCTCTGATTAGTTGGCAGGGAGGAGAGGCATTGGAGAGGGGGATGATTGGATGGCTTACGTGGACCAATGAGGGAGTGGCTAAGGAGTTAATTGTTGACCAAGAAATATAAGAGAAGAAAATAAATAAATAAAATAAAAAGAGGATTCAAATGAAAAAGTGATCAAAATGAAAGTTGTTGATCTCAATGAAATGTATAACTTTCGTGAAGGACTAAAAAGCAAAAGAAGTCATCTATACAAAATACATTTTTGTATAGGTATTAATTTGATAATTAACCCCATATTTTTGTGTTTTGTAATTTTTTGTATTTTTACTTAGATTTTAATTAAGGACGAATATATACAATATACACAATATTAATCTATTTGTTATGGATTTTTAGAGGTTAGGAAAAAGGTGAAATAAAAATGTCAAAGACAAAATAGGTGTAATATATACAAAGTCAAATTTTTTGTTTTCCTTTGATTTTATGAATTTTATGGAATTTGTTTAATTATGTAAAGTTAGTGAATGATTCAAATAATATAAATGGAAAATAAATAAGGTAAAATAATTAGTTTTTGTACAAAAAATAATTAGCTCAGTTAGTCGATAATCAAAGTTATTTATTTATAGGAATTAGCCCTAATGTCGAACCTTATTAGCACAATTAATTAAGTCAATTTGGAGGGTTTATTTATTGAATTATTAAGGAGGTTTTGCTATGATTATCATATAAAGTAGATGAATCAAGGATTCATCATGGACCACATTAAATTAAATGAATAATTATTTTTCATGTGGTAATTTTAGATTGCTCGCTCTTTATCACATGTCGCAAACGACATTAGTTCTTAATAATTAAGAGTGGTGAACAATGCGTTCATCAACGGTCGCATATGGGATGATGTATCTTGGTGGTTGGCGATCCCTTATTTTTCGAATGTGCCTAGCATAAGGGGGAAAGAGGTGGTGAAGAAAGAGTATGGAAGAATTCGTTATGATGAAGAAACAAAGGGACCTATCAGGTTTTCAACCTCATAGTTGTAAAGCCTTGAACTTGGCTTCTCAGATCTAATATCATAAGATCCAGCTCGTCAAGAGGAAACCAATGGAATCTGTTACGTATGAATCAGACATTGTTTGGAATTATTATGATTTTTGGAAGAAAGATAAGTAAAGGGACTTAAGATGCCATTATCCCTTGATGGCCATCATTAGGAATAATTAAACATGATTTAAGAAACTAATGATGTATTGAGGATTATTAATGACCATTAACAAACACTAATCAATGGTTAGCAAAAGTTAAGCGTAAGCCACGGAGGTTAAATCACAATTAGTAAAGTTATTTATGATTAGCACTAGTTAAGCATGATTAGAGAATCTAGAATCTTATGGATAGTTCTAACATAAGCCTAAAATTCGGATAAGATTTGTCCAAAACCATGGGTTGCTAACCGTGGTTAAGGCTTAAACCATGGTTAGCGGTTTTCTGAAGCCTATAAATACCACCCCTACCCATTCATTCTCTACGATTTCCACTACCACCACTACCCCAAGGGCTAGGGTCGAGAGATCCGGAGGAGTGCTAACGAAGCGCTGCCAAGCGTACAAGGAGGAGGGAGGTACGACCCTCTCCTAGTTGGCTTCGTAAGTAAGCTTTAACTTGAGCTAGGTTTTTTATTCATTTTCTTTCCATCTTGGTTTTCGATTCATTTTCTTTTCCATTTCTTTTTCTATTATGCTTTGAGGAGGAATCTGTGTAACACCCTATTTAGGTGCTGGCATCTATGCACATCAGTGAACCCAGTGATTCATCACACCTTCACTCACCTAAGACGAGTAATGTCTGTTGATTCTCCATCGCTTATAGTTCTATCATATTATTTCTATTTTGCTTTTATACTTGTTTTGAGAAAGAAATATGTGTAACACACTACTTAGATGCGGGAGGCTATGCACGTCAGTGAACCCTATGATTCGCCACACCTTCACTCACCTAAGACACGTGGTGTCTACCGATTCTCCATCGCTTTTAGATTGATTATGTTCTTTCAGTTTCGCAGCTTTTTTTCCTCTCGATGATTTTATAAGAGGAAACTCTTTAGGTTTTTCTTTTGAAAAGTGTCCCAATATAAGGGGAAACTCTGTTGAAATTTTCCTAGAATTATCACCCAATATAAGGGGAAGCACTGCTGAAATTTCGAGGGAAAACATGTACCTCGTGTTCTTTGTGTGTTCTTCGCGTTCCTCATTTTCTTCATGTGGTCTTCACATTCTTTGTTTTCTTTGTTCATTCTTAATATTCTTGACATGTTCTTAGTGTTCTTGATACGAAAATGAAATTCGATCATTTTTGGAGCCGTAAATCATCCTTTCTGAAAATGAATCACGATAAAGCACTACATACGTAAGAGAGAGCTCGATTAGGCAATGAAACCCTTCCTTTTGATGTTAGGTTTCTATACAACATCATTGAAATTCCTGATTTTTTGTTCTTTTCTACGAAGAACCCTAATTTGGCTATTTTTGAGAAAATATGGAAAGTTGCTTTGGAAATCCCACTAAAATAATGTCTAAGAATCAAATTGATGTAGTGTCTTAGATAGTTAGGGTTTAGGAGTTAAAATATACATAAATATGAGTATAGATATGAGTTAATATATATGTAAGGTGATACTCAATGTTGATTAATACAAAAATTGATGCTTTAAGAGAAAAATACATCATGAGAATTGATGTGTATTGAATTGGATCTTGAGAAGGATCACGTATTACGTTAGGAATGACTTGGAGTAGATACTATAGGTCGAGCTCGCAACCTGTAGGTTTGTTAGAAGAACATCTTTATTGACATGCCAAACCTAGGTGGTACACGGCTGCCTAGATATGTTGAGAGTGTGAAATAAATTATTTGCAATGCGTGGTACTCGGTTACCATTAGGCGGATTGACTGACAGAAGATGTGGTCATGCAATGTGGAGGCACGGGTAGTTGGATAGTGACTGGGTCACGTAACATGTATTTAAAGCTGTTAGTATACTTGATTAAAGTTAGCCTGAGGTTTTAAGCAATCGGGTCCTTGAGGAAGGTGTGCTCCTTTGTTTGCCAGGCTGAGGATTTGAAACCCTGGGTAATAAAAGAAAAGGAAAATTATCAAGGTAGTATTAGAGGATTGGTTGGGATGTTTTGAGGTGGCATAAGCTCACCAGAACAACGCAGAGACTATAAATGGTGGGGTTCCCATGGATTAATCCCTATCGTGGAATAGAAGGAATAGGACTTAAACTAATGAGAAGGCATGAAACCTTTTGTGATAACAAATTTTAAAAAATTACACCATTTTTTGCTTTTCTCTTCTTCGTTTCTCAGCATTCGCTAATTATTATCCTATGATTTATGGAAAACTCAACAGGTGTTGGTGAACCATCACTAGGACTTTAATAATCCAACCAGCTAACAAAAGTAGACATCTAATCAGCTACAACAGCTTTACTCTATAAGGTAGTTGGTAATGCTTTTGTGTATTTTCATACCAGTTGATGTACATGTAAATGGTTATAGTCAGACAATGTATCATGTAAAATTTACTTTGTGATGGAATATTTTTTGAAATACTTTATTCTTAGTATTTTTATATGCAGTCTATTTCTGAATGTCCGTTGTGATTATTGAAATAAATTATTGCTTAGTAACCAGATCTGGATATGGGCGAATCTGATGATCCAGAATCGGGGTCGTGACAGTTTGGTATCAGAGCTCAGTTACTCTATAAGGTCGTAATTTATTCAGTAATTGACAACTATGAGCAGTATTCAGAAACTATGATTGTCTTAGGATCCTTTGATATTAATAAGTGACTGCAGTACCATTCACAAGTCATTGTCCCTTATGGTAAAACATATAGGATTCAAGTTTTGGCCTTGATTCATTTCAAGATCATGGCAGACCAAGATATGTCTAGGAAATTATTGGCTATGATGACAATGCTCTAAGGGATGTGGCAAAAGCATCATGCATTAGAGGAGAGGCTAAATACACAAGCTGAGAGACCTGAGGCATCTAGACCTATGGATGCTATGAATGAAGGTTCTATCCACCTTTTTAAGGAAGAATCGAGTTATCATCCATCCACTGAGTCTGCTCCTACTCCAGCTAAAGGAGCAATGGAGAAGATCCTTCTTAGACACCAAAAATTATTAGAAAATTATCGAAAGGGAAAGATTCCTTGATTCAAAGGCATAGAGACACCTGCTGAGGTAGAATTATGGCTTGATTATGTCAGCATTATGTTGACAATAATACATGCACCAGCAGATACTTGGGTGCACTTTTTGATTACTCTCTATCCGAATACGCAAGATGATGGTGGAGAGCAATTTCTAAGAAATTAGTAGATCATGTTCCACGGGATATCTTTGAAGTGAGGTTTCGAGCTCACTTCTATCCCTCCCATGGGGAAGAACTAATGAGGACGGAGTTGGCATCTCTTACCCAGAGTCCCAAGAATGTACGAGATTATCATATTCACTTTACTGAGCTACTATGTTACTCCCCAGCTCTAGAAGATTCACCACATGAGTGTCTTACCTTATTTATTAGAGGACTTCAGGGAGATCTTAGAGAGAAGCTTGCAGGTTTTAGAGCCACCACTATATATGAAGCCATGGACATCGCCTCTCGTAATTAGATGGAAAGGGATGAAAATCGTCAACGAAGAAGCTTCCACTTTACTGGTGCACCATCCTAATGTAAAACGAGTTATAACCGTAGAGACTATCGCTATCATCGAGTTGCTTCCAGTATAAGCTTGCCACAGATCTTGGGCCGGGAATTATCAGGAAGATGTGGTATCTCTAGACCTCCACTATACCCTTGCATCTCTACAGCAGGAGCTAGTACCTCTGCGGTTGGGCCTTCAACTCAGACAGGAACATGTGAGTGTTATTACTGTCATCAAGAAATTCTCCATTTAACAATGTAACTTCCATCCCAAGTAATGGAGCAACACATAGAGGGACATGGTACAGGTCAGATCTCACAAGGATTGTCTCGTACGCAGCAACCACCACAAAGAGTTGTGAGTTCTAGCTTGCCTATTCGTTATGGCCAGATCAATGCAATCACTGAAGAACAAGCCTACAATTGAGGCACGGTCGTATGAGGTACCATTACTATTCATGGATTTTCAGTACATGCTTTGTTTGATTATGGTGCTTGACATTCATTTATTGCTTGACAGTTAGTACCCACTTTGGGTAAGTAACCAATAGAAGTACAACAATCCTTTCTGATCAAGGGACTGGGAGGGCAAGTATTTATAATCCGAGAAATCCTGGGAAATTGTGTAGTACTGATAGCAGGACATCAATTACATGTTTTACTACTACTAATTGAAATGGATGACTTTGATCTCATCCTAGGGATGGACTGGCTAGGAAGGCATCATGCATGCCTTTACTGTTTCTAGAAGACAATAACTTTTAGCCTTCCTAACTCGATAGAGTTCCTGTTCATTGGAAAGACATCTAGATAATGTTGAATACATCTCTACTTAAAAGGCACAACTATTGCTAGAGCAAGGGTGCCAAGGTTATTTAGCCTATGTAACCACTACATCAGGGTCAGATAGAATGATAGAAGATGTACCTATAGTGTGTGAGTTTCCTGATATATTTCCAGAGAAACTACCTAGATTACCACCTGAGCGAGAGATTGAATTTGAAATCTCTCTCACACTTGATACTCATCCTATCTCTATCCCTCCATATAGAATGGCACCGGCTGAGTTACGGGAGTTAAAGGTAAAGTTACAAGAACTGTTAGACAAAGGCTTCATTCATCCTAGTACTTCACCATGGGGTTCGCCCTTTTTTATTTGTAAGGAAGAAGGATGGGTAAATGCGGTTGTGCATTGCTATAGATAGCTAAATAAGAGGACAATAAAGAACGTGTATCCTCTGCCAAGAATAGATGATCTCTTTGACTTAAAATTTGGATACCATTAGTTGAAATCAAAGATGTGGATATCCCCAAGACAGTGTTTCGAACTAGATATGGACATTATGAGTGTTTAGTTATGCCTTTTGTACTAACAAATGCCCCAACAACATTCATGGATCTCATAAATAGAGTATTAAGGGAGTTCCTAGATCACTTTGTAGTAGTCTTTATTGATGACGTGCTTATTTACTACAAGGATAACTACCAGCATGAACACCATCTCCGGCAGGCACTTGAAACACTAAGGAAGAACAAATTGTATGCTAAATATAGAAAATGTGACTTCTGGATATCTGAAGTATCCTTCCTAGGATGTGTTATTTCTGGAGAAGGTATATCAGTTGATCCTGTGAAGGTCAGTGCGGTGATGAGTTGGGATCACCCGAAGACTATCACAGAAATACGATCATTTCTAGGTCTAGCTCGGTATTATAGACAATTGTGAAGGACTTTTCATGAATAGCATTGCCAATGACTAGGCTGACTCAGAAGGAAGTCATATTTATATGGTCTGATGCATGTTAAACTAGTTTTCAGACATAGAAAGAATGTCTAACATCTACACCTATCCATACTCTACCCTCTGGGACTGAAGGGTTTACAGTGTACATTGATGCATCTAAAGAAGGACTTGGGGCAGTTCTTATGCAACATGGTAAGGTAGTTATTTATGCATCGCGATAGCTCAGGACACATGAGAGGAACTACCCGACACAAGACCTCGAATTAGCTGTTGTAGTCTTCACATTAAAGATATGAAGACACTACCTCTATGGTATTACTTTTGAAATCTTCAACGATCAATAAATCTTGAAATATATGTTTGATCAGAAGGATCTTAATATGAGATAGAGACGATGACAGGAGATGTTGAAGGACTATGATTGCACCATCTCCTACCGCCCTGGTAAGTGGAACGTTGTAGCAGATGCCCTTAGAAGAAAAATTTATTCACCTGGGTTGGTGAGTGATATCCACTTCTGGGGTTACTATATACATTATGTGAATGGAAACCATTTTATAGTAGTGTTGATACCATAACTCTTCCTCACCGATACAAACCAGAGATCTGGTATAGAATAAAGAAAGGACAGGAGGATGATCTAGTCCTTAAAGACATGAGACAACAACTTGAGAAGAATGAGATAGAGAGATTCCAGATACAAGATGGGTTACTATATAACCATCACAGAGTTTGTGTACCAAACACAACTGAACTGAGGAAAGACATCTCGCGTGAAGTGCATTGCTCTAGATTATCTATTCATCTAGGAATTACGAAGATGTATAAGGATCTTCATTCATACTTTTGATGGTCAGGAATGAAGAAAGATGTTACTAAGTTTGTCAATTTATGTTTCACTTGCCAACAGGTAAAGGATTCACACCAAAAGCTACCAGAACTGTTACAACCTCTCCCTATCCCTGAACGGAAATGGGAAAGAATTTCCATGGACTTCATTCCTAGCTTACCTTAGACTATTGGTGGTAAAGAGAGTATATGGGTTATAATAGATTGTCTAACCAAGGTAGCACACTTTATTCCAATAAGCTTATCCTTAACTCCAGACCAGCTTGCTGAGTTATATATTATACATGTGATCTATCTCCACGGTATCCCAAAAGAGCTAGTTTCTGATCGAGATTCACGATTCACCTCACACTACTGGGAGAACATCATGAAAGCCTTAGGCACCATGTTATGCATGAGCACAACATATCATCTGCAAAAAGATGGTCAAATCAGAACGTACGATTCTGAGTTTAGAGGATATGCTATGAGCATGTGCCTTAGAATGGAAAGAATCATGGGTGAGACATTTGCCTCTTGTAGAATTCACCTACAACAATAGTTACCATGAAAGTATTGGCATGGCACCATTTGAAGCACTATATGGACGTAGGTGTACTACTCCTCTATGTTGGCAAGAGGTTAGGATAAAGAACCTTTACGATTTAGATAGACTCCAAGAGACACGGGAAGATATAGAGCTTTCTAAAAAAGACTATTGACTGCTCAGAGTCGTCAAAAAAGTTATAGTGATGCTTGGCAAAAAGATCTTGAGTTTGATGTAGGCAACTTCGTATTTATCAAAATATCACCTATTAAGGGAGATTAGATGTTTGGCTTGCATGGGAAGTTGGCATCCAAATTCGTGGGTCCCTTTGAAATTATTCAGTGGATTTAAAAAGTTACATATAGACTTGCACTTCCTCTTCGACAATACAAAATGTTTTTCATGTATCAAATATGCAGAAGTTTATTAAGGATCCTGAGCATAAGATAAGCTATGATAATCTGTATGCTGAGCCGGACTTGAAATACCTTGAAATACCATTGCCGATACTAGACAGGGATATCAAGAAGTTGAGGAATAAAGCGGTATCTCTAGTTAAAATATTGTGGTGGAACAAGAGTTTGAAGAAGCCACATGGGAACCTAAGGTAGATTTGAGAGAGAAATACCGCTATTTATTTGATTGATAACACTATATATTGTGTATATCTTCCTTATAAATGAAATGACGTTCATTCTCTTAAAAGTTGTTATCATTTCAATCCTCTTTAAGGTTGTTATGCTTGCATTTCATGTCTCAAGAACGAGACTTCCTTTAAGGTTGTTATAATTGTAAAGCCTTGACCTTGGCCTCATGGATATCCGACTCGTCAAGAGGAAATCAATGGAATTTATTTCATTTGAATCATACTTCATTTGGAATTGTTAAGATTTTTAGAAGAAAGATAAGTAAGGAGACTTGAGATGTCATTAAGCCTTAATGGATATTATTAAGAATAATTAAACATGATTAAAGAAACTAATAATGGATTGAGGATCGTTAATGACCATTAGCAAACACTAATCGATGATTAGCAAAAGTTAAACATAAGCCATGAAGGTTAAATCGTGATTAGTAAAAGTTAATCACAATTGTCACTAATTAAGCGTCATTAGTAAATCTAGTATCTACTGGATAGTTCCAACTTAAGCCCTATGTTTTGAATAAGATTTGGCCAAAACCATGGGCAAAAACCATGGGCCGTTAACCTCGATTAAGGGTTAAACCATGATGTACTAACAATGGTTAGTAATTTTATGAAGCATATAAATAGCCCCCTACCCATTTATTCTCTATGATTTCCACTACCACCACTACCCCAAGGGCTAGGGTCGGGAGTTCGGGAGGAGTGGGAGAGAGGGAAGGAGCGCTAGCGAAGTGCCGCCGGAGGACAAGAAGGAGGAAGGTACAACACTCACCTAGTTGGCTTCGTAAGTAAGATCTAACTTGAGCTAGGTTTTCGATTCATTATCTTTCCAGCTTGTTTTTCGATTCATCTTCTTTTTAATCTCATTTTCTATTATGGTTCGAGAAGGAATCTATGCAACACCCTACATAGGTGCATGTGACTATGCACGCCAGTGAACCATGTGATTCATCACACCTTCCCTCACCTAAGACATGTGTTGTCTACCGATTCTCTGTTACTTATAGTTCTCTTATATTCTTTCTATTTCACTTTTATACTTGTTTTGAGGGATAAATCTGTGTAACACAATACTTAGATGTGGGCGGCTATGCACGTCAGTGAACCCTGTGATTCATCACACCTTCACTCACAAAAGACACGTGGTGTCTACCGATTCTCCATCACTTGCAGTTTGATTATATTCTTTCAATATCGTTGTTGTTTTCCTCTTGATGATTTTATAAGAGGAAACTCTTTCTATTTTTCTTTTGAAAAGTATCCCGATATAATGGTAAACTCTGCCAAAAATTTCCTAGAAATATCACCCCATATAAGAGGAAGCTCTACTGAAATTTTGAGAGAAAACATGTTCTTCACGTTCTTCATGTTCTTCGTGTGTTTTTCACGTTCTTCATATTTTGTGTGTGTTCTTCACGTTCTTTGTTCATTCTTGATATGTTCTTGGTGTTCTTGATACGAAATGAAATTCAATCATTTCAGGAGTCGTAAACCATCTTTCTAAAAATGAATCATGATAAAGCACTAGATACATGAGAGAATGCTCGATTAGGTAACGAAACCCTTCCTCTTGTTGTTGGGTTCTCATATGATATCATTGAAATTCTTGATTTTATGTTCTTTGCTATGAAGAACCTGAATTTGGCTTTTTTGAGAAAATATGGAAAGTAGCTTTTTAATTCCCACTAAAAAATATCCAATCATCAAATTGATGTAGTGTCTTGGAATATTAGGGTTTGGGAGTTAAAATATATATAAATATGAGTATATATACATATGAATTAATATATACGTGAGGTGATATTCAATATTGATGAATACAAAAATCAATGTTTTAAGGGAAGAATTTCATCATGAGAATTGATGTTTATTGAAATGGATATTGAAAAGGATCATGTGTTACATTAAGAATGACTTGGAGTAGATACTACACATCGAGCATTCAACATGTAGGTTTGTCAGAAGAATATCCGTATTGGATGCCCAAAACTAGGTGGTATGCAGTTGCCTGGATATGTTGAGCGCACGAAATAAATTATTTGCAACACGTGTACTCGATTGACATTAGGCGGATTGACTGACTGAAGATGTGGTCGTGTCATGTGGAGGCATGGGTGGTTGGATAGTGCTGGGTCACGATAACATGTTTTTAAAGCCTCTAGTATACTTTATTAAAGTTAGCCTGAGGCTTTAAGCAACCGGGTCCTTGAGGATGGTGTGCTCCTTTGTTTTCCAGACTAAGGGTTTGAAACCCTGGGTAATAAAAGAAAAGGAAAATTATCAGATTAGTATTGAGGATTGGTTTAGGTGACGTGTGGTGGCATAATCTTACCAGCTCAATGCAATCTCCAATCCCGAAGTGTCCACAGCTTCGGAGTTCATGAATGGTGGGGTTCCCCTAGACTAATCCCTGATGGGGAATAAAAGGAATAGGACTTAAACTAATGAGAAGGAATGAAACTTTTTGTGATAACAAGTTTTGAAAAACTACACCATTTGTTTTCTTTTCTCTTCTTCGCTACCTAGCATCCACTAGTGGTTATCCTATGATTTATGGAAAACCCAACTGGTGTCGATGAGCCATCATAAGAACTTTAATAATCCAGCCATCTAACAATAGTAGCCATTCAGATAGTCACATTAGCTTTAATTTATAAGGTAGTTGGTTTTGTGTATTTACTTTCCAGTTGATTAACGAGTCGCGAAAATCCCTACTTAATTTGCGTGAATTATCGTTTATATTTGTTGTTTCATTGTAGGCCGGAATTCGGAATCAATCAAGAAATAACCACAAGAATTTATTCAATTTATAATCAGTGTGGTTTTATGTTTATTTTACTTGAGAAAGTCCCAAGGTCGAACTCAAGGAGGCAAAGGAACAACCTAGAATTATGTCTATCAAAGTTCCTGCATGGTTTTTGAGATGGTATTTTTTATATTTTTAATGCGATTTTGGGATGCAAAATGCAAATGTGGCCAATTTTACAGACTAGAATGCAATTTCAATCAAACGATGTCCAAAAATTACGAAACTTGGTCGAGATGTATCTTATGATGAAATGAATACACTGTAATTTTTTTGGAATTTTATGCAAGATAAAAATGTTATGAATTTATGAATGTAAATAAAGTGAGTTTCTATAATCAATTATAGTAAATATTAAACCTATTTATTTTCAAGCGATAAAATTATCCAAGATCTATCACTAGGTGATTGATCTCAAAAAAATCCTAAACCTTAAAAATACGAGATTTAATACCTATTAAAAATTAAAGATTAAAATCTACAAAATATTTTTATTGGGCAAACCATGCATGCAAATACAATTCTTTTTTTGTACGATGTTAAAAACAACTAATTCTATGATCCACATTTTTTGGCAATTTTCAGAGCTATGGTTAATTACCTATGATGTTGAGGCACATTATGGGAAAAATATGCAATTTCCCACGAGAATATTAATTAATAAATAACGACATAGTGTAAAAATATCACAAACATGCCATATTGTAGAGAATTAATTATAGAACATCATGTTATTTTTTGAATAATAAAACATTGTATGTAGAGGTTTAAAATAAAGGGAGAATACATGGGTCTCAATGCAATATTACAATTAAAAGAAAAAGCAGCCGAGGGACTAAAATGCAATTACCTACACCCTGGGGAGTTAACTTAAAAATTTTTGGGAAGTACGTAAGAAGTGCATGCCCCACGGTGGTGGGGATCTGGATGGAAATATACGGTCTATAGAGGAGGTGATCAACAAAAACTCCAGCAAGTCACGTGCGGAGCACATGATTTCTGGATAGGGCTCTCTGTGCAATATCCGACGGCTACAAAGGTGTTGATGAAAGTTCCCCCAATTGCACGTACGTAGCATGTGGGTGGGGACCTCGCGCCTCGAACCCGGCCAGGCGGAGTAGGCGAAGGTGGTTGGGCTTCGTCGATTGGTTGTGGTTTGCGGGAGCACCGACGGACAGCTCGTGGAGGAGGTTCAGTTGGCGTCAGAGCAAAGGTGGCAGTGGTTGTGGTCTGATGAAGCGTGAGGGGGCATAGCAGTGGAGGAAGTAGGGAGAAGTTGCACAGATCGTTGTCGAGAGTCGTTGCAGGCGGAGGAGTACACTATGGTCAACGACGAGCGAAGGATGGATTGACCCCCACTTTTGCGATGATGTCGATGGCACGATGGACGTGTGGCAGCGAATTTAAAGCAGTAGATATGGGTACTGGAGATAGGTTACTGGGGAACGACGGTGTGGTGATGTATGATCGAAGGAGCGGAGTAAGGGATGGAGGAGGAAGATGATGGACGTGGAGATCGGAGTGGGTATTTACGAGAGATGGAAGAGGTATTAAAGGTGTAAGAGAGAAGGGATACCTGAAAGAGAAGAACTCGACGGCCTAGGTGCGGGTGGAGCGAAGCAGCCTCGCAGGAGGAGAGCTGCGACGAGGTTGTAATACACCCCGGATCACGTTGCAAGAAGAGGAGAACCTTGTCAACAGAGTCGGGATGGTCGACCACTGTCACTGCCTTGAAGGCCCTGCGTTGCTCCTTGTGGTTGCTACAATGGAGGATGCTGAGCACAGGGGGCGACGACATTCTTAAATCGACGAGGAGAAGGAGGGCCGACGATGGAAGGTTTGGCGAACAGCGGTGCGATATGGGAAAGGGATCGGCGTATGATTCGGGGATATATGGGGATTCGATTGAGGTGGAATAGGTAGGTGGAGGAAGATGAGGGTGACAGGGGCGGCGCCATACGATGGGGAAAGTGGCGGAGGCGACTGAAGAAGGAAGGTCTCCATTGATGAAAAAAATCGTAGCGGTGGTACGCGTAGAGGGCGATGGGATCGCGAGTAGCGTCGGCCAGAAGGAGAAGGGAGTGACGGCGGCCTTATCTGGAAGGTAGACTTGAGATTCGTGGCGAGTCGCGCTGGAGCAATTTGGGAAAGGAGGCGGAGATGAACGACACATAGGTGTCATTCGATCGATCGAGATCAGACGACCCTGAATGCCATGTGGCGTACAATGGGAAGGGGAGGGGGCAAGCACGTGTAGGGCACGTGCGCGAGAGGCACGTGCAGGATTTTATATTTTTTAAATTTAATTTTATTATTTTTCTTTAAATTTTTTTTAAAAAACAAAATTATACAAGGTCCAAAAATGGTTGACATGTGGCGGCTTTAGGAGCTGCCACGTATCAGTCCTAGAAAAATTGAAAATAAAATAAGAAAAAAATTAAAAATAAATACCAAACGACCTCAGGTCAAAACATTTTCTTCATGAATGTTGCTCGTCTCAATGAAATCTACAAATTTCATGAGGAGACTAGAACCAAAATCTATTATTTACATAAAGTGATATTTTTGGGGTATCCCAAGTACATAGAACACCATGATTTTTGAGTTTAAAACCATATGAAAATCTGGAAAAAATGTGATAAAATAAAATATTAATATTTACACATTAATCTATTTTTTCAAATTTTTATTAATTCAAAAAAAAGGATAAATAAAATAAAATACGAAAACGATAATTTTTGTACAGACAGTTAGTGAAGACTCGGACTCAGTTAGTTTACTCATTTTAGATTTGATTTTCATGCATTTTAATAAAACTTTCGTCAAAGAAAATAAATGAAAGAGAAATAAAAAAAATAGTTTAATTATGTACATAAAATAATAGGTCAAAAACCATTAAAATACAAAATGTACAAAAGAGGCCTAAAACCCTACTTTTTTTACATATGAGATCCAATTTACATTAACATAGCCTTCTATTGAAGGTATTTATTGTATATTAGATCAAAAGTGAGCAGGAACAAATCAGACACAAGATGAGGAAGATATCGAGGTTTTTATCCGAGAATCCTGCAATTAGGGTTTGGGTTTTTAGTCCACTTATTTAGGTTAGTGATTTTTTTGTATTTTTCATTTATTCGTGTTTGTAATATGAAGACAATGGAGTGGTTTTAGGTCATTTAGAGTTAGCATGAATTAGTTAAAAATCGGGGAAGTAAGGTTATTTTACAGGTTAATTGGATTGGGATTTTTGGCTCCTCATTTTTTTCCAATAATGTGTGATAAAATGCAATTCTTATTATTACCCGCATGAATGCTAATTATGCATAATAATGGATAAAATCCAGACGAATTTTGAGGATTTGAACTTAATTAATGTATTTTAGAGTGATGAATATGAGATTCATCATATCCCTATACTTAAACCATGCTCGTCCCTGAGCATCTAAAGAAATGCAATGATGTGAAATGAGACTGGGTTACATACAAAGACCATGAACAGAAGATGAAAATGGAGCTAGACCTGACCTTTGGATTATTAGTTTGGCAGAGCTTCTGTGAGACTTAGAATTTTAAAATCAACAGCCTCAAGTTCTATACATCATTGTCACGGTTTCAACTCATAAGTCATCTTAGATCAATCCTTCCCAAAGCATACACCATGAACATTGAACAATCAACTCATGTGTTTGATAGATTTTAGCTCTTCCCATCCAGAATGACGGACTACCATGCAAACCTCCTCTCCAGTAACTCATCCTCAAGGAGTCAGGTATTTCCTTCTAAGGTATGTCGCGTTATGTTCACAATCGAATAGAGGGAGAAATTAGAAGAAGGAGAAAAGAATTGGAGGCTGAGCAGTGTAGTCACCTCTCCTTGTGAAGCCGGACAGTTTAGCCAAGTCTCCACCAAGACCTACAGGTTCTCTTGAAGCTTGGACCTTTTTTCGATCAAATATTTATTTGGTAGTGGCTTCCTTGTGTTTGAATTTTTGGTAGCTCTGCATGGATCTTGTTGTTCCCCTACGAATATGGAATCTTTTTTTATGTACATGTTTTGGGGTCTTAGAAAAAGTTGTGCCCAGTCGTCCATCCCTTTTCTGAAACTTTATTTCAACTCGTACTCCAATCTTTATATGTACATGCTACCAGAAAAGAAACTTACACAGTCTTCCAATACCCCATCTGAGGTGAGCTAAGTGCATAGTGCGAGAGTACAAATTAATTCCCTATTCCAGAGTCGTACTCAGAATGAAGAGACTAGGTTAGACCCTAAGAGTCAAACGCTGCACATTGTCATGTGGAACTCGAAGAATTTAGTCATAGACCTGAAGCTTCTAAAATTCTTTTTCTTAGTGAAGTTCCTCTGAAAATTTAGTGGATTAAGGTCAAATCCAGACCACTCTCGATTCTACTCATAAATCAGTTCAGAACCCAAGGGCTTTTTACAAATGCAAATACATGTAATGCTGGATGAAGTGCAGGTGCGTGAAATGCCGACATTTTTTTTATTTTTTTTTTAATGTAAGGATTTTTTGTATGCAAAAATGAATAAGGAGCCATTTTAAAAAAAATTGGTTGGACACAATCAATGTTAGTAGCAAAACTTCTTCTCGCTTTTTAGTTCGGTACCCATCCCGTAAATTCGTATAGACTTACACGAAAGTACGATCTATGTGTAAAATATGTACATAGTGTATATACACACACCCTATACTTAGTGAGCGTTGTGTCCTCAGAGCACAAGAAGTGTGGAGAATACATAGCTCAAGTTAAGCGTAAGAGAGTGAAAAAAGAAAAATAATAGAAATCGGCCCGCCCCCTATACTTAGATTGTGAATAGTCTGAGTATAGAAGAAGAGAAACTAGGGTGGTCGGGAGATGATGATGGATGATGAGAGTATATACATATGGGCATCAGTTCACCCTATACTTAAGCTCTTGTCAACCTAAGCAAAGGAAGAAGGGTGGAAATGGAGTGATCGTGAGAAGTATTGGATGAAGAGAGTGGTACATACATATGGCATTGATCCCCCTTATACTTATGCCTTGGCCTAAATAGAGGAAGAAGATGTACAAGGAGATCGATGGGGTCGGGAGGTATGGTGTGAAGAATAAAGATGATCTATACAGCTTGTGTTTGACTACTTTTCTTCATGTAGGGTGATCTGATGACTCTTTAATATGCTCGCTCTGCATGAAGTAGATGATCTGGACTTGGCTCGTCTGCTCTTTAGATGATTCGACATATAGCTTCAGCAATTGGCCATTCATTGGGAAAGGCTGTGCACCATCTTTGAGTTCGACAATATCAACACTTCCATTGGTATCCACATCGATGACAATGTAAGGACCCATCAATTTAGATTTGATTTTCCCATGAAAAATCTTCAACTGGGCATTAAACAACCACACTTTCTGCCCAGGGACAAAGGTCTTTTGCCTAATGTGTCTGTCATTCCATCTTTGACCTTGTCCTTATAGATCATAATACTGCCATATGCCCGATTTCGGATTTCAATTAGCTCATTCAGATTTAAGTCACAACATAATTTCCCAAGGTGATAACTCCAATTAAGCTTTTTTTATCACCCATTCTGATTTATGAATTAGCTCTGTGGGTAAATGGCATGGTTTTCCATAGATCATCCTTAAAGGTGAAGTACCGAGTGGAGTCATGTAGGCTGTCATATAGGCCCACTAAACCTGGTCCAAAAGTTGAGACCAATTCTTCCTATCTGGACGAACCAACTTCTGAAGAATACCCTTCACCTCTCTATTAGAAACCTCTGCCATGCCATTAGATTGCGGGTGGTAAGGATTAGCTATTCTATGCTCGAAATTATATTCCTTCTCCAATGATCTCATTTCTGTATTCACAATGTGGCTACCCCACTTTGAAATCAAAACCTTTGGTATCCCGAACCTCGCAATAATATGATCCTTTATAAACTTACAGATGATTTTGCTATATGTGGTTTGGGTTGGGATAGCCTCCACCCATCTTGACAAATTATCAACCACTAACAAGATGCACTCAAATATATGGCTACTTGGAAAAGAACCCATAAAATCAATTCCCAATGCATCTAAAACATCACAGAAAATCATTTGTTGCATGGTCATTTCGTCTCTATATCTAGCAGTCCCTCCCATTCTTTGACAAATTGGGCACGACCGTACAAAATCATTGGCATCTATAAATATGGTCGGCTAGTGAAATCAACATTGGAGTACCTTTTGCGTGGTTCTCTTTCATGAATGGTAATGACAGTGTGTAAGGACACTCCGGTATTCATTCTGAGTAATACATCTTCACCAAACGCAATCCGGTCCTTCATAGAAAAGGAACAGATCGTCCCAATGGTTTTTTCTCGAATCTGATTTCAGTTGATCAATTCTTCCCTTTGTCCAACCTAGGGAAACTTTCTTGGAGACGAGATAGTTCACTATGTGAGAGTACCATGGGATTGAATCAGTAGCACAAACTAACTCGTCTAAAAAAATTTCTTTAATTGGTCCAATATCAGAATTATCATTTTGCTCAATTCCGGAAAGGTGATCAATCACAACATTCTTTATCCCAAGTTTATCCTTTATTTCCAAATTAAATTCCTAGATTAATAAGATCCATCTCAGAAGACACACCTTTGCATCATTCTTTTCCATTAGATATCTGATTGATGTGTGATTGGTAAAAATTATCACCTTGGAGCCCAATATATATGATTTGAATTTTTCTAGGGCCCAAACTACCGCGAGCATTTTCTTTTGAGTCACCATATAATTTCTCTGTGCAGGATCCAAAACTTTGCTCACGTAGTGAATCGCATATTGTATCACATCCCATCTTTGTCCAATCACAGCATCGACAGCAAAATCCGATGCATTAGTCATGATCAGAAAGGGACAAGACCAGTCGAGAGCTTGTAATATAGGTGATTCACATATTTTATTTTTTAGGAGCTCGAAGGCCTCTAGACACTTGTGATTTACAATGAACTCGGTGTCTTTTCCTAAGAGCTCAGTCAGTGGGTGGGCGATCTTTGAAAAATCAGGAATAAATCTTTGATAAAATCCAACATGCCCTAAGAATGACCTCACTGACTTTACGTTGGTTGGTGGCTCAAGTTTCATGATCACATCTACATTGGCGGGTCAACCTCCATTCCCTTTTTGGAGATGACGTGCCCCAACATGATACCCTCTATCACCATAAAGTGACTTTTCTCCCAGGAGAGTACCAAATTAACCTCCCTACATCTCTTGAGGACACGGTCCAAGTGCACTAAACATGTATCAAATGAATCACCATGGACCGAGAAGTCATCCATGAAGACTTCCACAATGTCACCCACCATTTCGACAAATACGACGATCATGCACAGTTGAAATGTGCCCCGGGCATTACAAAGCTCGAATGGAATGTGCTTAAATGCGTAAGTGTTGAAAGGACGTGTAAATGTGGTCTTTTCCTAATCCACGGGAGTGATGGCTACTTGACTGTAGCCCGAGTACCCATCAAGAAAATAGAAGAATGATTTCCCTGCAAGCCTCTCCAATATTTGATCAATAAATGGCAGTGGGAAGTAATCTTTCTTAGTCGTAGCATTCAGGCATCTGTAATCAACACAAATATGCCACGACGTGGGTTCTCGTGTCACGATCTCTACCCCCTCCTTGTTGGTGACCATCTGGATCCTCGACTTCTTCGGGACAACATGAAGTGGGCCACCCACTTGGAGTCTAAAATAGGGTATATAGACCCTGCTTTGCACCATTTCTCAATTTCTTTCTTAACTACTTCCAGGAGATTATGGTTTAATCTTCTCTAAAATTCATGAGAAGGTCTTGTGATATCCTCAACATATATCTGGTTCAAGCAGAGAGCGGGGTTGATTCTCATGAGCTCCGACATACTCCAACAAATATCCTTGCGATTCCGCTCAAAAACTTCAAGCAATATAGATTCTTGGTCTTCAGTTAATGACGAGCTAATAATCACAGGAAATCTCTCCTTGGGTCTCGCAAGAAATGCATAGTTGAGTGCAGGAGGAAGTGGTTTTAGCTCAGGCAAATCTTAATCATCAATTAGGTCCGGTTGAATGGATTTTGAGTTGGGCTCTGTGTTGGATGATGGTGGATCAATATGTGATGTGTTGGATACCAATTTTGATGCAAGGTGAGTCGGATAGCAAAAATAGTGGGGTAATTCGACCAAAGCCGTGTCTGACTCATCATCTATATTCCTTGACTGGCCTAAAGAAGATGGGACTGGCAAATCTAGAGGGATTTCTATGTCATTAAGGGTATAGGTATTTGTATCTCGAAATAACTAAGGCATCTCCTGGCATATTGTAATATGCAATGCTTCCTCTTCAGGTAACATGATCTTGCTCTGTCCTTCTGGAACCTGTTGCCAAGGTCCAATCATGCTAATCATTTTACATTATGCCTCTAAGGATTCTGTATACTCTGTGCTAGATTCGGAGTCGGGTCTTTGCCATTTTGTTTGCTTCATCTTTTAGTCTACTTCACCGACGGGAATCTGAACTTCATCATTCTTGTGCCATAGTCGATTACTGCTCCCGCAGTTCTCAAAAATGGCCGTCCAAGAATAGTATGAGATTCTTTCCAATTATTGGGGATTTCTATATCAAGGACAGTAAAGTCCACATTGTATTATGTTCCCTCAGCCATGATAACAATGTTGTTCACTTCTCCCTTAGGTCTCTTCATTGATCGATACGTAAATTAGAGCAGAGATGATGATTTTCTGAGAGGTCCTAATTCCAACTTGTAGTATAAGGCTAAGGGTAGAAGATTGATGGAAGAATCGTTATCTAGTAGTGTGCGTGCAAACACAATGCTGAAGATGCGATTCTCGACATAGTGAGCACCCAGGTCCCTTTTTTCTAGGTAGATGCTAATTTTAAACATATTTGGTAGTTGCTACTGTCAAGATATGAGTCTCCACAAATTGACTCGGTTTCTTCCTGCGAGTCTGGGTGGGAGTGCATTTCATTTTTAAGTATTTTTGAAACGTCGTATTGTTAGCCATATATTGATCAAATGGTACTTTGATTGTAATGATTTCTTGGCAAAATTATGTCATTTCTGGGTCATCTTGAATGATTTTCTTTGGTTTGTGTTTTCCTCCCATAAGAGCATGGGGGAAAGGATGGAAGCAGTCGAGACAGGAGATAAAGAACCCAAACCATAAATAAGAGCATCTTTATTAGAAATTGAGTTCTTATTACAATCATCCTTATTTTTCTGTGGATAATAATAAAAAGCATGTTGTTGAAAAGATGACAAAGGTATATTTGCAGTAAGGTCCTCTGTACATTCCATGGATGCTTTTCCCTTCTCATGTGTTGGAATCTTCACTGGTACTGAATTCAGATTTCCTTCTTCACATTCGGAAGCATCCTCCAGTTGATCGCCTGAGTCTTCTTGATCCATCTCCCTTGCCCGGTCAGGTACGTCCATGGTCCTTTCGATCCTAAGTGACATAGCATTGATATTATCAAACGAAAGGATCTCATGTTCAAATATGGGAAAGTTCGAGTAGTTTACCTGGCCATTTTGTTGAGAAGATTGAGATTTGTTCAAGCTATTATGGTTAGATTGAACTTGGGCAGGAATGGTTGTACCAGGGGTTGCATGTTCATCTCTCCAACGGGATAAGCGATTAACATCAATCCGTAGATCTTGCAGTTCATTTCGAAAATAGCGAATCTCCTCGGGCATCTGTTGTTGGATATCTACTAGTTCTGTCTGAGAGTTGGATGATTGAAATGGTTGTTTTGAGGGATGGCCTTGTGGTGTTTGGTATTGCTAAGATGCCTGTTGGTATTGGTTCTGGCGGTTGTATGGTTGTTGTTGTTGTTTCTGATGTTGGGATAGGGCAGTATTCTGATTGTGTGGTGGAGCGGGTGGAAATGTGGCATTATAGAAAGTGGTGGGACATTGGTAAGGCTGACAGTCCCCTGTATTACCCTGCCGGGCAGAGTATTGAGTGTACCAGATGTCGTTCACCTCGAACACTGGAGGTGGTGTCTCTTCGATGATCTCAGCTAGTAAGGGTGACTGCTGGAAAGGTTGGGCTAATGAGTGGTCCTAAGCCCATTGTTGTTGTTGTCATGATCCTGGTTGTTCTTGGACGCGATGCACATGATAAATGGGAACATCGGATGTAGCTGCAGTTGGTACCTGATGAACCTCAGTTTCATCATCTTTATTTGTCATAATTAACCCCCTTGCTTAAAAGTTTGTCAATAAAACCCTGTTATTGTCTAATAATTAACAGAGTCCTAAATAAATTAAAAATCACAAAAAAATGGCAAAACAAAACTCGTGGTATTTTTAGACTTAAAAATACCCTCAAAAATATTTCGTGTCTTAGTTTGATCTCTTTTCGAGTTTTAGTCAACATGAAACTTGTAGATCTCGTCAAGATCTACAACTTTCATGTTTTGAGTTTTCTCAAATTCGACCAAATAAGCCCTTAAAAATAAAAAATACTCTTGCAATAACCTGATTGGGCCACGTGGCCCAATCTGGGCGAGCCACGTGGCCCGCTCACCTTGGCATACCCGCCTACGATCTGGGCCGTCGGATCTTTCCCTGAGATCCAACGGCCTCCATCTTTCCACGCCGCTCCTTTCTCCCAGCCATTGATCATCTCCCGCTCTTCATCTACACCGCACGTCCCCGCCTCGCTCTTCATGCGCCACGTGTCACCTTCTGGTCCGTCCGATGACGTCTTCACCCAGCCATCACAGCCGTTATCACCTGGGCCAATCTCATCCATCCGATCGACCCCTTGATTTCATCTGAGCCATCCTTTAGCGCCTCGACCTCGACACTACACGTGGCTCTGCTACAGCCCTTTGATCACGTCATCTCGAACTTGATCTGAGCCACTCAACTTGTTATTCATTTTTAGCCGCTCGATCAATTCTCACTTCCCATCCAAACCACCCGATGGCGCCTCGCTCTCAATCCGCCACGTGGCGCTTCCATCCACCACAGATCACTCCGCCCCCGATCTAATCGGATCCGTCCCTCCGCGCCTTAACCTCCACCGTTGGATCTCCAGATCCGACGGTCAGAAGATCATCGTCAACCTCCCGTCAAACCCCTTCTCTCCCACGATCTCCACTCGCACACCTCTCCCCCTTTCAATTTTCCCATCGACTCCAGCACTCCTCGCATCTCTCCAACCATTGCTGGGTCTTCCCCTGTCTTCCACCATCCTCGCGCACTACTCCACCACTCCAGTCGACGCCCCACTCGCTCCGCAACACCCCTCGAAACCACGTCGTCAACCATCTCCTCCGCCACTTCAATCCTTAAATACGTCGCCACCTCCACTGTTCACGCCGGTCCACCTTTACGCCGGGAGGAGGCCCAGCCCTCCTCCCTCTCCCAGTGACAGGGGGAGGCGGAGGATCGAGCGAAGACGACCTCCCTCCCCGGTGATGACCCTTCGCGTCCACGGCGTCGCTGCGGCGCTCCGCGACCGCCCGAGCTCGCTGGGGAGGCTGCCCAGTATGTCGCGAAGACCCGGAGCTCGCTTAGAGCTCCAGCCCAAGCCCTCCGCTCCGCCGCCGATCAGGTAAGTCCTCTGATCTTTCTTTGATTTTTTTTCTTCGATTTTAATCGATTTAATCAGGCCTCTCCGGCCACCCTTTAGCTCCGATAACCCCTTCAGTAGCTTCACCACACTTCCCCCGTCCTCGCGCTACTCTCGGCTCACCGTCTTCCTCTTCCGTCACACCTCGTCACCTTCGACCCACCTCCTCCGCCCTCGCGGCGGAGGAGCTTCGAGCTCACCGCCCTCTACGCCCGTAGGAGCTCCTCACCTCACTCCCTACACGCACGCACGTTCTTTGCTCGCTTCGGCTATGCGTGATTAACCTTGCAGGTCTCAATCCAATCAATGATCGGAGCTCGGCCGGAGCTGATTTCGTCAACCTCGCGGTTAGCATCCGAGCTCCGCCGAGCGTCGTCAGTTGCTGGTGGATCTTCCCCGAGCTCCGGGCTTCCTCGACGACCTCTTAGGGAGCTTCGGGGAAGATTACAATGATGGAGAAGGAGCGGCGGAGCTGGAGCTCCCTCGCCGGAGCTCAAACCCCGCCACCAGTCGAGGATGAAGATGGAATAGCAGCGACCGTTGGATCATCTCGATCCAACGGTTCAGATTCAGCCACGCCATCATCCCGAGCTTTATTCAGATGCCGTTGGATGCGTATGATCCAACGGCCATGATCGAGCCACGTCGCCGCCTTCCAGAGCCATTCGATCACCATGATCGAATAATCCATGCCTTGACACGTGGCGATACCAGAGAGTCCCCGAGCCTTAGCCACCGAGCCAGAGGCTTGGAGCCACCGAGCCTATCCCGAGCCTGCAGGAGCTTCGACCTACTCCGAGCCTCCGCCGAAGCATCTCCGAACCTCCGCTGGTCCCGAGCCAACGTCCGAGCCTAGAAAAGGCGCGTGCCAGGCGCGTGTTTTCTGGGTAATTTGCGGAGGAGCCCTCGAACTTCTCCATATTTGCAGAAAGGTCCCCGCGCGTTTGGGTAAATTACAGGGAAGGACTCGTCTTTATTTTAATTGCATTTTAGTCCCTCCCAGGGACCTTTTTGTAGTTATCTTTTCATGTTTTATTTCAGTTATGCCCTTGCTTTCTTTGTTGAATATCTTGAGCTCTGTTTATCCGATTTAGATGATTTCAGTTTCATTTTAAAGCTAGTGTGATGCTCTTTCTAATGGCATGCTTGATTACTGTTTTGGACACAATAATTTTGTCATGTATTATTTTGTAGAGATTGTGTCTACTTGAGCCCAATATGAGGCCTTTCTTTATATTATTCATCACATCGTTTTTTTTAAGGAACTCGAAACTGACTCGTATTCACTGTTGCTCATTATTTCCTATCTTGGGCATATCATTCACATTGCATCGCATTGCATTCTTTTGCTTGATAAAAAAAATGTTTTAAAAAAAAAGTGCATGTTTAATTTGAATTTCATTGTCATGTTGTGTCCATGCATCATTTGACCTATATACTTTATTTCAACACTTGATTAAACACGCTTAAATTCTGATTAATACGAGAGAGGCTCGTGTCCCTGAGTTCGACCTTGGTATCTTACCAAGTAAAAATAAATACGATCATCTCATTTTGATTTCTATACACATATTTAAATGGGATGATCTTTTTGATGAGCCCATCTCGGCCCGACTGCTACGACATTATTAAGTGCTAAAAACACTTTATTAGAGGGCCGATTTAGCGACTCATTAAATGGCGTCGTTGCCGGGGACACGGCTCATTTCTTTTATTTTTTTTGGATTTTTGTGTGTTTGATTTAGTATTTCATTTTATAGGTCAATTACTCATCTATCTTGCATATAAATTTTTTCTCTCTTATTTGATCTCTAACGATTGTTTCTGTGGCAGGGCCCTTGATGGATCAAGGAGGCGAGGAGCAGGATAATCCCCGCTGCGAGGAGCCGCAGGAGCATGCTTGGAGCAAAGAAGGAAGAAAGAAAAAAAAAATATGTGTCGCATGTAATTTTTATAAACTCGTCTCTTACAGCGGTCTTCGATCGAAGACTCGCGATTGTAATCGGACGAATGTGGTTGTGTGGGGATCGTCCCCACTTGAGTGTCGACTTAGGATTAGGCACGCGGCTCTCCGAGCTCATTTCATTTTTTTTTATCTTATGTGCTTGATCGTAGGTTAGGACACACTCTAAATAAAGACGCACATAATCTCGCATCACTTAGCTAAAATTCATGAAGATTAATCACCGCTAATAGATGCATGATTAGGTGCGGCTTTTTTGACTTGCATACATGTTGGATTTGAGTTTTCAAACGGCCCCAGATTTTTCGCGGTTTTTATCGTCAAATCACTGCATGATTTCTCGCTTATCCTCGATCGCGTTTTTCTTCATCGAATACATGTTTTTCTCGGCTTTCATTTTTTTTTTTTCTGGATTGATCACCTAGGATAAATGGAAAATGGAATGGACGGTAGACGATGATTTTTCTGATTGATGGCTAACTTTAATTCAGTGACAAGTTAATAAAACTGGGACTGTTAATTGCAAGTCAACCAAAAAAATGGAGTAAAATTCGGTTTTGGGAGAGCAATACCCTCGCTTACGCAATGATTTTTCACTTCACATCTTTTCTTTGCGTAAATATCTAAGGCTTTATCACCAATAAAACCGACAAGATAATAAACCAACTTAGGTTGGTTTCATGTGTGAGTTGGTGAAACTATGGGTTTGCTTGCTTGATTGAGCCTTTGTTGCAACAAACAGCCCTAAATCCGAAGACACTCCGTTTCATCTCCGAAGATTCAACCGTTCATTTGTGAATCCATCCCTCTTCTTCGTTCACCTTGGGTCCCTTCCAACATCAATCTCCATCTTTATACTTAGGCTAATCTCAGCCTAAGTATAGGGGGGACCCAAGTCCCCGTGATTTTCTCTACTCATCTTTTCTTGCCTTTATACTTAGGTTATTTCTAACCTAAGTATAGGGGGAGCCCCTCTTAGTCCCGTATATTCTTCTATATTTAAATGGACCTAAGTTCTTGTAACATCTAGTGCTATGAGGACATAGCAAAGTTTAAGTATAGGGGGGTTATACCGTATATACTGTATATTTACTTTAGCTATAAATCTGAAAATTTGAAAAATTAAAAAACTTTTTGGCTAAGGTAAAATTCATTGGACTAAGAAAACTCAAAGGATTTTCGCGGTTTTTCGATATTATGTTACACTATTTTATAGAAATATTTTCGAAATTGATTTTTGAAAATGTTTTGAAAACTTTTTTATTTTGTGTGACTGGGTTTTGAAAAATCGCCTTCTCTTTTTCAAGAAAAGATTGAGTCTAACTTGTGTTTTAACTTTATTAAAATCCATAAAAATAAGAAAAATCCCTAAAAACCTTTAGGAGCTATTAATGACTAATTAAGCCCAATTAAGTCAGCCGCGTTCAGTGAGGGTTCGCCCTTAGCAGATTGGATGGTTTAGAGGACATCGCGCAAGGCTCCGTCCTCAAGCAACGGGCTTCGGCCTGTACTTACATCCATACTGGCTGAACCGCGGATGCTCAATTGAGTTTAGGAAGTTCTAATATCTCTTGAAGTTTAAAAAAAAAAAAAGTCCTGAATAAGAAGTTGGATTAGTCCTCTACAATTTCACTTTTCACCCGGGATCGGATTTGGTCAAGAAGAATTAGCTTTTTGAGGTCTTGGAGATTTTAGGTTAACCAGCCTTAGCCATCAGGGTCTTAGACTTAATCATCCACATTCCCCTAAGTTTCTAGATCTGCATGCTATATTCCATGCTTAGTCTCAGACAAAGAGAATATGATCAGCACATCACCTGCACGACTGCAGTTTTGATTGAGATGAGTTGATTTTTCACCTGAGGGATTGGGATGAGGAAGTCAAGTTTGGATTTGATCTAATGATGCTCGAGGATGGGATAAAATCTTTGGAGGCTTCATGAAACTTGAGTGTCAGCAATATTATCCAGTATGAGAACTTGATTCTTATACTAATCTCTTGATATTGACCTAAGTGCCTGGGTGTGAAAAATAAATAAAAATGTTGATCAGTGTGCGCCAACTCTTGGTAAAAGCAGAGGAGCTAGCCACAAATTTTACAAGTCAATGAAATTCAAAGAAAGCTCTCATTCCACCAAGTCAAATATCAAAGAGCTTCCACCAAAGGCGAGCGCTCCCAAACTTTTCAAAGTGTCCACTTGGACCACCGCTATTAGGACCAGGAGTCGGGCTTGCACCAAAAAAGGGCTCTGCATCGTAAATGCTACAAGTCTGGGTGTCGAAGGTACGATAGGTACTCAAAAGAGACACACCCCGGTGTACTCCCAGGAAAACAAGTGCAGACGGCTCCAACTTCTTTTGACGGACGCACTGATCAACACGAAAAAAATGTGTTGAGTAAATGGCACTAGAGAGAATCCTTGTTCCAATGAGAGGAGAGAAGAATTTACACAATCCCATGCCCTCCATTTTCTGGCCTGCCATCCACATTTTCTAAGTCTGACAACTAAAGAGACGGTAGACTGAATGCAAGATTTGATTTATTCCCTAGTGATGAGGATTGGGTCCTTAGGAGATTTTCTCGGACCAAGATTTTGGGTGACAAATTGACTCTACTCTCAGAATTGCAGTCAACACTAAATTTCATATCCTTTAGTTTATATGTACATCAGAGAGAGTCTAGAGAAATAGAGGAATTGGAAGCCTCTTGATTAAGGCTGGGTTGAACTCTAGAATTTTGGATCTCTGAAGCCGAGTCGACTTGATCAGATTAGATCCTGTATTCACATACACAAGGGGGTTAATCCAACTTAGTCATTCTTTTTTGATGCTCGAGGACGAGCATAGTTTAAGTATAGGGGGGTGATGAACCTCAGTTTCATCATCTTTATTTGTCATAATTAACCCCCTTGCTTAAAAGTTTGTCAATAAAACCCTGTTATTGTCTAATAATTAACAGAGTTCTAAATAAATTAAAAATCACAAAAAAATGGCAAAACAAAACTCGTGGTATTTTTAGACTTAAAAATACCCTCAAAAATATTTCGTGTCTTAGTTTGATCTCTTTTCGAGTTTTGGTCAACATGAAACTTGTAGATCTCGTCAAGATCTACAACTTTCATGTTTTGAGTTTTCTCAAATTCGACCAAATAAGCCCTTAAAAATCAAAAATACTCTTGCAATAACCTGATTGGGCCACGTGGCCCAATCTGGGCGAGCCACGTGGCCCGCTCACCTTGGCATACCCGCCTACGATCTGGGCCGTCGGATCTTTCCCTGAGATCCAACGGCCTCCATCTTTCCACGCCGCTCCTTTCTCCCAGCCATTGATCATCTCCCGCTCTTCATCTACACCGCACGTCCCCGCCTCGCTCTTCATGCGCCACGTGTCACCTTCTGGTCCGTCCGATGACGTCTTCACCCAGCCATCACAGCCGTTATCACCTGGGCCAATCTCATCCATCCGATCGACCCCTTGATTTCATCTGAGCCATCCTTTAGCGCCTCGACCTCGACACTACACGTGGCTCTGCTACAGCCCTTTGATCACGTCATCTCGAACTTGATCTGAGCCACTCAACTTGTTATTCATTTTTAGCCGCTCGATCAATTCTCACTTCCCATCCAAACCGCCCGATGGCGCCTCGCTCTCAATCCGCCACGTGGCGCTTCCATCCACCACAGATCACTCCGCCCTCGATCTAATCGGATCCGTCCCTCCGCGCCTTAACCTCCACCGTTGGATCTCCAGATCCGACGGTCAGAAGATCATCGTCAACCTCCCGTCAAACCCCTTCTCTCCCACGATCTCCACTCGCACACCTCTCCCCCTTTCAATTTTCCCATCGACTCCAGCACTCCTCGCATCTCTCCAACCATTGCTGGGTCTTCCCCAGTCTTCCACCATCCTCGCGCACTACTCCACCACTCCAGTCGACGCCCCACTCGCTCCGCAACACCCCTCGAAACCACGTCGTCAACCATCTCCTCCGCCACTTCAATCCTTAAATACGCCGCCACCTCCACTGTTCACGCCGGTCCACCTTTACGCGGGAGGAGGCCCAGCCCTCCTCCGTCTCCCAGTGACAGGGGGAGGCGGAGGATCGAGCGAAGATGACCTCCCTCCCCGGTGATGACCCTTCGCCGTCCACGGCGTCGCTGCGGCGCTCCGCGACCGCCCGAGCTCGCTGGGGAGGCTGCCCAGTATGTTGCGAAGACCCGGAGCTCGCTTAGAGCTCCAGCCCAAGCCCTCCGCTCCGCCGCCGATCAGGTAAGTCCTCTGATCTTTCTTTGATTTTTTTTCTTCGATTTTAATCGATTTAATCAGGCCTCTCCGGCCACCCTTTAGCTCCGATAACCCCTTCAGTAGCTTCACCACACTTCCCCCGTCCTTGCGCTACTCTCGGCTCACCGTCTTCCTCTTCCGTCACACCTCGTCACCTTCGACCCACCTCCTCCGCCCTCGCGGCGGAGGAGCTTCGAGCTCACCGCCCTCTACGCCCGTAGGAGCTCCTCACCTCACTCCCTACACGCACGCACGTTCTTTGCTCGCTTCGGCTATGCGTGATTAACCTTGCAGGTCTCAATCCAATCAATGATCGGAGCTCGGCCGGAGCTGATTTCGTCAACCTCGCGGTTAGCATCCGAGCTCCGCCGAGCGTCGTCAGTTGCTGGTGGATCTTCCCCGAGCTCCGGGCTTCCTCGACGACCTCTTAGGGAGCTTCGGGGAAGATTACAACGATGGAGAAGGAGCGGCGGAGCTGGAGCTCCCTCGCCGGAGCTCAAACCCCGCCACCAGTCGAGGATGAAGATGGAATAGCAGCGACCGTTGGATCATCTCGATCCAACGGTTCAGATTCAGCCACGCCATCATCCCGAGCTTTCTTCAGATGCCGTTGGATGCGTATGATCCAACGGCCATGATCGAGCCACGTCGCCGCCTTCCAGAGCCATTCGATCACCATGATCGAATGGTCCATGCCTTGACACGTGGCGATACCAGAGAGTCCCCGAGCCTTAGCCACCGAGCCAGAGGCTTGGAGCCACCGAGCCTATCCCGAGCCTGCAGGAGCTTCGACCTACTCCGAGCCTCCGCCGAAGCATCTCCGAACCTCCGCTGGTCCCGAGCCAACGTCCGAGCCTAGAAAAGGCGCGTGCCAGGCGCGTGTTTTCTGGGTAATTTGCGGAGGAGCCCTCGAACTTCTCCATATTTGCAGAAAGGTCCCCGCGCGTTTGGGTAAATTACAGGGAAGGACTCGTCTTTATTTTAATTGCGTTTTAGTCCCTCCCAGGGACCTTTTTGTAGTTATCTTTTCATGTTTTATTTCAGTTATGCCCTTGCTTTCTTTGTTGAATATCTTGAGCTCTGTTTATCCGATTTAGATGATTTCAGTTTCATTTTAAAGCTAGTGTGATGCTCTTTCTAATGGCATGCTTGATTACTGTTTTGGACACAATAATTTTGTCATGTATTATTTTGTAGAGATTGTGTCTACTTGAGCCCAATATGATGCCTTTCTTTATATTATTCATCACATCATTTTTTTTTAAGGAACTCGAAACTGACTCGTATTCACTGTTGCTCATTATTTCCTATCTTGGGCATATCATTCACATTGCATCGCATTGCATTCTTTTGCTTGATAAAAAAAAAATGTTTTAAAAAAAAAGTGCATGTTTAATTTGAATTTCATTGTCATGTTGTGTCCATGCATCATTTGACCTATATACTTTATTTCAACACTTGATTAAACACGCTTAAATTCTGATTAATACGAGAGAGGCTCGTGTCCCTGAGTTCGACCTTGGTATCTTACCAAGTAAAAATAAATACGATCATCTCATTTTGATTTCTATACACATATTTAAATGGGATGATCTTTTGATGAGCCCATCTCGGCCCGACTGCTACGACATTATTAAGTGCTAAAAACACTTTATTAGAGGGCCGATTTAGCGACTCATCAGTACCCCGATCTTGGATACCTTCTCAGTCAGCTCCACCATTTGCTTTGGAAACTAGGAGATCCTATTGTCGATGCCGTTCATCCTCTTGTGAATATGATCCGCAAATACTAACTTATCAGCGATTATGCTCATGTTTGGAATCGAATCCTCATCTCTGCAACAGTCTGCTTCCCTCATTTAGATTGAAGTGTGTTGAGGAAATTGGTATACGTCGTACTAGCAATCTACGAGCGGCTTGTCTCAGCCATTTTCTCCAGTACTTTCTAGATGGTTCTAGCACCTCGTGATGTGTAGTTGCCTCTGCAGGAAGCACTCACTAATCCCTGGGTCTCGTAGTTGAGGCCAGAATAGAGTGACTGGACCAAGATGTTGTCATCCATATCATGGCACATACACTTTTGTAGTAAATCTTCAAATCTGTCCCATGCATCATAGAGTGGTTCATTAGGCATCTAAGAGAAAATGGTGATGTGTGTCCTCATTTAATTGGTCTGACTCAAAGGGTGGAACTTTTTTAAGAACAGGTTCTTGAACCAATCATACGTGGTTACTGTCACACCTAAATTCTTCACCCAGTAGTATGCCTTTCCTTTCAAGGCGAAAGGAAGTGCAGTGAAACGAATGTAATCCTGGCTAACCTAGGGATGTCTTAGATACGAGCTTACTAACTCCAAGTACCGTAAAAATTCATAGGGTTCTTTTGCAGCATTACCATGAAATTATGGCAATTGGTTTAAGAAGTGTGATTTCAGTTCATGGTTTATTTCTAGCTCAAGTGCCTGTAAAGAATTTCTCACTCTGTACCGGCAAGGGTTGTATGCTGCTTCCATTGGCAGTTCTCCCCCAGCATTTATTTGTTCTATTTATTCTCTCATTAAAAGTTGTTGCTGCTCAGGTGCAGCCAATCTTGCCAAAATCATTTGCATCGAATCTTTATTTGGTTCATCTTCATGATCTCTTTTCTTGGGAAGCATCTTCTTCCAATTCTCTTCTTCTTATTCACCTTCAGAATGTAAGAAATCAGAGTCAATACAATGAAAAGAGTAATAATAAGAATCATCAAGGTGAGAATCTTCCATGATGTGATTAGGAGATAGAGAGAGAGAGCATGGGTTTGACCTCCCTCAAGAAAGATGAAGGAATCATAAGAAGAGGATTCATGGGAAAGGTTTCCCTGAACCCAAGGTGGTCCAGAGTAAGAGTGTCTCCAAACCTTTGAGATTGGTAAGTTTGTGGTGGTCAGTGGAGGATTCGCAAAGTCCTAACAAAATTGACCACAATCTTTCATTCTCAATTTCAAATGATTTGGAAAAGGGTTACGATTCATGATGTAGTCACAAGTGTGCGGTATTCGATGATTATCTTGAATCTACGTACAAAACAAACACAATGCAAATCCTTGTTTCACCAACTCACACAGTGAAGGCAGCAAGATTTTGACCAATTATTTTGTCAATTTTAATTGGTGATAATTCAAATCTTGTAAATGTTTAAGCGAGTTGTTAGGTGCATGTACTTTCCTACCAACTGGCCCAAATTGTTATAATTAGTTACACCTACTTTCAGTCAATACGGGTGTAAGTACGGATCGTATAACAGCTACCCGTTACTTAAGGACGGAGCCTTACGCAGTGTCCTTTAAACCACCAACTCTGTCAAGGAAATACGGACCGTTTACTAGATACCTATAGATCCTCACTGAGAAGTAGCTAATCACTTTTGTAGAATCAGTACTCAAAATGAAAATTTTTCCATGACTCTATCTAGTGTGTGTATCTCTCTCCTCTCTACATGAAAAATGAGTACAAGGTCAGGGATGCTCTCTCGCAAAAATTCTTGATTTTATGAGTTGATTTAGTAGGCTTTGTTTAGCAGTCCCAATTTTACTTAGGCGATCACTGAAAAATTAGATGAGCACAAATACATGTCTACCGTACAGCCCCAATTTTCTTTAAATCTTAAGTGACTAAACATGAGGGGGAAATTCAGGAAATCTGATACACGTGAAACAATATTGTATGCTCAGATAGAAGACTTACAATGATTCCTCGCAATCTCCATTTGGATTGCAATACAAGAATTGAAAATTATTCTTGATGAATGCAAGCTGATAAAAGTTACACCTAGCAGAAAGTTCTATTGGCCGTGAAGAATTGATTTGAATTTGACTAAGTTGAATGATCTAATGTGCATCTCAATTAATGTGAAGTGTGGTCCTAGGTTCTACGAGCACAAATAATAACATCCTAGAATCTCTAATAGCCATATGTATAGGTCTAACCTACAAGCCACTCAAGTTGGTCCCCGCCCTCACTGGAGAGTGAAACAGTCCACGACACACCACAGAAAAAGTTCTAGATCTTGTTATACAAATGAGAGTCCAAACAGACATTGCTATAAACGATCGATTATTTACACAAATTAAAATTACAGAAAAATCAATCCTAGACTCTTCGCTCTCTCACGACTCAACTCGATCTTAATTTTATATTCGATTTTTCGGGCATCGGTGAAGCTACGTCACTGTTTTTTTGAGAAATCGCTCCACGCACATCAGGTACCTCGGATGAAAAAATAAGAGAGAGAGAGAGTAAGAAAGTGACACAAAAATTAATTTAAAAATAAAACAAGAAAATAAATGCTGAAAAATAAAATAAAGTAAATGTAAAAAATAAAAATAATATGGAAAATATAGAGTGAAGATTCGGAGGTCAGACTACCCGAATGTGTGAAAAACAGAGCACTAATTTTTTTTAGACAAAAATCTAAGCCATTTGCCTCCCAGGCAATAGCGCCATCTGACGAGTCGTGAAATGCCCTACTTAATTTACGTAAATTATCATCTAAATCTGTTGTTTCGTTGTAGGAGGGAATTCGAAATCAGTCAAGAAATATCCACAAGACTTTATTCAATTTTTAATCAGTGTGGTTTTATTTTTATTCTACTTGGGCAAGTCCCATGATCGAACTCAAGGAGGCAAAGGAACAACCTAGAATTATGCATATCAAAGTTCATGCATGGTTTTCGAGACGTTATTTCTTTGTATTTTTAATGCAATTTTGAGATGCAAAATGCAAATATGGCCAATTTTATGGACTAAAATGCAATTTCAATCAAACGATGTCTAAAATTTACGAAACTTGGCTGAGAGTATCTTATGATGAAATGATGCACTATAATTTTTTTGGAATTTTTGGATGCAAGATAAAAAATTATGAATTTATGAATGCAAACAAAGTGAATTTTAATATTTAATTATAATAAATATTAAACCTACTTTTTCAAGGGATAAAATTATCCAAAATCTATCACTAGGTGATTGATTTCAGAAAAATCCTAAACCTAAAAAATACAAGATTTAATACCTATTAAAAATTAAAGATTAAAATCCACAAAATGATTTTTATTGGGTAAACCATGCATGCAAATGAAATTCTTTTTAGGTACGATGTTAAAAAATAACTAATTATGTGATCCATGAATTTTCGGCAATTTCAGAGCTATGGTTAATTTCCTATGAATTTTGAGGCACAATATGGGCAAAATATGCAATTTTCCATGAGAATATAACTAATAATTAACCATAGATGTAAAAATATCACAAACATGTCATATTGTAGAGAATTAATTGTAGAACATCAAGCTATTTTTGAATAATAAAACACTATCATGTAGAGGTTTAAAATAAATGGTCTCAATAGAATATTACAATTAAAAAAGAAAAAGCAGTGGAGGGATTGAAATGTAATTTCCTAAACTACAGGGGGTTAATTGCAAAATTTCTTGGAAGTATGTAAAAAAGCGTGTGCCCTAGGGTGGTAGGGTTCTGGATGGAAATATATGGTCTTCAGTGGGTGTGATCAACAAAAACTACAACAAGTCACGTACGGAGTACGTGACTTCTAGATAGGGCTCTCTGTGCAATATCTAGCAGCTCCAAGGGTGTCGATGAAAGTTCCCCCAATCGCACATGCATATCACATGGGTGGGGGTCTCGGATCTCAAATCTGGCCTAGCGGAGTAGGCGAAGGTGACTGGGGCTTCGTTGATTGGTTGTGGTTGGAGGAAACACCGACGGTCAGCTCGCAGAGGAGGTTCGGATGGCGTCGGAGCAAAGGTGGCAGTGGCTGCAGTCCGGTGAAGCGCAAGTTGGCAGAGCAGTGGAAGAAGTGGGGAGCAGTAGCACGGATCGTTGTCGAGGGTTGTTGCAGATAGAGGAGTACACGGTGGTCGGCGATGAGCGGAGGAGGGATGGACCCCCTGGTGCGTCATTGTCGATGGTGCGATGGACGAGTGGCAACGAATTTGAAGTAGTGTATATGGGTATTGCGATAGTTCACCGGTGTATGACGGTGTGGTGACCGTATGATCGACGGAGCAGAGCAAGGGATTGAGGAGGATGTCGATGAACGTGGAGATCAGAGTGCGGATTTGTGAGAGATGGAAGAGATATTGAAGGTGTAAGAGATAAGGGATACCTGAAGGAGAAGAACTCGATGGCCTAGGTTGGGCCAGAGAGAAGCAGCCTCGTTGGAGGAGAAATGCGACGAGGTTGTAATATGCCTCGAATCCGCCAAAAGAATAGGAGAATCTCGTCAACAGAGTCGAGATGGTCGGGCACTATCACTGCCCTGATGGCTATGTGTTGCTCCTTGTGATTGCTACAATGGCAGATGCTGAGCACTGGGGGCAGTGACATTCTTAAATAGGCGAGGAGGAGGGCCAGTGATGGAAGGTCTGGCAAACGGTGTTGCAATATGGGAAAGGGATCGACGTCTGATTCAGGGATACGTGGGGATTTGATTAGGTGGAATAGGAAGGTGGAGGAAGATGAGGGTGAGAGGGGCGGTGCCACCTGATGGGGAAAGTGGCGGAGGCGGCTGAAGAAGGAAGGTCTCCGTTGATGAAAAAAATCACGGTGACGGTGCATGTAGATGGCGATGGGATCGCGAGCAGCACCAGCCAGAAGGAGAAGGGAGCAGCAGTGGCCTGATCTGGAAGATGGCTGCTAGATTTACGGTGGACCAATTAGGCAAAGAACGCGAATAATGTGGCATGTGGCTTACAGTGGGAAGGGGAGCGGGCAAGCACATGCAGGGCTCGTACGCGAGAGGCACGTGCGCTGCACGTGCGGGATTTTATATTTTTTAAATTTAATTTTTTTAATATTATTATTTAATTTTTTTGGAAAAAAACAAAATTAAATATATAAAAGGTCCAGAAATGGGTGACACATGAGGGCTCCAAGAGCTGCCACGTTTCAACCCTAGAAAAATCGAAAATAAAAGTAGAAAAAAATCAAAAAGAAATAGCAAATGACCTCAGATCAAAAAATTTTCTTCATGAAAGTTTCTCATGTCGATGAGATCTACAACTTTCATGAAAAGACCAAAACCAAAATTGATTATTTGCATAAAAAGATCTTTTTGGGGTATCCCATGTACGTAGAACACCTTGATTTTTTAGTTTAATAAATTTTTGTTATTTTTAAACCAGATGAAAATCTGAAAAAAATATGATAAAATCAAATATAAATATTTACACTTAATCTATTGTTTGTATTTTTTATTAATTAAGAAAAAATAAGAAATACAATAAAATATGAAACGACAATTTTTGTACAAACGGTTAGTGAAGACTCAGACTCAGTTAGTTTCTTTGATTTCAAGCTCATTTTGGATTTGGATTTTTGTGCATTTTAATAAATTTTTTGTGAAATAAAATAAATTAAAGAGAAAAAAGTTCAATTATGTACATAAAATAATAGGTCAGAAACCGATAATATACAAAATGTACAAAAGGGGCCCAAAACCCAACTTTCACATATGAGCTCTGATTTATTTGAACTTAGTCTTATTTTGAAGGTATTTGATTGTACATTAGTTCAAAAGTAAGTAGGATTAAATTGAACACTGGATGAGGAAGATATCGAGGTTTTAGTCTGAGAATCCTGCAATTAGGGGTTCGGGTTTATGGTCAACTTATTTAGGTTAGTGATTTTTTGTATTTTTCATTTATTCTTGTTAGTAATATGAACACAATGGAGGGGGTTTCAGGTCATTTGTAGTTAGCATGAATTAGCTAAAAATCGGGGAAGTTAGGTTATTTTACAAGTTAATTGGATTAGGATTTTTGGCTCCTCATTTTGTGCAATAATGAGGTATAAAATACAATTCTTATTAGTACATACATGAATGCTAATTATACACAATAATGGATAAAATACATATGATTTTGGGGATTTGAGCTTAATTAATATATTTTGGAGTGATGAATATGAGATTCATCATTGATGTACATGTAAATGGTTATAGTGGGGCAATGTATCGAGTAAAGTTTACTTTGTGAATGTAAGAAGTGTTGCACTACCTCATTCTTAGTATTTTTTAATTGCAGACTATTTCTGAATGTTAGTTGTGATTATTGCAATAAATTATAGCTGAGTCACCAGATTCGGATATGGGAGGATCTGAAGTCCCGAAATTGGGGCCGTGACAATAGTACAAGTGGAATGGAGTCGTCCTAAGGTGAAGGACACCTAGATTCAATGAGGAAGGCATGAAAGGAACAGAAGGTCAATATATAGTCAAGGGGACATGACCCACATTGTACATGTATGATGTTCAATATCTTGACATCTTCGAACATGAGGTGGAATTGCAAGCGAATCAAAATCAAAAAACGTGCAAGTACATAGAAGAAATCACACACACCAAACAATAGCCAAAGTAAACTCAAATTCACCAGATTTAACCGATTAAGATCAAATGTATGAGACCAGCCATTTATATTTCTAGTTTTAAGTTATGGATTGCAATCAGTTGTGTTAACATCCTCAAAGTGCAGTCTCCTACGGCGATGAATCACCAAATAAGGTCAAAGGCAAGTGCTTGCAATTTTTATACCATAGGGACAGAATGCATACGCTTAGGGCAAAATTGCAAGGATTGAGGCTCTAACCTTATTGATCAAGCCTCACTCGGTCAACATTGTACATGCATATAATGATGGGGTTTCTCTCTAATGGAAAATATAAATCCATATAGTATTTTGTATCGAGTCAAAATGTCAATTACCAATTCCTTTTTAAAATTTTAATTTTCACCCTTTTGGAATTTTCAATGCAACTATGGTGTGGATCTCTTCCTTTATGATATAAAAATCTCCAACTAGAGGGAGAAGACTACGAAACGCAAACATAGAAAATGATGATGGATGTGCTCATTAAAGAGATTATAGTGCCTCCCAACACTCTCCTTGCTGATGTATGACAAGTAACTAAATTTTGCACTAAATGCAATGTAGGGATAAAAACTATATCCTTTTATAGTAGGTATATTTGTGAGAAAAATCAGATTCATGCTTCTCAATAGAGCAACACCTATTGGATTTTGAAAGGGTATTAGTTTTAGCAAACATACACGTATGCAACCGTACAATATTTAATCTAACCAGTCATATAAAACCATAAAAAATAAAATAAAATGATGAAAACCAAAAACCACGGTAAACTACGACCACCCAATGAAGGACCATCGAATGTCCCTTATTAATATGTTGCTTCTATTGTATCTCGAAAATCCAATGGTCGGTCAAAAATAACCACACTAAAACTAATATGGAATTTATTCTCAACACGGCTAGTTATTTATTTTACTTGGGTAAGTCCCAAGGTCGACACAAGGAGGAAATATGAGGGTCTAGAATCAATTATCTAATAATCTAGATAATTTAGATTTTTAAAAGAAGAATATTTTTTAGTTCTTTTGATTTTACAATTTTTATGGATTTTAGATTTAAAAGATGTAATTAATTTGAACAAATATGATGCATAGATTTTGCAAATATCTTAATGCAAAGAAATATTGCTATGCAATGTGTGAGAATAAAACAAATAAATGTATTTTTTATCTATTTTAAATGATGGAAAAATGATCCAAGATGAATGCTAAGGAAGAAACACATGTGCAAGAAGGGCCAGGTCAAGCAATTGATCAATCCTTAAAAGCCCCCCAGATTAATCTTAGAGAACGATTATTTATTAATAACACATTAGTTTTCCAAATCAATTCCCCAATTTCTAAAATTCAATATCAATGAATAAGTGAGCCCTCATATGACAAATCACTTTCTCAATTTCATATATAGTAAATATGTCTCAAAATAAACATCTTAATGTCAAATATGATAGATCAAGTCAATAGGTCCAAATGACATAAAGATCACTAAAATATGATAAATAATAGCTCAATAAACCATTGAATAAAGTTTAGGGACCAAACTGTAAATCAAATAAATAAATATGTCTGAACTATACCCTTGTAGGTTCCTGGATGCATTCTTGATAGCAAATGGACATCCTTGCAATTTACCCTTCAACAGGGTAATTACCGTGATTCTCTGCAAGCATTAGGGTGTAGACTGTAATTTCCCCAAGTTCATGTGCACGGCGTGCGTGACTGGGCTTCTTTGAAGATCCTGAAAAGCACGAGGGCCGGGGCACACGATGCACCTACGCACGTGAGGCATGGATGGTTCGGGTGGCAGCTAATTCAAGCCTCCACATGGATTGATCTGATGCTTCGGGTTTCACTCGAAGCTGGAGGTTTGGGCAGGCCCGAATCAACATTAGTGATTTAATGGAGGAGATTAGATGGCTAAATTTTGGGCGTGCTACGACAGTCTTAATGAGATCTAGAGTTGGGATCGATGAAAACTATAGGGAATTGTTCTTCTTCCTCCTATATTCAAAGTCCTATGGTTCCTGGAGGAGATCCTCCCTTCGCCTCCGATGAGGGTCCTTCTTTGATGGCTCCGATGTTGTGTTGTTGCAGTCTTCGATGATCAATGGCTCACACAATGTAGTGGGTCGTCGGAGAAGATGTTGAAGATGGGGGACCTACTCTAGGTACCTACAAGCACTGATTGGGCTCGAGCCAAAGTCTCGGCCTTTTGCATCAAGCATAGAGAAGGGGGATGGATATACTCATGTTGTCGTGCAGAAGAAAGGAGCGGGCGATGGAGGATTACAAGGGATAGAATCCAGAGCGAAAGGGGGTCGAAGGTGATGGTGATATTGATTGAGGAATCAAGAGCGTGTGAAGAACAAAAGAAGAATAAAAAGAAAGAAGAAGTAGAAAAGGAGTAAAGGGGGAGAAAGGAAATGTAGATGGGGGATACTTGCAAGTTGGAGTTGCCCGATAGGATTGGAGTAGAAGGGGAGTCCCATTCCAGGTCATAGCCTTAGCGTTTGGTAAAAAAGCACGAGTCTAGGTTGATCTTCAGAGGATGAAGCATCAGCAGAGGGGCTATGGTTCCTCTGGATCGCACCTTTGAGGGTTCATTACCACGAGGATGGATGTTGTCACCATTTAGGCCTCTGGTTCTCTTTTTTCTTGTCCTTGAATCAATGGCGAATGACGGATCAATTTCGATCGGTGGTCAGATTAGTGTCTAAACAGATAGAGGTGTGAGATGAGGCGTAGGGGTTCGATGGGTTCTTCGTTATAGCTGTGGTGGTTAGAGGTGATAGTATTATGGATTCCTTGAGGGGGGATAGAATTGGTTGGAAGGGATGAGGGGATTAGGGATTCTTGGAGGGGGTATAGAATTGGTTGGAAGGGATGAGGGGATTAGGAGGTTGGAAATGGAGATAAAGCTCGATTGGGTTGGTGGAGGTGGCTTCGCCCCCTGAAAGATGGGTTAACGGTTAGAGGAGATAACATATATGGTGGGGATAAGATTAGGAGAGGAGTCAAAGAGGATTTGAGTACTTAGGATTTGGGGCTTGGTCGGAGGTGATTATGAGATGGTGGTCAAAGATCGTGAGAGGGCAGAGAGAGGTGGCACAAGTCGGCGGCGAGAAGAGAAAGAAGAAGAGCAACTATCGTTGGATCCATCGCGATCCAACGATAGGGGATAAAGCATGTGCTAGTCACAAGCATGGGCAAAGGACATGCAACAATGAACGTGTACATTTGGATCAAAGATTATCCAATGACCCAGATGGGAAGATGCTAAACGACAAGGCGTGGTTGACCAGGGGTACAGGTTTGACCAAGACTATGACTAATGCATGAATTGCATAAATAAATAATTTAAAAATAGCAAATAAACTCAAATGCAAAAAATATCGAACATGAAAAATGCTCATCTAAATGTGATATAGAATGTTCATGAAGGACTTGGATGCAAATGGAATGACATGTGCAGGATATGAAATTTTTTGTGATATTTTACGCATATAAAATATCATTTTTTAGTATTTAATGTTTTTATTTTATTTTATTTGAATTAATAATGCATTTAAAAATAAATAATAATGTAAACTAATGCAATAAACTCAAACGTATTTTTTTGGAATTTTTGAGTTAGAAACAATTAGAAAATGTGGAATATATATATATGGGTTGGGTAGACATCTCAAGTCAGAATTTGTCTTTTTCTTTATTTTTATGAATTTTATGAATTTTTATTTTCATGTAATTAGTGAGATTCTGAAATAAAATAAATAAATGAAAAATAAATAAATAAATAAGAGTCAAATATGTACATAAAATAATAGGTCAAAATCAATAAAAAAGTATAATTTACAGTTAGATCCTAAAACCCATATTTCACAAATCAACTCTGATTCTTTTCAATTTAATCTTGATTTTGTAGATATTTGAATGTACATGAATTTAAAAGTGAGTTTATGAAATTGGATATTATATGAGAGATATATTAGTGTTTACGTATTTCTGTCCTGAAATTAGGGTTTGTGTTTATTTCGAATATGTACAAGTTAATACTTTTTAATATTTCTCATTATTTAATATTAGTTATATGTACAGAATGGAGCCGGTATCATGTCAATTGGAGTTAGCATGAAGTACTTAAAAATGCTTGAACTTAGATGAATATTTATAGATGAACATGTATGCAAAATGAAATACTAATTTATGCCAATTATTTACAAGTGCATGATTGTTAATTTATATATATAAACATATGAATGCACCCAATTTCATAGGATGATGCTCTATTTTCAGCTAATTAGAGTGATGAATCACATCAATCCCCTATATTTAAACCTTGCTCGTCTCCAACAAACTAAAAATGAAGAGGTGAAATGAGATTCGGTTCCATATTAAGACCATGAACAAAAGATGAAAATAAAGCTCGACCCGACCTTTGGATTATTAGTTTGGCGGAACTCTTGTGAGAATTGTGGTTTTAAAATCAACAGTCTCTTAGTTTTACATATCCTTGTGCAGGTTCTACTCATAGGTTATTTATATTATCTAGTATATATTAAAAATAGTTTTGGGAATTTTTGAGCTTAATATCTATTTTTAATACCTAAAAACAATTCGACCTGTGCATTATCTTCATTGATTTGTAAATTTAAATACAAAACATAAAAATTAGCTAAAAATATACAAAAATCACAAAAATAGAGAAAAATATTAGAAATACAAAAACAATTTATTTTTTAAAATTTAACTATATTTGTATATATTTGAAATTATAAGACATTATAGAACCTATATATATATATATTATATTACTTATATATACTTATTATTGTTACTTGTAAATACCTTAAATATATATTTAAAACACTAAAAAATAAAAAGGACTATTCTTGTATATATTTCCCTATATATATTTGTTATATATCATATATATTATTTACAATATCTAGTTATACAGAGTATGTACATAATAAGACTCCCTCCATATTAAGTTAGTTTTATATATATAGAAAACATAGTACCCTATAGCGAAGTGCAATATGGAGTATGTACATAATGAGACTCCCTCCCCTATACTTAGTGTATGCTAAGTATAGAAAGGTGCAATGAAGAAGGGAGAGAGGTAGAAGTCACATGCCCCATACGTAGGCACTTGGTCATCCTAAGTATAGAAGAGAGCAAAAATGGGGTGGCCGAGGGCAGGAGGAGAGAAGATGAGGGTAAATAGGGTGGGCATCGATCCCTCCAATACTTAGGCTTTTGCCTAAGTATAGAAGAAGTACAAGGGAACCAATGGGATCTGGAGAGAATGTACTGAAGATCAAGGAGGTTTTTGGTAAACCTTCTTGTAGACAAGTGGTGGGAGGTAATAGGTATGATGTAAAGAAGGAGCGGAAGATTCCCAGCCATCATCGGAGTCATCCTCAAAAGAATAGTGTTGTATGTTAGAGGTTCTCCAACTATTTTTATTTTTTAGTTGTTCACTCAAAATGTGCAAATTCTCTAGGTTAACTAACTGGCCTCGGATGAGGAATATTCTCATGAAGAAGTATCTGTCTGGTCATACCTAATTACTTCCATTCGTCTACCAGACCTTGGAGAAGAATCATCAGAAAGATCTGTATCTATAATTCTATACATAGTCAGTTTTCCAGAACTTGAAGCAAGGAGAGGAGGAGGACCAGAACACTTATTCCCTCCACAATTGACCAGACTTAAGGATGCAGACCCTTTATACCGAGTCTGTGAGGTGTTGGCCATAGGTTCTTCATCAGATGAATCACCTTGTTCATTAATCACCTCTTGTTAGGTCAGTGCACATTTCGGGTATATGATAGTACCATGAGTTGGCTCGGGTGTCAGATCACAGTAATGATCAAGGAACTCTAAAATTTCTATGTCCAAATTTGGAAAATTGGATGTATCTTAGTCAAATTCATTCATCTTGGTGGCAGCGTTGGTAGTATCAATTGCCGGATCCTTAGATGCCTCTCCTTGAATCTGGTCTTGAGTCTATGGTTCCTGAGGAGAGGTTTGATCATGTGGAGTGTTTGATTTTGTGGTCTTCTCTTGGTCACAGTTATCGAGTTTTATTCGGTTGTATCAGGGCTAGGTGTATCCTCAAGATTTTGATCATTTTTATCCTGATTCGGAAATTTATTGACCTGAGTTTCACAATCAATAGTTACTCTTGTAGAGGCTAAGAACGACTTTCCATAAATAATTAGAGACTCGGTCAACTCTCCTCAGTGCTCAGTGTCTAGGACAATGAAGTCTACTCTGTGTTTGACACCTTGGAAATTAATGATGATAGGAACAATTCCTCTCAGTCTTTTTGTGAATGGATCTAGAAAATTAAACGATCACTCTAGTCCTTCTCCTAACTACCCCCATACATGCGCTAACCATAACTTCTCTACTAATGGGTCGTGGTTGAAATCACCACCTGTGCATATCCTCCATAAACCGTCTTCTTCAAATACCCATTAACCAAATGATGTTGCAAGGAGTACATCATTATAAGGGCTAAGGCCCAACCCTTATTCCTCCTCTCATGACAAGAGAAGGAGGAATCGAGGAGGCCACGATGATCTTCGATTTGAAGTTGATCCTTGGCCAACACGACATGTTACAACATATATGACGGTTGTTCAAGCTTCGTGCTATGGTCGAGCATGTAAAGCGATGACTGATGAATATCAATTTCATCATATTTATTCTTTCATTTTGCACTTAAATCCCCTGCTAAATGCAAGTATAGCATTAGTTTGTACAATATAACTCTCAAAAGTTGACAATATATATTGTATAAAATGCTGGTATTTAATTCCAAAATTAAAGAATAAAGGAAAGAAAAAAAAGAATGAAGTGTCAAAGACACTGAATGACCCTAGACCCCGAGACTTAATCATCATGATGACTTGGTTGGCAAGGAATACATTAGGGGGAGATAGGGCGGAGAAATTGTACAGAAAACACTCAACACCATAATTTTTATTCATCAATAATTGCCTATTTGGGCCCTATTTTATTTCCCACTTTTTATACCTCAATTAGTAAAACCCACAACATGAAACTCGTACATAAGAAACAAACAAAAACAAAAAATTGATTTCGCATTAAAATAAGACATAGTGCACTCCGGACACATAGAACGAAGAGCCACAAACAAAATTTTTCGGACTTCTATCTCCTCCATACATACTCAAACTTGACCAAACTCACTTTATTGTTCATAAAATTCAATTATCTATTTAATGAACGTGGTTCTACTTAATTTAGAGTTGATATTCAAAAGTTGGCTTTTGGGTCCCTATTGTGTTGTATACTTTTATAAAATATTCACTATATTCATTCTTTATATTGTTAGCTTCCTTATATTTTTGTATACTTGTAAATATTAGTAAAATATATTTAAAATATAAACATAAAATAAAACCATTAAAATTCATTAAAATAAATAAAGTAATAAAATATATGTAAACTATACCTATATAATACATATGCATATTTATCTAAGCAAATAAATAAAATCAGACAAATACAATAAATATGTAAATGTATAATTAAATAAGTTATAAATATACAAATATGTAGATACAATAATAAATATAAAATATAAACTAAAATAAAATATACCAAATATAACCAAATCTATCTATGTATATACATGTAAATATGAGCACCTAATAAATTAACTTGTAAAAATAAATAAAAACCATAATAAAATACTACAAAATAAGAAAGTTTCTTATGCTTTGACCTAAAAGTAAAAAAATAAATTATTATTTGATATCGATTTAATAAGGGCTTTTTCTCCTTGAAAACCTGGTTGGTCCACGTGGACCAACTAGGAGGTGCGAACTGTTGACCGCCCAGTCAACTATCCAGCCTTCACGCCCCCTTTGTTAGAGGTCGCGAGACCTTTGACTTCCCCCATTTTTTGGCAATGAACCAAGGCTAGAAATGCCTTGGTCCCTTCACCAATGTTGTTCCCTACTTCTTCACACTAGCTTTCTAGATTCCACCAACCATGCTCTTCCCTCACGCAATCCCTATGCCCTTTTTATTTTGCCAAAACCTCCATCTATAAATATTAGCCACCTTCTTATTTTTTTGGTTTTGATCCCCATTTCTTAGCCTTACACCTAGAGGAACCCTCCAGGTGGACCTTTTTTTTACAAGATTCACTCCTTAGCCCTCATCAGTGTGGATAAGGGGTGGATTTGTGGTGGTACAACCTACATCGAGCTCTGCTTCGGCGAGCTTACCATCTGCACCAGGTATGCCTCGCACCCGTGGTCCTTTTTGTGCAGGAGCTTTAACCTGGGAGACCACTTAGAGCACAAATTGAAGGATTATTTGGCTCCCATATCGCCTAAACCTCTTTGACCCCTAGGTCTCTTCACAATGAGGCATGGACCTTCTCAATGGGACCCACAACTACAGAAGGCGTCTAGGAAGCCTTGGAGGTGATTAGTTTGAACGGAGCACATTAGAGCAAGAAGAACTCGATGATCGAAGGTCGGGTAAGAACACCTTCTTCCCCATTCTTCCATCGACCTTCAACGACGTTGGGTCGACTACATGACCCAAATCTAATCTGGGTCATCTAGTTCAAGGTGAAGTATTGTGTATGCTCCGTCGTTGATCGAGCCACGTGGCACAAGGAGAAGCGCCTGATCCCTCGCCTTAAGTGGAGTAAACCACATATACCCCTCTACATCTTTGGTATTTAGAAGTAGGTCTTGTAATTATTAAGTAATGTTTAAAAACTTTTGTATAAATTGCAAGGATCCCTCTCCACTTATTATAAATTACATCTAGGTCATGTGCCATCTCACCTCAAGTAGTTGCCCATGTGAGATGGGTCATTTTGCAGTGATACCCTTGCGAGTTTATTTATTTCTGTTTAGTCCTAGGAATCATAATATGTGTGTAATATTTTGGGGTATTTTTTACATAACACCACAGACTTTATTTTTATAGAAAAATACACCTTCTAGGTTGTTTAATTTATTTCTTGTTCTTCTATTTTTATTAATTAGATCCAGAGCCTTAAAAATTATGGAAAAAATATGTTATATGCATAATCTCATATTCATTCATGCTACATTTTTATTTAGGCATTTAACAAAATTTCCCTATTTATTAAAAATAGAATAGGAGCTAAATATTCTTATTTATTATAATAATACAAAAAATTATAAAACCAACATTGAAAATTCCGAAAATGTTATATAGTGTATATTGGTATATATCATAACTCCAAACCAAATATCACAAAAAAATATAAAAGAAAAACACTAAAATTGGTGAATAAAAAATCAGTAAAAACTATATAAAAATACAAAAGATAGTTTTTTGTTCTATATTTTTATTTATATTATCTAGTATATATAAAAAATAGTTTTGGGAATTTTCGAGCTTAATATTTATTTTTAATAACCAAAAACAATTCAACCTATTCATTATCTTCATTAATTTGTAAATTTAAATACAAAACATAAAAATTAGCTAAAAATATACAAAAATCACAAAAATAGAGAAAAATATTAGAAACATAAAAACATTTTATTTTGTAAAATTTGACTACATTGTATATATTTGAAATTATAAGACCTTATTGAACCTATATATATACTATATTACTTATATATACTTATTATTGTTACTTATAAATACCTTAAATATATATTTAAAACATTAAAAAATAAAAAGGACTATTCTTGTATATATTTTCCTATATATATTTATTATATATCATATATACTATTTATAATATCTAGTTATACGGAGTGTGTACATAATGAGACTCCCTCTATATTAAGTTAGTTTTATATATAGAGAACATAGTACCATATAGCCAAGTGCAATACGGAGTTTGTACATAATGAGACTCCCTCCCCTATACTTAGTATATGCTAAGTATAGAAAGGTGCAATGAAGAAGGGAGAGAGGTAGAAGTCACCTGCCCCCATACTTAGGCACTTGGTCGGCCTAAGTATAGAAGAGAGCAAAAATGGGGTGGTCGAGGGCAAGAGGAGAGACGAAGAGTGCAAATAGGGTGGGCATCGATCCCTCCAATACTTAGGCTTTTGCCCAAGTATAGAAGAAGTACAAGGGAACAAATGGGATCTGGAAAGAATGTACAGATGATCAAGGAGGTTTTTGGCAAACCTTCTTGCGGACATGTGGTGGGAGGTAATAGGAATCATGTGAAGAAGGAGCTGAAGATTCTCAGCCATCATCGGAGTCATCCTCAAAAGAATAGTGTTGTATGATAGAGGTTCTCCAACTATTTTTACTTTTTAGTTGTTCACTCAAAATGTGCATACTCTCAAGGTTAACTAACTGACCTTGGATGAGGAATATTCTCGTGAAGAAGTATCCATTCAGTCATACCTGATTACTTCCATTCGTCTACCGCACCTTGGAGAAGAATCAACAGAAAAATCTGTGTCTATAGTTCTATACTTAGTCAGTTTGCTAGAACCTGAAGCAAGGAGAGGAGGAGGACCAGAGCACTTCTTCCCTCCACAATTAACCATACATAAGGATGCAGACCCTTTATACTGAGTCTGTGAGGTGTTGGCCATAGGTTCTTCACTATATGAATCACCTTGTTCATTAATCACCTCTTGTAAGGTCAGTGCACATTTCAGGTATATGTAGTACTATGAGTTGGCTCAGGTGTCAGATCACAGTAATTATCAAGGAACTCTAAAATTGCTATGTCTAAATTTGGAAAATTGGATGTATCTAAGTCAAATTCATTCACCTTGGTGGCAGCATTGGTAGTCTCAATTGCCGGATCCTTAGATGCCTCTCCTTGAGTCTTGTATTGAGTCTATGGTTCCTGAGGAGAGGTTTGATCATGTGGAGTGTTTGATTTTGTGGTCTTCTCTTGGTCACAGTTGTCGAGTTTTTATTCAGTTGTCTCAGGGCTAGGTGTATCCTCAAGATTTTGATCTTTTTTGTCCTGATTCAAAAATTTATTAAGCTAGGTTTCACAATAAATAGTTGCTCTTGTAGAGGCTAAGAATGACTTTCCAAAAATAATCAGAGTCTCAGTCAACTCTCCTCGGTGCTCAATGTCTAGGACAATGAAGTCTACTCTGTGTTTGACACCTTGAAAATTCATGACGATAGGAACAATTCCTCTCAGTCTTTTTGTGAATGGATCTAGAAATTGAACGTCACTCCAGTCTTTTTATGTGGTCTGAGTTTGAGTTGGTCAAACACTGACTTCAGGAGTATGTTTAGGGTGGAGTCGTCATCTATCAAAATAAGAGAAAACTTGGTAACCTCAATTTCAAAATTAACCATGTTTAAGCGCTTAAGTTTTCGGCTCTTGTTTTTCCAGGTCATCACCATTGAACTGACCACAGTTATTAAATTAAATTCAGTTCTAGATTGCTTCTTGCCCATCTTCTTAGGTGATAATCGACTCCTCACGATTCTTTAAAGATCATGTACGTACTATATGGCCTTGATTAATGGAATCTCTAAGATCATGCTTTTATAGAATGTTTACATTTCAATGTTGTCCAATTTTATTGATTTTTCTAATTTTTTGTGTTTTTGATAGAGTTAGTGGAATATCAGTGGGTTGGTCAGTGGTCTCGGATGCATGTGTCATTTGAATATGAATATTTTACACATAATGTGTGTTAGGTTTGCTTTGTTTGGCTTTCATGTTTCCATGGTTGTTAATCATTTCCCCTCTAACAGCTCCGCAGTGCGGCTTTCATGTTTCCATGGTTGTTTTATCAATTCCGCTTCTGCGTCTCTGATTTCAACATGGTACCAAAGCAGGTCGTCTCTGATCGCAAACGCGGAGCTGTTAGAGCTATGTTTCAGTTAGATGTCAACAATGCATTTCTATATGGTGAGCTTGACGAAGAAGTCTACATGATACAACCCCTAGGTTACGAAGTTGAGGGAGAGTATGTATGCCGACTTCATAAAGCCATCTACGGACTAAAGCAGAGTCCAAGAGCTTGGTTTGATAGACTGAGTTCAGAGATTGGCACCATGGGCTTTCAGAGGACTACGTCTGATTATTCGATCTTTATCAGGAAACGACAGACTGGTATTGTTATTCTTGTTGTATATGTAGACGATATGATTATTACTGGAGACGATGACCAAGGAATACTAGAAACAAAGGCTTTCTTGCAGAAAGTATTCGTCACCAAGGATCTTGGACAACTTCGCTATTTTCTAGGCATAGAAGCCATACGTACTAAGAAAGGCTTACATATGTCGCAAAGGAAATATTGCCTTGACATACTAGCTGAGTCTAGTCTACTCGGGTGCAAACCCTCAGGAATTCCAGCAGAGCCTAGAAAACACTCTACATCCAATGATCCTCTTTTTTAAGACACTACATGATATAGGAGCTTAGTTGGCAAACTTCTATATCTTACAGTCACTAGACCTGATATATCTTATGCTGTTAACAGAGCCAGCCAATATATGGAGAAACCATGCTACAGCCATTGGCAAGATGTACTTCAAATACTTTGTTACCTAAAAGACTCGCCAGGACGAGAAACTTTCTATGGAGCAAATGGTCACACAAATCTGATTGCATATGCTGACGCGGATTATGCAAGCTCTCCTGAAGACCGTCGATCTACAACTGGATATGCTATGATGGTCGGAGGAAACCTGGTAAGTTGGAGAAGCAAGAAACAAGCAGTTGTTTCAAGATCTAGTGCTGAAGTTGAATATAGAGCAATGGCTCAGGCTACGTGTGAGATCACATGGCTGCTCACTTTTCTACAAGAAATAAATGCTGCTACATCTACTCCTATTCCCGTGTACTGTGACAACAAATCAGCTTCCTACATTGCTACCAATCCTGTGTTCCATGAAAGAACCAAACATATTGTGATTGATTGTCACTTTATCAGAGATGCTGTACAAGGAGGGAAGATAACCACGCCGCACATTTCAACAGATCTTCAACTTGATGATATCTTTACTAAGGCAGTTACTAAGAAGCGGCTTTCCTGGATAACTTCCAAGTTGGGCATGACTGATGAATATGCTCCAACTTGAGGGGGAGTGTTAGAGATTATAGTATATGATTGTTGCTCTATTTCCTTATGCATTATTTCCTTATGCACCTCTGTTTCCTTTTATACTATTTCCCTTTGTAACCCCACAGGGGTATTTGTGTAAGCTCTCTCCTAAGCACCTTAGGGTTTAGTCCTATATAAGGACCCCTAGACCTCACAGAATAAACACACAATATTCTTCTCCTATTATTTCCACATTAACCATTTGGATGACATCATTAAGTTTATCGTTAAGGCATCATAGATTTATCACCATAATATAAATTTTTACCCCTCTAGCTCAAATATTTCATTTTTAGTAATTTAAAAGTAAATCATATTAACAATTAACCTTTTGTAAGTAATTAACACTAATTATTATATATAAATAAAAACTTTATTGAACCCTTAACATTATGTGTTTCTTTATGTTAAAAATAAATTAAAAATGGTTTAATATTGTATATATTCTATTTAACATTATTTATAAATTAAAAATACAAAAAATAATAAAAGAAAATAAAACAAGTATACATACATAAATATTATTATGTATATATGATGTATTTTCAATTTGATTCTACATGAAAGTTGTAGATCTCAAAAAGATATGAAACTTTCATGTGGAATGTTTTTCCTAATTCAACCAATAATTATTTCTTTTAGATTTTTCATTGATTTATTCATTTTCCATTTATTTGTTTGGGCCACGTGGCCCAACTAGATCCTTCCACTGGTCACTTTTTTTAATCCAATTGCTCCTAATCTAGGCCATCTGATCATTTTGATGAGATGGCTAGGATCTTTCCATTCCCGCCTCTATCGTGGTCGTTGGATCTTTTGATCAAGGTACTTTAGACCACCCACTTGTGCCCTTCGCTCCACCATCCTATCACCATCAGACGGTTGGGGGATCATCCCCAACCTCCAGCCCTCATTCTCAAGAAACGTGAGTGAAGCAACTGCCCATCTTCTCCTATTTTCTCCAATACATTCACCCATCCTCTTCCTTTGATTCCACCACCAAGTCCTTCTACTAACTACCCCCATACATGCGCTAACCCTAACTTCTCTACTAACGGGCCATGGTTTAAACCGCCACCTGTGCATGACCTCTACAAACCATCTTCTTCAAATACCCATTAACCAAACGATGTTGCAAGGAGTACATCATTACAAGGGAAAAGGACCAACCCTTATTCCTTCTCTCATGACAAGAGAGGGAGGAATCGAGGAGGCCACGATGATCTTCGATTTGGAGTTGAGACATGGCTAACACGACATGTTACAACATCTCCGACGGTTGTTCAAGCTTCGTGCTATGGCTTAGTATGTAAAGCGATTACTAATTAATATCAAGTTCATCATCTTTATTCTTTCATTTATACTTAAATCCCCTGCTAAATGGATGTATAGCCTTAGTCTGCTCAAAATATTGCTCAAAAACTGATAACATATATTGTATAAAATATTGGTATTTAATTCCAAAATTAAAGAATAAAGGAAAGAAAAGAAAAAAAGAATGAAGTGTCCAAGACAATGATTGACCCTAGACCCCGAGACTTAATCATCATGATGACTTGGTCGACAAGGAATAGAGTAGGGGGCTATAGGGCAGAGAAATTGTACATAAAACACTGAAAACCATAATTTTTATTCATCAATAAGAGCCTATTTTGGACCTATTTTAATTCCCACTTTTTATACATCAATTAGTAAAACCCACAACATGCAACTTGTACATAAAAAGCAAAGAAAAACACAAAATTGATTTCACATTAAAATAAGACATAGTGCACTCGGGACACACAGAACGAAGAGCCACGAACAAAATTTTTCAGACGTCTATCTCCTCCATACATACTCAAACTTGACCAAAATCACTTTATTGTTCATAAAATTCAATTATCTATTTAATGAAGGTGGTTCCACTTAATTTAGAGTTGAGATTCAGAAGTTGTCTTTTGGGTCCCTATTAAATTGTATACTTGTATATAATATTCACTATATTCATTCTTTATATTGTTAGCTTCCTTATATTTTTGTATATTGTAAATATTAGTAAAATATATTTAAAATATAAACATAAAATAAAACCATTAAATTTCATTAAAATAAATAAAGTAATAAAATATAGGTAAACTATACCAATATAATACATATGCATATTTATCTAAGCAAATAAATAAAATTAGACAAATACAATAAAATATGTAAATGTGTAATTAAAAAAGTTATAAATATACAAATACAAAAATACAATAATACATTATAAAATATAAACTATAATAAAATATACCAACTGCAAATAAATCTATCAATGTATATATATATGTAAATATGAGCACCTAATGAACTAACTTGTAAAAGTAAATAAAAATCATAATAAATACTACATAAAATAAGAAACATTTCTTATGCTTTGACATAAAAGTAAAAAATTAAATTATTATTTGATATCGATTTAATAAGGGCTTTTTCTTCTTGAATTTCCTAGGGTGGTCCACGTGGACCAACTAGGAGGTGCGGACTGTTGACCACCAAGTCAATTGTCCAACATTCATGCCCCCTTTGTCAAAGGTCGTGAGACCTTTGAATTCCCCCATTTTTTGGCCATAAACCAAGGCTCGAAATGCCTTGGTCCCTTCACCAATGTTGTTCCCCACTTCTTGACGCTAGCTTTCTAGCTTCCACTAACCATGCTCTTCCCTCACGCAATCCCTATGCCCTTTTTATTTTGCCAAAATCTCCACCTATAAATATTAGCCACCTTCTTATTTTTTTGGTTTTGATCCCCATTTCTTAGCCTAACCCAAAGTGGAACCCTCCAGGTGGAGCTTTTTGTGACAAGAGTCACTCCTTAGCCCTCATCAACGTGGATAAGGGGTGGATTTGTGCTGGTACAAGCTCCGTCGAGCTCTGGTTCGGCGAGCTTCCCATCTACACCAGGTACGCCATCGCACCCGTGGTCCTTTTTGTGTTGGAGCTTTAACCTGGGAGACCACTTAGAGCACAAATTGAAGGATTATTTTGCTCCCATGTCGCCTAAACCTCTTTGACCCCCATGTCTCTTCACAGTGAGGCCTGGACCTTCTCAATGGGACCAGCAACTGCAGAAGACGTGTAGGAAGCCTTGGAGGCGATTAGTGTGAATGGGTCACGTCAGAGAAGGAAGAACTCGACGATCGAATGTCAGGGAAGAATACCTTCTTCCCCATTCTTCCATCGGCCTTCAACGACGTTGGATCAACTACACGACCCAGATCTAATCTGGGTCATCTAGTTCAAGGTGAAGTGTTGTGTGCGCTTCATCATTGATCGAGCCACGTGGCACAAGGAGAAGTGCCCGATCCCTCGCCTTAAGTGGAGTAAACCAGATATGCCCCTCCACATTTTTGGTATTTAGAAGTAGGTCTTGTAATTATTAAGTAATGTTTAAAAACTTTTGTATAAATTGCAAGGATCCCACTTCACTTATTGTAAATTACATCTAGGTCATGTGCCAGCTCGCCTCAAGTGGCCGCCCATGTGAGATGGGTAATTTTGCAGCAATACCCTTGCAAGTTTATTTATTTCTGTTTAGTCCTAAGAATCATAACATGTGTGTAATATTTTGGGGTATTTTTTACATAATACCACAGACATTATTGTTATTGCAAAATAAACTTTCCAGGTTGTTTAATTTATTTCTTGTTCTTCTATTTTTATTAATTAGATTTAGAGCCTTAAAAATATTGGAAAACATATGTTATATGCATAATTTGATATTCATTCATGCTACATTTTTATTTAGGTATGTAACAAAATTTTCCTATTTATTAAAATTAGAATAGGAGCTAAATATTCCTTATTTATTATAATAATACAAAAAATTATAAAACCAACTTTCAAAATTCCAAAATGTTATATCGTGTATATTGGTATTTATTATAACTCCAAACCAAAAATCACAAAAAATTATAAAAGAAAAATATTAAAATTAGTAAATAAAAAATCACTAAAAAATACATAAAAATCCAAAAGGTAGTTTCCACTTGTATATTTTTATTTATATTATCTATTATATATTAAAAAGTGTTTTGGGAATTGTTGAGATTAATATCTATTTTTAATACCCAAAAACAATTCGACCTATCATTATCTTCATTGATTTGTAAATTTAAATACACGACATAAAAATTAACTAAAAATATACAAAAATCACAAAAATAGAGAAAAATATTAGAATCATAAAAACATTTTATTTTGTAAAATTAGACTATATTTAAATATATTTAAAATTATAAGACCTTATAGAACCAATATATACTATATTACTTATATATACTTATTATTGTTTCTTGTAAATACCTTAAATATATATTTAAAACATTAAAAAATAAAAAGGTCTATTCTTGTATATATTTCCCTATATATATTTAATATATATGATATATATTATTTATAATATCCATATTATTCGTAAGACTAGATATATATACACATTACATCTTTAAAACAAAAATGAAACTAAAAATTTGGAAAATTTTTAAAAAGAAAATAAAAAACCTAAAAATATAAAAATATAAAAATAAAACAATTAAAAATCCATAAAACATAAATATAACTAAAACCCACAAAATTCTAAAAAAGTAGAAAAGGTTTAAAAATAATTTTTACTGGTTTTTATTAATTAATAATAATTATACCTATCTAGTTTGTTCTCTGTGGTTTGACCCCAACATTTTATCACTATACACATATTTGTAGTTTATAATAAATTTCACCCCACATCTTATTCATTGTTTATTCGTTATTCTAGGTTAATTGTTGATGAGCTGATTGATTAATGTGTTGAGTGACGAGAGAAGGTCGCCATAGTATTTGCCAGATCCGACTTGATGGACACCATAGGCTCCTTAAAGGACGAATGTTTAACACCTCTCATCAATCCTCTCTATAAAATTGAGTCGTTGTCATGGAGCAACGTAGGATAGGATTGTATATATTTTTGCAAATATCTTTATTTTCTATCTTTTATAAATAACTGTTTAACTTCTCTGATCTAATTTCTTTGGCTTTCTTATGAGGGCCTACTATGCGAGGATGACTTTCTAGGAGGTCGAAGTATCCAAGCAGAGTGGAGACCGGTTTTCATCGCTGAGCCGGTAGGAGAGAGCAAGGAAGAGACAAGGAAATAATTCCGAACAACTTAGCTTAATGGAGAATGTTTGTTTTTATTTGTGTGTGAGAGAGGCTCTTTTATTTTGTATTATTAATTTGTAACAATATATGTACAAGGACATTTGGATACTCAGACTATTCGGGCCTATTTTATAAAGTGTTTGTTCACTTAGAGGCCCATTTGATTTTATTATGTTTTCATCGCCTTTTGTCATCCCTATTTTTACACTTATTTCTAATTGTTTTCCATGTTTTGTGTTTTCCGCCTTTATTTCAATTGTTTTATGTGAATGAACCCTTAAATTTTAGGACTTACTTGATTTAGTGATCTACGTCCAAATCGCTAATATTTGCATGTGCATATGGTCTCTGATACATTTGGACTTAGATCAAAAGAAATTGGTTCTTCACGCTAACAACAATTCTTGCTTGGGGTGATTTCACAAGCTTATATATCATATAGTGTGATTTCAATTATGTCTTGCATCCTACATGGAGAGAGCTGGGAAGCACTGTGAGTCTTCTATCCGAGCATACATCATTTTGACACAAGGGTGAGATTTCCATCCTTATGTTGCCTTACATTGATTTTCAACAATCACCCTTTATTTTTACTTACTTAGAATTTTAAAGAAAATACAAAAAAATCATTGGGCGAATTATTTTGTAAAACACTCAAAAAGTGAAAACGTAAAAAATAAAAAGGGATTATTTAATAAACTTTGACCAAAAAAATGCATAACGAACGTTCATTGTATTGGGATCATCAAGACCACATTGTTTTCAAGTATACTCTAGACAGATTGAGGAACAACCATTGGAAAATAGAGCCAAAATCACAGCCTAGGTGTTGCCTTGTTATTGACTAGATTCACAAAGTATTGGTACTTCTATCGTACGTGGGCAAGTAGGCATTTGTCTGCTTGTAGACTTAGTCTGAAGTATTGATCTTAGGCCATCCCCTCACGGGGGAGTCTCTCTCATTGTTCCATGCCTGAGTAACCTGCTAGGGGGAAGTATTGGTTTCGCCTATTGGCTTCCTCCTCTATTCTTGGCTAAGTAGTGGATCTAGACCCAATAGCAAGGGTTCTCTTAAAAAGTACATGCTACAAGTTATGAATGAAGTGGGAAATACATGATACTCATATGGCAGTACTCACTCTCCTATAGGTCTAGCCTTTAACCACTTTATATAAGATTGCATGATAACAAAATAAAATTAAAAAGATAAAAATAGACAAACTCTTGGTTTCACTTGACATGAGTTGGTGAATCTGATTGCTTTGTGTTTGTTTGAATTAGTTTTAGGTCAGAGATCATGTCCACACACTTGCATCCTTTTTCAATTCATCTGTTTTCTTTTTTTTTATTTTGCTAACTTTTAGCCTTCCTCCATTCTTCTCTTCATTTCATCCATTGTTTATCATCGTATTCCATTCCTCATTTACTTCGCTTCTTTCTCCAGATGTAGACTAATGGATGGCTTAGTCTGGGCCCCATAAATACCTACATCAATTCAATGGACTCAACATCTTCAATAATTTCAGACGATTTCCGAGAACCTAGTGCGGACTTTACGAACTGATCTTCAGACTCCTTGTTTTCTTCTCGAATAAACTGAGATCACTCTTGTCCAGACATCCGTCCCTTATGGACGTACATAGATTTATCTTCAGATTTAATGCTCCATTCACATTTATCTAGAATTGACCTTATTCCATATCCATCTTTCCATCTAGTACGAAAGACTGTTAGTCTGAATGGGATGATTTTGAATGTGCATATCAACAGCCGAATCTGGATCTCATGCAAATCATTTCCTCTGAGTCTGATTTAGAGATGGCTCATCAGGGAAAAGGGAAGGGACCACAACAACCAAATCAAGGTCCACAACCAGATCAGAATGTCATGAATGCATAGTTGCTCGCATCCATACAGTCCATTCAGTAGTAGTTGATAGATCAGGCCCTCACCCAGATCGGCTTCCAGGACATGCTTAATGATATTAGGAGAGATAGAGAGAACAAAAGGAGGAGGAGGAGGAAATGATGATAACAAGGAGATGGACCCTGTGGAGTGGTGGACAAACCAAGAAAAGAGGCTCATAAGCCTACGCTTAAGGAGACATATAATCTTGGCTCTATCTAGATGATCGAGTGAATACAAATTCCTATAGTTTAAAACACTTCGAGATGAAGCCCCAATTCTTGTCTCTTCTTCCCTCTTTCCTTGGGAACATAAATGAAAAGTTGTATATCCATCTCTAACAATTTTCCTACATCTGAAACCCCACTTACTACCAAAACATCCCATTTGGTGTAGTCAAAATGATGGTTTTGCCATTCAACCTTTAGGATAAGGCTCAATATTGGATTAATCATTTAGGCAAAGTCATGATGACTTGGGAGGAACTAAAGTCTGTATTCCTCCACAAATTCTACTCTTTTGGTTTTCTTAATCAGATGCATCAAAGTATTTCCAACTACTCCTCAGAACAGCACGAGTCCATTCATGATGCCTATAAGAGGTTCAAAGATTTAAAAGAGAAGTGCCCCCACCATGATATTCCTCGGACCAGCTTTGTCCAACATTTCTTCAAGGGTCTCACACAATAAATCCAGAGGCTTATCGATGTCGCATGTGGCAGATCTCATTTCAAAAACGGTGAAGATGTGGCTAGGTAGATCTTTGAAGAAATGGTCGAAGGAGAGGTCGCATCATCCTCATCATGTGCATATCAGCGCCAGCCACAGATCCACCACAAACCCATCAATATGACGACATCACATGAGTAGGACATGGATGAGAGCTCCATCCTCAGCATCATCGGGAGCCATCTATCTAAGGTAGATATTATTAAGAAGCGATCACATGATCTCGAGAAACAGTTTGTTATCGAACAGAGAACCCAACACCTAAACAAGCTGGATCAGATCAGCAAGTAGTTGGAGTTGTTGGTTAGCACTATCAGTGTCGTCCAGTTTGCGAGACCGGCAGTCACAACTCCTGCTAAGTCGAATGAACCGTCATCGCCACAGCTACCTCAGTTGAGTTCAAGGCAGCCTCAGGGCTAGCACATATACTACATACATGCTCATGACCAAGCACTACAACAGCCATCACAACAACTTGTCATCTACTAGCCCGAGCCTCACCCCCCATCTGTGATCCTTTTTTCCCTCCACAACCACAAATCTAAGAAGTGAACAACATCTAGCTTAACTATGCATGACTGGACCATCCAGACGGACATCAGCAGGGACAGCCCTCTGCATCAATTGTACCACCAACCGTCGGATGGGAAGTTTGTCCAAAACCACTAGCCTCTGTTGCATTAGTCTCCACATTATCAGAATACTTGGAGACAGAATCATTCATTCTTGCAGTCGGTGTACCACATATACCAGTCGTATTCCAATTATGTGGCTACTCAGCACCAACAATATCCTCCTCCTCAACATTACCAACAACATTCTCCTTTTCAATATAATTCATAGTATTCCCATTAGCAGCATCAGCACTATTACTCCCAACGTGGCCAGCACGCTGAATCCGAAGCCTCTCCAGTGAACCCAATACTTGATTGTCTGGATCAACGAGCCAAAATATTGATGAACTCACTGCCACCAAAACTCTCATTCCAACGCAGATCGAGGCCAAACCCAATAACTTCAAGCGAAAAGAGTAGGTAGTTTATGATATTCCATACAAACCCATAGAGTTAGGCATTTCAGATTTTGTGTTGTCTCATGTAGTGACTCTCAAGAGTGCATGACATTGCAGCCATCTGCTGCACAAAAGGGGAAGAATAAAGCGACTTCAAGCAAGTCGTCTTTTCCATCACCTAGACCAGTAGCACAGCCGGGTGAGGAAGAAGATGAGGGAGGAGCAACACCAGACCACCACCACCATCAACAATAATTACAAAAAAAATCAGCAAAATGAAAATCTCCAAAACTACAATAAGTGCCAAAGCCAAGCATATTCATCCCAAGAGAACCAAGCACTAGCTGAAGCTCCAGAGTCGACCAGCAAAGCCCAAGATCTTGTAGATTTGTTTTCACTTACTTTGAATGAACGCTCTTCCTCTAGCCTATCATTTGTAAATGATGATGTCAATAAGTACAATGTATTTCCTTCTGTGAATATTCCTATTCCAGATCTAATCGTAAATTCCAAAAATCGAAAAATTTAAAAATACATTATCCAACCCAAATGTTGTGGAAATTATTGAAAATCTTGTTTTAAGTATGTCATTGATGAAGGACATGGAATACATGCTAGTTATGAAGAAAGGTCTTAAAAAAACATGTACCTATAAGCATCATAGTCACAATAACATATGCAATCGAAGATAAAAACACATCTTAACCATGGCCACTATAAATTCTATTAGTGATATCTCGCAAAAGAAGAAGGACAAGTGAGAAGATGTCAAATTTTTTATCAGATTTTTGAGAGAACACTACTTAATATTGGTTCCTCTATAAACCTCATGTACTCCTCACTGCTTCAAGAATTTGGGTTGAGTCAGCTTAAACCCACTCGTATGATCCTTCAGTTTGCGGATCAATCCATTAAGCAGTCCAGAGGTTTGTCAGTGGACATTATTGTGACTGTGCAGGATATATGCTTCCCAGTGGACGTTGTCGTCTTGGATATAGATTCTCCTGCACCATTTCTTCATACTCCTATTATTCTTGGTTGATCATTCCTTCAAACTACCGAAGTAATCATTGACTACACGTCTGGAAAGATTACATTTCATTCCTACATTGATCGAGTTACAATGGACATGATCGTTAAGACAAAAGCTGCATCCAAAGAAGGGAAGAAGAATCAACATTTGAATATCGTGACATTATTGATATCAGTGATCAACAACTTTCCCTGAATATTGTTCTGACATAAGAAATCCTCTCTCTAGTTGAGGACCTGGAAAGAACAGGCAGCCCCTGCTCCTTTGTAAATTGGGAGATAAACCTTTTTGAATAAGATTCATGCCAAACCGAACATAAAGAATTTATTGCAGAAATGTTCGGTACATTTTTAACTTAGCCAATAGTGACAAAGGTGGGTAGCACCTCATTTTTTTTAGCAAAGCATTCACCAACCAGCACAATTTGATGATGGGAGGGTATAATAAGGCTCATGTTTGGATATATCTTAATTGACAAATGAGCTTTATTACATAAAGTTTGATGCATTATGTGCAAAATCCTGGGAATTGAAGAAACAGTGCCATCTGATAAATCGTAAAATCACCTCTTTAATAATGTTGTATTATCATAGTACAAGAGGCGATTTTTGATCTGAACAAAATCGACCACAAGTTTGATATGTGATGATAAATTTTTAATTGGCAAGCATACCAAGGTCGAACACAGGGACACGAGCTTCCTCGTCGATTTATCAAAAATTAATGATTAAGAATGAATGATAACTTTCAAGGACCTAGGTCTTCTTTAAACAGATAGAATGATATATGCATCACAAAAATAAAGCTGAAGCAAACCATGACATATAATATTTATAAAATGATGCATGAAATCAATGATGCAAATAATGATGCAAGACAATTATGCAAGGAGAATGATACATACCAATTCTGCATACAGAAAGAGAAATTAATGGCATGCAATTTTTATTTTAATTTTATGCAAAGTAAATGTTCTAATATGTTATGCATGGGTGTGAATGAACACATGTAGTTTTTATTTGGTTTTTAAAAAAATAAATGTTATGTCATATGCTAACCAATGCAATACAAGCTAATAGAATGAAATGCAAGCTATTATCCCCTTAAAACGATCAATTGAGGTATAAAATTCATTAGTTGCATTTAAATGAGGAGCAAATGACAATAAATCATTTAAAATATTAAAATTTAGCTTATGGAATGAAATGTCAAATCAAAGAATAAAATATGCCATGATGTAGAGCAAAAAAGTAGCAATAAAATGAAACTGAAATCATTTAATTTGAAGATCATATGCTCAAGTTATGAATGAAAGAGTCCAGGGGCATATTTGTATTAAAAACATGAAGAAGAAAAGATAAAATATGCATTTAGGTCCTTTAGAGGGGCATAAATGTAATATTCAAAAATTATTCGGGCCTCTATGTAAATTTCCCAAGTGCGCATGTGAGGCACGCATGCATGGAAGGACCTTTCTACGATTATGAGAACTTGGCATGGCTTAAATGCAAATTACCCAACACACATGTCTATTGCACACATGCGGGCTATGTTCGAGAGGCGGGCGAGGGTCGATATAGGTTCCTCGAGCCATGTGTCAGACTGTGGTGCCTCGGAGGTGGCTCGACTCCACTAAGCCTTGTTGCTCTGGCAAGGATGACGTGGTTGTGTCTACACCGTTGGATGGCCGGTGACGAGGCACCATCTGATGGTAACTACTCTTCCTAGACGTCTTCCTCTGTCGCAAAGATGGGTGGTGACGTTGGACCTCCTATAAAGGGCTATTTCCTCCTCCTTCCTCCTCTACGAAGTATGAAGGTCATTGAAGCTTCCAGGACATCATGCGAAGGAGCTGGTGGGTCGAGGCGGAGTTGGCGGGTACTGGCAGTGAAAGATCGCCAAAGAAGGAGCTCTAAAATGAAGCTCCTCTGATACGTCTGACCAATGATGAAATGACCTCCATGGGGTTAGCTGCAACTATATCTGAGGCTTATTGAGGTGAATGGCAGGCTTAGGGGTGAAGCAGGTGGAGTCCGAAGCGAGATATCTTCCGCCTTCGGCGGAGGAGATGGCCTGGAGTCGATGGGGATTGTGGTGGAAGGAGATGGTGAACAGGGCGGTAGGCGAAGATGGGTGAAGTGTGGCGAAGGTGGTGGTGTGGCGAGTCAATGATAGGACGAAGTATGTGTGGCCGGAAACATAGGAGAAACCAGAGAAAAAGAATGAAGAGGATCATACCTAGTCAGAGGAGGTAGCCGGTGGAGGTTGCTTCCTGGGCAAAGCTCCGGAGTAGCTTGGGGTCGTTGCTCAACATGCTCGGTCGGAGCACAGAGCACAACGACAATGGAGGGGTAATGACTTGGCTGGGGGGCCAAGGGTCACACCAAGGCAGAACAGGCCATCGTTGCCCATCGATCTAGCCTCCATCTGTCATAGGGAGGCGGAGGGTGGATAGATCATAGCCCATGTAATGGTGGATGAGGTGCAAATGTGGCGGAGCAGGGGTATTTAAGGGGCAGAGGTCGTCCGTTACAGTGGTGGAGGAAGTGGTTTGCAATGATTGTTTGGATACGAGAGAGGGTCGTCGTGGAGAACTAATGGGTGCATGAGGTTTGGGGAGTTTATGGCTTTGAGGGCGAGGCGTTAGGTCATGAAGAGGGTGGTTGTAACAAATGGGGAAATGGGAGAAAGGTCGAGGGTAATGAGGGGAACGTGGGAGGGAGATGGGTGACCGAAGGTGGGAGACAGAGCAGGAGTCATTGGATATTACGAGTGAATGGCCCAGATGAGGGGCGTGAGGCAATGGTTGGGATCAGATTAGGGGATCTGATCCTACAGTGGGGAATGTAGCAATAAGGGATGGTTAGGATGAGAGCCCAAGTTTAATCCTATGGTGGGGAAGAGAGAGATGATGTGGAGGCATCATAGCTGTTGGATACGATGCCATCCAACGTCTGTGATAAAGGTGGGAAGGAGTGGCTTGGATGGTAGCAGGGGATTTGATCCAAGGGTGGAGAGAGAAGCGCTAGGGGGCCTCCAAATGGGTTTGATTAGGATATATCAGAGGGTGGAGATGCAAGTAGGTGGCACGTGGGGAGCGAGTTGTGTCGTGGCTCTAGAGAGTGCTATGTGGCCCAGTAGGTTTATTCAAAAATAGAAAAATAAGGATATATTCAAAAAGAAATAGAAGGAAGAAGAACTAGGAAAAAGTTAAAACATAAAAGTTGTAGATCTTGAGGAGATCTACAAGTTTCATGTTGGACAAAAAGTCAAAAGAGATTAGATAAACAATTGGACAAAAAGTCAAAAGAGATTAGATAAATAATCCAAAAATTTTGGCAAGTATTTTTATTACATGAAAACACTCTTTTATTCTTTTGTGATTTTTGGATTTTTAATTTATTTTTAAAATCAAAATAAATATATATAATGTTTAATCTATTTTTTTTGGAATTTTTAAAAGGAATAAAATAAAGAAAATAAAAGAGGTTGATTTTTATACAATAATTAAGGCTATTTACAGAAAGAGGGTCAATTGTTTTTATCAAAAGAATTATTGGTGATTATTATTGAATTGTCCATGCTCAAAGGATAATAAAGAATATAGTGGTGATGAATTAGATATTCATCATACCTATATAATTAAACTATGCTCATCCTTTAGCATTTATATAATGAAGGAGTTAGATTAATCCCTGATATTGCAAGTGAATTTTTCAAGACTCAGTTCATCAAGGACCCTCAATTTGAGTGATCCTAAAATTATGGGCTTAACCAAGATCTAATCAAAAGTAATCCAACTTATCTAGTTATCAAGCTCTCTGTTTGTACATATAATATAAGGATATGCAATTAGTGTACTGCAAACACGAGAACCAAATCGAGATGTCACCCAAGGTCCCAGTCTAGGAGACTCCGCACTAGACCTAATCCTCAACACTAGGGAATAAGTCATTTTCATTCAATCGACATTCTCATTAGTTTGTTAGACTTGAAAAATGTAGACGAAAGGCCAGATGATGGAGGTCATATGTTTGTGTATTTTCTTCTCTCCCTCACATTGGAAAAAGGATCCTCTCAAGTACCTCATTACTCAACACATGTATTTTTTGGTTGTTGACCAATGTATCTCTCAAGAGTTATTGAGTCATCTGTACTTGTTTTCCAAGGAGTACACCAGGGTGTCCTCTTTAAGTATCATATATACATACACCCAGACTTGTCTCACTTATGATGCAAAACCCTTTTTGAGGTACTAGCCCGACTCATCTGGCCTAATTAGCTTTGGTCCAAGTGGACACTTTGAAATAGTTGGGAGTGCTCGCCTTTGATTGAAGCTCTTTGAATTTGACTTTGTAGGGAGAGCTTTTCTTTTTTCAATATTTCTTTATTTTATTTTCTTTTCTTTTAGGCTAGTTCCACTGCTTTTACCAAGTTGGCCACATTGATAAATAATTTATTAAGTTTCATCACACCCGGGCACATAGGTTAATATCAAAAGATGGCATGAGAACTTGTTCACATACTGGATAGGATTTGCTGACACTCAGATTTCATGAATCTTCCATTGACTCTATCCCAATCTCGAGCATCAATAAATCAGGTTTAGACTTAAATCTCAAGTCCCAGTTCCTCCAGTGAAATGTCAACTCATCTCATCATTCATGCAATTGCGAAAGTGATGTGTTGATCATATTCTTAGATGGTAGAGATTAAGAGTGCAATGTGACGCTCAAATTCTTCAAACTAGGGAAGTGTGGATTATTAAGTTATAAATCCTAATGACTAAGGTAGGTTAACTCATACTTTCAAGACGTCAAAAACTAAGTGTGCTCAAATTCTTAAGCCTTGAGTGATAGTGAAATATATCAAGAATGCACCAACTCCAAAGTCAGTAATTTTTGTATTTTTTTTATTTTTGCAATTTTTATGATTTTTTGGGTTTCATTAGAGAAATAATGAGTGTTCTAAGCTCATATGAATAGTTGCATCGGCTTCCAGCCAGTATGGATGTAAGTATGGACCATTAGCTAGTCGTATTACTTCAAGATAGTGTCATTCACGTTGTCTTTTAACCACCCATTCTGCTAAGGCAGACATGGAGTCCCCTCACTGAGAAGTAGCTATTCGTTTTTTAGCTTAGTAGTCAAAATTTCTACTAAAGAAAATTTTTAATTTTTAAAGTTTTTACGATTTTTTGAAAAAGGTTAGGAGTATTTATAAGCACATATTAATCTCAATTAATCCCTTAATTTTGAAAGAATTTTGAAAACATTTTACAAACCATGTCACATAATATATAGATTTTCTAAACATTTTTCAAATGATTTTCAAAATGAGTTAAACCCCATTTTGCAAACCATTATCAAATATTTTTCAAAATAGTGCCACGCAACTTGGAAAGTGTTTTCAAAACTTCAACAAATATTTTTATGAAAACCAATGCACAAAATAATAAATCCTAGCCTCGTGATTTTTCAAAAAAATTCAAAAAATTCAAAATATGAACTATGGTTAAAGTATATATATAAAGTATATACAGTACACCCCCCCTTATACATAGCTTTTGCACAATGTGATATGTAGCCATAGCTCATTCCAAAATATAGTAGAGCACACAGGAACTCACTCAAGAGACTCCCCTATACTTAAGTTAAGAATAACCTAAGTATAAGAAGATGAATGCACGAAGAGATCAAATGAGTCGAGAGAAGGGGCTCCCCCACTATACTTAGGTTAATAAGAACCTAAGTAGAAAGTATGCAATGATTATGCAGGGACCCGAGATGAATACTCAGAGAATGTACAAGGTTCCCCCTATACTTAGGCTAAAGAGTAGCCTAAGTATCTAGATTGGGAATTGAGGATGGGGAACCGGGGTATTGGTTAGAGGGAGTGGACTTACAAAAATGATTGAACCTCTAGTAGTGAGTAAATTTGTGGAGATGAGAGTGGAGCGAGGTTGGGAGATTATACGCAATTAGGCTCAACCAAGAAAGAAATGATACCCATGATTTTACCAACTTTACACATGAGAGACGTAATGGTTCGACCAAATTTATCTTGTCTGTTTTCGTTAGTGATCATCCAAATTTTGAATCCATTGCGTAGGGATTAAAGATAGGTTTTGAGCATTATCCTAGGGATATGTCCTCACCTCTGAACATTCAATCATAATCTACGTACAATGGGGGTATTTCTCTCCCATAATCCAAGGTTCATTTTACTCCATTTTATTTTTTTCGATTTAATGTGAGTACAGATCATGTAATCATCGTCTAATGGCCATTCCCAATTTCCATATATATACTAATTGATGAATCAGGGGAATATCGAGAAAAGCTGATGCATTCATGAAAACCATGATGCATGCTTGAGAGCGAACTTACAGTGCCTCCAGCATTCTCCATGCACGTGCAAGACTATATTTAAATATTATGCTATACGCATTCAATTCGAATAAACTACACCTAAACATGATACTATTAGCATGTAGAATTTGAATTAATTTTTGGCTAAATAGAACAATGTTTACATGCATCTAAATGGATGAAGGAGATGAAGTGAATATCCTCGATCCTTATTGGTAAGTCCTAATCTATGAGTCAAGCTCATAATATATAAAATAATGGAAGCTGAGAGAGCCACCGCATGCCTAACTCTAGGTTCGAACACTCAGGTGAAGCCCCACCTGGACTAGGGTGAAACAGGCTCCACACAACACAAGCAAATGTCCATGTCCATGTACACACGTGAGCCCTTGAATGAGGACCGCTAGAATTGGAATCGTTACAATAATATACACAAAATTAAATTAATTGCTAATTAAAATCCTTCATGCCTCCAAAATTTCTTATGTGGCTCCTCACAGCGGGAGCTCCCAACTCCATACCTCCATGTCGATAGAGCATCCGCCATCTCCACGAGCCCTACCACAAAAGAAAATGGTCAAAAATATATTAAGAAATTAAATCAACAAAAATGATGAAAAAAAACAAACACAATAAGAAGACCTAAATTTTTGAAAATAGTCAACTCAGAATAATACACTAAAATCCAACAAATAAACAAGGATGAGTCATGATCCTGATAATAGCGCCATCTGATAAACCGTAAAGTCGCCTCTTTAATAATGTAGTATTATCATAACATGGGACGAGATTTTGGATCTAAACATAATCAACCACAAGTTTGAATATGTGGCAATGAACTACTACTTGGCAAGCATACTAAGGTCACATACAGTGACACGAGCCTCCTCGTCAATTCATTAGAAATTAATGATTAAGAATGAGCGATTAAATTCATGGACCCATGTCTTCTTTATGCAGACAAAATGATATATGCATCACAAAAATAAAACTCAGGCAAAACATGATGCATAATATTTATAACGTGATGCATGAAATGAATGATGCAAATAACTATGTCAGACAATTATTCAAGGGGAATGGTACACAATAATTCTGCACACAAAATGAGAAATTAATGGAATGCATTTTTATCTTAATTTTATACAAAGCAAATGTTCTAATATGCTACGCATGGGTTGAATGAACACATGAAATTTTTATTTTATTTTTAAACCATTTAAATGCAATGCAATGTGCTAAACAAATGCAATGCAAGCTAACAAAATGAGATGCACGCAATTATCCCCTTAAAACAATCAGATTATTTAACAATAAAAACAAATACAATTTCATTATCAATTGAGGAATACAATTAATTAATGCATCTGAATGAGGAGCAAGTGACACGTAAATAATTTAAAATATTAAAATTTATCTCATGGAATGAAGTGCCAAATTGGAGGAAAAATATGCCATAATTTAGAGCAAAAAATTAGAGACAAAATAAAATTGAAATAATTCAATTTGGAGATCATGTGTTCAAGTTATTAATGAAAGAGTCCAAGGACATATTTGCAATAAAAACATGGAGAAGAAAAAGATAAAATATGCATTTAGGTCCTTCGGAGGGTTATAAATGTAATATTTAAAAATCGGTAGGGCCTTTGTGTAAATTTCCCAAGTATGTACATGTGACATGCACGTCTTGAAGGACCTTTCTACAATTATGAGAACTTGGTGGGGCTGAAATGCAAATTACCCATCCCGTACATGTGTTACACATGATTGGGCAAGGCTCGGGAGGCAGGTGAGGGTCGATGTAGGTGCCTCAAGCCACATGTCGGCCCGAGGTGCCTCGGAGGTGGCTCAACTCCACCGGGCCTCATGGCTCTAGCAAGGATGATGTGGTTGTGTCTCGATCATTGGACTGATGTCGATGAGGTTCCATCCGATGGTAACTACTCTTCATGGACGTCTTCCTCTTCCGCGAAGATGAGCGGCGATGTTGGACCTCCAGCTAGTGATCATTTCCTCCTCCATGCTCCTCTGTGATGTACGAAGGTCTTCGAAGCTTCCTGGATGATGTGCGAAGGTGCTGGTGGGTCAAGGTGGAGCTGACGGGTGTTGGTGGGTGTTGGAGGTGAAAGCTCGCTAGATGAGGAAATCTAGAATGGAGCTCCTTTTAGGCATCCGACCAATGATGAAATGATCTGCAGGGGGTTAGTTGCGACTATAGACGAGGCGTAGTGAGGTGAATGGCAGGCATAGGGGAGAAGCAGGTGGAGCCTGGAGCGAGATCTCATATGCCTCTATCAGAGGATATGGTCTGGAGTCGATGGAAGTTATGGTGGAAGGATAGGGCCGATTGGCGTAGATGGGTGAAGTGCGACAAAGGTGGTGGTGCGATGAGTTGACAGTGAGACAGAGTATGTGTGGTGGAGAAATAGGAGAAAATCAGAGAAAAAGAACGAAGAGGAGCATATATGGTCAGAGGAGGTAGCCTATGGAGGGTGCCACCAGGGAGAAGCTCCGGAGGACCTCAGGGTCATCGTTCAACATGCTCGGCCAGAGCATGGACCTCAACGGCCATGGAGGGGCAATCACTTGGCTAAAGGCCAAGGGTCACACCAAGGTGGAGCAGGACGCCATTGCCCCTCGATCCAGCCTCCGTCCGTCACAGGGAGGTGGAGGGTGGCTAGGTCGTAGCCCATGTAATCATGGACGAGGTGTATTAGCTGTAGAACATGAGTATTTAAGGGGTAGATGTTAGCTTTTACAATGGTGGAGGAGTGAAAAACGCACCCAACCTCCTATTCTACAATAAGAATATTTTTGCTATGTCGGTTGGGTAAATTTTACAAGAAGAATTTATGGTTTTATTTTATAGACTCCTAAACTAATGTGTATAGTGTTTAGTACGGGAGTGTCGAACTCAAGGAGGCAAACTGTTTAAAACTAGGGTTAAAATATAGAAAACTAAGGTTTATTAGGTTTCCTATTTTTTATTTTTAAGTAATTTTCTATATTTTTATTTTATTTTAAAGAATTTTATATTGTTTTTGTGCTTTTGTTATACCTCTGAAAGATTATTGGTACAGATTTTGCAATTTTATATTTTGATTTTAATTTTGTAGTTTTTATATATTTTAAGTGTTTGTTATTTTTATTTGATTTTTTAATTTGTTTTATTATTTTTATTTGGTTTTTTATGTCGAAAACTATTTTTTCTTTGAAAAAAGATATTTATTTTTTAGTTTTAATATAGTAAAAAGTAGTAAAATCTTTTTATTTTGTTTTTATCAGAAAATACGTGAAGTTATCTATAAAATGATATATTGTACATTTTTATGCAATTTTTATTTAACTAGTTGTGATTTTTCAAAGTTTTTATGTATTTTATTTTTTTTAATTATTTTTAATATTTGATTTTTATTTGGTTTTTATTTTCTGTGAAAAATATAGTAAAATATACGTAGGTAATTTTTATAGATATTTTAGACTATTTTTATATTTTTATGTATTTTTAAAGTTTGTAATATTTTTATGATGTTTTAAAGATTTATTAAAAATAGAAAATCTGTTTATTTTGCAAAACTAATTTGATACTATATATAGTGAAAAATACGCTATTTATATGTATTTTATTATATTTTATATTTTGGATTTTATTTACTATTATAAACGTATAGCATTTTATATACTGTATAAGGGTATAAATGTGATATCCTGTAAATGAGGGGTTTTGCAGTAAATCTACAAATGCTTAGGTGCATCTTTGAAAATTTCTAGGAAATTACGGGCTCAGACATGTGATGAAGCTGCAGGCAGCATGTGCAGGTTGCGTGAAAATTCCACCAATATGACATGTATGCAATTCAGAAACTTGAATGGCCTCGCGCGCAAAATTCCCAAGATCCGCGTGCGTTGTCACGTGATTCTGAAATGTCGCGATCGAATCACAAATCAAGAGAAATACGGGGTGTATGCGCGCAATTCGTCCATAAGTCACGTGCACGCGCACGTATACAGCTACAACAGGACCTGCTTAAAAATAATGGAAGAACGGGGGATATTATGCAAACTTGCCCAAAAGTATATCTAAGGGTGCACGTGCAATGCACGTGCACTGTTGAAGCGGTGCATTGGTAGGGTCTTGCAGCTCTGATATGTGGTTCGCGCCAAATCGTAGGATTCGAACTCGGAACGGATGGTTCTAATTTACTCTGGATGGAAATTATGTTACTCGGAACGGTGGTTCTAGGCAGAGGTCTACGACGACATTGCTGATCGGTTTTAGGCTTCATGAACAGACAATGATGGTGGTTGTTTGAGTTCTTCTCTTGCAGGTGCGGGCTCTTCGAGGCTGAGACGGAGCTTCGAGCGTCGGTGGTCCTAATCAAGGGAAAAGGATGGTATAATTCTATATGCACACAGTACAGATCCCTTGAATCACTGTCCTGACCCCTGCGAATAAATCAAATGGCTCGAGATTTTGATCCTAGACCAGGGATTAGATGCAAAAAAAAATGAAATGGATGAATATCTAATTCAAGATAGGAGAAGGATCTAAGGTCTCAGGCCAAAACTGAGTTGAGGTGGAAGACTGCGATAGAAGTTGCAGCGAAACAGATGGAATCGATTTGTTTGGTGATTGGGGGTTTTATGCTAATTTGAAGATGAAATCAAACTTGAAATGGATGAATGAGGAGGAAGATCGAAAGAGGAGGAGGAAGAGAATAAGAAGGAATGTAGAGAGAAGCATAGAAAACCTAACCTAGAGAGGAAGAACGGGTGATGCGCTTGTGGAAGAGGTCGCCTGGGGATCTATAGAAGTCGTGGCCTTGACGCGTCGGTGTGCGCGCAGGCTGGACGCACGTCGGAGAAGTTCCTCGATGTTGGTGGTGGATGATCGCACCGCGCCTCGCTCTCCTCGCTCGACGACGTATGGAAGAGGGACCCTGTCACGGAACCTCTCTCTCTCATAGCTGTGGATACGATGAAAAGAATGGCGGATGAAATCTATTGAGGGAGGTTTGGGGGGGTATAAATAGGGGAGGATACTTGGAGGGAAAGTAAGCCGATCCGATCACTGACAAGGTGGTGGCGGCACCGCGGCTGTTGGGCGAACGGTCAGCCAATGGCCCGCTGTTGAGGAGGTTGGCGGAGAGGAGAGGAGGTGTGGCGTGCATAGGAGAGGAATCAAGGAAGAAGAAGGGAAAGGGGAAAGGTAGAGAGAGAAAGGAAACAAAAACAAAAAATAAATAATTAGATAATTTAATAATTATATTAATATAAGAAATAATTAGAGGATTAATTTCGTAATTAAATAAGTAATTAATAATTAAATAATTAATTATATATAATTAATGAAATAATTAAACAACTTAATGACTAATTTAATAATAATAAATAATAAATGAATTAATTAATAAATAAATTTTATTTAATTTAAGTTAACAATATACTATTAATAAAATATTAAATATTATAAATAACGTATATTAAATAATATAATTTACGGTACATTGCACAATATATACCAATATGATCTCGTAGCCCACATTTTGCATATTAAATCCGATTTTATCGAAACCAGTGTCATATAATAGATAATTATATAAAACAAACCCTAAAACTGAGTTTGCCCAATTCGGAGTCCGTATGGCTGAGTTATGAGGTCTAGAAAATTTAGGTCACGGCTTTCTGGCTTCAAAATTTATTAGCATTTTGACTTAAATTATATTTTAATATTTTTCTATTGATTTTTAGAAACATTTTATAAAGAAATTACGTCAAACGGAGTTACGTATAATTAATTATAAAATTGGGAAGTTTTTACATATAATACATATAGAAAACGGGGCCCAAACGCTAAAACTCACTAATTTTATTCTAATATTTTTATATTTTAAATAAATAGTATTATTTATAAAACAGAGTTTAAAAGTGAGTTTGGTACATTTGTAATTTCTATAAATAGTTTTGAATCTCGTAAGTCGGCTTTTACAGCTTTTTCAGTTCATTGTAATATTTCATTTTTATATTAAATATTTTTCTGATATTTTTATAAAATAATTTATATTTTTGTGAGCAACTTTTATAAAGAAAATATTTTGATTTTAGATTTTCTATGTAATAAATAAAATAAGTGAAATATTTATAATGTGAAAATATGTAAATATATTTTTGTAATCTATATTTTCTAGTATTTTTATAAATTATGATCCTTATCTCCACCTACTTATTTATTTGATTGTCCAAGTCAATATTGACCTGGTCTCAGGGTTAGGATCAGTCTGTATATTTTATATACGTCCTCTTTTTCTTTTATTTTTCCCTTTTTCTCATTATTAATAAGTGTTAAATATATAATTTTAATATTTGTTGTTAGAGTGTTAATTAATGAGAATCAGTGTATTTTTTCATGTAATTTAACAAGGATTTTAGCCAAAATGAAGAATAAAGGTGATGAATCATAGATTCATCATTCCCCTATAATTTACCTTTGATAGTCCCTTAGCAAACACTTATTCTATAAATAAGTGCAAGCAAAAGGAAAAAGGAAAAGGAAAATAAAAGAACTTAGAAGATGCTTGTTACTTTAAACCGAATCTTACTTCACCTAAAATTTAGAACTTGTATTAGACCTTTGTATTATTAGTATGTCAAGACTCTATTAGAATAAGGATTTAAGCCTCGACAACCCAAAGTTCTAGAAATCCTATCCAGGTTCACCTCAACAGCCAGCTCAGATCCACCCATTCATCATGCTAATTTTTCGGCTTTGAAAGCAATTTGTACTATGTGTGAAAGGCGTTAGCTCTTTCGCTTTAGAGAAGTGAAGAAACCGCCCATCCCAGTAATACACTCTCATGGGGCCCTCATCCAGCTACTCGATCCTCGAGGAGGGGGGTATTTCATTCTAAAGTCAGGTCGTGTTGTGTCCACAATTGAACATAGAAAGAAGTAAGAAGAATGGGAAGAGAACTGGAGTGTGATCAGTGTAATCACGTCTCCTTCTGAAGCCTGGCCAGTTTAATCAAGTCTCCACTAACATAATGCAGGCTTTTTGAAGCTTGGACCATTGTGATCAATTTTGTATTTGATGTATGGCTTCTTTTGGGAGAAAATGATTGTTGCACTGCATAGATCTTTTGTGCCTCAACGGATATAGCATCTTTTCTTTCCGTCCATTTTTTGGAGTCTTGCAAAATTTGTGCCAACAGATCCTTCCCTCATCCGAAGCTTTATTTCAACCTCAATATTTCCTATCTTTAGAATCCAGCGCCACTGGACAAGGATGGAAAAGATGCACCACCGAAATGGATTGCCCTTCGCAGCCCCATGCAAGTTGAGCTAAGTGTAGAGTGCATGGGTTCAAAATTGTTTCAAATGGAGAAGAGTTAAACGGATGACACCAGGTGTCCTACTTAGGCAAATTCGGGTTGATATGTGAATATGGTCTCATGGAACCCAAAGAATTAAGTCTAAAACACATGAAAAGTCTTAATTCCAGTTCCTAATAAAGTTCATTTAGAATTAAGTGGATTAAGGCCTAAACCAAGCTCCATCTCTCAGACTTAGATCCATTTTGTTCAAGAATCAGATTGGTTCTAAAAATGCATATGAATGCAACAAATTTTCTATCAAGTAGATTTTTTGACTTAAACTTTTTATGTGATTTTTAAAGAATTTTTGCAAATTTTTATTAACTTTTAGAACTTTTCAATTTTTATGACCTTTTTGAAAAAATTAGTGGATTAATTCAATTTACAAATATTTTACAAGAATTATGTGCATTTTACAAAGGATTTTATACAATTTTTATATACACAAGATTATACGAATTTTATACAAGAATTTACAAGGATTTTATAAGTTCTAAATAATTAAAGATTTTATCCAAGTATATTACAACATATTTTATACACAATTTTTAAGACATTTTTTATGTTATATTTACGATTTTCTTTCGGTTTTTAGAAACCTAAAATATACATCCATACTTTAATAGAGCCATATTATTAAAAATACAATAAATTACGAGTTATGGCTTCTAAAGTATATATAGAATATATATATATATATATATATATATATATATATATATATATATATATATACGACACACCCTATACTTAGCGTGAACTATATCCTCATAGTGACCAAAGAAGCAGCAAAGGAATACATAACTCAGGATAAGTATAGATCGGTGAAAAGAATTCTATATTACAACGACTCAAAGAATAACGAATAAATGAGTAGAAGTCAATCATCCCCTCTATACTTAGGATCAAGTGATCCTAAGAATAGTAGACTCAAAATCAAAGATGATCAAGGTCAAGAGAATGTACACAATCAACGACTCATCTTGTCCCCCCTATACTTAGGGTAAAATATCTCTAAGTATAGAGAAGAATATCAACAGGAGAGGGACAAGCGAGAGAGCAGATGATACAAAAATCAGAAATGATCAAAAGATGACATGAGCGATATTACCCTCCCTATACTTAGGGTAAAGTACACCCTAAGCATAAGTAACAACATGGGTAATAGAATAAAACGATTTGAACAACACAATGTCTACACCCCACCACCCCATACTTAGGATAAAGTACATCCTAATTATAGAAAAAAAACTACACAAAATTTTAGGGTGTAAGACGAACGGAAGAAAGAAAGAATAGAATCGAATATATATACAATGTGATCATGAAAATCAAGTATGAGATGTAGAGTGTAAAGAGTGAAGAATACATCTCACACAAAATGAATCGGGGCCACCTCAATGGTCGATGGTTCATGATCAAGAAAGGTTTCAACCGCTGACCATTAACTCAAAAGTTGGAATCAGGAGATAACTCGGATATATCGATGCTACCGTTGTTATACACCTTTCTCGCAATATATGGGCCTTTCTATTTCCTTTGAAGTTTCCCTGGAAATAATTTCAGTCTCACATCGAATAGCCAAACTTTCTGATTGTGTTCAAACTGCTTGTGGCTGATATGAACATCATGTCACACCTTCATATGTTTCTTATAATGCAGGCCATTTGTGAAAGTTTCATCTCTCAATTCCTCCAGGGCTGCCAATTCGGTTTGCCTCTGATCTCCCGCATCGTCTAGACCAATGATAACCTCCCTCACTGCCCACCATAAATTGTACTTGATCTCGATAGGTAAGTGGCATGGCTTGCCATAAGAGATTCAAAAGGCAGTTGTACCCAGTGGAGTCTTGACGAATGTTCTATAGGCCCAAAGAACTGAGTCTACAAGCAGCGACCAAAACTTTTGGTCTGGGCGAACTACCTTCTGCAAAATTGTCTTTACCTCCCTATTCGAAATTTTGGCTAGACCCTTCGTCTGAGGATGATACGAAGTAGCAACTTGATGATCTATGCTAAACTCGTTAGTAAGTGCTCTTACCTTGTCATTGATGAAGTGGCTACCCTCTTCTTATATCAGAACTCGAGGGATCCCGAACTATGAAATGATATGCTTTTTCAGGAACTTACAAACCATGTTTGCATCAGCGGTTCGGGTAGGAATAGCCTGTACCCAACAACTCACATAATCTACAGCGAGAAGTATATACTCGAATCCCTGACTCTTAGGGAACAGGCCCATAAAGTAGATACCCCCATGCATCAAACACCTCACAGAAGTGAATTGGTTGCATCAACATCATGTCTTTATGTCTACAAGTGCCCATTCTCTAACAGTTAGTACATCTCTTTACGAATGCATGGGCATCAGCGACAAGGGTTGGCCACCAAAGAGCGGATTGAAGTACCTTTTGTGCTATCCTCTTCCTATAATGATGTCCTCCAGCTTCTAATCTATGGCAATACGTGAGGACACTCGGGTATTCCTCCTGAGGAATACACCGATGCTAGACAGAATCTTCTCCTTCATGATTAAAGATCAGATCATCCCAATGGTAAGACTTATATTTTGCGAGGAAAGTCTTAAGTCTCTACATAGACCAACCTTGTAGGACTTTCCTAGCAACAAGAAAATTCACGATGTCAACATACCACGGGAGAGAGGTAACAGCAAGAATCGCCTCATCGGGGAAGGTTTCGGTTGGTTTCGGTGATTGGTGCATCGAACTCGGAAGTCTTGGGTAATTCTAGTCGGGAGAGGTGATCCACCACCACATTCTAGACTCTAGGAATTGTCCTTAATCATGATATCAAACTCCTGAAGTAGAAGTATCCATATGGTTAGACGCGGCCTGGAATCTATCTTATCCATTAGGTACCTGATGGCGGTATGGTCAGTGAAGATGGTTACTCTAGATCCTAAAATGTTGGACCTAAATTTATCTAGGGAAAATACTACAGCTAGCATTTCTTTTTCTGGAACAGTATAATTCCATTGAGCGAAATCCAAAGTCTTACTAGAGTAGTGTATGGCATAAGGAAGGCCATCCCTCTTCTATCCCAGAATAGCCCTAACAATAAAATTGGAGGCATCGGTCATGATCTCGAATGGAAGAGACCAATTGGGTGGTTGAAGGAAAGGAGCCTCTATAACCATTTTCTTGAGATTTTCAAAATCTAAAAGACACTTATCGTCGACAATAAACTCGGTGTCTTTCGCTAGAATATCATATAACAGTCGAGCAATTTTGCTGAAGTCTCGAATGAAATGTTGGTAGAAACTGACATGCCCGAGGAAAGACTGTAACTGCTTCAAATTGGACGGCGGATTGAGTTATTTATTATATCCACCTTGGTTCGATCCTCCTCCATACCCCTATTGGAGATGATATGACCAAGGATTGTCCCCTGAGTCATCATAAAATGACTCTTCTCCCATGAAAGAATGAGGTTAACATCCATGCACCTTTAAAATCATCGTCGTAGACCGAAAAATCATCCATGAAGACCTCCAAAAAGTTGCCCCACCATGTCTGCGAAAATCGAAAGCATGCACCTCTGGAATGTAGCCAGTGCATTACATAATCCAAAGGGCATCCGTTTAAAAGCATACATTCCAAACGGACATGTGAAATTCTTCTTTTCTTGATCTTCAGATGTGATGGCCACCTGGTTATATCACGAGTACCCATCAAGGAAGCAATAATGGCTTTTCCCGGCTAACCTCTTAATGATATGATCAATGAATGGTAGAGGGAAGTGATCCTTCTTGGTCGCATAATTTAAACATATGTAGTCCACACAGTGACGCCAAGAAGTCGGTACTCGGGTAGCGATCTCCTCTCCATCCTCATTTATCACTGTAGTGATCCCATCTTCTTAGGTACCACATGTAAAGGACTAACCCATTGGAGTCGGAGATGCGATAGATAAAATCGACACTCCACCACTTAGATATTTCCTTCATAACCACCTCTCGAAGATTTAGGTTCAGCCTGCGCTGAAACTCACGAGATGGTGTGGCATCATCCTTGAGGAAGATGTGGTGAGACCACAGAGCCGTACTAATACCATGGAGATCCACTACTGACCACTTGATTGCCTTGCGATTCTTTTCAAGAATCTCCATCAGACGTGATTCTTGATCTTCGATTAGATCGGACACGATGATGATCAGAGACATTTTTGGTTCTCCAAAAAGGAATCGGTATTTCATGCTTTGAGGTAACGGTTTAAGGTCAGGGGGAGAAGGAACATGGAGAGCTGGTCTGACTAGGGCCTGGGTATAGGTAACTAGGTCTTTGTGCACAAGCTCATCCTATTCTGACTCAAAATGATCTGGAGGTTGCTCATCTGATTGCGAGATATTTCGAACTAGCTCGGTCTCCATGCTAGTTGTAGGCTCTTCAGATGAAGTCTGAAGTGAGAGGAACTCTGCGAAACACTGCCAATCAGCATCTTCTTACTCTGATTGATCTATAGGTGACTGACAGAACAGATCATTCACTTCAGACTCGGAGGAATCGTGAATATCAAAATGACCCGAAAAAGTTCTAAAATCGTCTCCATCGCCTCTGTCACTAATCAGCTCTAAGACTGTGCTCTCCAATCTCCCATCATCTTATATCTGAATCTCGGACTCTATTGAAGTGTGATGAAAGATTGTGTGCTCGATCCAGCCCAACCTACCTCATCGTCGGTTTATACAAAATCACAATCTTGATGACTATCGGGCTTTGTCGTCAGATGCTCGCTCTGACTCTTCTAATTTAGCTTTGGTGTCCCGAATCGTCTCTATATGTATACTCTCTTCCTAGACGTGAAAATACACCTTCCTAGTACCATAATCGTAAATGGCCTTAGCTTTTGCTAGAAAAGGTTGTCCTAATATGATCAGGGTATCAGTCACGCGTTCAGGGACCGTCATATCCTAAATTAATCCCTTAGGCCTCTTAATTGATCTATCAGCAAACTATAAGACCATCCTGCTTGGTTGAAGAGGTCCTAACTTGAACTTGTCGAGTAAGGAAGAAGGAATGAGATTAATTGGTGGTCCACTGTCTAATAGAGTAAGATCAAAAGTCTGATCGAGAATCTCGTATCTGACATACGGCGCTCTCGTACCTAATCTCTTTTCTTGGAGAAATTTCTTGATTGTGTGATACGTATCCTTGGTTAACACATGGATCTCTCAACAATGGTTGTGCTGCCTCTTCTTTTTCCGGACGGTGGTATGCTCTTTAAGACCTTTTTTGCAGAAGAGGTATGTGTAACAACGCTTCCGAAAGAGTAAGATGGATGGTAAACTCGTCTAGCATCTCTTTTATCGGATCATTCATCTGATTCTTTTTGAGGTTTTCTTTTTTATCTCCTTTTTCCAAGTAGAGTGATTGGGGAAAAGGTATATGTACATCGTCCTTGTTAGTCTGTATAATAGGAGGATCATAAGAAGAAGAAAATATTTTTGTTAAACTAGGACTTGCTCCATGTAGATTAGAAGAAGACTCGTGAGATCTAGAATGATCAATGTCTTATCCTTATTTCTCTTTTTGGATTTTTTTCCTTTGTACATGTTTTTGTATTTTTATATCATCATCATTGTATGTGAAAAATGGTAAAGCAGCTGCAACGGCATCAGGCTCTGGCTGCTTCTCGTCCATCTTGGTGGTATCAGCACCACCATCGATGAACTCAAAGATAGAGGCTACATTAGTATTGCCATCATCAGACTCAGCATGCTCGCTTGTATCATCAAGTGTTTCTTCCTCGAGCCTAGTTAAGTCTCGACATGCTGGCATCGTACGCTCCTAAGAGATATAAAATCAGCTTCATCACAGTAAAGAGAGTCATCTAAAAATACATGTGACTGGAGGATAGGTTTTGTCAAGTTAACCTGCTCTGATTTCCTTTTTAGAATGTGAGGGTTTGGATCTATTTGAGCAGGATTAGCAAACTTCCCCTTGACTATCTCAGTAATATGGTTCTTAAATTCATCAATTTCACATTTAAAGGTGACCTATTGGTCGGCTATCAGATTAGCGAGATGTTCTAGAGTTGGGTTATCATGGAAGGGACCATGAGACCCGAATAAGTACTCGGTGATACTGAGGTTGCCGTGGAGCTTACTGTTGTTGTGGAGGGTATGATTGTTGATATTGCGATAGATTTGAGTTCTACCTCCACTGAGTTGGCTGGCACTAACGACGACTGGAATGTTGTTGTTCGCTATTCTGCCCCATCTGTGTATGTGCTGGCTGTTGGGAAGAGGCACTTACGGAAGACCAATGGAAACCGGGATGATCACGACGGATCCCTAGTTGTTACTATTTGTTGTACCATATCCCATTGACCTCCATCAATGGTTCAAGCATCTCAGAATAAGCAGGGGGCATAGATGCTAGTGGTCGATCACTCTGATACACCACCATCTGGGTGTTAGATGATGGTGTCTGCTAGATTTGCTGGTAAACTAGAGACTAGTTTGTCAGCTCAGAGTGCACATGGTATATGTGCTGAACTAGTTGCTGCGAAAGAATTCCTCAGTGTCTGCTTCCTGAGTCATCTTGTGATCGAGAAGATCTCGTGGAATCTATCTGAAGTTCTTGAAGGCAGATGATTTGTGTCTTCAAATAACTAATGCACCTTTCAAGATCGTCAATTTTGTTGAGCTTGTCCAAATTCTGGCACTTTTTCTCTTTGATTTCCACACAATCCAGCTTCTGACATATGATCCCCATATCAACAGATGAGGATTCAGAATGGGCAGAAACAGTAGAAGAAGGAGTCCCCTCAATTTGTGCCACACAGGAGTGCTTGTGGTAAAGTCGATGGCTTCATCTGAGAGTAGAACCGAGTCTGAGACATCATCGTGTAGTTCTCAGCCATCTCCTCGTAAATTGCCCAGACTTAGTCTTCATGCTTAGAGAAATAGGAACCACCGCAAGAGGCATTCACCAGCCCCTATAACATGGGTGTCAGTCCACAAAGAAGCTCTGAACTAGGTTCGTCTTTGAGATATCGTGGTAGGAATGCCTATCAATGAGCTTTCTGAATCTATCCCATGCCTCGTGAAACTGCTCGTTCCCGATCATGGTGAAGTTACTAATCATAGCTCGTGCAACATTCATGCGACTGAGTGGGTAGTACTTGTTCAGATACTCAGTTCTCAACTGCTCCCACATCGATACGTGTCTCCCTAGGTACTTCAGTCAGTAGGTTGCTCTGTCCATGAGGGAGAATGGAAAAAGCGATCGATTTGATCGTATCCTTATTCACATACTGATTGTGTATCGTACTACAAATCAACACAAATTTCTGTAGGTGCAGATGCGACTCCTCAGTAGATAGCCCTTGAAATTTAAGGAACGATTGCATGGTCTATGGACGGACCTCAAAATTTCCACGGATGACAGGGAGACGGATCCACCGATGTGTAGTCGTAGCTCCATGATTGTAGAGCTTCTTGATCGTGCAGTTTGGGTCTAGTGGAGGTTTCTCCGCTCCATTCTGTTCACCATCCTCAGCTCTTGGAATCTCAACATCATGAGTCTCCCTCTAGGCTCTCAGCTACGTTAGTTCTGCTCGAACGTCGTTCATCAATCTTCCATGTTCCCTTATTTGATTTTGCATTTGCTCAAGGGATGCTAGAAGAACACTATTGATGGTGGCCTCATCGATCACTACCGAGGTAGTCTGCAACTGTTGCGGTCCTTTTCCAGCCATGTCTTCTGGAAAGGAGAAAGAGTCTAGATCAGGTTCGGCCAAGTCAATATATGGTTGCAGCTGTAGAAATGGGTTCTCTTGAACCAAGGGTGATGATGATAAAGTAGGAAAAGGTGATGGAGAGGGATAAGAGCTTCCAGGATCGAAGTCACGCCTGAAAGATGTAATACGACGAGATTTCGGTTTAGGAAGAGGGACATCCCGAATCGACCTTTTATGGATGAGCAGGTACTTGAGAAAGCGAATCGGTCAAAGTTGACCAAAGTGATTACCTACCCATCATCTTGATAAGACAGACGATTGATTATAAAGATCTGAAAGATGGGACCAACACCACAAAAATCAAATGCAAAGCAAACCCCAGATTCACCAACTCAACACGGTGATGACCCTAAAAGTTCGTTCATTAGTCTTTTCAATTTTAGGGTTAATTAACAAAGCAAGTATTTTCGCATATTACGCGAACCAATAGGTTCTCAAACACCTCGAAAAACTATCCCGAATTCTTACAGAGAATCACCTATTCTAAGCCGGTATGGGAGTAAGTACGGACCATTTTCTCCTCCTTGTGCTACTTGAGGATGGAGCCTTATGCAATGTCCTCTAAACCTCTCACTATGTTAAGGAAACTCAGACTGTTTCTGGATACTCGAGAGTCCCCACTGAAGAGTAGAGTGATTAACTGTATGAAATCAGTAGTTTTCCAAAAGAAATTCGAGTTTTGGCTCTAGCCTTATGGGTCATCTCTCACTCAAAAATCTAGAGATTACATGTCAGACGTTCGTTGGGGATTGCTCTTTCAAAACTAGTGGAGTTCGTTATGTTTATTTTAGGGTCAGATAAAATTAATAGTCCCTCTCTTATTTTTCATGTTATCGCTTTTTTGAATCTTTTCAAACAACGTCTAACGATTTACTTTTTATTTGACCTAGGTGACAAGCATACAACTACATTGTGCGTCCTAAATCTACCTACAGAAGCATAGACAATGAAAAATCAAAAGCCTAGCCTCGGAAAAGCCGCAGAAAACATCGAGAAAATCGCAATGCGAGAAAATCATGGTCGGTGTCCTGCTCCACCAATTGCATGGCACTTGACAAAACAGACCCTAAGAAGAAGAGACATAGGCATGACAACTTGATATAAAATTTCTAAATCAAAGTAAAATACATATTTATATTTCTTTATGTAAATTTCTTATTTCAAATAATCCTTCATTAAACCTACTCAATGTTATACTCAATAATAACCAGTAAATTCTCATGAATATGATTCATGATCAAGATATTGCACTTACGATTGAACACATATTGTATGTGGTTGCAATATGCAAGTTTTTAGGAATGACAATTAAATAGACAATAGGTCTACAACCTTAGGGTTTGTATGTCTCTATAGTCTTGATCTCATCGAATGTACTTTGGAAGTGACATGTCGATGATGATCGTAATTGTCGAATGATCCTTATAAAATCTAAGAAGATGTTTTGGCATGCATATGTGCTCTTGACATTTTATCATGAATGACATGGTTCTCTGCATCATGCAGAATGGTGGCTCTATAAGAGATGATGTATTCAAAATGTTTGAGTACCTACCTGAACCTAAGTCTTTAAGAGTTAAGATGTATGTAGTATGATGAGTGTCATCATTCTACTATCTATACTCTAGTCATTCATGAAGCTTCAGAATATTTATGTCGTATGAATTGAATGAAACATGTATAAATGTTGAAATGCTCTTATATTGAAATCTTTTGAATTCAACATAAGAGATCCTTCGTCTTAAGCAATGGTTGTTTATAGATAAAGGGAGCGGCGTGGAAACCTGGGTTGGACCCAAGTAAGAAGGAGTCAAAGAGTTGACTGTACTTCTGTGACTTCCATATGACGTCCAAATAGTTGGATGAATGCCAATACTGCAATAAGCCGATATACCAATAGTGTGACTATCTTGTTTATCTAGGATCCCTAGAGAAGGATCCAGATGGTGCATCGGAATAATCTACATCTACATATAATCATTGAAATTGACTTTCTTATTTTATAAGATCAAAGTCTAAAAATTATATCTGATTTTTCTAATAACACGTGCAATTGGTTGCATATGTATTAGAAGACTATAAAATTTGATTTTAAGGTTTAATAATCATCAACATGGATATTGATGCAATTGTTGCAACAATCTCTATTTGATAAATGGACTTGTTATTTTCAGTGGGAGAGACCTTAGTCTTAGAGAATGTCTCTATGACCTAGATATTAGAATACACTCATTGTTTATTTCTAGATGTTGGAAATAAACATGAATCATGTAATAGACCTGTCATAAAGAGTTGTGATGGAGATATTTCAGATAGTAGTATAAAATCTATTGGACTCTATTAAATTAGAAAATTAATGAATAGTTCATTAACATTTCTAATACTGAAATTAAAACTTAAAAGGTCAATAGGAGAATGAAGATCATTTGATAATGATCTGACATCATGCCTTGGATATTTGTCTATTGATGAAATCAATGGATTAGTAAGAGATGGAACTTTAGATTGTCTGAAATTTCATATCTTACGTACTTATGAATATTGTATTCAAAGTAGAAAATGTCCAAAGCACCCTTCTTTGAGAATGGTGTAAGATGTCGAGGTATTCAAGATCTCATACATATTGTGTATGTGGATTACTATATCATAATAAACATTATGGATATGTGACATCCACTAATGATTATTTGTGATATGAGATTTCTTTCCTTCACCTTAGAAAGCTTTGAAATGTTCAAAGATTTCACAATTTTAGTTTTGAACCAAAGTTTGAAGGAAGATGAAATGAATTTGATCTAACCAAGGTATCTTGTGCCTATTAGATGAATTTAGGGAATGCCTTATGGAGATATGAATATCGTTCCTATCCCAATCCTCCTAGTGTACCTAAACTCAATAGAGTTGTAGGGAGATACATTTTTTATCATGTATGACATGAATTGATCAATGATGAATCTTAGCATAATTACCTCTAAGTTTCCAAGGTATGTATAGAGTAGAGACTACAATACATATCCTTAACAAGGTTCCATGCATATAAGATAGAATCTAGCACTAGAGTGTGCTACTTCATTAGGAAAATAAAGGATGGTATTGGATACCTACTTTATGACCTTGAGATTCTTAAAAAATCTCATCTCTGAGAATGTGATTCTTAGAGGATGAGACTTTCTTAAGAATCAAGATGAAAATGAAGTTAAGGAACTCATTGAATCTTGAGATGATAGTGGGGCTCCTAAAATTGGAAACTAAAAGGATAATTAATGGTGAAATACTAATACCTCTTCAAATAAGTTTGAGGATGGATTCCATGTGTCACTTGAGTCTGGCAATGATCTGACTTTATGTGATGAAGCTTCTGAAGATCATAGCATGGAAAGATGGATATTAGTTCTAAAGTCTAAATTAGACTTCAAATACAAGTGTTGTATGTGGACCCTCGAGGATCCACCTATAAGGTAAAACCTATTAGGTGTAAATGGATCTTCAAGAGAAAGAGGGAACCTGATGAGATGGTAGAGACTTTCAAAGTACGGCTCGTATCCACAAGATACACATGAAGAAAGAATACATCACTTGTGATGAGACTTGCTTTCTAGTGACCATGCTCAAACTCATCAATATTACTAACTATAGCTACACAACTTGACTTCGACATCTTTAAGATGGAAGTCAAGATTGCATTCCTCTATGAATACCTCTCCGAGGATATTCATATGAAGTAGCCCCATGGCTTCATTATTGAGTAAAGCAAGGCATGCAAGCTAAAGAAACTCCATCTATGGACTCAAATAAGCGTCTTGTAGTTGGAATATTGGATTTGATGAAATCATAAATGTTATAGTTTCAGATAGAATCTTGATAGACCATGTGAAGCTTAGTTGGGTGCCATTGTGTTCATCATACTAAATGTAGATAATATACTAATTATTTGGAATGATATAAGGATGATAATAATAAGTGTTTTATAATCTCGTTGTTCCATACCTCGAGATATGATCTCAAGGATACCTTTTAGATCTTAGTTCTAAAGTTGTTCAGAAGCAAAGAGAAGAGGGTATTGGGACCATTACATTAATGGTACACCTTGGACATTTCCATTTTCTGGAAAATTCCAAGAAAGTCTTCTTTCCCTCAAGATATGGTACTGACCTATCTAAAGGGATAGCACCTCAAAGAGTTGAGGATATGAATGCTAGAACTGCTTGCCCTTGTGCATTAGTTATGAGAAGCCAGGTGTATGATATATATGTACAAAAGCTAGATGTCTGCCTTGCAGTGGGAGTAGTAAACTGTTACTAATCCTACTACAATTATAAAACACTTGATTGCATTAATAACAATATCTTCAAAGAGGACAAGACTTTCGAGATGGTGATCTCAAAGTCTTATTGTCAAGAAATCAATACTTTATAGATAGTGATCTAAGAGGTCTTAACTGAGGATACCTTAGGAGATGGAGATCTCCAAGAATAATGGTATTCTTATAAGGATAGTGGAAATACATACTGGTTATAATGATTATTGAGGTGTAGTGTCAAGGACACTATAACTGACAATATTGAATATAATTTGCATAAAATGCAACATTCACATTGAATGCGAGAACTGTTACAAGGAGATATGCAAGTGTCGGAAACGGACTTGGCGTAATCTCTTGGGAAAAGAGTGACTGATCAACTTACCTAGCTATTTTCCTATATAGCCTATGATTGTCACATGAGTGCAGGTTTAAATGATTAGCCCATTAATGGCTCTTTGGGCTAGTTAGAGATTGTTGGACATGGGAGCCCACGGCGAGCCATTATGCAATAAATTTCAAATATCATTCCCTGATCTGAAATGAAGAATAACTAATTTACGTAATAGGTACCTTAGTACAATTAGGGTTATGTACCATGGACATCTTGATGATCATACAGTTGTTGATTCAATTATTGAATCATAAAGGCTAGTGCTTGGATGAATGTCTAAAGAGTTAGATTGAGGACTCATCAAGCACCGTCAAATGATTGTTAAGCGAGGATCTCCAGCTTAAGAAGGAAATGCCAATACTTTCTCATTAGACTGATATCTGACCGAGCTCTTGATGCGAGTTCTCTGCATAGGAATAGAGATTCAAAGGTGTCAGATTAGTTAGGTCAAAGAGTTGACTTAACAAGATCGAGATAACCAAAATCCTATGTCGTATGTTGTCACGATATAGGCATGCATCCTCTGACCAGAGACAGATGTGTTACTATATGTCTGAGTGTGTACATTTAGCAAACCAATGGGTTGATGACCTAATCAAGGTCTATACACCAGCGTGCTAGTGTGCAAACAAGGGCATATGAGTAATACCTCTCAAAGGGATCATACAGGTTCAGTTACTGAACCGGAAGACATGAGCTCACTCATAAGATATTGGGAAGAATCAAATTACGTGCACGGTCATCTCGCTTTGGAAGCTTGACTGAATTTGTAGGTTTGATATATGCTTTTGGAAAGGATATGATCAACACCTAGGTATGATATATGCTTTTGGAAAGTATATGATCGATACCAACTCCAATAGTCAAATGAGAAACTTAATGATAAATCACTAAAGTAGACAGTGTAAAATTGATCTTATACTTCAGGATTATTCTGGGGCTTCCAGTATGCAGGATGTACAGGTATTGGGAATAGCTGAGGATGATGTGATCATAAACGATTGTATAACAATGACGCTTCCATTCCTAAGGAGTGATGAAACGGGTCACGATTTTAGTGACTCCTCTCGGTAGAGAAGTGATCTAATCTTGGTACAAATGTTGGACAGTGATCTAAATGTGATTCAGATATGAAAAGATTAGATCTACAGCTTTGTTTTTATCAAACGTCTATGGGAAGTCCGCAAGATCTGGTTTTGAGATGTGATATCAATATCCAAGTCACTATATGTGGAACAATATAATCGCCCTGTCCTTATCTCCAAGTATCTGCGGAGAAAGCACATTATCCTTGAAAGAGTTCAAGATAATTTCATTGTTGATATATTTATCCGAGCATTGAGAAAATGGATAATTAATGTGATTTAATCATCATGAATAATATGAATTTGATTCATACTATAAGGAGAGTTATCTTGGATAATTAAATATGATTTAATTATCATGAATAATATGAATTTGATTCTTATTATAAAAAGAGTTGTCTTAGATAATTAAATGTGAATTAATTATCAAAGATATAAATAATGTGAATGTGATTCACATTATTTGGGCACATGAGAATATAGATCCAAGAAGATTAAATGAGATTTAATTATCATGGATATGAATAATGTGGATAGCACTATCCATATTAATCATATATATTTATAATATATAAGAGAGAGAACTATTTGTAGTTTACATTTGTTAATTAAATATTGATGTGAATTGGATTCACATTGGACAATAAATTGAAAATATAATTTACATTTTATTTTGGTTGTGAACGTGATTCACAAACTTTCCAATGGCATGATTACAATTTTCACAAGATAAATTGGATTTATTTTGGTGAAATAATTTGCAACAAAAGTTGTTACAAATATTGGAGAGAATCATGAGATAATGTAATCTCATGTAATAAGGAAGAGAGATCCGCCATCCAAATAGGAAGAGTGGACGACAACAATTCCTATAAGGAATGTGGTAGCCGTCCACCCTCCTTATGGAAGGAGGATTTGCCTCCTTCCTATTTCTCCAATGAAGATTGATTTAATATCAATAAAATTATATTCAATATATATTTGATTTAATTAGATTAATTATTGTTGTTTTTTCAAACAACAAGATCATGACCATTAAAAGAAACACAAATCAATGAGAGCCATTGGATTTATGTTGTTTGTGGATTGAGATCCACGGATCCCAAAATATTATAAATAGAAGGGCACCCCTTGCTCTTCTTAAGTTGTCAAACATACGCTCTCTCTCTCTTTCTCTCATTCTCTCTACACGCCAACTTCATATCTCTCCCTCACTCTTATGGTCGTCCACCATGAAGACCTAAAGAGAGTCGCTCTCATCGCAGTATCGTCGTTATGTTGCTGGACTGATTGCTCGTGGATCTCTGTCTCCTTCGGTGTGCCTCGCTCAGAAGATGTCGGATCTTGTGTGACATGATCAGGATATTCGCCGCTTGGATCATCAACATGGATTGCGAGAAGCATGTGTCTCATCCACGCGCTCGCAAGCGTCTCCTCCGTCGGGTTGGACTTGAGACAGGAGGTCTCTTCATTTAGAGACTCGATCACAACCACGCTTCAAGAGGCAACCCTAATACTTTATTGTGGTTTAGATGAAATGATCCGAGACGTGTTCTCAGTTCATGTGGTTTCATTGCATGCAAATTTTTTAATTTCTGCTGCCTCGAGCAACTAGTGCGACTAGTCACTCCCAATCGCATACGATGCGATCTTCACGCTTCTGTGATGTGCTTAAGGATCTCACCATATTCTTCATCACCTTGCTCCCCATCTTTCTCCATGCGGGATGCACAACAGAATGAAATTTACACTAAATGAAAGCAATGAAGAAATCGCCCTAAGATATGGGCTTCTATTATCGTGAAGAACTTGTTCAATATGACTAAGTCCAAGCGAGAGATTATAGGTGCATCAATGATATTAGACCTCTAGACTTAATTTAACCGAACATCAACCCCTAAGATCAAAGGGCTTATTTCACAAGATGTAAAATGAAAAATACGGAAAGCTCAAATCATGGGAAACAAATGAAAATAAGAGGGAAAATAGGGAGAATAAAAGAAGATGCGAGGAAAATCAATAAAAGCCTCGTGGACCCCAAGTAAGCAAACACTTTGTAAAATAGGTCCTAAGAGTCTATGAGTGTCCTTGTCATGTATTATTAGAAATTAAGCAATGAATCACTATCTCACAAAATTTAAACTAAGTCTAGTTAATCCACTCTGAATAGTCCCCTATCTTCCTCTGTTGCTCTCTACTATCGGTGGGTGTAGAACCACCATCCTCCACGTCTCTCGATTGCCTTGAGCCTACTAGGAAACTCTTCCTTGATTCGTGGGCCCTCGTAATAATTTCAAATAGGAAATATGGTTAGACAGAATATATAAAAAATAGAATAAAAGAGAGGAAAGCAGAGAGTTTGAATAAGGGAGATAATGAAAAGACCTAAGCTAACTATTCTACTCTACTCAACCAATGTTCCCTGACAACGGTGCCATTTCTTGATATGCACGAAGACTGAGGGCATCGAACGTCTTGTCTAGGACCTGCGGTGTCCAACATTAATCGACCCCCAATGTACGATAATTTAATGAAAATGTGTGAGTCAAAATTTATTTTTATTTTAACTCTACAGAAATGTGTATAGTTCAAGTATTTAGAGTATTGTACCACAGAGACCAGAGGTGGATAGAGAAAAATTGAATAATCTACTCATGTAATTTTTTGGTGTTTTTGTTTTACAATGCTTTTGTGGGTTTTTAATTATATACGTTTTGGTATTTTCTAATTTTTCAAATGTTTTAATTTATTTTTAATTTTAATAATAAAAATAAAGTATGTAATATATAATTTATAATATATATAATAAGGATATATAGGAATATATGCAAAATAAAAGGAAACTTGGCTTTTTAAAAAGTTTAAAATATCAAACAAAACAAAATTTTCCAAATACAAATATTTGGGCATTTTTTATTTTCTCTGTTTTTAGTTATTTTTGAGGACTTTTCAGTAATAGAAAAATACAAAACAATGCAAATCATAAATCAAGGAATTGAAATGGGCCTAATAGATATGTAACAAATCAGATATGGGTTCAAGATCAATTTTCCTATATACTAGATAATATTAAGAAAATTCAAAAATTTCGAACACTTTTTTTTTTATTTTTGAGGACTTTTTTATGATTTTTATAATATTTTTATTGTTTTGTAATTTTTAAGGTTTTGGTTTTGTATTTTTTATTTTTTTACATATGTGTTAAAATATTATGAAACACGTTTGATATATATTTTTGGGAATTTTTGGGGATGTTTTCAAATTTTTTGTAATTTTTCTAAGCCAAAATAAGGAAATATGAAATATTTTTGGATATTTATAAATAGGAAAATAACTTTAATTGCTCCAAGAAAAATATATGTGATAAAATGGCATCGCATGCAATGAAGGTATTTTTCCTACAATTTTTAGACACAAAATGCTATTTAAAATACTTAAAATAAACAAAATAATTTAATTCAAAAAAAAGGACCTAAATGTAGTTTTCAGCAAGTTTCAATTCATTCCATAACAATTCAGCAAAGTTCATTACTGATCTTGTAAATAATCTAAATATATGACATTAAATAAGCGCTAGTAGGGGTATTTTTATAATTACAATAATTTCCAAGATTTAATATGCAAATTTTACAAAATGTATTACATATGATTTGCAATTTTTGTTACCAAAACAAAATAAGGAAACTTGGGAGGGTCTCCAAGCAAAATGCCAAAGAACCTCACATGGAGAGCCACCTGAGGTGACCCGACAAGGGACCAAAGTGCAATTTCCAACAAGTCTTGGGGTCTAGATGCAAATAATACAATATAAGTTACACTGTTGAGAAATGATTGAGCACTAAATAGAAATCTCAAAACCGAGGGGTCTTTAGTGAAATTTACCCCCACGTATGCGCTGATGGACGACAATGTTTTCTTCACTTAAGTGGATCGTGTGGTTGAGATCAAGCCAAGCCGCATCGTTGATGAACGGGTAAGATCAGACCTGGGCACGATCCAATGGATAATGGCCTCCATAATGGACAACTACTGTTGCTCCTGGTACGAGTTCTTGATCGAACGGCTTTTGAAGCGCTTGGAAGAACAGACGAAGAACTGGGACCTGGCAAGGTTTAAATCAGTACACCTTTGTCTCCAAGCATCCTCACGTGTAACTAGATAGTGCAACAACATCCTGGCAGTCTTGCACAACTCCTCCAAGCATCAGAAGAGTCCAGGTCCTAGCATAGGAAACATGGAAGTCAAAATGATGGTGCTTGACCTGGAGCAGGCCTTGGGCTCTAAATGCCTCCATATGAGGACCTACTCTTGCTCCAACCTACAAGGCAGCTTCACGGCTTGAAGGGAATCTCCCTCGGTCGGATATTGAGTGAAACATGCAAGAAAATGGCATGGAATGAGTGCTAGAAAATGGCGTGGAATGAGTCAATCTCAGGCGAAGATGAGGGACGAGAACTGAGGGACCTGAATCGTGCAGAATCAGGGTGAGAGGAGTGGTCTGTAGATGGAGAACATGAGGAGGTGCGAAATGGGATGTTGAGCGAGTGGAAATGGTGGAGTTTGACAGAGAACAGAGACCTGGAGCTTAAGAGCTTCCAAGATATAGAAATTTCGAGTTTTCGGATTTTTGAAGAAAATTAAAGGGAATTAAAGACTTGGCTATGATAATAATTAAAATGTGAAGGAAAGGGATATGAAATCAACCTCCCCTAGACAAGGAACAGAAGGATGGAACCTCACAACGGAGCTTCACCGGAGATGGCTTTGAATCGCCTCGAAGACCCTTCTCTTTACCTCGGAACGATGGGTGTTCTTTCTGTCACGAAGAATAACCTCTTGGTATGATTCTCAAAGGGTCACAATGCAGTTTAGAGGGATTATACTCAAAATGGAGGATAGAGGAGAAGTTAAATAGAGAAAGCGAGAGGTGATTTTGCAGAGAGGATCTTGCCTAGATCAATTGAATATAAATTTAGGGCATCAAACATGGAGATCCAATCGATAACTTCCATTCAGAGCTCAAGGCATTTTGATCATTGGATTGTGCCGGAAAAAGGGAGGAACTAGGGAGGTGACATGTCTGATAGGCTCAAGGCTCCAGGAGGGGCAGTTGACTCAAGGTCAATGAAAGACCTCCCCCCCCCCACCCCTGAACTGGTTCACGTCAGCCCCTAAGAGGACAAAAGAGGGAGAAAAATGAATTAAATAAAAAAATCTAGCTATTTTACTAAATAAAAGTTGAAACCTAAAAATTGTTTCTTATTTTATGTACTATTTTAGGTGATTTTTTAATATTTATAACCTTATTTATTAGGTGCTAATTTTTACAAGTATCCTCATATGCATAATTGCATATGTTTTGTCTAATTAATTTTTATTTTATATTTTTAATTTTTTATCATATATATAGTATATTTAAATACATATTTACATATTTTTATTGTATTTTTCTAACATTATTTATATACACAAATAAATATAGGTATTTACAATATTGGCATAATATACCTATAGATTTTATTCTATTATTTATTTAAATATATTTTTATTTATTTTATTTTATATTTATATTTTGAATATACTTCAAATAATATTTACACCTATTTAAAAGTATAAGAAAAGTAAAATATAAAGAGCAATAAAATGAAAAAATAATCAGGTATATAATACAATGTGACCCCAAAAAGCCGTCTTTTGCATCTTAACTCCATTTCAATGAAACCACTTTACTAAATTGATAATTTAATTTTAAAAATAATAAATGTGAGTTTCGTTCATTTTGAGTTCAAATGGAGGAGATTGTGAAGTTTTGTTTGCGGCTTTTTCCTCTGTTCCCAGTCATACTGTGCATTATTTGTATGTGCAATATGTATTTTTATGTAAATTGTTCATGTAGAACATTTATTTATTTGATTTGTGTGTAATGCAAAATAAAATAGGCTAAAATGGCACTCTATTGAAGAGTAAAATTAGGGTTTTATGTATTTTATGTACAATTGAGTGCTATTCTCCGCCCTCCTTTATTCGTTATCGATCAAGTCAATATTACTTTGGTATCGGGTCTAGGGTCATTTAGTATCTTTGCTACCTCGTTTATTTTTTCTTTCTTTCCTTTATTCTTTTATTTTGAGATTAAATGCTAATGTTTATATAGTATATATAGATTAAATCAGGAATGTTATTTTATACATATTAATGCTATTTACATGCATTTAACTAGGGATTTAAGGTTAATGAAAGAATAAAGGTAATGAAATCGAGATTCATTTGGCATGTATATCCCCAATACAAGGGTTTTGAGTATTTTAAGCCATAAGACCCTTTTGAATATGACTAATGATTCTCAAAATTGAGAGTTAATTCGAAATAATTATCATGATGCACAACAACTGTTGAGTGCATGGCCAAGTGTTAGAAATTTATCCTATTTTGGTGGTTGTTTGTTTATTTTTCTATTTATTTTTATTTTTTTAAAAATTTTTAGTATATACCCTATTATACTATGGATTTTACAAAGATATATATTATTTACAAGTTTACAAGATGTTTTTACATATTTAAAAGATTTTACATATTTATATATAATTTTATAAGATTGAACATACTTTACAAATAGTATCCTTTATTTTTTGAGTATTATGTATAGAAAATACATGAAAGTACAAGTTATTGGTAAATCATATATGTAAATTATATATGACACCCCTCATAATTAGCTTGTCTATGTCTTTATAGCCTAGAGATAAAGGAAGATATAACTCGTACAAAGTATAAGGGAGTGAAAAGAATGCAAATAGAAGTTGACTGCCACCATATAATTGGACTCTAGTTAACCTAAGTATAAAAGAAGCAAAAACGAGGTAGTTGAGCACAAGGTAGGGATAAAGAAGCTGGTATACATGGCATGCACGATCCCCTCTACTTAGGATTTTAAATCCTAAGTATGGAAGTGTGATCAAGGATGGAGGCCAGTGTGGGCCTAAAAAATGTAGAAAATACTAAAGAAATAAAGGGAAAAAATAGGAAAACTATAGTCACTCACCTCCATATACTTAGATCTTTAAGCATAACTACAAATAAAAATGCGATGAAACTTGGGTGAGTGATGCGAAGAACAGGAGATGAAATGAAAAAAGAAAAAATATACAAGGTTAAAGGAGAATGTATAGACTCAAAAGAATTTACAATAAATTTTCTTGCGGAATTGGGGGGTGATAGAACGTATATGATCTGTATCGATATTGGTGTCATCCTCATAGCAGTAGGAACGGAGAACAAAGGAATCTCAATTAGTAGTCGACACATGTGCCTGTTCAAGAATGATTTTAGGTGAAAATCGAACTGACTTCTGTAATAATTGTAGACCATGAATCGAACATACTCAAGTCAGAAAAATTGATTTTATCTTTTTTTTATTGTTTGGTATATAACAAATTTTAATAATTTCTATTCTACTTTATTCCCTTCATTTCTCTATATGAAATGAATTTGAATTCTATTTTCCCACTCTCTTTATTCCCTTTTGATGTTTTAATATAATGCTTTTTTTTAGAGAAAAGAATGTGCAGTCCCGAGCTGAGACTCACCGTGCTACGCTTTTAGAAATGAAAAAAGGGGGAAATACACTACATTGTGGACCAGAAGTGATACATGGAGCGCCAATAAGCTACCACATTTTCAAAAAAAGAACCTTTGATTTTTAAAGATTAAATCATTTCTGCCTCCCCATATGGACCAAAGAGCAGCAAATGGCAGAGCGCAATCGTCAGTTGAGTTACCTCCCATGGACCTTATTGATCTCCAGAAATCAACTATGCCACCATGATTGACCCACGATGCCCCCAACTCCTTCCAAACCTGCTCCGACAAAGGATAAGTAAAGAATAAATGTTCTGCATGTTCAGCATCCGCGCCACATCTATCGCACCGTGTGTCCATAATGCCAAATATCCTCCCCCTTCTAGCCTTATCACAAACTCTACCCCTTCTGAGGCACCACAGGAAGACTTTCACCCTGCATGGGATCTTGCTTACCCAAATTATCTTCATATCTTGCTTCAAGTCTTGATCCAGATCATCTGTTCTCCCTTTAAAAACTGTGTATGCCTTCTTTACCAAAAATCTCCCCTCCTCCCAAACTAAATGATCTCTCCCTTGAGATGATAAACTTGGAGAGGGCAATTCGGATTGCATTCTATCCAGATCCTCCAATCTACGGTTTGACAAGTCGGAAGGGAACTGCGGAACCCATGAACCGGACCCGCCAGCATCTGCTACATGGCCTTCCTTGTTAGCTGCTAGTGCAAAAAGTCTTAGAAACCTATCGCATAGCAAACCTTCTCTTGTTCAGTTGTCTTTCCAATTACGAAATGTAACCCCTGACCCCACCTTTAGCTTCATCACCGGTCTGAGTTGAGGTGAAATGTCACGGATCCCACCCTAAAGGGAAGATTCAAATCTCGTTCTACCTGCCTCCAGGGAGCCATTAACCCCATAAATGGCACGCAACAACCTAATAGCCAATCTATCGGTGTCACCCCAGATCTGCACAACCCATGTTGCCAGAAGAGCTTTATTCATACAGTTCAAATCCGGAATTCCTAGACCTCCTTCAATTTTCTGCCTTGTTAGCTCCTTCCATCGAATCAGGTGCATACCCGATCTCTGTTGTTTTCCATTAGACCAGAAAAATATTCTCATTAAAACCTCTATTTTCTTTCTAACTCATGCCGGCATCATCCACATAGAGAAGAAGAAGATAGGAATTGCAGATAACACGTTTCAGGAGAGTCAACTCCCCCCCTGAAAGAGTAATTGCCTTCCATCCTTCCAGTCTCTGCTCGAATCTCCTGAGGACCATGTCCCATTCTGCCTTTCTGAGTCTTCCCGCCACGAGAGGTAACCCTAGATAAGAAATCGGAAGCTCACCCAAAGGGCATCCAAGAATTGCAGCCCTTCTGCCACTCTCCTCTTCATTTATCCCAAACCGAGTTACCATAGACTTGGTTCTATTAATCTTGAGACCGGAGATACTGCTGAAGATCTCAACCAGTTGTCTTGCCCTTCTATCCATTTCTTCTGTGCCGCCCAAAAAATACACAATGTCGTCGGCATATTGCAAAAGTGGAATCAAAATAGACCCCACACTGAAAACTTCGCACCACCCCTTGTCGGCAGATCTCCTGAACATTACCGCTAAAGCGTCAACCACCAACACAAAGAGCATCGACGCCAACGGGCATCCCTGTCGCATTCCCCTCTGCAGCTGAAAGAAACCACCTCCCAGCCTCCCGTTCACCAAAACAGCATAGGAGGATGTCGTTACACACCTCTTCATCCATGCTATCAAGAGATCAGTGAAGCCACGATGACGAAGGTATGCCCACAGGAAATTCCAGTCCACACAGTCATATGCTTTTTCGAAATCGATCTTCCACATCAACCCTTTATTGTTTTCACATCGCCACTGGAGGCAAATCTCAGATGCCATCAGTAGCCCATCAGCCATCTGTCGTCCGGGAATGAAAGCCGACTGATTCTACGAAATGACACTATCAATCACTTTCTCAATCTATTTGCCAGCACCTTCACAATTATCAAGTAGATTGCATTGGACAACCGATCGGCCTAAAATCTTCTAATCGAATCGGGTGTTCCTTCTTGGGCAGGAAGAAGAGCAAAGCACGATTCACCTTCTCAAAAACCCTATTACCATCTCTAAACTCAGTAATTACGTCCATGACATCTTCCTTGAGCAAGTCCCAAAATTCGCTGTAAAACAAAATCGGAAAGCCGTCTGGACCTAGTGCCCCATCACCATTCAAAACCCAAACTACACTTTTGATCACTGCCTCCGTAAAAGGTGCTTCCAGCCCAAGCGCCTGCTCTTCTGACACCGACCTCACCCCAGTACCACGCCACCCCCACCCCTCCACTTGTTTCCTCCTCGACGTCTCCACAAAATGCTCCTTGAGATCCTGCCCAAGCAAAGCATCCCCCACCACCCTTTCTCCCCTCACTTCCAAGTACTGAATAAAATTCCTCCTTCTCCTTCCGAAATCCATTGAATGAAAGAACCTCGTATTAGCGTCCCCTTCCTGCAGCCACTTCTGTCTAGATCTCTATCTCCATTCCACTTCCTCCTTCCCGTCTTCAAAAAGCAATACTTCTAACAACCCTGCCCGTTCTAGACCCTCCCCATTCTCCAACTCCCTCTGGTCCTCTAGCCCATCCAGTCAAACCACCCCCTGCTGAGCCTCAATTCTCCGCTCCCTCCATCGAGCCTTCACCGCCCAACCGAAGTTAATTAGATATTTCTTTAGCAACACTAGCTTGCTGCCAAGCGAATCACAGCCGGACCCTCCACCTGCCACTCCCTCCAGCGAGCAGCCACCTCCTCTCTGAACCCTTCTTCTAGCAGCCAAGCCTGCTCAAATCTAAAAATGGATCTAGGTTACCTCTGCTCTTCAGAAGACCATAAGATTGGCATGTGGTTTGAATGAGCACGAGGCAGCGCCCGTGCCCGAGCAAGGGGGAAAAGCTCTACACCCTTAGATGACATAATAAATATGTCCAACCACAATCTAGACCTAGAATTCTGCCATGTATAATCACATCCTGCTGCATCAATGATTGTGAGCCCCAAGGCATGCACCTGGTCTCCAAGAGCTTCCGACCCTGCGTCCCTTCCACCTCTTCCCAACGGCCAGTCATCCGGCAATAGAGTAACATTAAGATCTCCCCCAACCAGCCAAACCCCATCATCTCTACTAGCTCCCACTCTGAGAGATCCGAAGCCAAGCAACCTATTGTTGAACCCGTAGGATCATAAACATTGGTTACAGTAAACAGTAACATATCCACCTTTCGCTTTAGTCTCATAGAGAGATAAAAAGAAGATGTCCTCTCTGCCAGCTTATCAAAGTCACTTCTCCTCCACCCAGTGAGGAGCTCGCCAGCCGCCCCTTGGGCCTCAACCTCAGCGAAGTCGAAAGAAGAACCACCACCCAAGGCTCTCCACTCCTCCACTCAACCCGGCCTCGAAACCTTCGTCTCCTGCAAGAGTACTTTATCCGCATGAGGTTCGTCCATCAATTTCATGACCCCCAATCATTTCTCGGGATGACCCAACCCTCTTACATTCCATGAGAGCACCTTCATCAGGAAACAACTTTGCTCCTCCGACGGGGCAGAACTACCCCCAAGCTTTCTGCAAAATTCCAATCTATAAGGCTAAAAAACTTGGTTTTCTAAGCGGCAACCACAACTCTTCCTCTGTTCCCTCGGAATATTTGTCATCAGTCTGCCCCAACCACTCGCTAGCTTCTGCCAAGGATCTTCTCTTCCCTTTTTTTGCTCCAAACACGCAGCTTTCGCTCGAAGCACTAGCCAAAATGTTGTGCCCTCTCCCTTTGAGCACCTCCCTCCACCCCCTGCCTTCGTCCCACCAAATCTTCAGCATTACTCACTCCACCCCTCGCCCAAACCTCATAATCCCCAATGTTCCCTTGCTCCTGCCCATTTATCAGCTCGCCGCCACCCCCTGCCACCACGCCCATTCGCCCTTTCCCAGAAGATCCCCTAACCAACTCCCCCATGCTCACCACCTCCAAAGTGTCGCATTTGTGTACTGACTCCCCCACGCTAGCAGATAGCATCGGTCGGGTCCTTGGGTTCTCCTTTGGCCTATCCACGCCCCTCCCATTCTCGGTTACGAGCCCGGGGTCTGCTGCTCTGATGAGCCGCTCAAGCAACTAAGGTATAGTATCTCACTAAGGTCGTTGTGACCTCAGTCACTCGGGACTCATAGCTCAATCAAGAAAAACAATCAGACCACTAAATAAGGATAAAAACACGAGAAAATCAAAGTAGCGGTCTCGCTATGATATTAACCTGGCATAGCACTCAGGGTCGAACTCGAGGAGCACGAGATGACCTTGCAGCCTACGAAGTAGTCTAAAAATAAAGAAATAAAAACAAATGATTTTTGGTGGATTTTTAATATTTTTATATTTTTTAAATTTTTAAATATGAAGAAAATAATAAAAAGGCAAAAAACACAACTTCAAGAAATTATTTACTGACTCAAAAATGCTCTAGAAATTCCAACAAAAATATTTTTATGATTTTTATATTTCTTACTATTTTTAATGAATTTTTGAGAATTTTCTGATTTTTAGGGAATTTTCTAAAAATAAAAGAAGGTAAAAAGACTATGTTGCTGTCCAGCCAAGCTTCAAAGACCAATTAAAAATACTAAATGGTCTTTTCAAGGCCTGAAAGTATTTTTCATGTAAAATATAAATAAAAAGGAAAAATCAGGAAAAAGATTTATTAATTTTTGGGTTTTCTGTGATTTATTATAATTTTTATGAGTTTTTAAAGGTTTTTTAATTTTTATAATTTTTATAACTCCAAAAATAATAAAAAATGCACAGAAAATTAAACACACAAAAACACACAAAGTCTAATTTTTTGTTATTTTTAAAGAGGTTTTTGTATTTTTTATAAATTTTAAATCTGAACAGGCAGAAAAATGGAGGTTTTTTAATTTTTAAAAATAGTAAAAGAGCTCAAAAATATACCCAAAAATTGCTGAAAAATTTACACGGTGGCAGGAGCCACATGTCCAATTTTCACTCAATTTGGATTAAAATTGATATTTTATTTAATTCAAACAAAAGCCCACAGTGCATAGGGACCCGTTTGTAATTTAAATAAAGTTCTGGGGCCAAAACGTAACACGGCAAGAAACCTCAGGGCCAAAAGTGCAAAAAGTCCAAGAAAACACGAGCCACGCACGTGGACCAGGTGTAGAAGGACTAAAATGCAATTCCTATTTTAAATCATTCAAAACATAACATGCAGGAACTACATGGATTATATTGCAATTTCACCAAGTCCTCACGTGTCGAAGCACGTGGACAGCATAGACAGGGACTATATAGTAAATACAGAAAACAAGAAGGTTCAGACTACAATTTTTACAAAATAAAAACATCTACGAAAAATATTTACAGGACTAAAACGAAAATGCAAAATAGGAGGGGGCCTAAGAGCAATTACCCCACTTATTTATTGGGGTGCACAAAAACATGCTAATTATTCCTAATTACACAATGCATGCTAAATGCTAATTATTATTAATTACATATATCTACATGTGTTTAGCAAAGGTTTTGTAGCTAAAATAAAAGAATAAAGAGTGGTGAATAGGTATTCATCACCCCCCTATACTTAACTTTGCTAGTCCCTTAGCAAACACTTATTTGAAAAAGAAGTGAAAAAGAAAAAGAAAATGAAAAAGAGGAGAAAATGCATGGATTAATGATGATAATTAAACTTGTCTTCATTAAATTGAAATATGGAGCTCGATCAGATCTTTGGATTATTAATGTGTCGGAACATTATTTGGACTTAAGTTTAAAACTCAACAGCCTCTAAGATCCACTAATATATAATCAAGACTCCTCAATAATCCAGATCAGAACAAGTCTGCATACACAAACCCTGAAGACTATGAATCTTTCCTTGTACAGTGTATGTGAGGTATAGCTCTCTACCTCAGAAGTAGTAAATTGACAACCCTCCCCAACAAGGTAACTCGATGACCCTAGTCTGGCCACTCTTTCCTCGAGGAGAGGGGTATTCCCTTCTAAGTTCAAGTTCAACCGGCTCAAGAAGATGGGGAAGAAGAGAATGGACCATGACCAGTGTAGCCATGTATCCTTGGGAGCTCAACCAGTGTAGCTAAGTCTCCCTGCTGCAAGCTACATAAGATGGAACCATGAATCTCAAGCTTTGCTTATTTGCACTATATACATACTCCGATGGGATTATCATTTTCTCTCAGACCCACCACTTTTTTGGAGTTATTTTCTTTTTGTATTTTTTTTTCAAGTGCATCTATACAACATATACAATGTGCAGCATATATACATAAGGAGTTTTTCCTCTTGAGCCAGTAGACTATCCCTCTTTTGAAGCATTATTGCAACCCACAACTCCTGTCGTTAGACCTCATGGCAACCAGACCAAGTTGAGACGCACTTCCTTCACTAAAAGAAGAAGAGAGGTTCCGCCTAGAAGTACTACCCTCATATGCTACCCCAAGTCAAGGAAGACTGCCTCCTCACCACCCCATCCATAGAGAGCTCGGTGCTAAGTGCGGGTCCAAGTCAAGCCATTGTCTATATGAGTCATGTGGTGTTGTTAAGTGCTCTACTTAGGCTCATTGAGATGACATGTGATCATAGCCTAGTGGACTCAAAGAATTAAGTCACCATGGACCTGAAAAGCCTTAACCCTAAGCCCTATAAGGTTCCTCTTAGAATTAATTGGATTAATATCTTAATCAAGCTCCATTTCCAATTTAATTCCAAGCTAGTTTAAATGTCAACTATAATCCAGGAAAAACTATATACAAGTATATACAAGGATGCTATTTACACAATATTTACACAAATGCAAAATTTTTGAAAAATGTTTTGAAATCATCGATGTGTGCATGAAAATGCAAGTTTTGCAAAATATTTACACAAATTTACATGAGGTTTTTGCAAACTTTTTGATTTTCAAAACATTTTGGAAAACTTTTGTACTATATACATAGTTTTGATATACACATATTTACACAATCTTTACACAAAAATTTTTTAAAAACATTTTTACAAAGATAATTTGTACAACAGCTATGTATGTGCAATAAAAGAATGTTTATTTACAGGGAAAATTTTTTAATTTTTTATGGATTTTTGGTTGGGTTTTTAGCCATTTTTATTTTTTTTACACATTCACACAAAGTACGAGTTATGGCTAAAGTATATATGAAATATATACACACTCCCCTATACTTAGCTCGAACGATGTCCTCAGAGTCAAGAGCGATGAAGAAGACATAACTCGTGCTTAGTATAGGGAAGTGAAAAGGAAGGCTATATACAAAGACGAATGAAAGAATAGAAACTCAAGAGGACCTCAGCTTTTCCCCCTATACCTAGGATCAAATAATCCTAAGTATAGCAGGCTGTACACGAAGGGAAAACCGAGTGAAGAATGTACAAGGTCTACCCCCCTATACTTAGGGTAAAATATCCCTAAGTATAGGCAACAAAAATAGGGGTAAAATGACACGAAGAAAATAGACAAGTATATACAGGATGAGAGGACAACACTCCCCCTATATTTAAGGTGAAGAATCCTTAAGTATAGGCAACAACAGAATTGATGAAACAAAACGGAAGAACAACCTAGTGTTTCCTCCCCCCTATACTTAGGATGAGGTATATCCTAAGTATAGCAAAGATAATCCTACGCGAGACCTGAGGTGAAAACAAGAACGGAAGAAAGAAAGATCAAACTAAGACAAAACACGTATATACAGAAGAGTACAATGTTGAGGTGCCTCTCAACAAGCACTAGATTTTACGCCCCTAGCTGGGCACAAAGGCTAGGATAATGCAGTGTCAAGGTTCAGGACGGCATCGGTAAGGAGAATGCCATACTGTCGTCGCAATCTCGGTACGAGACAGCGACGAACTCAAAAGTGTAAAGAAAGACACCCAGGTATGCAATCAAGCGGGTGTCTACTACCGGCCAAGGATATAAAAGTATGTGATCGGGATCCGGTAGCACAAAAGAAATCGTCAGCTCTGGATCGGACAGGAGTGGAAGTGTGGAGCCGAAGAAATCAAACGTGGAGAAGGATGGATCAGTCATGGAATCCTCCACGTCAATCAGTGTCTCGAAGAAGTGTGGGCAGTCAAGATCAGGACACTGTCTAAGAAGACTGATATCCGATGCATGAAATAGAAGCAGATCAGACAGATCATCGAATATCTCCAGGATGGGCTCATCCTCGCGAGGGTCGTCGAGGTGAGATGACTCAGAATCGGAAAGATCAGAAGACTCGGTTTCGTGCTCCGCCAGATCGGAAACACTCTCAGAAGATGAAACCGAGTACAGATCGTGTGCCACATTCTCCCGCAGATAACCCTCGGGGAGAAATGCAAGATCAGAAGTGAGTAAGAGAGGATTAGGATCTAGAAGGGCATCTGCGCTGCTGTGAAGTATCCACTCAGTGCACCAGGCTGCATCATCATCGGAAGTGTAGCTCTCAGCAATCTGGAAGCAGGAGAAGGTACTGGTCAACACCGCGGAGGCTAGCAAAGTGTCTGCGGCTGATCCTCGCTCTGCGGCAATGCTGGCTACCATCTGGTCCTCAATAAGTGTGTATGTCTCGTCAAAGTAGAGGACAAGAGGCTCGAATACGGGACTCTCTGTGTCTGGTCTCTCAAAGTGGTGTCCCATATCGAACTATAGCTGTTGGGCTGAGTCCTGGGTAGCTGTCAAACTCTGAGAAGTGTCTCTGCAGAAAAGAGGCTGACTCCTCCGGGATTGGACACTGAAGTGCTGAATCGATGGCTGTAGTAGCGGGGGCTCCTCCAGTACCTAGAGTATCAGAAGATCTGATATCCAAGACTCGTCGACGAAGAATTCTGGGGCTGACTCGAACTCTAGCTGGAATACCAACGGGAACTCGAGTAGACTCTGGGTCTGAACCTCTGCTATCGCAGTCATCTCCTCTGTACTCGGTGGTGCTGGAGTATCCAAGTCCTCTGGCTGGTGTGTAAAAGTTGGATCCGCATGTAATGCGACACATCGCACTGGTACTGCATCCGTCTGCATGTGTTGTCCCGACTAGGGCATCTCGTGAAGAAGAACTCTGTGAAAGTAAGCTCGAGATGGTATCCAATAGTTGAATGTCGGAACTGCGGTGTGAACCGCCACATGTGGTAATCACCTATGCTATATGCTCAGCGGTCATCCCCCGCATGGAGATCTCAATAATGTCTGTCAGTGGAAGTCCGTGGTCTGGAATCTCCTCAAGAGGTCAACAAACCTCAGCCATGCCTTCTGCAATGGCTCCTGGGGGTCAACTGAAAACTCGGTGATCAACGACCGCATCATCTCTGCTCTACGCGGGGGAAAGTATCTCTGAAGAAACTCTCGACGTAGCTCTTCCCCACGTATCGAATCTCCTCCCCAATCGTCGGTGCCATCTCATGGCTCTGTCCTGTAGTGTGAATGGGAAGGGTCCTCCTCATCAGCTCCTCTGTAGTGATATCTGAATATAACTGTGCTCTGTAAAACTCCTCGAATTCTGACAAGTGCAGATAAGGCTCCTCGTGCGCCTCCCCTAAGAATGTCAGCAGTCTCTGAATGAGATCCAAATCCAAGATGAAGGGTCCTAGTGTAGAAGCTGACTAAGGTCCCTTTCTTGTCTGCTCCGCCATCAATCTGGGATAGGATCTATCTGATGATCTCCTCTGCTCTCTCTGATCACGAACGGAGTGCACTCTCAACTCATCAAGGCCTCGTCCGGGTCTCGCATCTGCTCGATCTGGTATCCGCGGACGTCTACATGCCCAGAGTAAAGAAAGGGATGGGAGGGAGGGAGGGGAGATTGGTCGGAGATCCAACCTCCCTCGAAAGTGGAATGGACTAATGGTCAGAGGATGGAGAAGAGGCCATAAGAGTCGGCCTGAAGTGAGGGGGATCCATCATCCAGGGGTGAAGGAGAAGAATAGAAGACTGAAGGAGGGTGGATGGTAGACAGATGGATGAGAGAAGAAGATGGGGGGGAAGGCAGAAGGGATCTGGAATCACACAAGATGAGAAAGCAAAACCCCCGATTCACCTACGCACACGAGCTGAAAACTGAAAGGGATCGGTCAATTATCTTGTCAATTTTATTTTAGGTGATCATTCAGTCTTTCAGAGCGATTACGTGAGCTGATAGGAATCCAATATTTCTCAACCGACTGTCCCGTACAGAAAGCCGATAATCAGTCGAGAAAATCGGATATGGCTCTAGCCTAAGTGCAGGTCACTCTCTCGCTCATCTAAACCAAACAAGGAGGGGGTTGCTCTCCCCCAAGACAAATTTTTCAGTGTGGTGTCTTTTAGGTCAAGTGTGATTAGCAGTCCCGATTTTATTGTTTTTCTTTTTAGGTATTTTTTCAAATAAAAACAAATGCCTAACGAATTTTTCGGTTCTCCTAGTTATTAAGTCCAAAACGGAGGGAGAAGTCGAAAAAGCCGTTGCGCGAGAAAATCAATGATGCATGCAGTGTAAGAGATGCGTACCTGACTCCAGCAGTCTACATGTAAAATGATCCACGCAGAATTTAAAGACTGAAATAAAACTACCTAAATGATGCAGGAGGAAATCCGAGCCCTAAGCAAGCAATTCTACCCCGAAAGAACGGCTAGTCGACCACCAACCTTCAATCCAAGAGTCCGGTCTAGGCTCACCCCTCCTCCTCTTGACAAATCGAGTTCAGGAGCAGCGCTTGGCAGGGTGGGTTGTGGCACGTAGGCTCGAAGGTAGTGGATCGACTATTTTTATTAGATTTTTATTATTGTTCCACTTAATCAATCTATAGGTACAGGCAAGGTTATTAAGGTGTGTGGACCTAGTTATTTACGTCACAGTCAAGCAAAAATCCTAAGGCTAGGGCTGAAAACCGCGAGAAACCGAATAGGCAGAAAATAAATAAAAACTACGAAGAAAACTGTGTAAAAATCGAGGGGTCCCCCGAGCACACCGGTGCTCGGCGAAACAAACCCCGAGAGTCTAAGTCTGGTTGAGAGAGTCCTGTTGTCCTGTATTATTACAATACTCCAAATAATGCTGAAAAGAAAATCTAAACTAAACTAATCTAATCCTCCCGCACTCAGTTGTCTACTCGCGCTCTCCTGCAGCTCCGTGCAGAAGAGAGCCACCTCCGATAGCCGCGGTTGCGTCGGCTCCTCGAAAGTCGCCGCCTCGGTCCTCGGGCCCTCACAAGAAGACAACAAAGTGTCAAACCAGATAAAAATAAAGCAAATAAAATAAAACAGGGTACATATGCAAAAATAGAAAAAAAAATAAACAAGCAAAAACAACATAAAATAAAATAAAAGAAAATAAAGAAAAATAAAAGAAAATAAAGATAAAAGAAAAACAAAAAGCCGCGAAAAGCCGCGGACGAAGAAAAAGCCGCGGAAAGCTGCGAAAACAAAAATAAAATAAAACAAAAATAAAAGTGACTACTAAGCCGTGGTCCACGACAACAACGCCATTCTGATGAGCCGCCTGATGAATCTCAGATTCACCATTCTAAGTCTCATTAATTAAAAGCTCAAGTCCCTCAAAATCAATTGCATTTCTGCACTTATTCTGCATAATTAGCATTCATGCACGATTGCATAAGAATTGCATTTTAGCATTAATTTCTGCATAAAATAAGAAGCCAAAAAATCCAAGCCAAAAATGACCTGTAAATAGCCTAACTTTCCTATTTTTTAACTCCTTCATGCTAACACCGAATGCCACAAAACCACATCCACTGTGTGCACATCACTAACAAGAATAAATAAAAAATACAAAAAAATAATTAACCCAGGTAAGTGGACCAAAAACCCAAACCCTAGTTTCAGGATTTTCGGACTAAAAGCCACATATTTTCCCCATCCAGTGTCCGATTTGATCCTACTCACTTTTGAACTAATACACATTCAATTACCTTCAAAACAAGACCAAGTTCAAGTGAATCGGAGATCGTATGTGAAAGTTGGGTTTTGGGCCTCTTTTGTACATTGTATTTTCGCGGCTTTTTGACCTGTATTTTATGCATTTATTTTCTTTATTAATAAAAATCAAAAAAAAATTAGATTAAGGTCTCTTTTATTTATCTTTGAGTTTTCCTTATTTGTCAGGATTTTTACCGGATTAAAATTGACAAAAAAAATTAGAAAACCCAAAAATCAAGGTATTCTATGTACATGGGATACCCCAAAAATTTACTTTTTACATTTGACCGAATTTGGCTTTGATGTCTTCATGAAAGTTGTAGATCTCGTCGAGACGAGCATTTTTCGTGAAGGAACTTTTTCGATCCGAGGTCATTTGTTATTTCTTTTGATTTACAAGTGATTTATTTTTCGATTTATCTGGTGCTGACACGTGGCAGCCCCAGAGGCCGCCACGTGTCAGCTATTTTTCGCCTTTTTAAATCTTAGTTTTATATAAAAAAAAATTAAAAAGCCATGCACGTGCGTCGCACGTGCCTCCCAGGGCACGTGTTGCGCACGTGCCTCGCCCCATCCCCTCTCTCCTGACCGCCAGGTGTCGCGATCTCGGCCGCTCGATCTCGGCCGATCGAACGGCCGTCGATCGTCGTCTCACCAGAACCCGCAACCTCCGCCGCCACTCGCCTCCGCTTCCATCGCCGTTGACCCTAACGCCCCACACCCTCCGCTATCCTCGGCCAACGCCCTCCCCCGATCTTCGCAACCACCCTCCATCTCCCTCACCTACTTAAATAGCCTCGTCGCCCCCCCCGACTCCCTCATCCGCCGAGAGAGCTTGGAGGAGGCGGCGGTGACAGGGCCCCTCCTCCTTCTGTCTTGGCGAGGTCCGGCCGTGCATCCACGGCCGTCGCAGCCCGCACCCAGGTGCTGCTCTGCCCAAGCTCCGGTCCTTCGTCGAGCCAAGACCACCGACCAACGTCTCCGCCGTCTCCGCGCTTCACCGATCGTCTTCTCCAGCATCACTGTTCGTCTTCGACAACGCAACCTCCGCCGCGACAACGACGCTTCTCCGACAACCACCTTCGTCTCCGCCAACGCTTCCCCGACCTTCGTCTCCGCCAGCCGACTCCTTCGACGCCACCGTCCAGGAGCTTGAGGGCCCCTCCAGCGCCACCACGCCACCGCCTTCGTCAGCCCGAGGCCCCCACCAGCTCCGCCTCGCCTCGACTCACCGGCACCCTGCCTTCAGCCAAGCTTTGGCTGGAGCCAGCCATCGACCTCCGCCTACCACCGCAGCGCCTTTCCTCCGCCCCTTCGCCGGCCGGCACGAACCCCGAGGGCCCCCCCCCCCCCCCGCACGCCCCTCGCACGTGCGTGGGGGTACTTCCCCAGCAAGCAACACCCAGGGGGGTCACGTGCTGCGCACGTGCCCCCTTGGGCAACTTACATATTCCCCCTGAAGGTCTTCCATTTTGCTGTCAGGCCTGCCGACCCAGGGTCAAGTGCGTGGCACGTGACCTGCTGGGAATATTGCGCGAATACCCCCACGGGTATAGGTATTTACATTTCAGCCCTTTGCTTGTTTATTTATTTATTTATATTTGCATCTGTACCCCTGTGTTCCCCCTTTGTCTTGAACCCCTTTTCTTCTACATCATTTTATTTATTTAAAAATAGCATTTTGTTCATCTTTTAATTCTCTACATTTTGACATGCTGTGGACATTTTTGTGATGACCGGTTAATTAATAAATAATTATTTTGTGGAAATTGGAATATTTTGCCCAATCTGTGCTCGGAAATTCTTAGTTAATTAACCGTATCTCTAAAAATTCCCCAAAAATCAAATACCGTAGAGATTAATTTGATTAACATTGTGCCCAAAAATCATTGCATTTGCATGCATTATTTGCTCTGTAAAAATCACTTTGTGCATTTCAATGTTTGATTTTTAATAGGTATTAAACCCCACATTTTTGAGGTCTAGGATTTTTCTAAGATCTATTAACTAGTGATAGATCTTAGATCATTTTAGTTCTCGAAAATAAATAGGTTTAATATTTATTAAAATTAAATATTGAAAATCATTCTGTTTGCACTTAAAAATTCATAAAAAAATCATATTGCGTCTAAAAATTACAAAAAAATTACAGTGCACTCATTTCATCGTCATCTACATTGTGGCCAAGTTTCGTATTTTTCGGACACTGTTTGAACGTATTTTACATTTTAGTCCCTAAAATAGGCCGAATTTGCATTTTGCATCCCATCTTGCATTGAAAAATTCCAAAAAAATTACCGCCTTGAGAACCGAACTCAAAATTGGATAGACATTAATCTAGGTTGTTCCTTTGCCTCCTTGTGATCGACCTTGGGACTTGCCCAAGTAAAACAAACATAAAAACCACTGTATTGAATTTGTTTTAAAATTGTGGTTATTTCTTGACTGTTCCGATCGCCGCCTACAACGAACGATTTTACTTATTTTCACGATTGACGATTAAAACCAACTTCTTATCGCGGCTTTCGCGGGCTCGTCAGATGGCGCCGTTGCCGGGGAGGCAAACGGCTTAGTTTTTTGTTTTGAAAATTTTTGTTCGGTTTTCCGAATTCGGGTAGTCTGACCCCCGAATTTTTCATTGTAAATCTCATTTTATTTTTTGTATTTATTTTTCAGCATTTCTTTCATTTATTTTATTTTTGATTATTTTTTGAGTCACTCTCTTACAATCTCTCTCTCTTATTTTTCTTGCGAGGTACCCGGCGCACGTGGAGCGGTTTTTCAAGGAACCGACGCATCTTCACCGACACCCGAAGAAACCGCAATTAAATTAAGATCGAGTCGAGTCGTGAGAGAGAGTAGAGTCTAGGTTTTTAATTTCTGCATTTTTATTTTCTGCTCATTTATAGCGGTGTCCGTTTGGACTCTCGCGTGTGTACAAAGATATTGAACTCTATTTGTGGTGTGTCGTGGCCTGTTTCACTCTCCGGAGAGGGTGGGGCCCGACTTGAGTGGCGATTAGGATAGACCTGCACATATGGCTCTTAGAGCATTTATATTTTTGCTTGTGCTCGTATGATCTTAAGCCACACTGCACTCTAATCAAGACGCACCTTAGATCGTTCAACTTAGCCAAAAATTTAACTCAATTCTTCCCGCTAATAGAACTTTCTGCTTAGGTGCGGTTTTCATCGGGCTGCACGCATTTAGTGTAAATTTTCAATTCTGTATTGCATCCCACATAGAGATTGCGAGGAGGCACTGTAAGTCTTCTAACTGAGCATTCATCATAAGTTTTCCGCGTGCATCGGCTTTTCCCGAATTCCTCTCTCTTGTTTTATCACATAAATCTAAAGGAAATTGGGACTGGACGGTAGACGTGAATTTGTGTTCACTTAAATTCTACAGTGATCGCCTTACTAAAATTGGGACTGCTAAATATAGCCGATCTAAAAATCCATAAAATCAAGAATTTCTGCGGGAGAGCAACCCCGACATTGTTTGATTTATCTTGCAGCGAGGAGAGAGACGCACACTAGGATAGAGCCCAGCTCCAAAACCTAACAGCTCGTTTAAACGGCTTGCAAGATTGAATTTATCACCAACTAAAATTGAAAAGATAATAGCCGAACTCTTACGGCTTCATTGTGTGAGTTGGTGAACCCGGGGTTTGAATTGTGTTTGCATTGGTGTGCGTGAACCGATTTCAAGATCAATAGCCGCACATTCGATAAAAATTCTCTTGACTATCCCATGCAATCATCTCTTCCCTATCTTGATTTAAACCTCACAATGGAACTCTTGTCTAAAAACTCTCACAGATCCGACTCCCCATTCCTCTCAAAAATGACCGAACACCCATCAGAGCTATATTATGAAAATGAATTTGTTTCGGTTAGGCCCAAATCAACTCAATCCCCTTATTTCAATAGCCCTCCAACATTTGCGGGAGGCTTTCACCCGCAGATAAATTCACCCTCCTCATTAAATTTCTATTCGAACAATCCAACCGTAAATGACCACTTACCATCTTGGACCGAATCGTCTTATTCTCAGTTTCTCGCCAATGAAACTTTTCAAGATCAAAATCCCTTCAAACCTCATGATTGGCAGAGAAACCAAACTCAGATGGATAGACACGCACTGAATAATCATCGGCATTGGATTGACCATGATAAACCCCTCGTCAGACATGATGCTCATACAGAGGACTGGACTGACTGCTTAGAAACACATAAACCCGGAATGTTGACTCCGCAATATCAAGGTCTGACCAATCAACGACACATGTCTGAACCTTATGAGCAGCCTCCTTCCATGATTTTTTAGGAGAAATTTTCAGAAAATACTGAGCATATTTCGGATATTCCAAGAAGCTCTCCTCTCAGCACAAAGAGAAAAATGGAAGATGAAATTATCAAACATACACCTACTGCTCCCATAATTAATCATGAACCAAATCTTGAGGAGGATATTTCGAGGATAAATAAGAAATTCAAGTCAATAGAGGAGAGATTTCAAAAATTTACCGATCGATTCATCACATTCTATGGTGGCTCGGACAGTAAAATGAATGAGGAAATGACTGGATCTGAGATTGAAAATTCTGAGGATATTCAGGGACCAATGGACAGTTCTGAAAATTTTTATACTGCTGACCACCACCCTGAACACCAGAGCCCCTCTTCGTCTGAAGAACACCCCACACCCCCACACCACCCAGAAAATACCAAAAAATTGGAAATATTTGAAAATCACAAAAAAATTGAAAATTCAGAAAATTATATAAAAATTGAAACTGAAGATGATCTGCGAAATTTGGATCCGACTATACGGGAAGCACTAGAAAAACGCTTGATATTTGAACTTCCCTTTATACATGCCATTGAACACTTCCCCGACCTTAAAAGATTTATAACAGATAAATTAATGAACAAAAAGTCGGGCAGAATACGAACAAAGACTGAAAGACATATCTTGTCAATGGCCTCCTCCTTGGTGTTGAGAAGAAAAACCAAGAGCCGCATAGTAAAGCGGTTGCCCAGATTTGACTGCAAAATCAAAGACACAATTTTCACCCATGCTCGGATTGATGATGATTCACCAATTAATATCCTCCCGACCTCTGTATTCCATGAACTCAAACTCGGACCGATTCGGAAGATACGAGAGATCACTCAATTGGCGGACCGATCAATAAAGCGGCCGAGAGGAATTATTTCTGTCATCATGAAATTCCAAGGTGCTCCGCTCAAGGTAGATTTCACGATCATTGATATTGATCATCAAGGAGAATTTACCCAGTCTCCAGTCATCCTCGGAAAGCCATTCTTGGCATTGGCCAAGGCGAGTATCGATTGTGAGACTCGGGAAATCAATTTCACAGCATTGGAAGCACTTAAATCCGACCCTATCTTTGAGGAACCACGATCTTCTGAGGCAACCCACGAAGTCCCCAACAACCGCAACCATAAAGCGGTAGAAGAGCCCTACCCCGCGACCACACCTGAGATAGCAGTTGTTGATGAGACTATTGGTTTAGAAAATCTCCCCCTGCTCCATTCCCAGGCGCTCTCACCATGGACAACCATGTATATGAATCATATGATCCGGAGACTTATGCATGGGCACACCCTGGGTCAACCTACTCCGACTACATGGATTACATCAACTCGACTCAGGAATGCATCAACATCGAATCAAGAGAGAAAGAACATGCAGAGACTCTCCCCAATATTCAAATCCCCGAGGATCTCAAAATTGACAAATCTTTCTACTACGATCCAGAGACATATGCATGGTCACACCCTGTAGCAACATTCTCTGAATATCTTGACCAAATCATCCCAAATCGAGAATGCTCAAACATTCGGGAGACTGAGAGCAAGCACGCAGACCAAGCACCGACCAAGGAGAATCTCAATGGCTATTCATCTGGATACTCAAGTGAACCGACACCTTCACGACGAAATAAAAAGAAAGTCACCTTTGACCTTTCGGAAGAGGAATCAGTTGATGATCCCTCATCAGGTCCGGAAAAGATGGTTTACATGAGTGAAGTCTGTTCGGCAGCCCTAAAGCCATATCTTCGTAAGGATCCAAAATTCAATCCTCGTTGGACAACTCCCGTTCCTAACTACTACTCATCCAAAGCTGATGCTCCTACATTCTTCAAGTACACTGGAATTCTTTCGTATGAGATGACTGAGATCGGTGCTTCTGAGCATTCATCCGAGGACAAAGTGATTGACCCCAAGAAGGAACGAATTCTGAGAAAACAATTGAAAAAAACAAAAAGACCAGAATACATGGAGTATGCCCACTTTCAATTACTACTCCTCTGAGGATAATTCCGATGATGGATATCTTTCATCTGACTCAAACAATTCATCCACTATCCTTCATAATTTGTCTGAGGATGACACGGACAATAGTTGGGAATCATATGCCTCATCTCCGACTCATCATTACGATCTCCCACCGCAGGCTCACAAAAAGATCAGCCGAAAACCACCTTAATCATCGGCTACCCACCCTCCCTCCCGACCACATTGGTCTCCTTGTACAGCTTCTTCCTTTACTTAGACCAAGGCCTAAGTATAGGGGGGACCAATGCCATCTGTATATATCATTCTTCTCCTGACTCCCATTCGCTCCATATCCACCCTTCTTCCATACTTAGGCTGTTCAAAGCCAAAGTATAGGGGGAACCGACATCCACCCGTATATACTCTCCTCATTTCCTGTCCGCTTTTCTTTTCATTCTTTTTCTTTTTTCTTTCTCACTCTCTTACGCTTAGCCCGAGCTATGTCTTCTTTACGCTTCTTGTGCTCTGAGGACACAGCACTCGCTAAGTATAGGGGGTCTGTATATATACTTTGTATATATTTTACCCATATCTCGTACTTTCACGTAAGTCTATATGTATTTACGGGGTGGGTACTAACTTGAAAAAAAAAAGAAAGAAAAAAAATGAATGAAAAAGAGGCTTCTTATTCCATTTTCTGCATAAAAAACCCCCTTGCATAAAATGTCAAAAAAAAAAGTATCTGCATTTCACGCACCTGCACTTCATCCATCACCGCATGCATTTGCATCTGTGAAAAGTCATTGGGTTCTGAACCGAGTTATGAGCCGAATCCGAGAGTGGTCTGGGCTTGACCTTAATCCACCTAATTTTCAGAGGAACTTCACCGAGAAATAGGATTTTAAGAGCTTCAGGTCTTTGTGACTTAATTCCTTAAGTTCCACATGACAATGTGCAGTGTTTGACTCTTAGTGTCTAACCTGGTCTCTTCATTCTGGGTACAACTCTGGAATAGGGAATTAATTCGCACTCTCTCACTATGCACTTAGCTCAACCCAAACGGGATGTTGGAAGACTGTGTGAGTCTCTTTTCTGGTAGCGTGGAAATCTAAAGACCGGAGTACGGGTTGAAATAAAGCTTCGGAAAAGGGATGGACGGCTGGGCACAATTTTTCTAAGACCCCAAAAAATGTACGGAACAAAAGATTCTATATCCGTAGGGGCACAACAAGATCCAAGCAGAACCACCAAAAATTCCAAATACATAGAAGTATTCTACCAAATAAAAATCCGACCAAAAAGGTCCAAGCTTCAGAAACCTGCAGATCTGGGTGGAGACTCGGCTACACTGGCCATCTCCACAAGGAGAGGTGACTACACTGGCCACCCTCCAGTTCTTTTCTCTTTCTTCTATCTTCTCCCTCATTCGATTGTGAACACAGCACGACAGACCTTAGAAGGAAATACCTGACTCCCCGAGGACGAGTTACTGGAGAGGAGAGGAGCATGGTAGTCCGGCATTCTGAATGGGAAGAGCTAAAACCCTTCACACACATGAGTTGGTTATTCAATGTTCATAGGGTATACTTTGGGAAGAGGATTGATCTAAGATGACTTCTGAGTTGAAACTGTGTCAATGATGTGTAGAACTTGAGGGCTGTTGATTTTGAAATTCTAAGTCTCACAGAAGTTCCGCCACACTATTAATCCAAAGGTCGAGTTTAGTTTCACTTTCACCTTCAGTTCATGATCTTGGTATGGAACCCAGTCTCATTTCACTTCATGGCATTTCTTTTTGATGCTCAGGGACGAGCATGGTTTAAGTATAGGGGGATGATGAATCTCAGATTCACCATTCTAAGTCTCATTAATTAAAGCTCAAGTCCCTCAAAATCAATTGCATTTCTGCACTTATTCTGCATAATTAGCATTCATGCACGATTGCATAAGAATTGCATTTTAGCATTAATTTCTGCATAAAATAAGAAGCCAAAAATCCAAGCCAAAAATGACCTGTAAATAGCCTAACTTTCCCTATTTTTTAACTCCTTCATGCTAACACCGAATGCCACAAAACCACATCCACTGTGTGCACATCACTAACAAGAATAAATAAAAAATACAAAAAAATAATTAACCCAGGTAAGTGGACCAAAAACCCAAACCCTAGTTTCAGGATTTTCGGACTAAAAGCCACATATCTTCCCCATCCAGTGTCCGATTTGATCCTACTCACTTTTGAACTAATACACATTCAATTACCTTCAAAACAAGACCAAGTTCAAGTGAATCGGAGATCGTATGTGAAAGTTGGGTTTTGGGCCTCTTTTGTACATTGTATTTTCGCGGCTTTTTGACCTGTATTTTATGCATTTATTTTCTTTATTAATAAAAATCAAAAAAAATTAGATTAAGGTCTCTTTTATTTATCTTTGAGTTTTCCTTATTTGTCAGGATTTTTACCGGGATTAAAATTGACAAAAAAAAAATTAGAAAACCCAAAAATCAAGGTATTCTATGTACATGGGATACCCCAAAAATTCACTTTTTACATTTGACCGAATTTGGCTTTGATGTCTTCATGAAAGTTATAGATCTCGTCGAGACGAGCATTTTTCGTGAAGGAACTTTTTCGATCCGAGGTCATTTGTTATTTCTTTTTGATTTTACAAGTGATTTATTTTTCGATTTATCTGGTGCTGACACGTGGCCGCCCCAGAGGCCGCCACATGTCAGCTATTTTTCGCCTTTTTAAATCTTAGTTTTTATAAAAAATATATATATATATATATATATTAAAAAGCCATGCACGTGCGTCGCACGTGCCTCGCCCCATCCCCTCTCTCCTGACCGCCAGGTGTCACCAGAACCCGCAACCTCCGCCGCCACTCGCCTCCGCTTCCATCGCCGTTGACCCTAACGCCCAACCACCCTCCGCTATCCTCGCCAACGCCCTCCCCCGATCTTCGCAACCACCCTCCATCTCCCTCACCTACTTAAATAGCCCCGTCGCCCCCCCGACTCCCTCATCCGCCGATAGAGCTTGGAGGAGGCGGCGGTGACAGGGCCCCTCCTCCTTCTTCTTGGCGAGGTCCGGCCGCGCATCCACGGTTGTCGCAGCCCGCACCCAGGTGCTGCTCTGCCCAAGCTCCGGTCCTTCGTCGAGCCAAGACCACCGACCAACGTCTCCGCCGTCTCCGCGCTTCACCGATCGTCTTCTCCAGCATCACTGTTCGTCTTCGACAACGCAACCTCCACCGCGACAACGACGCTTCTCCGACAACCACCTTCGTCTCCGCCAACGCTTCCCCGACCTTCGTCTCCGCCAGCCGACTCCTTCGATGCCACCGTCCAGGAGCTTGAGGGCCCCTCCAGCGCCACCACGCCACCGCCTTCGTCAGCCCGAGGCCCCCACCAGCTCCGCCTCGCCTCGACTCACCGGCACCCCGACTTCAGCCAAGTTTTGGCTGGAGCCAGCCATCGACCTCCGCCTACCACCGCAGCGCCTTTCCTCCGCCCCTTCGCCGGCCGGGCACGAACCCCGAGGCCCCCCCCGCACGCCCCTCGCACGTGCGTGGGGGAACTTCCCCAGCAAGCAACACCCAGGGGGGGTCACGTGCTGTGCACGTGCCCCCTTGGGCAACTTACATATTCCCCCCTGAAGGTCTTCCATTTTGCAGTCAGGCCCGCCGACCCAGGGTCACGTGCGTGGCACGTGACCTGCTGGGAATTTTGCGCGAATACCCCCACGGGTATAGGTATTTACATTTCAGCCCTTTGCTTGTTTATTTATTTATTTATATTTGCATCTGTACCCCTGTCTTCCCCCTTTGTCTTGAACCTTTTCTCTACATCATTTTATTTATTTAAAAATAGTATTTTGTTCATCTTTTAATTCTCTACATTTTGACATGTTGTGGACATTTTTGTGATGACCGGTTAATTAATAAATAATTATTTTGTGGAAATTGGAATATTTTGCCCAATCTGTGCTCGAAAATTCTTAGTTAATTAACCGTATCTCTAAAAATTCCCCAAAAATCAAATACCGTAGAGATTAATTTGATTAACATTGTGCCCAAAAATCATTGCATTTGCATTCATTATTTGCTCTGTAAAAATCATTTTGTGCATTTCAATGTTTGATTTTTAATAGGTATTAAACCCCACATTTTTGAGGTCTAGGATTTTTCTAAGATCTATTACCTAGTGATAGATCTTAGATCATTTAAATTCTCGAAAATAAGTAGGTTTAATATTTATTAAAATTAAATATTGAAAATCATTCTGTTTGCACTTAAAAATTCATAAAAAAATTCATATTGCGTCTAAAAATTACAAAAAAATTACAGTGCACTTATTTCATCGTCATTTACATTGTGGCCAAGTTTCGTATTTTTCGGACACCGTTTGAACGTATTTTACATTTTAGTCCTTAAAATAGGCCGAATTTGCATTTTGCATCCCATCTTGCATTGAAAAATTCCAAAAAAAATTACCGCCTTGAGAACCGAACTCAAAATTGGATAGACATTAATCTAGGTTGTTCCTTTGCCTCCTTGTGATCGACCTTGGGACTTGCCCAAGTAAAACAAACATAAAAACCATTGTATTGAATTTGTTTTAAAATTGTGGTTATTTCTTGACTGTTCCGATCGCCGCCTACAACGAACGATTTTACTTATTTTCACGATTGACGATTAAAACCAACTTCTTATCGCGGCTTTCGCGGGCTCGTCACCGCCCGAGCAACTAAGGTAAAGTATCTCACTAAGGTCGTTGTGACCTCAGTCACTCGGGACTCATAGCTCAATCAAGAAAAAGAATAACACCACCAAATAAGGATAAGAACACGAGAAAATCAAAGTAGCGGTCTCGCTATGATATTAACCTGGTATAGCACCCAAGGTCGAACTCGAGGAGCACGAGATGGCCTTGCGGCCTACGAAGTAGTCTAAAAATAAAGAAAATAAAATAAATGATTTTTGATGGATTTTTAATATTTTTATATTTTTTGAATTTTTAAATATGAAGAAAATAATAAAAAGGCAAATAAAACACAACTTCAAGAAATTATTTATTGACTCAAAAATGCTCTAAAAATTCCAAAAAAAATGTTTTTATGATTTTTATATTTTTTTACTGTTTTTAGTGATTTTTTGAGAATTTTCTGTTTTTTAGGGAATTTTCTAAAAATAAAAGAAGGCAAAAAGACTATGTTGCTGCCCAGCCAGGCTTCAAAGACCAATTAAAAATACTAAATGGTCTTTTCAAGGCCTGGAGGTATTTTTCATGTAATATATAAACAAAAAGGAAAAATCAGGAAAAAGATTTACTAATTTTTGGGTTTTCTGTGATTTATTAGAATTTTTATGAGTTTTTCAAGGTTTTTAAATTTTTATAATTTTTATAACTCCAAAAATAACCAAAAATGCATAGAAAGTTAAACACACAAAAACACACAAAGTCTAATTTTTTTTATTTTTAAAGAGGTTTTTATGTTTTTTATGAATTTTAAATCTGAACAGCCAGAAAAATGGAGGTTTTTGAATTTTTAAAAATAGTAAAAGGGCTCAAAAATGTACCCAAAAATTGGTGAAAATTTTACACAGTGGCAGGAGCCATGTGTCCAATTTTTCACTCAATTTGGATTAAAATTGATATTTTATTTAATTCAAACAAAACCCACTGTACAAGGGACCTGTTTGCAATTTAAATAAAGTTCTGGGGCTAAAACGTAACATGGCAAGAAACCTCAGGGCCAAAAGTGCAAAAGTCCAAGAAAACACGAGCCGCGCCCGTGGACCAGGTGTGGAAGGACTAAAATGCAATTCCTATTTTAAATCATTCAAAACATAACATGCAGGAACTACAGGGATTATATTGCAATTTCACCAAGTCCTCACGTGTCGAAGCATGTAGACACCATAGACAGGGACTAAATAGTAAATACAGAAAATAAGAAGGTCCAGACTGCAATTTTTACAAAATAAAACAACTACGAAAAATATTTACAGGACTAAAACAAAAATGCAAAATAGGAGGGGCCTAAGAGCAATTACCCCACTTATTTATTGGGCGGCTGAGGAGAAGCCACATGGAAGATCTGATGGTTGTGGAATGAGGGCTTCTCTTCGGCTGATGGACGCTCGAGGGCGAGCCACGTAGTTAATCTAACGGTGGCTGGCGGTGGCTAAACCCTGCACTGAATGGACGGCTAAGATCAACTCCCAGCTCGATGAACGGTGACTGCTGCTCGGGGATCAACGGTTCTAATAAGATCTGGAGCTGCTGGGGTCGATCGGACAACAGACGAAGGCTCTACAAGAACAGGCGGCCGGTGAGTTTCGCCGGCTCCGTGCGCACGGTGAAGATGCCCTCGAGAGCTGCTGAGATGGGGAATGGATTCGCCTCGGTGATCCGCAGCCAATGGAGGCCTCCAATGAGGCTAGAGACGTCGGACATGCTCCGGCGGTGAGGGGGCTCGAAGCTCAGGTGCCCAGACGACTTGACCTCCCATATGGGGTCCGTTGACCTGCACAGTGGCACAAACGCAATCTCGGGTCGAGGGCAAATTGCCTCGACCCAGTTAGAGGTGAAATGAGGGTCCAAATGGGTCGAATGGGTGATCTCCGGCGAGGCGGCGGCGGTGGAGATCAAAATCCCTGCTCCGAGCGAGTCAGGGGGGTGGATGGGTGAAGAATATGGGGAGAGGTCTGGCGAAGGTGGTGGTCGGGTCAGGTGGACAAATGGACGGTCGGAGGTGGCTGGCGACGGCGGTGGAGCAACAAGAATAGTGAACTAAAAACTAAAATCTACGCTATCCTACAAGCTAAAGAGGGTACCTGGCGGGCGTAGTCGACTAGGATGGAGCTCCTGGAGCTCCAGGGATTATGGCCTCAAGGGGGCGTCGAGTCTCGAGGCTTAGCGCGTTCGCGGCAGCGCACGGCGGCGAAAGCTGCCGGATCAGAGGCTTCCCAGCTGCTCGAGCCTCACTGCTACTCTCTCTCGCTCCACTGTCACTCAGGCGAGGTGGAGGAGGTCACAGGCGTCGAGGGGGAGGTCCAAAGATGCGTGAATGGTGCGGTGGAGCTGAGATTTTATATGGTTAGGGGTCCGAGAAGGTGAAGGTCGGGCGAGCATTTCAGAACTCGGATCCCTCGAACCCACCCCAGGCGTGGATCTTGGATGATCAAGGAGCAAATGGAGCCCGGGGTTTAGGTGTTTGGCGATTGGGTCAAGCGTGGAAAATTGGAAGAAGTCAGGTCGGGGCAACAAGATTCGGCTCTGGTGGTCCTGGGGGGAGAGTTGACCGGGGGTCAACATCCCCCGTGGACCAATCAGAGCCCGCCAATTATTAAAGTTTTGTAAATTAAATAATAAATAGAAAAGGGCTGAATTTAAAAAAGGTTAAAACATGAAAAATGTTTATTTATTTATAAACTATTTTTTTGTGATTTTTATTTATTTTTTTGAAATAAAAATTAGGTATTTACAAAATATGATTATTATATATAGGTATATACAATATACATTTTTAATTTTTGATTTTTAATTCTTTATTTTTGTACATTTTATTCCAATTTTATATTTTGTTTATTTATAGAATAAAATTTGGAATAATTTGGTATTTTTATTTTATTTTTTTATTTATTTACAAGGGCTAAATAAATACTTTTATTTATAAACATATATGGTATATGTACAATGTTGGAGATTTTTTTATTTTATTTCTTCTTATTTTATTTTTTTGTGATTTTTATTTTATTTATCTACAATATGGGATGTGGAATATGTACCAATTTTTGTGAAATTTTATTTATTTATTTACAAGGTGAAATAAATAGATATGGTGGTTCTATGTACATGGTCTCTAATGAAGAAGGGGATTTTTATTTATTTATTTTCATTTTCTCCATTTTTATTTTAATTTAATATTTACAAATATATACATATAAATACAAACCCATTTTTATTTTTATTTAGAGGAAAATATTTTTATTTATATACAGTTATATATGTACACACATGAGCTTCCTTATCTCTCTCTACTTGGGTTTTTATGCGGTCAGGCCCATGTTGAGCCCTCCCTTGGGATTAGGTCGCTCAATATTTATTCTAAATATCTCCCTCTTTTTCTTTTGTTTCTTTATTCTTTTATTTATGCACAAAAACATGCTAATTATTCATAATTACACAATGCATGCTAAATGCTAATTATTATTAATTACATATATCTACATGTGTTTAGCAAAGGTTTTGTAGTTAAAATAAAAGAATAAAGAGTGATGAATGGGTATTCATCACTGCTCCAATTCATTCAAACTCGAGCAGAGGTCCACCACCAAGTTGCATTGGGACTCTGCCCCGGGTCAACCGCAGCCTCGCAGTCCAAAACCTTCTCCCGTGCAGATCCGTGGCTCCCAAAAAGTGGAACCCGCCTACAAGGCCTGACATCCACCTTTCCCCGTGTCAGACTCTTCCCTGACCCTGATCCACTACGCACATATAGCTCCCGCCCGTTATCATTTAGGAAATCCCCACCAGCGGTGACCCCCTCCTCCGAAAGTAATGATGCCAAACTTGCATCCTTTCCATTTTCGTGAGTCATAAATTTCCACATGCACTTGACATACCCAAATGGGATTCCAATATGCCCATGCAAACTTGCAACGGTCGCCACAGATTTTGGAAGATGAAGCGTTGCATGGATTGCGAGATGTGCCTCAACTGTCGCGACTGGATGCAGATTGTTCGCAGTCCCACGATCCAAGTAGCCCTCCACACCCTCCGCAATGATAATCGGAGGCATAGCTATCACTGATTGGCGTTGGTTGGCACAACTGTTGTCCCCGATTGGCTCCAAAACTGTCACATGCACACGGACCACGCGAGAAGCTTCACCTGTCGTCGTGGCCTTCGGATGCCCCGCAAGCTGGTCGTTCCCTGCCGCGACCGAACCACCTACTCGAAGAGGATGGTGCCCCTCCTCAGCTCCCCACACAGCCGACGAGATCTCCAGTTGAAGTCGTCGCCCTTCCGCTGGCACCAGCCAGCAACCCAGCATTCATGGCTGAAGCGACCGGACCCTTATCAAAGGATCAAGACCTTCTCTAGGCATAACCCCAGAGACAGTCATGGCCTCCATCTCCGTAATTCCATGAGTAAACGCCGCACCCGTTGCAGACTTCTCCATTGTAATGGGATCCCTTTCACCTTTACAAGAGGCCCGCTCCTCTGCAGCAAAATGCCGTCGTCCTCCCACGTATTTCTCCACCTTAGCAAAGACTTCCCCACATGCGAAAGTGCAAGCAGGGACCTTGCCTCCCCCTTAGCCAAGCCTCGAGCCACAACTCTCCAGCACGATAGCGCAGCGACATCCTCCTTTTGTTGCTACGCCCACAATGGATGTCCCCCTAAGCAGCACCCCCTCTCCTCCGCCCTCCCCTATCAGAACGCACGTCGCCGGCACCAATATGAAAGCCTCCTGCCCTGTACGACCTCCCTCTCCCTAGACGGTGCTATGATGTGCGTATCCCAAACACTTGTAACATCGGACAGGATCTCTACACTGCCTTGCCCAATGCTCCAACGAGCCGGAATGAAAACACCCCCTGCCAAAAGGAGAGGAGAACCCCGAGTGGTGGAAACCCCCACCAGGGGTTTTGGAACGAGCGCCATCCCATCCCCTCCGCCTGCTTGCCGACCGCCTTCGAACTTCCACCCAACCCTCTTCGCTCTCGCTCATATCTCCTTGGACGTCTATGGATGAAGAGAATATACGAACTTACATTCCAGTGATGGATTTGATAGCTTGATGAATAAAATAAAATAGATCTACATCAACAATAGTTTGGAATTATTGTTATGTCATATGATGTCATCTATTTAACAACAAGTATTATTCATTGTAAATTATATCAAAAAATATAAAATCACAATAATTGCAACATATATCATTACTATATTGCTAGAAATGATGTATAATAAAAAAATTAAGAAGGACAATTTATTATCATTGCCAATAATGATATAACAAAAAATCATTTGTTGCTAATTTCAAAGTATATGATTGACTTTCACAAAAGGAATATATTATTCATTATTGTATATTTAATATAAGAGGCTATATCAATCTTCTTCTTCCTAATATAAGCTCATTTTGTTGTAGTGTATTAATCATATCATATAACATATTATTCATCGCAAAATTAAATGATACACCTTGCAATTCACAACAAATAGTACCTTCATTACTATGTTGTTGGCAACACGCCAAATAGAAATGGTTGTTGTCTTTCTGAAATTTTTGTTTCTCCTAGTCATCGCTAAAGTATAGCTTTCAAGGAGAAAAGCAACGATAATAATTGTTTTTTAGAAGAAAGTGGGTGAAATCCCAAGGTGGGACTCACCGTCAAAAACTATTCATTATATTAAATTATAACGAGTTACATTACCTCGTGGATCAGAATCGGAAAAGGGAAAGACAACTAGCGATTACATTTTTTTGAATAGAACCTCTGATTTTTAAAATTACGCCATTCCTTCCTCCCCATATAGCCCAAAGGGCCGCAAACGACAAAGAATAGTCATCCGTCGAGTTCATCCCTGATGAATACCCATTCATCACTCTTTATTCTTTTATTTTAGCTACAAAACCCATGCAAAACACATGTATATTCCTGTAAATACCAATAATTGTCAAATAGCATGCATTGTGTAATTATGAATAATTAGCATGTTTTTGTACATATATAAAAGAATAAAGATACAAAAGAAAAAGAGGGAAATATTTAGAATAAATATTGAGCGACCTAATCCCAAGGGAGGGCTCAGCATGGGCCTGACAGCATAAAAACCCAAGTAGAGAGAGATAAGGAAGCTCATGTGTGTACATATATACCTGTATATAAATAAAAATATTTTCCTCTAAATAAAAATAAAATTGGGTTTGTATTTATATGTATATATTCGTAAATATAAAATTAAAACAAAAATGAGAAAATTAGAAGAAATTAAATAATTATTTATCCCTATAAATAAATAAATAAAAATCCAAGAAAATGCATACATATTATATATTCCATAATGTAAATAAATAAAATAAAAATCACAAAAACAAAAATAAAATAAAAAGGAATAAAAATAAAATCAAAACCAACATTGTATATATACCATGTATATATATAAATAAAAGGATTTATTTCACCCTTGTAAATAAATAATAAAAATAAAATAAAAATATCATAATATTCCAAATTTTATTCTCTAAATAAATAAAATAAAAAATTGGAATAAATTGTATAAAAATAAATAATTAAAAATCAAAAAACAAAAATACATATTGTATATACTTATATATAATAATACTATTTTGTAAATACCTAATTTTTATTTAAAAAATAAATAAAAATCACTAAAAAATAGTTTAAAAATAAATAAACATTTTTATGTTTTAAGTTTTTCGAAATTAAGCAAATTAGTATTTTTAAATGATTTATCAAATATTGGATAATTGGCGGCTTCCCATTGGTCCACGGGGATTGTTGACCCCCGGTCAACTCTCCCCTTGAACCACGTCTGTTCCGGATCTGCGCCCGACACACCTTTTCTCCCAATTATCGCGCCTTGATCTGAACGCCAAATCATTAAACCCCGGTCCTAATTAAAGATTCATCAACCGAGATCCACGCCTGGTGGTTTCTCCTCGGGGTCCGAGCTCCAATATCCATGCCCGACCCCATCTTCTCAGACCCCTAGGACTATTTAGCTCGAGCTCCAGCCGCATTTCACGCCATCTTTGGTGCTGCCCCTTCTTCCTGTGACCTCCACCCTGATCCTGGGAGTGACAGCCTTCGATTGGCGGTGTCGAAGAGAGGAGAGGACCACCGCGTCATTGATCTGGCGATGTTTCACCGTCGTACGCCGCCCAGGAGCACCGCTCGAGCCTCGAGCATCGACGAACCTCGAGGTGAAGACCAGGAGCTCCAGGAGCTCTTCCACAGTCGAATCCACCCATCCGGTAAGCCTAATCCTTCCTAGTTTTCGCGAATTTCTGATTACCCCCAATTCACCCGTTCGACGTCGTTCGTCGATTCCAACCATCTCAGTCACCATCTCAATCATCGGACGACACCCACATCTTCGCGAGACTTCTCTTCACGTTCTACACCCACTCGCACCCCCTTGTCTCGTCCCGGAGCAGGTGTCCCGACCTCCCTCACCGACGCTTCGTCGGAGGTCTCCGCCCCACTTCATCCACACACCCACTTCGCTCCTTACAGGGTCGAGGCACTTTGCCCTCGACCCAGCATGCTCTTTGTGTCGTTTTTCCGGTCAGAAGGGCCTCATTTGGAGGTATTCACATTCAGGCACAGGAGCCCAGCTCCGTCGTTCTCGCCCGGGCTCCTTGGAGCTCCTTGGCATCATCGAAGGAGTCCTTCATCCGCGGGAGGCTTTGGCGATCCTCTTCCACCCCTTTACAGCCCCCGAGAAGGTCCAGCGTACCAGCATTGCTCCGGCAAAGCTCGCCGGTGAGGAGTTCCTCCAGGATCCTCCCATGCCGTTCGTTCAGCCCCGGAGGCCCAGATTTGATCTGGACCGCACGTCTATACGAAGAGGCGCCCCGATACCAGCACCGTCCGATCTACACGTGGTGCTATCTTCACCGTCCATCCAGGCGAAGGGTTAGGCCCTGATCCACCACCGTCAGAAACCATACGTGGCCGACCCTTCGCCGTTCGATCCGAACCGAGGGTCCTTTTGTTGAGGCGCCGGCGCGTCCTCAACCCTCGAATAATAAGGGTAAATATCACTTAGGCCCCCTGTTGTTTTGCATTTTCGTTTCAGTCCTGTAAATATTTTCGTAGTTATTTTTATTTTGTAAAAATTACACTGAAGACTTGGTTGCTTATTTTATTTACATTTTCATCCCTGTGAACATTGGACACGTGCATCATCACGTGATTTTATGTGAAAATTGCATGATATGGGCTTGTAGATTCTGTGTGTTAATGAATGAAAGATATTTCTTGATATTTGCATTTATGCCCATGTGAATGGTTTAATTCGACATGTGTTGAATATTTTGGGTATTTTGCAACTTCGCCCCTGGACTTTTAGCACTTGTTGCTAATAAGTTCGGGGAAGAAAGTTATTTGCATATAGGTCCTTCCGTGCCCAGTACACGTGCCTGGCGCGTGCGATATTGGAGAAATTGCACGACGACCCCCTAGATTTCTGAGCGTGTTATCTTTCAGCCCAGAACTTTATTTAAATTGCAAACAGGTCCCTATGCACTGTGGGCTCTTGTTTGATTTAAATAAAATATCAATTTTTGTCCAAATTGAGTGAAAATGGCTCCTACCATTGTATAAAATTTTCAACAATTTTTGGGAACATTTTGAGCCCTCTTAGTATTTTTAAAAATTCAAAAACCCTTATTTTTCTACCTGTTCAGATTAAAAATTCATAAAAATATTAAAACATTTTCAAAAATTACAAAAGAATTAGGTTTTGTATGTTTTTGTGTGTCTGATTATCTGACCATTTTTTGTTATTTTTGGAGTTATAAAAGTTATAAAAATTGAAAACCCCTAAAAAACCATAAAAATTCTAAAACTTCATAGAAAATTTAAAAGTTCACAAACTTTTTCTTCTGATTTTTCCTTTTTGTTTATATTTTCCAAAAACAATACCTCCAAGCTTTGATAGGGCCATTTTATATTTTATTTTGGCCCTTGAAGCCTGACTGGACATCCTTCTTCTGTTTTTGCCTTATTTTATTTTTAGAAAAATTCTATAAAAAGTATAAATTTCTTAAAAATTCACTAAAAATAGGAAAAATATAAAAATTCTAAAAATACTTTTGTTTGAATTTTCGGACTAATTTCGGGTGTTTAAATAATTGCTTAAAATTGTGTTTATTTTGCCGTTTTATTATTTTCTTCATATTTAAAAATCCAAAAATATATAAAAATATTAAAAACCACCAAAAAATTATTTGTTTTTATTTTCTTTGTTTTAGACTATTTCGTAGGCCGCAAGGCCATCTCGTGCTCCTCGAGTTCGACCCTGGGAGCTATACCAGGTCAATCCCATAGCTAGGACTGCTATTCGGTTTTCTTCATTTTTCTATCTTTATTTGGTGGTCCGATTTTTGTTTCTTGTTGAGCTCTGGGTCCTGAGTGACTGAGGTCACAACGACCTTAGTGACACCTGATTTACCTTAGTCCGAATTCGCTCATCAGAATGGCGCCGTTGCCGGGGAGCACGGTTTAGTAGTCATTTCTTTTCATTTTATTTTCTTTCGATTTTCACGGTTCTCCGCGGCCTTTTCATCGTCCGTGGCTTTTCGCGGCTTTTTGTTTGTCTTTGTTTTTCATTTTATTTCATTTTCTTTTATTTTATTTCCTTTTGTTTTTGATTGTTTGCTTGTTTATTTTTATTTCCATTTCTGCACTTATACCCTATTTTCTTTTATTTGCTTTATTGGCTTTATTTTATCTGTTTTAACACTTTGTTGCTTGCTTGCGAGGGCCCAAGGACCGAGGCGACGACTTTTGAGGAGCCGACGCAACCGCGGCTATCAGAGGCGGCTCCCTTCTGCACGGAGCTGCAGGAGAGCGCGAGAAGGCAGCCGAGTGCGGGTGTAGATAGGATTAGCTTAGATTTTATTTCCAGCTTATTTGAACTATTATTGTAATAAAACAGGGACAGGACACTCAGCCAGACTTTTGAGACTCTCGGGGTTTGTTTTGCCGAGCACCGGTGTGCTTGGGGGACCCCTCGGCTTTTTCGCAGTTTTCGCGGTTTTCGCGGTTTTCTTTACCGTTTATTTCCTATCTTTCTGATTCTCGCGGATTTCATCCCCTAGCCTTAGGATTTTTGCTTGACTGTGACGTAATTAGTAGGGTCCCAAAACCTTAATAACTTTGCATGTACGTATAGATCGATTAATTGGACCAATAATAAAAAGCTAATAAAATAGTCTATCCACTACCTTCGAGCCTACGCACCGCAAGCCCACCCTACCAAGCGCTGCTCCTGAACTCGATTTGTCGATAGGAGGAGGGATGAGCCTAGACCGAACTCATGGATTGAAGGTTGGTGGTCGACTAGCCGTTCTTTCGAGAAGAACTGCTTGCTTAGGGCTCGGATTTCCTCCTGCATCATTTAGGTAGTTTTATTTCAGTCTTTAAATTCTGTGCGGATCATTTTGCATGTAGACTGCTGGAGTCAGGTACGCATCTCTTACTCTGCATGCATCATTGATTTTCTCACGCATCGGCTTTTTCGACTTCTCCCCCCGTTTTTGGACTTAATAACCAGGAGAACCGAAAAATTCTTTAGGCGATTTGTTTGATTATTTGAAAAATACCTAAAAATATGAACCATAAAATTGGGACTGGTTAACTCTACTTGACCCTAAAAGACATTCACCCTAAAATCTGTCTTGAGGAGAGCAACCCCCTCCTTGTCTGGTTTGCTTGCGCGCGAGAGTAACCCGCACACTAGGCTAGAGCCATATCCGAGCCCCGATCAGACTACCGGCCTTTTATACGGGACAGTCTGGTTGGCGGATTGGATTCCCCACAGGTCACGTTAATCGCTCTGCTATCTTGACTTGATCACCTAATAAAATTGACAAGATAATTGACCGAACCTTTACGGTCTTTAGCTCGCGTTGCGTAGGTGAATCAGGGGTTTGCTTGTGATCATTGTTGTTACCAGATCTCATTCGCCCGACTCGCCAGATCAAGATGATGGGCAGAAGGTCCCTTAGGCAGCCTCTGGCTGCACCGCTTCCCAGCACTTCGACCCGCTCATCTAGGTTGGTTCGCGAGAGCCGAGACCCGCTCTCCGAACCCGAGTTAGACTCCACCCTTTTCCCCCTCGACCCCCCCTTCTTTCAATTCCGAGATACCAGTGCCAGAGGAGAGACCGTCAGATGATATTTCGGCACCTGAGTTTGGGTCTTTTGCTTTTGCAGAGATCATGGCCGGCAGTAGTGATGATCACACTAGAGGTCCCCAGCATGAGCAGACATTCATTATGGACCAGGGTGCGATCAACTCCACCCTGATCACCTCCCTCGAGACAATCCAGCAGCAATTGAGGGATCAGGGAGCTTTCATGATAGAGATAAGGTGTGAGATGGAACAGTTGAGAGCCGCCCGTGACCAGTGTGAGCCAGGAGATGGGCTGAGGAGACCCGATGATGCAGCAGCAGCCGCAGCCGCAGCAGCAGCCGCCGCAGCCGCAGCAGCACCAAACCAGCCGAGACCGATGCGGGAGTTACACAACCCCGGATCGACGTTGACTCATCGTTGTGTTGTTCTACCAGCCATCGTGGGGGACTTCAAGTTCCCCCCGAACACTTTGCAGCTCCTCCCCCGGTTCCATGGGCTCGCCACAGAGGAGCCCCATCTCCACTTATAGGAGTTCTTGATGATCTGCAGCACCGTCCACGACAGACAGGTGGACGAGGACACCATCCGCATGATTGCCTTCCCCTTCTCCTTAGCAGATAGAGCAGCCACCTGGCTGAAGCACTTGGGGAAGTTTGTCTACACCTGGGAGCAGCTCCGCACCGAGTACTTGAACAAGTACTATCCACTCAGGCAGACGAATGCAGCTAAAGCCCTGATCAGCAACTTCTCCATGCTCCCCAATGAGTAGTTCCATGAGGCATGGGAGAGGTTCCGTGAGCTGACTGACAGATGCCCGCACCATGAGATTTCCAAGCCGAACCTTGTTCAGAGTTTTTTCTGCGGGCTGACACCAGAGCTTCAGGGCTTGGTGAACGCTTCTTGTGGCGGGTCCTATTTCGCCAAGGACCATGATCAGGTCTGGGTCATCTACGAAGAGATGGCAGAGAACTATATGGTGATGTCCCAGACCCGAATCTACACACAGGGACGACCCTAGCCACAGACCGTGCAGTACCAGAGGATAGCACGGGTTGACGTCGGTCTATCTAGTTCGTCAGCGGCAGCAGCACAGGCCGAGTCCAAAGCCGCCGACATGGGTATCATCACCGAGAAGCTGGACCGGATGGAGATCATTGAGAAGAAGCAGTGCCAGGGCATCACGCAGATGGAGCAGATGGCACAGAATCTGAGTGACCTGAAGACATAGCTCATATGTCTCCAGGAGGCACAGACGGCTTCCCAGCCCCGTCTTCAGGCACGAGGCGATCCGAGTAGCTCCGGCAACTTGTCCCAGCGCTCCAGCCACCAGCAGCCTAGACAGGTTCACCTTGTACAGGCGGCGCTGTACCAACAGCCGCAGCCCACATACCAGTCACCGCCATCTCCAGACTCGCAGATGGTGGTATACCAGCCGGATCAGCCTCTGGCAGTACTCCCGCCAGCCCCTTACAAGTCAGAGCCGTTGATGGATGTCAACGGGATTTGGTACTACCGACCCCAACCCGGTATCCAACGAGACCATCCCGGATTCCGTTGGTCGGTCAGAGGTTCCAGCTCCCAGCAGCAGCCGTCAGGACAGGGTGGCCAGTATAGCCATCAGAGAGATCACCAGCGGCAGCAGCCCCCAGTGTACCAACAACAGCAGTCACAGCAGTATGGTCCTCGTCCCTATCAGCAGGGATAGTCTTGGACGCGTGATCAACCTCAGCAGCAGCAGTATCATCCCCAGTCATACCCCTCTCACCTGCAACACCAGCCACAACAGCCTCACTACCAGCGAGGCCACCCGTCAGGTTCTCATGGGCCATCCTATGAGAACCCTGCCTTGGATGACATAGCATGCCTCCTTACCGATCAGCAGGCTACCTTCAGATGGGAGATGGATGAGTTCTGCCAGGAGATGCGGGACATTGTGAGAGGGAAGGCCGCCATCCCTGCCCAGATAGAGCCCAATCCGAACAACCTCAAGAGGAAGTCTGAGCAGGTAGATTTCACAGAGTACGCCACTCCTAGTGATACATTTGGAGATATGTCTGCATATTTGTTTGATACTGATTTTGTCACACTTAGGAGCGGTAGGATGCCAGCAGGCGGTGCCTCGTCTGAGCGACACCCCGAGGACACTTCCAGAGCACCAGACGAGGAGGAGAGCGGTGATGATAACGCTAGAGATGATGACGGTGGTACTGATGCCACCACGGATGTTGCTCCCACCGACGGTACTGAGGTTGTCGTTTCACCAGATGGAGGAGGTGGTACTGAAGCCACCGATGTTGCCGAGCCAGAGCGTGGTACTGAGGCTGTCGTTTCACCAGATGGAGGAGGTGGTACTGAAGCCACCGATGTTGTCGAGCTAGAGCGCAAACTGATGTCGCACGTCTACCAGCCGAGGGTGGTGCTGATGCCACCATTTTCACTTCTAAGAGTCCTGTAGTCTTTCCTTCTGTGCATGTATCTCAGAACACTTCTAGCAATAAAGGAAAGGGTTTGTTTTCTTCTGGTCCACATGTGGTGCTTGATGTATGTGTGGATCCTGCCGTCGAGCAGTCTACACCCTCTCCTAGTCCTTCATCTGAGAAGGACCCTGTGATCTACTTCCCTAGAGCTCTTCACATGGGAAAGGGGAAGAAAATAGAAAATCCAAAAAAGGGGCAGCAGGAAGAGTTCAGCCAGCAGATGATAGACCGTTTTCACATACAGCTGACTCCTCAGGAGGCTTTGCATCACATCCCTCTACTCCAGCGTTTACTTAGATACAGGATCACAGTTAGGAGGAAGAGGCGGAACCACCAGTCCGAGATCCATGTGCTGACCAGAGCTACTTGTTTCACGATCCAGAACCGTCTACCGGCCAAGAGGCCAGACTCAGGAGCCACGTATGTCAGTTGCCACATCAGAGAGCAGAGGTTCGACCGTACTCTATTAGACAGCGGATCGTTGATCAACCTACTTCCGGCAGCCCTTCTCGTCCGCTTCGAGTTGGGCACTCTTCGACAGAGCAGGACAGTCCTTCAATTTGTTGATCGATCTGTCAAGAGGCTGAAGGGGTTGCTGAGGGACGTTGTCGTCACGATTCAGGGTCTGCAATTCCCCGTGGACTTCGTAGTGTTGGACATGGAGATCCCTGAGTCAGTGACCGATACCCCCATCATTCTCGGTCGCCCGTTCTTGGCCACAGCCAAGGCAGTGACCGACCAAGATAGCAGGAAGGTATACTTTTGCGTTGAGGGCGAAAGTGTAAAAATAGAGACGGTCGAGGACATCAGAGCCAGAGATTCAGCATGCTCAGAGACTACTTCCGATATAGAGCAGATGACAGATGCAGGGCCAGACATCCACTAGGACTGCGACTTTGTGATCATAGATGATGAGGCAGTATGGGCAGACCCAGATGCACAGGCCATCCTCTCACCTTCGAAGTCCGCCGATGCAGAGACGCCAGCAGAGGAGATCTTGGAGAGCGCAAGCCTGGTCCAGGATACCGTTCAGTCGGCAGAGCCGATTCTCGACCACGACGCAGATTTGTTTTGTGATGCCGGTGGTACTGAGGCCACCATGGATGATACAGATCCCTCGGAGTCAGATTTTGATTGGGCAGAGTTTGAGGATTTCATACCAGATCTGACTTCTACTGAGCCTGCAGCTAGGGAGGAGGTAGATGTCGGGCAGAGCAGAGACAGTCCAGCAGGGCAGCCTTCTCCAGATATAGAGTGTGATCGAGAGTTTCAGTTCTCCCATGCACAATGTTCACTCAGAGTTTTCAGAGGCCAGATCCACCATCACCCAATTGTCCAAAGCTGAAGCCACTTCCTGCGTCGCTGAATTATAGGTTCCTTGCGGGTGAGCATGAGATGTACCCAGTCATTATCTCCGCCGATTTGACTGGAGAGCAGGAATCCCGTTTGATGGGGGTTCTTGAAAAGAACCGCAAGGTGATAGGATGGAGCATAGCCGATCTCCAGGGGATAAGTCCGGCCCTGTGCTCCCACCATATCTATCTCGAGGATGAGGCGAAGCCGTCGCATGAGTTCCAACGGTGGCTGAACCCGAATCTGAGAGAGGTTATCATGAAGGAGATTTTGAAATGGTGGAGCACCGATTTTATCTACCCCATCTCCGACTCCAAGTGGGTCAGTCCGTTGCATGTGTTGCCCAAGAAGACGGGCATCACTATAGTAGTCTGCGAGTCTTGAGAGGAGATTGCTACCCGGGTGCCCACTTCTTAGTGAGTCTGCGTGGATTACAGACGACTCAACCAGGCCACCAAGAAGGATCATTTCCCCCTGCCCTTTATAGATCAGATCATTGAGAGATTGGCAAGGAAGAGCCATTACTATTTTCTGGATGGGTACTCCGGCTACAACCAGGTGGCCATCGCTCCCGAGGACCAGGACAAGACTACCTTTACCTGTCCCTTCGGCACATACGCCTTCAGACGCATGCCATTTGGTCTATGCAACACCCCTACGACTTTTCAGAGATGCATGTTGTCTATCTTTTCGGACATGGTGGGGGAGTGATTGGAGGTCTTCATGGATGATTTCTCGGTCTACGGCGATGGATTCGACTCCTGTCTTGACTGCCTAGACCGAGTCCTTCAGCGATGTATAGAGGTTCACCTTGTGCTGTCTTGGGAGAAGAGTCACTTCATGGTGACTCAAGGGACGGTGCTTGGCCATATCATCTCCAACAGGGGCATGGAGGTTGATCCGGCCAAGGTAGATGTCATTAGAAAACTCGCACCGCCGTCCAACTTGCGGCAGTTACGGTCCTTCCTTGGGCACGTCGGTTTCTACCGGTGCTTCATTCAGGATTTCAGTAGGATTGCCCGACCACTGACTGATCTGTTGATGAAAGACACCGAGTTCCTTGTCGATGACAAGTGTCTTTCGTCTTTTGAGACTCTCAAGAGATGTGATGTTGAGGCTCCTGTTCTCCAGCCGCCTGACTGGTCTCGCCCATTCGAGGTCATTACGGATGCCTCCGATTTTGCCGTAGGGGCTGTGCTAGGACAGAGGAGGGATGGAGTCCCATTTGCCATTCACTACGCTAGCTGTACATTGGATTCCGCGCAGTGGAACTATACAGTCACTGAGAAGGAGATGCTAGCGTAGTTTTTGCCCTGGATAAGTTCAAATCATACATTATTGGATCTAGAGTGACCATCTATACTGATCATACCGCCATCAGGTACCTCATGGCAAAGAAGGATGCCAAAGCCAGATTGACCAGATGGATCCTTCTACTCCAGGAGTTTGACATAGAGATTAAGGATTAGCCTGGAGTTAAGAATGTGGTGGCGGATCATCTCTCCCGATTAGAGCGTCTTGAGGATTCTGAGCAGGCTGAGCCTATATGTGAGACCTTCCCAGATGAGGCGATCCTTGCTATCGCCTCTCTCCCGTGGTACGCCGATATTGTGAACTTTATTGTTGCTAAGAAAGTTCCACAAGATTGGCCAGGCAGAGACTTGAGACCTTCCTCACGAAGGCCAAGTCCTACCATTGGGAGGATCCCATCCTTTACCATGAAGGAGGGGATAGCGTCTGGCGTAGGTGCATTCCTCGGGAGGAGCACCATAGCATCCTCACTTACTGCCACAAGCTTGAGGCAGGAGGACATCACTTTGGGAGGAGAACGGCACAAAAAGTGCTCCAATCCGTCCTATGGTGGCCTACCCTCTTCAAGGACTCTAATGAGTTCGTGAAGAGGTGTACTGACTGTCAGAGGATGGGCACTTGTGGACAGCGTGATATGATGTTGACGCATCCCATTCACTTCTGTGAGGTTTTTGATGCATGGGGCATCGATTTCATGGGTCCATTCCCTAAGAGTCAGGGATTCGAGTACATTCTGTTGGCCGTGGATTATGTTAGTCGTTGGGTTGAGGCCATCCACACCCGAACCGCAGATGCTAGGACTGTTTGCAGATTTTTGAGGAGGCATATCATTACACGGTTCGGGGTACCTCGAATGTTGATATCTGACGGGGGGTCTCATTTCGTCAATGATCAGGTGAAGGCCCTTGCTAACGAGTTCGGCATAGACCATCGAGTTTCCACTCCATACCATCCTCAGACGAATGGTCTAGCCGAAGTGTCGAACAGGGAGATCAAGACTATATTGCAGAAAGTCGTCCGCCCTGACCGAAAGGATTGGTCACAGCTTTTAGACTCGGTCTTGTGGGCATACCAGACGTCTTTCAAGACACCTTTGGGAACATCTCCCTTTCGCCTCGTTTATGGCAAGCCGTGCCATTTACCTGTCGAGTTGAGGCATAGGTCACTTTGGGTTGTCACAGATATACTTTTGGATCCAGATAGTGTAGGAGATCAGAGGAGGGCAGAGTTAGCAGCCTTGGAGGAGCTTCGTGATTCCGCCTTCTCAAACAGCCTTCAGTACAAGGAGAGAGTGAAGGAGTGGCATGATTCTCATATCAGCCACAAGCATTTTGAGACTGGACAGAGAGTATGTCTGTTTGATGCTAGGCTTTGTCTATTTCCAGGGATGCTACAGAGCAAATGGAAGGGACCGTATCTAGTGAGAAAGGTACACGACAATAAGAGGATTGATATATCCTGAGTTGTCTTCTGAGAGTACCTTTCGAGTGAACGGCCAACGGCTCAAGCCATATCTTGATCATGAGCGCGGGTCCGTTGATGTTGCCCCTATTCACTTTGCGTGAGATGTGGTCTCTTGACTCACATTATCACTGTTCTCCCGACTTGTATAGATCCAGTTGTCCATATCATTCCATTCTTTAGTCCCACATCCCTTTCCTCATCTTTTGATTATGCTATACTTAGGGTGTACATTACCCTAAGTATAGGGGGGATGTAAGACTCTCGGGTATTTCTTTTGATTCTGTTTACCCCTGTTTTTGTTGCCTATACTTAGGGATAAAAATATCCCTAAGTATGGGGGGGTAGACCCTGTAGATTCTTCACTCGATTTTCCCTTCGTGTACAGCCTGCTATACTTAGGATTACTTGATCCTAAGTATAGGGGAAAAAGCCGAGACCCTCTTGATTTTCTATTCTTTCATTCGTCTTTGTAAATAGCCTTGTCTCTTTCATCGCTCTTGACTCTGAGGACATCGTTCGAGCTAAGTACAGGGGGTGTGTATATATTCCATATATACTTTAGCCATAACTCGTACTTTGTGTGAGTGTGTAAATAAATAAAAATGGCTAAAAACTAAAAATCCATAAAAATTAAAAAAATTCTCTGTAAACAAACATTCTTTTATTGCACATACATAGCTATTGTACAAATTATTTTTGTAAAAATGTGTTCAAAAACGTTTTGTGTAAAGATTATGTAAATATGTGCATATCAAAACTATGTATATAGTACAAAATTTTTCCAAAATGTTTTGAAAATCAAAAGTTTGCAAAAACCTTGTGTAAATTTGTGTAAATATTTTGCAAAACTTGCATTCATGCACACATCCATGATTTCAAAACATTTTTCAAAAATTTTGCATTTGTGTAAATATTGTGTAAATAGCATCCTTGTATATATTTGTATAGTTTTTCCTGGATTACAGTTGACATTTAAACTAGCCTGGAATTAAATTGAGAAATGGAGCTTGATTAAGATCTTAATCCACCTAATCATAAGAGGAACCTTATAGGGCTTAGGGTTAAGGCTTTTCAGGTCCATGGCGACTTAATTCTTTGAGTCCACTAGGCTATGATCACATGTCATCTCAATGATCCTAAGTAGAGCACTTAACAACACACACATGATTCATATAGACAATGGCTTGACTTGGACTCGCACTTTACACCGAGCTCTCTACGGATGAGGTGGTGAGGAGGCATTCTTCCTTGACTTGGGGTAGCATATGAGGTAGTACTTCTAGGCGGAACCTCTCTTCTTCTTTTAGTGAAGGAAGTGTGTCTCAACTTGGTCTGGTTGCCATGAGGTCTAATGACAGGAGTTGTGGGTTGCAATAATGCTTCAAAAGAGGGATAGTCCACTGGCTCAAGAGGAAAAACTCCTTATGTACATATGTTTCACCGTGTAAATATGTTGTACAGATGCACTTGAAAAAAATGCAAAAAGAAAATAACTCCAAAAAAGTGGTGGGTCTGATAGAAACTGATAATCCCACCGGAGCATGTATATAGTGCAAATAAGCAAAGCTTGAGACTTATGGTTTCATCTTATGTAGCTTGCAGCAGGGAGACTTAGCTACACTGGTTGAGCTCCCAAGGATACATGGCTACACTGGCCATGGTCCATTCTCTTCTTCCCCCTCTTCTTGAGCCGGTTGAACTTGAACTTAGAAGGGAATACCCTGCTCCTCGAGGAAAGAGTGGCCAGACTAGGGTCATAGAGTTACCTTGTTGGGGAGGGTTGTCAAGTTACTACTTCTGAGATGGAGAGCTATACCTCACTTACACTGTGCAAGGAAAGATTCATAGTCTTCAGGTTTTGTGTATGTAGACTTGTTCTGATCTGGATTGTTGACGAGTCTTGATTATAGATTAGTGGATCTTAGAGGCTGTTGAGTTTTAAACTTAAGTCCAAATAAGGTTCCGACACATTAATAATCCAATGATCTGATCGAGCTCCATATTTCAATTTAATGAAGGCAAGTTTAATTATCAGCATTAATCCATGCATTTTCTCCTTTTTTTCTTTTTCTTTTTCACTTCTTTTTCAAATAAGTGTTTGCTAAGGGACTAGCAAAGTTAAGTATAGGGGGGTGATGAATACCCATTCATCACTCTTTATTCTTTTATTTTAGCTATAAAACCCATGCAAAACACATGTATATTCATGTAAATACAAATAATTGTCAAATAGCATGCATTGTGTAATTATGAATAATTAGCATGTTTTTGTGCATAAATAAAAGAATAAAGATACAAAAGAAAAAGAGGGAAATATTTAGAATAAATATTGAGCGACCTAATCCCAAGGGAGGGCTCAGCATGGGCCTGACCGCATAAAAACCCAAGTAGAGAGAGATAAGGAAGCTCATGTGTGTACATATATACCTGTATATAAATAAAAATATTTTCCTCTAAATAAAAATAAAATTGGGTTTGTATTTATATGTATATATTTGTAAATATAAAATTAAAACAAAAATGAGAAAATTAAAAAGAAATTAAAAACCCCTTCATCATTGTATACAAGCCATGTACATAGAACCCTTTATCTATTTATTTATCCCTATAAATAAATAAATAAAATCCTAGAAAATGTGTACATATTCTATATTCCATAATGTAAATAAATAAAATAAAAATCACAAAAACAAAAATAAAATAAAAAGGAGTAAAAATAAAATCAAAACCAACATTGTATATATACCATGTATGTATATAAATAAAAGGATTTATTTCACCCTTGCCAATAAATAATAAAAATAAAATAAAAATATCATAATATTCCAAATTTTATTCTATAAATAAATAAAATATAAAATTGGAATAAATTGTATAAAAATAAATAATCAAAAATCAAAAATACATATTGTATATACCTATATATAATAATACTATTTTGTAAATACCTAATTTTTATTTCAAAAAAATAAATAAAAATCACTAAAAAATAGTTTAAATATAAATAAACATTTTTTTGTTTTGAGTTTTTCGAAAATAAGCCAATTAGTATTTTTAAATGAATTATCAAATATTGGATAATTGGAGGCCTCCCATTAGTCCACGGGGGATTGTTGACCCCCGGTCAACTCTCCCCCTGGACCACATCTGTTCCGGATCTGTGCCCGACCCGCCTTTTCTCCCAATTATCGCGCCTTGATTCGAACGCCAAATCATTAAACCCTGGGTCCTGATTAAAGATTCATCAACCGAGATCCACGCCCGGTGGTTTCTCCTCGGGGTCCGAGCTCCGATATCCATGCCTGACCCCATCTTCTCGAACCCCTAGGACTATTTAGCTCGAGCTCCAGCCGCATTTCACACATCTTTGGTCCTTCCCCTTCTTCCTGTGACCTCTATCCTGATCCTGGGAGTACAGCCTTCGATTGGCGGTGTCGAAGAGAGGAGAGGACCACCGCGTCATTGATCTGGCGACATTTCGCCGCCGTGCACCGCCCAAGAGAAGCGCTCGAGCCTCAGGCATCGACGTCCCTCGAGGCGAAGACTAGGAGCTCCAGAAGCTCTTTCACAGTCGAATCCACCCATCTGGTAAGCCTAATCCTTCCTAGTTTTCGCGAATTTCCGATTACCCCCAATTCACCCGTTCGCCATCGCTCGTCGATTCCGACCATCTCAGTCACCATCTCGATCATCGGACGACACCCACATATTCGCGAGACTTCTCTTCACGTTCTACACCCACTCGCACCCCCTGTCTCACCCCGGAGTAGGTGTCTCGACCTCCCTCGCCGACGCTTCGTCGGAGGTCTCCGCCCCACTTCACCCACGACGCACTTCGCTCCTTACAGGGTCAAGGCACTTTGCCCTCGACCCAGCATGCTCTTTGTGTCATTTTTCAGGTCAAAAGGGCCTCATCTAGAGGTCTTCACTTTCAGGCACAGGAGCTCAGCTCCGCCATTGTCGCCTAGGCTCCTTGGAGCTCCTTGGCGTCATCGGAGGAGTCCTTCATCCGCGGGAGGCTTTGGCGATCCTCTTCCACCCGTTTGTAGCCCCCGAGGAGGTCCAGCGTACCAGCATTGCTTCGGTGAAGCTCGCCGGTGAGGAGTTCCTCCAGGATCCTCCCATGCCGTTCGTTCAGCCTCGGAGGCCCAGATTTGATCTGGATCGCACGTCTATACGAAGAGGCGCCCCGATACCAGCACTGTCCGATCTACATGTGGTGCTATCTTCACCGTCCATCCAGGCGAAGGGTTAGGCCCTGATCCACCACCGTCAGATACCACACGTGGCCGACCCTCCGTCGTTCGATCCGAACCGAGGGTCCTTCGTTGAGGCGTCGCTACCCGTAGCCATTGGATACACCACGTGGCGCGTCCTCAACCCTCGGATAATAAGGGGTAAATATCACTTAGGCCCCCTACTGTTTTGCATTTTTGTTTTAGTCCTGTAAATATTTTTCGTAGTTATTTTTATTTTGTAAAAATTGCACTGAAGACCTGGTTGCTTATTTTATTTACATTTTCATCCCTGTGAACATTGGACACGTGCATCGTCACGTGATTTTATGTGAAAATTGCTTGATATGGGCTTGTAGATTCTGTGTGTTAATGAATGAAAGATATTTCTTGATATTTGCATTTATGCCCCTGTGAATGGTTTAATTCGACATGTGTTGAATATTTTGGGTATTTTGCAACTTCACCCATAGACTTTTAGCACCTGTTGCTAATAAGTCCGGGGAAGAAAGTTATTTGCATATAGGTCCTTCCGTGCCCAGTACACGTGCCTGACGCGTGCGATATTGGAGAAATTGCACAAGGACCCCCTGGATTTCTGAGCGTGTTAGCTTTCATCCCAAAACTTTATTTAAATTGCAAACAGGTCCCCATGTACTGTGGGCTCTTTTTTGATTTAAATAAAATATCAATTTTTGTTCAAATTGAGTGAAAATTGGACATGTGGCTCCTGCCACTGCGTAAAACTTTCACCAATTTTTGGGAACATTTTTTAGCCCTTTTAGTATTTTAAAAAATCAAAAAACCTTATTTTTCTGCCTGTTCAGATTAAAAATTCATAAAAAATATTAAAACCTTTTCAAAAATTACAAAAAAATTAAGTTTTGTGTGTTTTTGTGTGTTTGATTTTCTGACCATTTTTGGTTATTTTTGGATTTATAAAAGTTATAAAAATTGAAAAACCCCTAAAAACCATAAAAATTCTAAAAATTCATAGAAACATCAATTTCACAAACTTTTCTTCTGATTTTTCCTTTTTGTTTATATTTTCCAAGAAAAATACCTCCAGGCTTTGATTGGGCCATTTTATATTTTATTTTGGCCCTTAAAGCCTGACTGGACATCCTTCTTCTATTTTTGCCTTATTTTATTTTTAGAAAAATTCTAAAAATTCTCAAAAATTCACCAAAAACAGTAAAAAATATAAAAATTCTAAAAATATTTTTGTTTGAATTTTTGGACTAATTTCGGGTATTTAAATAATTGCTTGAAATTGTGTTTATTTGCCGTTTTATTATTTTTTTTCATATTTAAAAATCCAAAAAATATAAAAATATTAAAAACCACCAAAAAATTATTTTTTTGTATTTTCTTTATTTTAGACTACTTCGTAGGCCGCAAGGCCATCTGTGCTCCTCGAGTTCGACCTTGGGAGCTATACCAGGTCAATCCCATAGTTAGGACTACTATTCGGTTTTCTTCGTTTTTCTATCTTTATTTGCTGGTCCGATTTTTATTTCTTGTTGAGTTCTGAGTCTCGAGTGACTGAGGTCACAACGACCTTAGTGACACCTAATTTACCTTAGTCCGTCGGATTCGCTCATCAATCCCCACCGACCTTACCGACCTCCAGAAATCGGCAGCACCAGCATGGAGTATCCATGACGCCCCTACCCCCTTCCAAACATTCTCTGACAAAGGGCACATGAAAAACAGATGCTCCACATCTTCCGTCTGCGCACCACATCTATCACAATGGGCATCCGGAATTCCAAGCAGTCTGTCCCTTCTTGCTTTGTCCCAAATCATGCCTCTTCTAAGGCACCAAAGAAAGACCTTCACTCTGCAAGTGATCCTGCTTGCCCAAATAATCTTCATATCTTGCTTTAGGTCAGGGTCCATATCTTTCGTTCTCCCTCTGAACACAATGTATGCCTTTTTCACCAAGAATCTTTCCCCTTCCCAAACAAAGTGATCTCTACCCTCAGATATACAACCAGGAGATGGTAATTCAAAGAGCATTTTTTCCAACTCCTCACTTCTTCATCCCAAAAGCTCATACATGAAGTAGGGGATCAAGAAGCCAGAACCACCGACCTCAGCCACAGAACATCCCCTACTTGCAGACGAAGAAAAGAGTCTTGGGAACCTACTGCAAAGTGACCGCTCTCCCATCCAGTTGTCCTGCCAAAATCGAAAGACCTTTCCGGCCCCAACTTTGGCATCATTCTCGACCTCATCTGTGGTAAAATATCACGAACCCCTCTCCAAAGAGAGACTCGAAATGCACTCTACCTACTTCAAGGGAGCTGCTAATGCCATAGATGTTACGTAAGAGCTGGATAACCAATCTATATGTTTTACTCCAAATCTGCATCATCCATTTAGCCAGAAGTGCTTTATTCATACAACTCACATCCCGAATTCCAAGGCCCCCTTTCGCTTCTCTGCCTCGTGAGCTCCTTTCATCCTAGCAGATGTATACTTGGTCTTTGCTGCTTCCCATCTGACCAAAAAAATCTTCTCATCATTATCTCTATCTTCTTCTTTACGCCTTATGGCATCAACCGAGTTGAAAAGAAGAAGATAGGAATCGCCGACAGCACATGCTTTAGCAGAATCAGCTTCCTGCCTTTAGATAGGGTGATTGTTTTCCATCCTGCAAGCTTCTACTCCAATCTCTTGAGGACCACATCCCACTCCACTTTCTTGAGCCTACCTTCCACCAACGGAAGTCCTAGGTAAGGAATGGGCAGATTCCCAAGGGGGCGTCCCAAAAGCGCATCCCTCGATCCGCTCTCCTCATCATCCATCCCAAATTGGATCACCATAGACTTATCTCTATTAATCTTGAGATCCGATATGTTGCTGAAGATCTCCACTAGTTACCTTGTCATTCTGTGCATATCTTTCTTGATGCCCAGGAACATGACTGTATCATCTGCATATTGCAACAAGGGAACAGAGATGGATCCCTTTCGGAACCCCTCACACCATCCTTTGTCAACTGCTCACCTGAACATTGCTGCCAAAGCGTCCACCACCAAAATGAAAAGCATCGGAGCTAACAGGAGTCCCTATCGAACGACCCTTTACGGATGGAAAAATCCTCCTTCCGATCTCTCCTTCACCAGAACTGTATAGGACGAGGTCATGACACACCTCTTCATCCAAGCTACACATAGGTCAATGAAGCCGCACCGTCGAAGTGATTCCCACAAGAAGTTCCAATCCACACAGTCGTAAGCCTTCTCGAAGTCAATCTTCCAGACAAATTCCTTCATGTTTTCCCAATGCCACTGTAGGCAAATCTCAGATGCCATAATCAGTCGTCCGTCATCTGTCTGCCTGGGATAAAAGTAGTCTGATTTTGCAGGATTACATCATCTCACATGTCTGAGTCTATTTGCTAAAACCTTGTCCACAATCAAGTAAATTGCATTAGACGCCGCAATCGGTCTATAGTCCTCCACCCGGTTCGGGTTCTCCTTCTTGGGAAGAAGGAAAATCATTGCCCGGTTAACCTTCTCGATTCCTCTGTTGTCATCTCTGAACTCATTGATTACTGTAATAACATCTTCCTTTGCTAGCTCCCAAAATAACTTGTAGAAGAACATCTGAAAAGCGTCTGGTCCAGGTACCCCATCCGCGTTCAACCCCCACACCATGCTTTTGACCTCCTCCTCCGTAAAAGGCACCTCCAGCTCAGATGCATGTGCCCCTGTCAAAGACTCCACACCTGCTCCACGCCACCCCCAGCCCTCATGTATCCTTCTCCTCGACATCCCCACGGAATGATCTCTGAGAGCCCTTCCCATCCGAGCTTCACCCACTACCCTTTCCCCCTCCACTTCAAGACTATGAATAAAATTCCCTCCTCTTCTACCCGAGGCCATCGAATAAAAAACCTTGTATTTGCATCCCCCCTCGCGCAACCACTTCTGCCTGGATTTCTGCCTCAATTCCACTTCCTCTTTCTTGTCCTCCAAAAGTTATTCTTCTAGCAGCCTTGCCCGCTCTAGCACCTCCTCCTTGTCGAGGCCCCTATGATCCTCTATCCCATCAAGTCGGACTACTCCCTATTGAGCCTCTCGCCTTCGCTCCCTCCTTCACTCCACGTCTGAAATCGAGCAAGAATCTCTTTATCAGCCGTAATTTAGATGCGAGGCATCCTACCGCTAACCCCTCCACCTGCCAATCTCTCCACTACGTGACCACCTCTTCCTTGAACCCCTCTTCCATCAACCATGCCCATTCAAATCTGAATAAGGATCTGGGCCGCTTCTGTTCTTCCGAAGACCATAGAATTGGTGTATGGTCAGAGTGAACCCGAGACAACGAGCATGCCCAGAGAGAGTGGGAAAATTTCCACTCCCTCTGGCGAAAGAAGAAACCTATCCAACCCGAGGCAACGATAATCATTGTTATTGGAAACCATTGCAAACAATATATAAAACAACATGCCATTATTGTGAAAATTTCAAGTAAAACATTCTATATATTGAACATTAAACATATATCGATTTCCAAAATAATGGTTGCTATATAATATACCCATTTTATTGATGCACAAATAAAAACAGTTATCATTGTGTTGGATATTGTTCCCCAATTATTAAAAACATTTCGACATGTTTATTAGATTCTAAATTCTTCTGCTATATATGCATTCAATTTATGCAATCACAAAAATCTGTTGATCACAACCGGAGACGAGAGGTCATGTTAGATGAAGTATCGAGATCGAGATATATATATATATATATATACAGGGAAAACTTGAATTAAGGTGGCACCTCACCACAATCATGGTATGACATTGCAAAACATCTGTTAGATCTTGATAAACAGTTATAAACAAAACCATCAAATTAAACCCAAAACCACCATCCAAATAATATCCAACTCGTTATATTTAGAAACAAAATTGAATATTCTATTTAGTTGTGTCATTATCTCGTTGCTCATTAATTACTCAAATTTATTTTCTAAATATAGCACCCATCATAATCAAGCCTCTCAATTACTCGAAATTCCCAAAAACAAAATTCGATGGGGGCATGCTTCCTCTCCAGATCTTCGTCCTCCCTCGACGTATAGGCGACGGATGTGCATAGAGATGATGGTGGTGTGTGACGATGACGATGCACGACGACGACGACGACGATGATGCATGGTGCAACATGAGGTGGTTGTGCACAGAGGATGATGTATGTTCTTAGTATGTTTTCTTATTCTTTTTATTCATCTATTAATCAAGTTCCAGGTTATTTTAGATTGCTTTTGTATTTTATTTGGATTTTGATTTTCCTTTCAGTTTTGATTTCATCTCAATCCTATCTTCAAAGTTTCTCCTTTATTTTATTTTTTAATCAGTGTTCCCGATTCACTACTAGTTATGATTGGATGTTTTTTTCGAACAGTTATTATAATTTTATAATTTATAACACTAGATTGTAAAATATATCAATCCTTTGTAAATTGATAACAATTATCAAAACGGGAGGCTTTATTCAATCATATTTTCTGGAATATTCAACACACTTTTTGTTCTTTTGAGTTCAATCATATTTTCGGAAATATTCAATTGTTTCTAAATTTTATTTCCCATGTACTTTTGAGTTAATCACACTTTTCATTTTTTTTCTTTTGAGTTTTGTTATAGATTGAATTCATAAGATAGACAATGGAAATATCACCCAAAAGAAAGAAATTGTTGATTCAAAATGTAAATATTTGTTTACATATTAGACATGTCTCAGGTTGTGATGAATACTCATTCATCACTCTTTATTCTTATATTTTAGCTACAAAAACCTTTGCAAATACATGTAGATATGTGTAAATACAAATAATTAGCAAAAGGCATGCATTGTGTAAAAACTAATAATTAGCATGTTTTTGTGCTAAAATAAAAGAATAAAGAATAAAAAGAAAAGGAGGGAAATATTTAGAATAAATATTGAGCGACCTAATCCCAAGGGAGGGCTCAGCATGGGCCTGACTGCATAAAAGCCAAAGTAGAGAGAGATAGGGAGCTCATGTGTGTAAATATACCTGTAAATATAATAAATATATTTTCCTCTAAAAATAGAATCAAAGTGGCTTGTACATATTTGTAAATATTTATAAATACAAAATCAAAACAAAAATTGCAAAATTAAAAAGAAAACAAAAATATTCACCTTGTACATATTCATCATGTACATAGCCCACTTATCAATATTTATTTCACCTTATAGATAAATAAATTAAGTTCCATAAAATTTGTATATACTCTATCTTATATGATGTAAATAAATAAAATAAAATCCATAAAAACAAAAACAAAATAAAAAGAACAAAATTAAAAACCAAAAATAACATTGTAAATATACCTTGTACATATATGTATAAATCTATTTATTTAACCCTTGTATATAAATAATAAAAATAAAATAAAAATACCCTTTTATTCCTAATTTTATGCTATAAATAAATAAAATATAAAATAGGAATAAAAATGTACAAAAATAACTAATTAAAAATCAAAAATCAAAAACCTATATTATATATATACCTATATATAGCTCTATTATTTAAATACCTTATTTTTATTTTGAAAAATTAATTAAAAATCACAAAAAAATAGAAAAAAATAAAACAAATACTTTTCATGTTTTAAGTTTTCTTGAATTCGACCATTTTCTATTTTAATTTGAATTTCTAAAACATTTACACGTGGCCGGTTTTGATTGGTCCACGGGGGATGTTGACCCCCCAGTCAACTCCCCCCCTGACAACAGCTCCTCGGATCTTGAGTGTCCGACCCGACTTCTCCATTTATTCCACACTCGATCCGACACCTAAATCCCCAAACCCCGGGTCATACCTCTTCTTTGTAGATCCATGACCCACGCCCGGGATGGGTATAAGGGGGTCCGAGCTTCATTTTGCTCGCCTGATCAGTGTCTTCTCGGACCCCTATGAATATAAAACCTCAACTCCAGCAGCTATGTTCTTCATCTCTGGACCTTCCACTCGCAGCCAAGGACCTCTTCTGGTGAGCCTGAGTGACAGCTGTGCCCGCCGGAGTGGAAGTGAGGCTCGAGCACCTATGGAAGCCTTTGATCCGGTGGCTCCGCCGCCGTGCGCTGCCGCGAGCGCGCTCAGCCTCGGGGAGCCGACGACCCCTTGCAGGCAATGACCCAGAAGCTCCCCGAGCTTCAGCCCAGTCAATAGCCTCCACCAGGTAGTCTCTTTAGCCCTTAGATTAGCTTAGATTAGAGTTTTCCATTTCCGGTAGCCGTAGCTCCGCCGCCTCCGCTCTTCGTCTCCATCCATCCACTTGCCCATCCGACACCGCTACCACCTTCACGAGCCTCCTCCGCACCTTCTCCACCTACCCATTCCCCCTGGCTCGCCTCGGAGCAGGAACCTCGGTTCTCCCCCTCCGCCGCTCGCCGGAGGACCGCCATATCGACGCATCTCCCTTCCATTTCGCGCTTTGACGGGTCGAGGCAGTTTGCCCTCGACCCATCTCTCGTCCTGTGCAGGTCAAATCGTCAGGAGAGCCTCGTCTGGAGGCCAACAGCTCAGTCACAGGAGCTCCAGGACACCGCCGTCACGGGGCCGTTCTGGTGGTCAGTAGCCTCATCGGTGACCATCTTCAGCTACGGGGCTTCACGGCGGAGCTTCTCCGCACTTCAGGAGCAGTAGGGGGAGGACCATAGCGCGTGCATCGGGCCGGCGAAGCTCGTCGGCCAACTGTTCTTCCATCATCCTCCCTAGACGTCCGATCGGCCTCATCGCTCCAGATTAAATCCCAGCCACCCATTCGAGGAGCTTCACCACCGTTAGATCCATAGGAGGATTGATCCGGACCGCACGATTGGATGAAGAGGCACCCGTGATTCACAGCCGTCAGATCTCCACGTGTCGTCTTCTCCTTCGTCGATCACCTGAGGGTTTAGCCACAGCGTACGAGGACCGTCAGATCAGCTACGTGGCAAGCATCCAGCCCTCGACATTTAATAATGGGGTATTTTCTCTTAAGCCCCTCTAGCTTTCGTATTTATTTTCTAGTCTTGTAAATACATAGTTTAGTTCTTTTATTTTTGTAAATATTGCACCAAGGACCCTCCTGTTTATCTGATTTGAATTTATACCCCTACTAGTTGTGGACACGTGCCTCGACACAAGAAAATTTGCTGTAATTGCAGTTTGTGCCCTACATTTTTGGCGTGTTACGATTTATATTTTTATAAATAAGAATGACAATCAAGTCCCCCCAGGCCTGAGTCACGTGTATCGTGCGTGGCCCGGGGGACATTTTGCATTCCTCGCCCTACACTTCTTAGGATTGTTATCCAAGGGGCCCAAGGTTTTAGCTTATTTGCAGTTAGGTCCCTATGCACAGCACCTTGATTTTTATTTTTAATAAAATAGCAAATTAACTCCAAATTTAACGAAAATTGGACACATGGCTCCTGCCATGGTGTAAGATTTCCTATAAATTTTGGAGACATGTTTGATTTCATTGATTATTTTAAAAAATCAAAAACACACGCTTTTTCTTTACTGTCTAACTTTAAAATTCATAAAAAATACTAAAATACCTCTAAAAAGTACAAAAAAATTAGCTAGTGTGTATTTTGCCTTGTTTGATTTTCTGACCAATTTTGGTCATTTTTCATTATATAAAACCCTTAAAAATTACAAATACATTGAAAATACCATAAAAATTCTAATACATAATTACAAAACCCAAAAATAATAATTCTTGTGCCTAAATTTTCCTTGTTTCTTTTTCTTTACAGGAAAATTACCTCCAGGATTTTTAGGGACTTTTAGATATTTTATCTGAGTCCCTCAAGCTTGGCTGGACAGTACCCTTATTTTCTTGCCTTGTTTTATTTTTAGAAAATTAAATAAAAATCAGAAAAATACCAAAAATTACCCAAAAACAGTAAAAAAACATAAAATACATAAAAACCTTTTAATATGAATTTTTGGTTGATTTTTGAGTGCTTTAATAATTGTTTGTATTTGGCTTATTCACTTGTTTTCTTATTTTCCTTATTAATTAAAAATCCAAAAAAATTATAAAAATTAAAAATCCACCAAAAACATTTTGATTGTATTTTATTCCTTTTTTAGACTACTTCGTAGGCCGCAAGGCCATCACGTGCTCCTTGAGTCCGACCCTGGTCGCTATACCAGGCTAATCTAATAGCCAGGACCTCTATCATTCTTATTTGATTTTCATCTTATTTTGGTGGTCTGCTTTACATTTTCTTGATTGACCGATTGACTTCCGAGATCCGGGTCGCAACGACCCTTGATCTATTTTCTTTCACCCGTGACTTGGTGATTTTTTGTGTCATCAGAATGGCGCCGTTGCCGGGGAGCACGGCTTAGTAATTTTTCTTTATTTTTCATTTTCTTTTTTGCGGCTTTCCGTGGCTCTTTCTGAGTCCTTGGCTTTTCGCGGTTTTTTTGTTTTTCTTTTTTTTGTATTATTTTATTTCCCTTTATTTTCTTTTATTTTTGTTTTTGCTTGATTTTGCCTATTTATTTTATTTGCCATTTTTGCACATATACCCCTGTTTATATTTTCAGCTTTTATTTGATTATTGTTCTTGGTTTGACACTTAGTTTCTTTCTTGCGAGGGGCCGAGGATCGAGGCGGTGACTTTTGAGAAGCCGGCGCAACCGCGGGATTCGGAGGCGGTTCCCTTCTGCACGGAGCCGCAGGAGAGCGTGAGAGAGAGGCTGAGTGGGCGAGGATTAGCTTAGTCTTTTATTTCTATCATTAGAACTGTTGTAATAATACAGGGACACTCACTTGGACTTGGACTTTTTAGTGGGTCTGTTTCGCCGAGCACCGGTGTGCTCGGGGGACCCTTAGGATTTTCGCGGCTTTTTCGCAGCTTTTCAAGTTTTTCGCTGCCTTTTACGGTTTTATGCGGTTTTTCTCGAGCCCCTAGATTTAGGACTTTCTTTTTGACTGTGCCGTACTGAGTAGGATCCAAACACCTAATAGACTGCCTGCACCTATAGATCATTAATTGGATCTACTAATAAAACATTAATAAAAATAACTAACTCACTCCCTTCGATCCTACGTGCCGTAGCTTGCCCTGCCAAGCGCTGCTCCTGAACCCGATGTGTTGGGAGGAGGAGGGGTAGACCGAGACTGGACCCTTTAGCTTGAAGGACCTATGACCAGTTAGACGGTTCTGTCGAGTAGAAATTGCTTGCTTAGGACTCGGTTTTACCGCTGCACCATATAGGTAGTTTATTTTCTGCTTTTCAATTCTGCACGGATCATATTACATGTAGAGTGCTGGAGACAGGTACGCATTTCTATCTTTGCATGCATCATTGATTTCATCGCGCATCGGCTTTTTCGTCTTCTCCCCCTGTTTTTGACCTAATAATCAGGAGAACCGAAAAATTCGTTAGGCGTTTCTTTCTATTGAAAAATATCTAAAAACAAAAACAATAAAATAGGGACTGTTAATCACACTTGACCTAAAAGACACTTCACTGAAAATCTGTCTTGGGGAGAGTAACCCCCTCCTTGTTTGGTTTGGAAGAGTGAGAGAGTGATCCGCACCTTAGGATAGAGCCATCCGATTTTTCTCGACTGATTACCGGCTCTTTGGTACGGGACAGTCGGTTGAGAGATATCGGATTCCTATTTACCTCACGTAATCGCTCTGATAGACTGAATGATCACCTAAAACAAAATCGACAAGATAATTGACCGATCCCTTCGGTCTTCAGCTTTGTGTGCGTAGGTGAATCGGGGGTTTGCTTGTTCATCTTGTGTGATTTCCAGATCCCTCCGATCCTTCCCCATCCTCCTCCATCTGTGTCCCACCCTCCCTCCTTCAGTCTTCTTCTCTGCTTCTCCTTTACCCCTTGATGATGGATCCCCCTCACTTCGAGCCGACTCTTACGGCTCCTTCTCCATTCGCTGACCATCAGTCCATTCCACCTTCTAGGGAGGTCGGATCTCCAACCAACCTCCCGCTCCCTCCCTCCCATCCCATTCACTACTCTGGGCATGCTGCCTGAGACGTCCGAGGAAATCAGATAGAGCAGATGCGAGACCCGGATGATGTTGTTGCTGAGTTGAGAGCACACTCCGTTGGTGATCAGAGAGAGCAGGGGAGATCAGCAGACACATCCTATTCCAGACTGATGGATGAGCATATAGCACAGGAAGCTGAGTCAGCTTCTACACTAGATCCATTCGTCTTGGATTTGAATTACATTCAGCGATTGCCGACATTTTCAGGAGAGGCGCACGAGGAGCCGTATCTTTACCTGTCCGCATTCGAGGAGTTTTGTAGAGCACAAAGATATTCAGATATTACTGCAGAGGAGCTGATGAGGAGGACCTTCCCATTCACACTTCCGAGAGCGCCATGAGATGGCACCGACAATTGGGGAGGACATTCGATACGTGGGGAGAGCTACGCCGAGAGTTCTTACAGAGATACTTCCCCCCGCTAAGACCAGAGTTTTTGCGGTCTTTGATCACGGACTTTTCAATTGACCCCCAGGAGCCATTGCACGAGGCATGGCCGAGGTTTCTTGACATCTTGAGGAGATTTCCAGACCATGGACTTCCACTGACAGACTTGATTGAGATCTCCATGCGGGGGATGACCGCAGAGCAGATAGCACTGGTGATTACCACATGTGGCGGTTCACACCGTAGTTCCGACCTTTACTTACTAGACACCATCTCAAGTTTATTTTCACAGAGATCTTCTTCACGAGATTCCGTAGTCAGGACAACACATGCGAACGATGCAGTACCAGTACGGTGTGTCTCTTTACATGATGAGACAGTTTCTACACACCAGCTCGAGGACTTGGATGATGCAGCACCACTGACAGAGGACATGACTGTGATATCAGAGGTTCGGACCCAGAGTCTTCTCGAGTTCCCGTTGGTCTTCCGGCTAGAGTTCAAGTTAGCCCTAGAGTTTCCAGTCTACGAGTCTTGGATATCAGATCTTCTGATATTCCAGGAACTGGAGGAGCCCCCACTACTACAGCCATTATCTCAGACACTTCAGATTCCAGTCCCGGAGCAGACAGCTTCCTTTCTGCAGAGATACTTCTTGGATACAGACAGCTACCAGGACTCAGCCCAGCAGCCACAGCTCGATGAGGGACACCACTTGGAGAGTACAGACACAGAGAGTCCCGTCTTCGAGCCTTTTGTCCTCCACTCTAACGAGATAGACACCTTTGAGGACCAGTTGGCAACCAGCATAGCCGTAGAGCGAGGATCAGCCGCAGACACTTTACCAGCTTCCGCGGTGTTGACTAGTACCTTCTCCTGCTTCCAGATTGCCGAGAGATACACTTCCGATGATGATGCAGCCTGATGCACCGAGTGGATACTTGATAGCAGTGCAGATGCCCATCTAGATCCTGATCCTCTTCTTGTCACTTCTGATCATGCATCTCGCCCAGAGGGTTATCTGCAGGAGGATGCCACACTCGATGAGTATTCGGTTTCACTTGCTGAGAGTGTTTCCGATTTGGCGGAGCACAAAACCGAGTCTTTAGATCATTCTGATTCTGAGTCTTCTCACCTCGATGACCCTCGCGAGGATGAGCCCATCCTGGAGATATTCGATGATCTGTCTGATCTGCTTCTATTTTATGCATCGGATATCAGTATTCTTAGAGAGTCTCCTAATCTTGACTGCACATATCTTCTTGAGACACTGATTGACGTGGAGGATTCTATTAAATATCCATCCTTCTCCACGTTTGATTTCTTCGGCTCCACATTTTCACTCCGGTCTGATCCAGAGCCGACGATCTCTTTTGGCTACCGGATCCCAAGCACTTATTTCCATATCCTTGGCTGGTAGCAGACACCCGCTTGATTACATACCTGGGTGTCTTTGTCTACACTATTGAGTTCGTCGATGTTCCATACCGAGACTGCGACGACAGTACGGCATTCGCCTTACAGATGCCGTCCTGAATCTCGATACTGCATTATCCTAGCCTTTGCGCCCAGCTAGGGGCGTAAAATCTAGCGCTTGTTGAGAGGCACCTCAACATTGTACTCTTTTGTATATACGTGTTTGTCTTAGTTTGATCTTTCTTTCTTCCGTTCTTGTTTTCATCCCAGGTCTCGCTTAGGATTATCTTTGCTATACTTAGGATATTGCTCATCCTAAGTATAGAGGGGTGGAAACATCGGGTTGTTCTTCGTTCTGTTTCATCACTTCTGTTGCTGCCTATACTTAAGGTTCTTCACTTTAAGTATAAAGGAAGTGATGCCCCTCCACCTTGTATATATTCGTAATTTTCTTCGTGTCTTTCTATCCCTGTTTTGCTGCCTATACTTGGGGATATATCACCCTAAGTATGGGGGGTAGACCCTGTACATTCTCCACTCGGTTTTCCTTTGTGTACAGCCTGCTATACTTAGGATTACTTGATCCTAAGTATAGGGGGAAACCCGAGACCCTTTTTACTATTCATTCATTCGGTCTATGTATATAACCTTCCGTTTCACTTCCCTATATATAGCACGAGTTATGTCTTCTTCATCGCTCTTGACTCTGAGGACATCGTTCGAGCTAAGTATAGGGGGGTGTGTATATATTTCATATATACTTTAGCCATAACTCGTACTTTGTGTGAGTGTGTTAATAAATAAAAATGGCTAAAAACCTTAAAAATCACAAAAAAATTAAAATTTTTTCCTGTAAATAAACATTCTTTTATTTGCACATAAATAGCTATTGTACAAATTATTTTTGTAAAAATGTTTTCAAAAACTTTTTGTGTAAAGCTTGTGTACATATTTGAATATCAAAATAATGTATATAGTACAAAATTTTACCAAAATGTTTTGAAAATCAAAAAGTTTGCAAAAATCTCGTGTAAATGTGTGTAAATACTTTTGCAAAACTTGCACTTCATGCATTCATCCATTCATGATTTCAAAATATTTTTAAAAAATTTTTGCATGTTTGTAAAAATTTGTGTAAATAGCATCTTTGTATATATGTATCTAGTTTTCTGGATGATAGTTGACATTTAAACTAGCCTGGAATTAAATTGGGAAATGGAGCTTGATTAAGATCTTAATCCACCTAATTTCTAAGAGGAACCTTATAGGGCTTAGGTTTAAGGCTTTTCAGGTCCATGGTGACTTAATTCTTTAAGTCCACTAGGCTATGATCACATGTCATCTCAATGAGCCTAAGTAGAGCACTTAATAACAACACATGACTCATAGGGACAATGGCTTTACTTGGACACTAGACTTTGCACCGAGCTCTCTACGGATGAGGTGGTGAGGAGGCAGTCTTCCTTGACTTGGGGTAGCATATGAGGGTAGTACTTCTAGGCGGAACCTCTCTTCTTCTTTTAGTGAAGGAAGTGCGTCTCAACTTGGTCTGGTTGCCATGAGGTCTAACAACAGGAGTTGTGGGTTGCAATAATGCTTCAAAAGAGGGATAGTCTACTGGCTCAAGAGGAAAAACTCCTTGTATATATGCTGCACATGTATATGTTGTATAGATGCACTTGAAAAAAATGCAAAAAGAAAATAACTCCAAAATAGTGGTGGGTCTGTTAGAAAATGATAATCCCACCGGAGTATGTATATAGTGCAATAAGCAAAGCTTGAGATTCATGTACCACCTTATGTAGCTTGCAGCTGGGAGACTTGGCTATACTGGTCAAGCTCCCAAGGATACATGGCTACACTAGCCATGGTCCATTCTCTTCTTCCCCCTCTTCTTGAGCTGGTTGAACTTGAACTTAGAAGGGAATACCCCGCTCCTCGAGGAAAGAGTGGCCAGATTGAGGTCATAGAGTTACCTTGTTGGGGAGGATTGTCAAGTTGCCATTTCTGAGGTGGAGAGCTTAAACCTCACATTCACAGGACAAGGAAAGATTCATGGTCTTCAAGGTTTGTGTTTGGTGACTTGTTCTGATCTGGATTATTGAGGACTCTTGATTATAGATTAGTGGAACTTAGAGGCTGTTGAGTTTTAAGCTTAAGTTAAAATAAGGTTCCGACACATTAATAATCCAAAGATCCGATTGAGCTCAATAATTCAATTTAATGAAGGCAAGTTTAATATTCAACCTTGATCCATGTGCATTCTCCTCTTTTTCTTTTTCTTTCATTCTTTTTCACTTCTTTTTCAAATAAGTGTTTGCTAAGGGACTAGCAAAGTTAAGTATAGGGGGGTGATGAATACTCATTCATCACTCTTTATTCTTATATTTTAGCTACAAAAACCTTTGCAAATACATGTAGATATGTGTAAATACAAATAATTAGCAAAAGGCATGCATTATGTAAAAACTAATAATTAGCATGTTTTTATGCTAAAATAAAAGAATAAAGAATAAAAAGAAAAAGAGGGAAATATTTAGAATAAATATTGAGCGACCTAATCCCAAGGGAGGGCTCAGCATGGGCCTGACCGCATAAAAGCCAAAGTAAAGAGAGATAGGGAGCTCATGTGTGTAAATATACCTATAAATATAATAAATATATTTTCCTCTAAAAATATAATAAAAGTGGCTTGTACATATTTGTAAATATTTATAAATACACAATCAAAACAAAAATTGCAAAATTAAAAAGAAAACAGAAATATTCACCTTGTACATATTCATCAAGTACATAGCCCACTTAGCTATATTTATTTCACCTTATAGATAAATAAATTAAGTTCTATAAAATTTGTATATACTCTATGATATATGATGTAAATAAATAAAATAAAATCCATAAAAACAAAAACAAAATAAAAAGAACAAAATTAAAAACCAAAAATAACATTGTAAATATACCCTATACATAGATGTATATATCTATTTATTTAACCCTTGTATATAAATAATAAAAATAAAATAAAAATACCCTTTTATTCCTAATTTTATGCTATAAATAAATAAAATATAAAATAGGAATAAAAATGTACAAAAATAACTAATTAAAAATCAGAAATCAAAAACCTATATTGTATATATACCTATATATAGCTCTATTATGTAAATACCTTATATTTATTTTGAAAAATTAATTAAAAATCACAAAAAATAGAAAAAAATAAGACAAATACTTTTCATGTTTTAAGTTTTCTTGAATTCGGTCATTTTCTATTTTAATTTGAATTTCTAAAACATTTACACGTGGCCGATTTTGATTGGTCCATGGGGGATGTTGACCCCCCGGTCAACACCCCCTGGACCACAGCTCCTCGGATCTTGAGTGACCAACCCGACTTCTCCATTTATTCCACACTCGATCCGACACCTAAATCCCCAAACCTCGGGTCATACCTCTTCTTTGTAGATCCATGACCCACGCCCGGGATGGGTATGAGGGGTCCGAGCTTCATTTTGCTCGCCCGATCAGTGTCTTTTCGGACCCCTAGGAATATAAAACCTCAACTCCGGCAGCTCTGTTCTTCATCTCTGGACCTTCCACTCACAGCCAAGGACCTCCTATGGCGAGCCTGAGTGACAGTTGTGCCCGCCGGAGTGGAAGTGAGGCTCGAGCACCTCTGGAAGCCTTTGATCCGGTGGCTCCGCCGCCGTGCACCGCAGAGAGTGCGCTCAGCCTCGGGGAGTCGACGACCCCTTGCAGGCAATGACCCATAAGCTCCCCAAGCTTCATCCCAGTCGATAGCCTCCACCAGGTAGTCTCTTTAGCCCTTAGATTAGCTTAGATTAGAGTTTTCCATTTCTGGTAGCCGTAGCTCCGCCGCCTCCGCTCTTCGTCTCCGTCCATCCACTTGCCCATCCGACACTGCTACCACCTTCATGAGCCTCCTCCGCACCTTCTCCACCTACCCATTCCCCCTGGCTCGCCCCGGAGCAGGAACCTCGGTTCTCCCCCTCCGCCGCTCGCCGGAGGACCGCCATATCGACACATCTCCCTTCCATTTCGCGCTTTGACGGGTCGAGGCAGTTTGCCCTCGACCCATCTCTCGTCCTGTGCAGGTCAAATCGTCAGGAGAGCCTCGTCTGGAGGCCAACAGCTCAAGTACAGGAGCTCCAGGCCACTGCCGTCGCAGGGCCGTTCTGGTGGTCAGCAGCCTCATCAGTGACCATCTTCAGCTGCGGGGCTTCACGGTGGAGCTTCTTCGCACTTCAGGAGAGCAGGGGAGGACCATAGCGCGTGCATCGGGCCGGCTAAGCTCGCCGACCAACTGTTCTTCCATCATCCTCCCCAGACGTCCGATCGTCCTCATCGCTCCAGATTAAATCCCAGCCACCCATTCGAGGAGCTTCACCACCGTTAGATCCATAGGAGGATTGATCCGGACCGCACGATTGGGATGAAGAGGCACCTGTGATTCAGAGCCGTCAGATCTCCGCGTGTCATCTTCTCCTTCGTCGATCACCTGAGGGTTTAGCCACAGCGTACGAGGACCGTCAAATCAGCTACGTGGCAAGCATCCAGCCCTCGACATTTAATAATGGGGTATTTGCTCTTAGGCCCCTATAGCTTTCGTATTTATTTTCTAGTCTTGTAAATACGTAGTTTAGTTCTTTTATTTTTGTAAATATTGCACCAAGGACCCTCCTGTTTATCTGATTTGCATTTATACCCCTGCCAGTTGAGGACATGTGCGCCGACACGTGAAAATTTGGTGTAATTGCAGTTTGTGCCCTACATTTTTGTCGTGTTACGATTTATATCTTTATAAATAAGAATGACAATCAGGTCCCCCCAGGCATGAGTCACGTGTATCGTGCGTGGCCCGGGGGACATTTTGCATTCCTCGCCCTACACTTCTCAGGATTGTTATCCAAGGGGCCCAAGGTTTTAGCTTATTTGCAGTTAGGTCCTGTGCACAGCACCTTGATTTTTATTTTTAATAAAATAGCAAATTAACTCCAAATTTAACGAAAATTGGATACATGGCACCTGCCATGGTGTAAGATTTTCTATAAATTTTGGAGACATTTTTTATTTCATTGATTATTTTTAAAAAAATCAAAAACACGCTTTTTCTTTACTGTCTAACTTTAAAATTCATAAAAAATATTAAAATACCTCTAAATAGTACAAAAAAAATTAGCTAGTGTGTATTTTGCCTTATTTGATTTTCTGACCAATTTTGGTCATTTTTCATTATATAAAACCCTTAAAAATTACAAAACACTGAAAACACCATAAAAATTCTAATAAATAATTACAAAACCCAAAATAATAATTCTGGTGCCTAATTTTCCTTGTCTCTTCTTCTTTACAGGAAAATTACCTCCAGGCTTTTTAGGGACTTTTAGATATTTTATCTAAGTCCCCCAAGCTTGGCTGGACAATACCCTTATTTTATTGCCTTGTTTTATTTTTTAGAAAATTAAATAAAAATCAGAAAATTACCAAAAATTACCTAAAAACAGTAAAAAACTTAAAATACATAAAAACATTTTTATTTGAATTTTTGTTGATTTTTGAGTGCTTTAATAATTGTTTGTATTTGGCTTATTCACTTGTTTTCTTATTTTCCTTATTAATTAAAAATCCAAAAAAATTATAAAAATTAAAAATCCACCAAAAACATTTTGATTGTATTTTATTCCTTTTTTAGACTACTTCGTAGGCCGCAAGGCCATCACATGCTCCCTGAGTCCTACCCCGGTCGCTATACCAGGCTAATCTAATAGCCAGGACTGCTATCATTCTTATTTGATTTTCATCTTATTTTGGTGGTCTGCTTTACATTTTCTTGATTGACCGATTCACTTCCGAGATCCGGGTCGCAACGACCCTTGATCTATTTTCTTTCACCCGTGTCTTGGTGATTTTTCGTGTCATCAGGTTTCTAGTATCAATAAATAATTTTTTATTATAGAAGATTGTGCATCTTCTTATATTTTTGCCCAGAAGGTGATGTATTTTGCAAAAATAAAATTAGATGAAATCTCATCTATTGTGCATTAAATACTAAAGGGATGATATTTACTGATTCAATTGGATGGATTAAAGATCAAATATGATGGTATATTTTACCTTTTGATCTACTAATTTACATAATTGATTGTATAATTGATATTTTGATTCTTTGATTTATAATTCTGCATGTATCTTTTACATGTTATCCTGTTTTAGAAATAAATGATAAACTACTGACTGATTTTTTATTTTGCAGATTAGCACATAATTATTAAATGGGAGCGTGGATTTTACAAAATCTACACAAACTTTACAATGGATGACAAATTTCAATGGACCCATGATATTGGGAAACACGTTGGATGGACATATAAAATAATTTATACATTAATAATAAGAAGTCTATTTTACAAAAATCAAATGTATTTTACAAAAGAGACCACAAAATTTACTGAATAATATCACATTTTACAAACGTTGCTCCCACATAATGTTCTAAAAAAGACTGCAAAATTTTCAAAATAAATCAAATGTGGTTTGCAAAAGAGACTGCAAAATTTACAAGAAAATGTTGCAATTTACAAATATTGCTTCCACAGAATGCTGGATGAAATGAGATTCAGTATGTATTATGATATGTATTTTCTAATTTGTGAATTAAAAATATACCTCTAATTTTATAAGTAAAAAATATACCTCCAATTTACAAGAAAATATTGTAATTTACAAATATTGCTTCCAAAGAATGTTGGATGAAATGAGATTCATCATATACTATGACGTGCATTTTCTAATTTACGGATTAAAAATATACCTCCTATGTAAATCCTTCTAAAAATAATATGCATATGACGTGTATAGTATTTAATGCGTTCGCAATTTACAACATCCGATATATTTGGAAATATAGTTGTAACAAAAATCCTGTCATTATAGGAATGTTTTCCACGTGTACATCAATTAATTAGGCCATTATCAAAAGCTCCCTATATTTTAGGAAACACAGCTATACGTAATACACCAATTTTGTCGAATTTGAGCTTTTTTCCCGCACATCAATGACTATGATTTTTGTAATTTACAGCACATGATTGTAAAACATATCCATCTTTTTTAAATTGGTAACAATTATTTCAAAATGCAAGCTTTTATTCCATCATATTTTCTGGAAACTACAATGTACACTTCTCGGGTTTTACTAAATATAAAATGCTCATGACGTGTATTTGACTAAATTGGCACTAATTTAATCCGTCCAAATTTAGGAATGTTAGTTGGCACGAAAACCACTTAGTGGTTTCAATCTTATTCGTACACTCACCATCCAACAACTTAAGATGACACCTTTCCATAATCAAGGAAAGGTGCCACCTCAATTCAAGTGCACCCTATATATATATATATATATATATATATATATATATATATATAAATGGGGCTGCCCCCGGGAGTAGCCAACTTGGCTACTCCCACCTCTATTTTTCCCTCATTTTTTAATTTTTTGGAAAATAAAAATTTGTATATTCATCATTATATCCCTCTCGCATTCTATTAAAATTTCGTCAGAAACAGAGACTCCTACGGCCTCCATCCAAACATGGTCGTTTTAAAAAATCCTGCGACCGTTTAAAAAATGACGTCTGGATGGAGGGCTTCGGAGTCTCTGTTTCTGACGAAATTTTAATAGAATGTGAGAGGGATATAATGATGAATATACAATTTTTATTTTCCAAAAAAATAAAAAAATGAGAGAAAAATAGGGGTGGGAATAGCCAAGTTGGCTACTCCCTGGGTGCAGCCCCATTTTACCCATATATATATATATATATATATATATATATATATATATAGGGTAAAATGGGGCTGCCCCCAGGGAGTAGCCAACTTGGCTACTCCCACACCTATTTTCCCTCATTTTTTTATTTCTTTGGAAAATAAAAATTTGTATATTCATCACTAATCCCTCTAACATTCTATTAAAATTTCGTCGGAAACAGAGACTCCTAGACCCTCCATCCAGACGTCATTTTTTTAACGGTCGCAAGATTTTTTAAATCGACCCTGTTTAGATGGAGACCGTAGGAGTCTTTGTTTCTGACGAAATTTTAATAGAATGTTAGAGGGATATAATGATGAAATTACAAATTTTTATTTTCCAAAGAAATAAAAAAATGAGGGAAAAATAGGGGTGGGAGTAGCCAAGTTGGCTATCCCTGGGGGCAGCCCCATTTTACCCTATATATATATATATATAGAGAGAGAGAGAGAGGATGGGGAGCTTGCACCAAGGTGCATGTAACTTTACATGCACCGGTGCTTATATCTTCCACATTTTTTTACCTTTTTGAAAAATATCACAATGTATACTCATCCATATATCCCTCTAATATGTCATTCGAATTTCATTAGAAACAGAGACTCCTATGACCTCCATCCAAAACAGGTAATTTCAACGGTCTTAGAATTGCTGTAATCGACCTGTTTTGGATGGAGGTCATAGGAGTCTATGTTTCTGACGAAATTCGAATGACATATTGGAGGGATATATGGATGAATATACATGGTGGTATTTTTCAAAAAAGTAAAAAAATATGGAAGATATAAGCGCTGGTGCATGTAAAGTTACATGCACCTTGGTGCAAGCTCCCCATCCTCATATATATATATATATATATATATATATATATATATATATATATATATATATATAGGGGGCCTTTCAAATAGGATGCAGTCCTTCCTGAGTTAAGGAAGGCCGCCACTTTTTTGTATAAAACATGGCACTTTAGTAGAATACGTATATAGTTTGTATTATAGGTGCACGTTATAAATAAAAAGCCGCATACAAAACTGCGCATTATAATACAAACATTAAAACTGCACATTATAATACAAAACTGTATATGTATTCTACTAAAGTCATCATGTTTTATACAAAAAAGGGGCTGGCCTTCCTTAGCTTAGGAAGGACTGCGTCCTATTTGAAATAAATCCTATATATAGGGGCCTTTCAAATAGGATGCAGTCCTTCCTGAGTTAAGGAAGGCCGCCACTTTTTTGTATAAAACAGGGCACTTTAGTAGAATACGTATATAGTTTGTATTATAGGTGCACGTTATAAATAAAAAACCGCATACAAAACTGCGCATTATAATACAAACATTAAAATTGCACATTATAATACAAAACTGTATATGTATTCTACTAAAGTCATCATGTTTTATACAAAAAAAGGGGCTGGCCTTCCTTAGCTTAGGAAGGACTGCGTCCTATTTGAAATAAATCCTATATATATAGGGGGCCTTTCAAATAGGATGCAGTCCTTCCTGAGTTAAGGAAGGCCGCCACTTTTTTGTATAAAATAGGGCACTTTAGTAGAATACGTATATAGTTTGTATTATAGGTGCACGTTATAAATAAAAAGCCGCATACAAAACTGCGCATTATAATACAAACATTAAAACTGCACATTATAATACAAAACTGTATATGTATTCTACTAAAGTCATCATGTTTTATACAAAAAAGGGGCTGGCCTTCCTTAGCTTAGGAAGGACTGCGTCCTATTTGAAATAAATCCTATATATATAGGGGGCCTTTCAAATAGGATGCAGTCCTTCCTGAGTTAAGGAAGGCCGCCACTTTTTTGTATAAAACAGGGCAATTTAGTAGAATACGTATATAGTTTGTATTATAGGTGCACGTTATAAATAAAAAGCCGCATACAAAACTGCGCATTATAATACAAACATTAAAACTGCACATTATAATACAAAACTGTATATGTATTCTACTAAAGTCATCATGTTTTATACAAAAAAGGGGCTTGCCTTCCTTAGCTTAGGAAGGACTGCGTCCTATTTGAAATAAATCCTATATATATAGGGGGCCTTTCAAATAGGATGCATGATGAATACCCATTCATCACTCTTTATTCTTATATTTTAGCTACAAAAACCTATGCAAATGCATGTAGATACTTGTAAATTGGAATAATTAGCAAAAGCATGCATCTCGTAAAAATCTAAAATTAGCATGTTTTTGTGCAAAAATAAAAGAATAAAGATGAAAAAGAAAAAAGAGGGAAATATTTAGAATAAATATTGAGTAACCTAACCCAAGGGAGGGCTCAGCATGGGCCTGACCGCATAAAAGCCAAAGTAGAGGGAGATAGGGGCTCTAGTGTAAATATCTATGTAATTAAATAAAATTATATTTTCCTCACCCAAAAATATGCTTGTACATATTTTGTATATATTTAGAAACTATTAAAAACAAAATAAAAACTTAAAAATCAAAAATTCAAAAATTCCCTTTCACCATGTACATAGACCATGCCTCCTTATGTATTTAACCTTGCAAATAAATTTAATTATTTTCAAAACTTTTTGTAAATATTCTATGTTATATATATTGTAAATAAAATAAAATAAAAAGAATCAAAACAAAAATCAAATAAAAATTACAAAATTAAAAATACAAAAACATATTGTACATATACCTATATATAGCCCTACTATGTAAATACCTTATTTTTATTTTGAAAAATTAATTAAAAATCACCAAAAAATAGAAAAAATTAAAATAAAAGTATTTTATGTTTTGAGTTTTTAATAATTCGACCATTTCCTATTTTATTTCGAATTTTCAAATTAATTATGGCGTGGCCTCTCCTGATTGGTCCACGGGGGATGTTGACCGCCCGGTCAACTCCCCCCTGTGGACCACTTCCCTTGCGGATCTGATTCCCGACCCGATTTCTCAACCTTTTAGCGAGCAGATCCGATCTCCATCCACTCAAACCCAGGGCTCCGATTGCCAAGGGAAGATCCATGATCTCCGCGTGCACCTTCTTTTAGGGATCCGCTCCTTGGATTGCGCGCCCGATCATCATCTTATCGGACCCCTGGATCATATAAAGCATCTCCTCCGGCGACCCATTCGATCATCTTTGGCTCTCCACCCTTCATCCCGTGACCTCCACAGCAGTCCCTGAGGTGACAGCTCTCGATTGCCCGTGTCGCAGCGAGGAGGGGGTGGCCGGACCATCGATCCGGCGACATAGCACCGCCGTGCTCCGCCCAGTGCAGGAGCTCGAGCCTCAGGACCATACGACCTTCGAGGCTACGACCGGGAGCTACCTCAGCTCCAGCCCAGTCTACTTCGCCACCCAGATAATCACTTAGCTTTCCTATTTCGCCTAATTTCGAGTTTGCCCCAAATCGTAGCTCCGCTGTATTCCGTTGATTCCGGCTATCTCGCATACCCTTTCGATCATCGGGACCCACGTTCACCATCGCCTTTCCTCCACGCACCTTCTCCACCCCTTCATTCAACCCAGCTCGCACAGGAGCTGGGGTTCGAGCTCCACCGTCCGTCGCTCGCCGGAGCTCGCTCATCCCGACGCACAGACCACCTTCACGCCGCCTCATCGGGTCGAGGCACTTTGCCCTCGACCCGCGAAGCTTCTGACCTATTTTGCAGGACCAGAGGAGGCCATCTGAGGCCACCCGACACTCGGGCCAGAAGCTTCCCTCCGCCGACCTCGCCGGAGCCCCTCCAGGGCTCGGTTGGGCCATCGGAGGCCACCACCAGCTGCGGGACTTCATCGCGGACCTGTTCCGATCTTCAGAGGCAGCTGACGAGGACCACCGCGCTCGCATCAGGCCGGCGAAGCTCGCCGGCCAACTGTTCTTCCAGGATCCACGAGCACCGTCCGATTGCCCTTAGCGCTCCAGTTCGCATCTTGCTGTCCATCCACGGAGGAGCAGTCACCGCCCGATCATTCAGAGGGGCGATCTGGACCGTTAGCGCAGAGAGAGAGACACCAGCACCCGAGGCCGTCAGATCTTCCACGTGTCTCCTCCACTGACGTCGATCAGGCCCACGTGCGGAAGGAGAAAGGCGCTTCCGTCCTCAGCCGTTAGATCTGCTACGTGGCGCACATCCGGCCGTCGACGTAATAAAGGGGTAATTTACCGTAGGCCCCCTCTTAGTTTATGCTTTACGTTTCAGTCCTGTAAATATTTTGTGCTTTTTATTTACGTTGGGTTATTTGCACATTGGACCTCGTGCTTTTTAGTATTTGCACTTATGCCCCTGTATGTGTGAGACACGTGCTTCGTCACGTGTAGTTTTGGTGTATTTGCGACTCTAGCCCTGTAGTTCTGGATGTTTATGATTGAATGAAAACTTTTTGGTAATTGCATATATGCCCCTGTGAGTGTTTAATTACGCATGTGCGCCTATTTTGTGGGTTAATTGCAGTACAGGCCCTGGACTTTTTGGTACGAGTTACCAAAAGGTCCTCGGACTTGTTTTTCTTACTAGAAGGTCCCTGAGTGCCCAGGCACGCGCCGCACGCATGACTTGCTGGGAAAATTGCACCTGGACCCCCAGAACTTCGGGTATTTGCACTTAAGTCCCTGTACATAGTGCCCTCTTTTGATTTTTGAATAAAATATCAAATCACCTCCAAATTTGATGAAAATTTGACACATGGCTCCTGCCATGTTGTAGGATTTTTGAGAATTTTTGAGGACATTTTTGATTTTATTTGTTATTTTTAAAAATTCAAAAACCTCTATTTTAGCTACTGTCTAGAATTAAAAATCTCAAAAAATTATAAAAACCCTCTCAAAAATTCCACAAAAATTAGGTACTGTTTCTTTTGTGTTTCTTGATCTTCTAGCCAATTTTGGCTATTTTTCATTGCTTAAAAACCCTAAAAACTCAAAAACACCTAAAAACTCATAAAAATTCTAGTAAATAATCTAAAAACCCAAAAACAATAATCTTGGTGCTCAAATTTTCCTAGTTTTCTCTAGTATACAGGAAAATTATCTCCAGGTACCTCTGAGATCCTTAGATATTTTATCTTTGGATTTTGGGCCTGGCTGGACAGTGCCTTGCATTTTCAGTACTGTTTGATTTTTAGAAAATAAAATACACATTATAAAAATCCCAAAAATACACCAAAAACACTAAAAAACCTGATAAACATAAAAACATTTTTGTTTGAATTTTTGCTTGATTTTTGACACATTAAATAATTAGTTGAAGCTTGCTTGATTTTGTGTTTCTTTTATTTTCTTCACATTTAAAAATCCAAAAAAATATAAAAATCATTAAAAACCACTAAAAATATTTTGCCTTTCTTTTATTTCATTTTTACTACTTCGTAGGCCTTTGGCCAACCCGTGCTCCTTGTGTTCGACCCTGGGTGCTATACCAGGTTAATCTCATAGCTGGACCGCTTCTCGTTTTGTTTTGATCGATCTTTGATTTATTGAGCGGTCTGATTTATATGTATTCTACTAAAGTCATCATGTTTTATACAAAAAAAGGGGCTGGCCTTCCTTAGCTTAGGAAGGACTGCGTCCTATTTGAAATAAATCCTATATATATAGGGGGCCTTTCAAATAGGATGCAGTCCTTCCTGAGTTAAGGAAGGCCGCCACTTTTTTGTATAAAACAGGGCACTTTAGTAGAATACGTATATAGTTTGTATTATAGGTGCACGTTATAAATAAAAAGCCGCATACAAAACTGCGCATTATAATACAAACATTAAAACTGCACATTATAATACAAAACTGTATATGTATTCTACTAAAGTCATCATGTTTTATACAAAAAAGGGGCTGGCCTTCGTTAGCTTAGGAAGGACTGCGTCCTATTTGAAATAAATCCTATATATATAGGGGGCCTTTCAAATATAACGATTAGAATTACTTTCCAGCCCTAACCTCTCTCCACGTTGCTCACCCCTCCCCAAGTTTCCTTTTCCCCATCCGTCCCACCAGCTTCCATCCTTGCGGCATCTCGTCCACCACTGCTTCCTCCGTGCGCAGCAGTTTCTACACCTTTCACCTTCGTCTTCGTAGAAGTCGGCACCTGCAGTTCTCTGAAACTCCCTTCTCATACTAGACCAGGGATGAAGACAAGGGGGGGTGGGAGGGGGCTTGGCCCCCCATCTCCCCACTAATTCTTATATATATTATAATATTTTTATAGAATATGATTTGTATATAAATAGTTTATTAATAATAGTAATAAGTTGTATATAAATGGCCCCCTATCTCCATTTATAAGTTGTATAGATACGGATATATCCCTATATTATCCGTCATCGTATCCATATCATACATATTTCACATCCATATCTGCATCCATTTTCAAATGTATATAGATGCCGATATCACATTCATATCAACAAAAATCTATATTCGTATCCATGTTTATATATCAATATACATTTATTTTTAATTTTACATAACATAATCGTGTACCTTCTTTTATTATATTTGGTATAATTGTTATGATATAAGCGCATTTTGTATATTTATATCATTTGTATTGCAACCATTACATGTATATTTAAGCTAATATATATAGTATTTATAGTATTATTCCTATGCGATCGGTATCCATTTTTTTATATCGATATTTATTTTTTACAGATATGGTAATATATTTTCCATCCGCCAATATCTTTATATGAATCGTGCTCGTATTTAAAATCAGATAAGGATATTGGAACACCTATATCCATATCAGTATCTGTATGTCTGCATCCCTAATCCCTCCAATCTATAAAAAAAATCATAATATGACATGAATGCAATAATCTAATTATCAACATTTGTATGTTTTACGTAACTACATGTTATACATAACCCAAAAACAAAAAAAAATTATATAGTGGTCTTTTATAATTCATCACCATAATGTCCCTTTTTAAATTGTCAATGACATGTATCATTTCATTGTGAAATGATCATTTTTGATCTATAATTTAAATGTTGAGGTCTTGTGTGCGATAAAGTATAAAGATGAGAGGGTAAACAATTGAGATGGAATACATAAGTATAAAAAATCTGAACCAATCCGATACAATCTACAATCCGATGGATTGGATTGGTCTAGATTCTGATATTTGATGGATTGAATTGGATTGAAAAAAGTTAAAATCCGTTAAGGTTGGATTCGACATGGATTAAACTAAAATCTAATCCATATATACCTCTAATATGCAGTATTATACGAAATTGGTATATATATCGCCTTTGCATTCCTACATTAGGAGCGATGTAATATTACTTTTTAAAAATCTTAATTTTAATGGTATAACTTAACATTATTTTAATGAAAGTGTATTTTTATTTGAAGAATTATGTAATGGTCTTTTAGTCGATATGATATTTGTTAGGATATTTATGTGAAATTGTAAGTTTAGAAGGGTATCTTTGTGAAATACACTTGTAAATATTATGAGAAATAATAACAAAGATAAAGTATATATGAGAAAAATGGGGCTGTCCCTAGTGGCTACCATCGCCTCATTTTTGACCAAAATTTCTTATTTTTTATTTTTAAATCCCACTATATATTTTCATCACCATATTCCTCTAATATGTTATTCCAATTTCTTTAGAAACAGAAACTCATAAGTCCTCCATGTAGAACATGTAATTTTATTGGTCTTAGAATTGTTGTAATCAACCTATTCTGGATTAGGCATAGGAGTCTCTGTTTCTGACGAAATTAGAATGCCATATTAGAAGGATATAGTGATGGAAATATATGGCAGAGTTTTTCAAAAAAATAAAATTTTTTGGAGAAAAATGAGGCGGAGGCAGTTCGTTGGCTGCTCTCTGGGGGCAGCCCTATTTTTCTCATTATATATAGTCTCAATAATTTGGCCACTCCAAACAAAAATTCCTGGCTTCGTCCCTCATCCATCTCTCTCCTCCTTACCATCTCCGCCATTCGTAATAGGCGCAAACACCTTCGATCTTTGCACAATGGTGGAGAGGTCGAGTTGTTGCGGCATCACATCAAGGAGACACAGCACCACTGATGGTCAGAGAGACAGGTTGCTGCAGCATCAGGCGTGCTCAATCATCATTCTTTGCATCATCTCATCTCCATCAGCGGATTCCATTGTTGTTACTTTAGTTTTCACTCCAAGTTTCCTGTAGTATAATGAGATGTAAGTGCCACCCAAAAGTTAATGTTGGTGGTGTTTTTCCTTTTTTTTTCTATTCTGTATTCCAATTCTGATAGTTCAAGATTGAGCATTTTAATAAATAGATAAGAGCAGATCCTATATTTTTTCTGGATATTATCGACTTGTTCGTTTTATGCCAACCTCCTATTTTGATCTCCATGTGTAGCTTCCTGCCAGCAATGTTTCCACGCTTCTCTGTATAATCAGCCATTTTGTTATGGTTCCAAAAGTTCATGTATTGTGAAAATAGATTGGATGTTCTATGGTATCTTATGCAATGTTAGTTGTTGTGATGACAACATGTCTGATTTTTTCACATGACGGCATCCAATTCACCACAGATTAGCAATTTGGTAATTTCAGAATTCTCAAGCTATGCTTTCCTAAACTAGTGCATTGAATACCATATGGGTTGCACGACTAGCACGACCAAGATTATGGAAATTCAACACGAACTGTTTCTGCTTGCTACTATGCAATGATCTAAATTAATTGGTATGGAGATGTTTCTTGAACAAGTGTTTGATGTTGAAATGCTAAGGATGTCTACCGCGACGAAAGCTGCCTACACTACAGGATAAAGCTAAGTTAGCGTGCACCTGAGATCGTGAACTTGGGGGGCACACATGCTCACCCATCTATGGGTGAGCACATGGAAAACACATGTGCTGGCTTGGCGTTGTCACCCACTTGAATTTATAGGTGCGAGGGTTTGATGCAAGGGTTAAAAGTCAGGCAAGACGGGGGAAGCACCTAGTGAGCAGCTAATGTGATCGTCCGCATATGCTATCGGTCTTCCTCTTTTCATTTTAATCAAATTTCTTCCCCAAAATACCCCTATGGCAGTCTTTGATCGACAACCCCAAATTCTCTGTATATCAAATTCACTTTATATATTTATGTGGTAATCAAGGATTGAATCAACACTTTCTCACAATGATTACAGAAGGCTTGAGTCGAATGGGTTAATTAAATTTGGTGTATAATTTATTGTCTTCGAGTTATATAGGGACTAATTCTTTCATTGCACCAGTCGAAGTTATTTGTTCATTGGTTGGGAGATTCCAGTCATTGCGTAAGTGGAAAACACATGTTCAACCCATGACCTTAAAAAATGAATTCTAAATAGTTCAGGACAAAGACACTTAAGAATGTATAATGTACTATAGAAAACAATAGATATTTGACGAACCATCTATTTTTCATATTGAACTATGTGATTTGGTATGAAACTTCTCTATGCAAATCTTGTAAGCAAGAAAATAGAAGCTGGGAATATAAGATACACTCTGTTTTAGATTTATGCAGTGAAAAGGAGTCAATAATAAACATCCAACCAGCTCCATTTCTATTTTTTCTAAGTTGTGAGTCCTGTATGTCGTCTTTATCTAATGGCTTCATCAAATTCAAGTATATTCTAAATTCCTAGTACAATTTTTATATATATCATGGTGCAATCCCTTTTTCTACGAATATTCAATCTTGAAACAACCCCTTCTGATTTGTATAGAACATGTACATAAAGGATATCGTAAATGCCATGATAAATGGACATGAATAAAGGGTGAACCGGTCGTGCTTGACTTGAGTGGTGTACAGGAGGGCAACGGCACAAAAAAGAGGATGGGGATTTCGAGTTCATAGGAAGGAACCGATGTTCGAGGCACCAAATTGACTATCTGTAGTATGAGATCCCACACGAGAAATTTGCATCAGAACGCCCGTCACCGTCTAGTATGAGAAGGGGGTTTCAGAAAAGTGCAGGTGTCGACTTCTACGAAGACGAAGGTGAAAGGTGTAGAAACTGCTGCGCACGGAGGAGGCGGTGGTGGACGAGATGCCGCAAGGATGGAAGCTGGTGGGACGGATGGGGAAAAGAAAACTTGGGGAGGGTGAGCAACGTGGAGAGAGGTTAGGGCTGTAAAGTAATCCTAGCCGTTAATGATAAAGGGCAATCCGACGGTTTATATAGAAGGCTCTCATGCTCTCATTAAAGGGGGTTCTCATAGATCACTCCTCTCTCTCTCTATATATATATATAGAGAGAGAGAGAGAGAGAGACGAAGAAATCACAGGCAAGGGCCGTAGACATGATGCCTGACATCCTATCCATGCACTACATCGAGGTCAAAGCCGTGGATTGCTTCGTGTGCACTCTACCAGGGATGGATGCATGACGATGGTTGCATGAGATTCTTGGAGGAGCACAAAGGGGTGCACTATAATATCTAGTACGGAATGTGCAGCAGGTGCTACTGCCATGCCATGTCCCACGCACAACACTCCGCTCTCCCAAAGTCGATGATAATGCTACCGATGCCTACCCCTCCATACGTATACCGGCCTTGCTCCTACAGGTAAAATAATAGATAGAAGAATGAATGAATGTGCCTTGCGTAAAAAGCTGCACCACTCATCTTCCTCCCAAGGAAAGGAGATCTCCCTCTGCTTATGAAGGTACACGAGCTTATGCATATGCGCACACACGTGCAAAATGTACTGAGAGCTAACTCGATATGAAGTAGTGCTGGTTAGCACATTCATCGGATGTACCCTCCAACAAAACGGATTTACAGTGTCAATTTTTTTTTATATCCGTCACTATATCATCATTTGTTAAAAATAGTGACAGATTTTTTTAAAAAATTATCTCTTGTGCTCTTTCGTAACTTCTACAATATCAGTTATGCTCCTTTCATTTTTGTAATATCATCTTGGCCCTTGACTTTTTCAAAATTCGTAGTTCTAACATTCTGTAATATCAATTATATCCCTATTTTACCTTAACGAAAGTGCAGAACTATGAATTTTGCAAGAAGTCGGGACACAATTGATATTACAAAAAAGAGAGGGCATGACTAATATAGGGGATGTTAAGAAGGGTATAAGTGATAAAAACTCTAAAAATTGTCACTATAGATTCATTTTATATTAGTGGTGAAATGCACGCATCATTGAAATCCTTAAAATTTTTGTTGAATGTCATTGATTAATTTGCTTGGACGAACACATCTCTGACTGAATATCATTCATTAATAATATGAAAAGTAGGTAGAGTTTATGGGTACAATATATCCACTTGATAACGAATCAGTTAATTGTTGATCTTACAACTATAAAATGGATGTCTGCAGAAGATGTTTAGAATGTATAATCTCTATTACATGAACCCATCTTAAATACGTATAAATATAAATGAGTATTCTTTGTTGCAATATTATCACCGATGAATGTCAAAGTTGTTGAAATATTATCACCGATTATGTCTGAAAATTTCATTGTTTATGCTAATTGTGGCTAAAACTAAAATGACGACGACAAATTCCGAGGAGAAAGTCATTGCATATTCTTGTTTATGTGAATGCCAATATATTAATACAATCATGAATACCTAACTCTGTGAATATCAATATAGTAATACAATACCTTACTCATTGAAAAATTCATGAGATGAACTAACATCACAATAATTAATGAATGCCTCAAGAAATTCTGAAAAATGGAGAGCTTATTTCTAGCATCCTCAAGGAAAATTCAACAACAACAAAATGCATATGTAGCTAGCGAAGGATTGGTTGGGCCCTCTTTCTAAATATTATTGATTTTGAAGTCGTGGGAATATCATATTTACTATATTGCTAGAAACCATTTATACCGAAAGGGTTTAATGTTAATATATTCATGATTTATTGTTTTTATCATCGTACATTAAAGGTTTAATTACTGGCAAGCCCAAAAGAGACTCGTATAAATAACTACTATTATATAAACAGTCGTTTGCAATTAACTGCATATTTCAAATAACAAACAAATAAATTCGAAATGAATATTTACAATTATATGCGTATTTCAAAGCACAAGACATAATTGTGCAACAAGTATCGATTAATGTTTCCATACTTCAAAGAAGAAAATATAATTTGCAATGATTAATACTATTATTATATATTCACCATGAGATCATATAACCACAGTGTCTAAACATAGAATGCTATGAAACTAGAGAGATCACTAGGACAAAAAGAGTCTACAGTGACATTTTTTTAATTTATCACTATATCATAAGTTGTCAATTATATAACAACGAATATTATCAATTGTAAAAACATGATTTGTACTTAAATTAGCAATGAATGAAATATTTGATGCTATAATGTTAACATCAAATCATTGTAACCAAAGTTTACACTAATAGTCGTTAAAAGAAAAAAATACTTTAAATTATGTTGATGATAAAGACAACAGATAACCATCATTATATAAATCATCGCTAATAATATAACAAAAAAACATGTCATTTTTTTTGTTAATATCACGTACTAATCATGTGATTTTATAATAAATTATATTCATTATTAAATGGTAAAAAATGAATGGCAACATGTATACAATGATGATGATGATCTAGAAAATCGAAATAAGAATTACATGCGGAAAGGCTCCAGAACTAAAACATGTTTACATACGTAGGGTTTAATTGGTTTGCCCCTTTCTACCCCCACATCATTTTTCGACAAAATGTATTTGGTTTTTTTAAACACCGTCATATATTTTCATCACTATATCCCTCTAATATGTCATTTAAATTTTGTCTGAAATAGAGACTCATATGCCATCCATCTATAACAGGTAATTTTAACGGTCTTAGAATTGATGTAATCGACATGTATAAATGGATGGCATAGGAGTCCATATTTCCGACGAAATTTGAATGACATACTATAGATATGTAGTAATGAAATAGATAATGTGATTTTTCAAATAAACAAAAAAATTACCGAAAAATAACGAGCTGCCCCATGGACAGATCCATTAAACCCATACACCAATGTTAACTTCATACACAACAACAACAACATATACGTATGTTAACTTCATAGTAGTAATAATTCATGTATAATTTCAAGTCTGACATAGAACTCCGTGCTTAATAATTAAAAAAACAGGTATGCAGTATAACTGAGATGCGTTGCACATTGGTTTTAGCATCGGGGTCGTGTAGTGAAAGGAATCATATTCTCTACTCCTCGATCTTGCTCTCATCCCTAGAGGAATGTTAGCATTGGGGTTAGGGACCTAAAACTGCTACTTAAGGGTCAAAAGATGGTGGGGTTTAGCCAGTTTTAAACAACGAAGAAAAGATGGACGTGAAGATGTCTACACATGAAAATGGAATGTATGAATGGACAGTAGGAATCTGGAATCATTAGCTTTTTGCTTGGGCAGGTGAGGTGCCTTTCTTCCCTTCCCTTCCCATCACCACTGAGTACTCCCAGCACAGGCTTCACTTTGCCATTATTTTATGGAATGCGCTTTGCATCAACCTAGATATATATATGTGCAAGAGGTGTGAAGACCTTCGTGCAATATATATCCTATTTTAAAAACACTACATGTGAAGAAAAGACTTATCATAGTTCATACCTACTTATTCCCTTTCCTCGGGAGTCCTCTTGTTCTTTTCATGGCAGGAATAAGAATCCCTGTTGGCATTGTAAGGCTTGACATCTCAATCCTCTGCATAGAAAAAAAGGACAGAATACAGTAGACATATTCTAAGCACATTTATATGGAGATCATAAGCAGCAAACCTAAGAAATAATAAATCACAGCTTACTTACATATACTTAATTAATACCAATCAGAAGCAACATTTATACTAACGTCATCATCCATAGCCTTTAATATGTATAGAACTGGACATTGTTTCCAAAATCAACCAAACCATACTAAACAAGCTGCAATCCAACAGCAACGAGACAAAGAAGTTCTCTTGATTTGATCTACCCCATCCTCTCCCATTTGACCACTGAAAGCAAAACCATCACATGTCCACAGCTCAAACTAGAAAGCACTCCAATTTAACAGCAACAAGTAGAAATGTGTGAGAGAGAAGAACAAAGGATCAAAGCAAACTCAAATTCCCTTTGATAATTATGATTACTTCTGTTAGTCGAGAAGAAGATCGAGACAATCCCTTGATAAGCTCCAGGTTTGAAGCTATTAATCCAAATCCAAATGAAAAGAACTTCCCTACCAACTTGCACCGCCGCCCCCCATTACCCCATTCCAAAAGCCAGAAGAATCCCCATGCCTCTGATCGAACCCAGTGGCATTACCACTGTTGGGAGGAACCTGACTCAAGTCCTCGAATGGGAACAGCACCCTCCCACCATTGCCACCCTCCACCTCCTGCATGTTTTCGTACCTGACGACCGGCCTAAGTGATCGGGTAAAAGGTCTAAAAATGGTCGTTGCGACCTCGATCAAGTAGACTAAGTCAATCAAGAAGAAATCAATCACTCAAATCGGATAAAAACAAGCAAGCGCAAAATAGAGCGATCTAGCTATAGGATTAACCTGGTATAGCTCCCAGGGTCGAACACAAGGAGCAAAGATTGGCTTAAGAAGCCTACGATGTAGTCAGAAATCCAAGGGAGTTTTTTTAGTGTTTTTATTTGTTTTTATAATTTTTAGATTTTTTAAAATGATGAGAAAATGAAATAAAGTGAATACAAGGCAACTTCAACAATTTATTAAACACTCCAAAAATAATGCAAAAATTAAGGAAAAATGGTTTTTATGTTTTTTAAGTTTTTTACTGTTTTTGGTGAATTTTTGGAATTTTTCTAATGGTTAAATTATTTACTAAAAATCAAACAATGCGAAAAACAGAGGGTACTGTCCAGCAAGGCTTAAGACCCAAAAATAAAATAATTTTGGATCTCAAGAAGCCCTAAAGGTAATTTTCCTATAATCTAGAAAGAATAAGGAAAATTTAGGCACCCTAATTATTGTTTTTGGATTTTTAATTTATTTATTATAATTTTTGTGAGTTTTTAGGGGTTTTTCAATTTTAAGGATTTTTAAGTGATGAAATATAGCCAAAATTGGCTAGAAAATCAAACAACAAGCAAACAACAAGTCCTAATTTTTTTAGAATTTTTAAAAATGATTTTATATTTTTTTTTGGTATTTTTAAAGTTAGACAGTGACTAAAAAGAGTGTTTTTGAATTTTTAAAAATAATAAATGAAATCAAAAATGTCCTCAAAAATCATAGAAATTCCTACACCATGGCAGGAGCCATGTGTCAAAATTTCATTGGATTTGGAGGTCGTTTGATATTTTATTCAAAAATAAAGGTGGGGCACTGTGCACAAGGACCAATGTGCAAATACCCGAAGATCTGGGGGCCTAGGTGCAAAATACCCAGCAAGTCACGCGCGTGGCGCGTGGCTGAGGCACACAGGGACCAAATTGTAAGAAAAACTAAGTCCAAGGGCTTTTTGATAACCCGTATCAAAAGCCCAGGGTCGAAGTTGCAAAAAACCCAATAAATTCGCACATGCGGAAATAAAGCATTCACAGGGGTATGTTTGCAAATAAACACAACATTTCATTCAATGAATAACATCCCAGATCTACAGGACGAAATATGTAAAAAGCCCAAAATACACGTGACGACGCACGTGTTCACACACACACAGGGGCATACATGCAATTAAAATAAAGCACAAGGTTCCAATTGCAAATAACCCTACTTGAATAAAGTTTTAAAAATAATTACAGAACTAAAAAGGAAATGACAAACTACGAGGGGGGCCTACGATATTTACCCCTTTATTAGCCGACGGTCGGATGTGCGCCACGTGTTGATCGGACGGTTGGGATGGGCGGCGCTCTTTCTCTCTTCTCTTCCTGGGCTCGATCGACGGTGGGGAGAGGCCCACGTGGATGATCTGACGACTCTGGGCTCCGGGCCTCTCTCCTCGGCTGCAACGGTCCAGATGCGCTCCTCGGGTGAATCGACGGCTGCTGCTCCTCAACAGATGGACGCTCACGATCAGAACTGGAGCAGAGGGTGCATCGGACGGCTCTGGAAGATGGAGGAAGAACTCGATACCGGCGAAGTTCGCCGGCCTCCTGCGTGCACTCCGGTCCTCCTCAGCTGCTGCAAATGATCGGAGAAGCTCCGCTGGACTGTCCCGCAGCTGCTGGTGGTGGTCGATGGCCCAGCCGAGCCCTGGAGGGGCTCAGGCGAGGCCTGGCGGCGCGAAGCTCCGGTCTGAACTGTAGGGGGCTCAGATGCCTCCCTTTGGACCTGCAAAGTAGACACGAAGGTTCGCGGGTCGAGGGCAAAATGCCTCGACCCAAGAAAGCGGAGTGAAGATGGTCTGTGCGGTGGGGCGAACGAGCTCCGGCGAGGTGGAGACGAAGGAACTCGACTCCCAGATCCTGTGCGATCTGGGTTGAATGAGCGGGCGTAGAAGGTGCGTGGGGGTACGGCGGAGATGATGGGATGCTCCGATGGTCGAAATGTAACGCGAGATGGTCGGAATCGGAGGAATGCGTCGGAGATATGAATTGGGAGAAATCGGAAATTGGAAGAAATAGAAGGGCTAATTGATTACCTGGTGGCTGCAGTAGACTGTGCTGGAGCGTAGCTATCTCCTGGTCGTAGCCTCGAAGGGCGTCAAGGCCTGAGGCTCGATGCTCGACGCCGGTGGCGGAGCAGCGACGGCGAAACACGCCGGATCGATGGTCGGGGCACCCTCACCTCACTGCAACAGGGGCAAACGCGAGCTGTCACCTCGGGCTTCGCTCTGGAGGTCACGGGAATAAGGATGGCGATCCAAAGATGGGGCGCGGAGGCGGCGGAGGTGAGAATATATAAGGTGACAGGGGCGATTAGGGTCGAGTGGTGACAGCGATGGAAGGTGTTGATTTCGTGGCGGAAGATCGGGCGAGGAAGATGGATGATAGGCGAAGAATCCGGGCATGAGATTTGCGTGGGAGACAGCCTGGAGACGCATGGGAAAATCGGAGAAGATGGGGTGGCGCGCTTCTTCCAGAAAAGGAAGGAGTCCGCGGGGGAGTTGACCGGGGTCAACAGTCCCCCGTGGACCAATCAGAAGCTGCCACGTGCAGTTGATTTTTGTTTATTTATTTTAAGGTAGAAATAGGCCGAATTAAAGAAAACTCAAAACATGAAATATTTTTCTTTTATTTTTTTCTATTTTTTGGTGATTTTTAATTAATTTTTGGAAATAAAAATAGGGTAGCTATATATATAGGTATATGTACACTATATGGAGTTTTTATTTTTGATTTTTTTATTTGTTATTTTTATGTATTTTTATGCTCATTTTGTATTTTATTTATTTACAAGATAAAATGAGGAATAAAAGAATATTTTTATTTTATTTTTATCACTTATATACAAGGGTGAAATAAATGGTTGAATACATTTATATACATGGTATTTATACAATGTATTTTTGTATTTTCAATTTTGTAATTTTTATTTGATTTTTGTTTTGTTTCTTGTTATTTTATATATTTACAATATGTAACATAGAATATTTACAAAAAGTTTAGAAAATAATTGAATTTATTTACAAGGTTAAATAAATACAATGGTGTGGTTTATGCACATGGTGAAAGGGTATTTTTGACTTTTTGATTTTTTTTTAAATTTTTATTTTGTTTTTGATATTTTCTAAATATACACACAATATGTACAAGCATATTTTTGGGTGAGGAAAATATAATTTTATATATTTACAGAAGTATATACACATGAGCTCCTATCTCCCTCTACTTTGGCTTTTATGCGGTCAGGCCCATGCTGAGCCCTCCCTTGGGTTAGGTTGCTCAATATTTATTCTAAATATTTCCCTCTTTTTCTTTTTGCTCTTTATTCTTTTCATTTTTGCACAAAAACATGCTAATTATAGGTTTTTACACAATGCATGCTTTTGGTAATTATTTGTATTTACAAGCATCTACATGTATTTGCAAAGGTTTTTGTAGCTAAAATAGAAGAATAAAGAGTGATGAATGGGTATTCATCACCCCCCTATGCTTAACTTTGCTAGTCCCTTAGCAAACACTTATTTGAAAAAGAAGTGAAAAAGAAAGAAAAAGAAAAAGAAAAAGAGGATGTACATGGATCAAGGTTGACTTATTAAATTTTCCTTCATTAAATTGAAATATGGAGCTCGATCAGATCTTTGGATTATTAATGTGTCGGAACCTTATTTGGTCTTAAGCTTAAAACTCAACAGCCTCCAAGTTCCACCAATCTATGGGCAAGACTCCTCAATAAACCAGATCAGAACAAGTCTACATACACAAACTCTAATGACCATGAATCTTTCCTTGCGGTGTAAGTGATATGTGGCTCCCCACCTCAGAAGTAACAAAGAGACAACCTCCCTCAACCTGGTAACTCTAATGCCTCAGTCTAGCAACTCTTTCCTCGAGAAGCGGGGTATTCCCTTCTAAGTTCAAGTGCAACCAGCTCAAGGAGAGGGGGTAGAAGTATAGAGTTTTGGAAGCTTAGCCAGTGTAGCTAAGTCTCCCGCTGCAAGCTTCATGAGATGTAGCGTGGATACCATAAGCTTTTGCTTTATACTCCGGTGGGGTTATTAAATTTTCAATCCGACCCACCACTTTTTTGGAGTTCTTTTTGCATTTTTGCATTTTTTTTTTCAAGAACTTCTGTACAACATATCTACATGGTGCAGCATATATAAGAAATTTCCCCTTGAGCCAGTAGACTATCCCTCTTTTGAAGCTTTATTGCAACCCACAGCTTCTGTCTTTAGCTTTCAACACCACTAGACCAAGTTTAGGTGCACTTCCTTCACTATAAGAAGAAGAGAGGTTCCGCCTAGAAGTACTACCCTCATATGCTACCCCAAGCCAAAGGAAACTGCCTCCTCACCACCTCATCCGTGGAGAGCCATGTGTAAAGTGCAGGTGCAAGTGAAGCCATTGTCTCTGAGAGTCATGCGTGTGTTGTTAAGTGCTCTACTTAAGCTCATCGAGATGACATATGCTTAGCCTATTGGACTCAAAGAATTAAGTCCTTATGGACCTGAAAAGCCTTAACCCTAAGTCCTACAAGGTTCCTCTTGAAGTTAAGTGGATTAAGATCTTATTCAAGCTCCATTTCTCAATTTAATTCCAGGTTTAGTTTAAATGTCAACTCTCATCCAGGAAAAACTATATACATATACATATATGTACACAAGATGCTTTTTTTACAAATATTTTACAATCATGCAAAATTTTTGAAAAGTGTTTTGAAATCATGAATGATGCATGAGGTGCAAGTTTTGCAAAATGATATTTACAAACATTTACACAAGATTTTTGCAAACTTTTGATTTTCAAAACATTTTGGAAAAACTTTTGTACTATATACATAATTTTGATACAAAATATTTTACACAAGCTTTACACAAAAGATTTTTGAAATCATTTTTACAAAAATACTTTGTACACTAGCTATGCATGTGCAAGAATAAAAGAGGTTTACGAAAAATTTTTAAAATTTTGTGATTTTTAGCCATTTTATTTATTAACACACTCACACAAAGTACGAGTTATGGCTAAAGTATATATGAAATATATACACACCCCCCCTATACTTAGCTCGAACGATGTCCTCAGAGTGATCAAGAGCGATGGAGAAGACATAACTCGTGCTTAGTAAAAGGGAAGTGAAAAGGAATGAATGAATAGAACGAGGGGAACTCGGTGGTCTCCCCCTATACTTAGGATTAACTAATCCTAAGTATAGCAAGCTGTACATGAAGGGAAAGCCGAGTGAAGAATATACAGAATCTACCCCCCCTATACTTAGGGTAAAATATCCCTAAGTATAGGCAGCAAAACAGGGGTAGAACGAATAAAAAGAATACCCGCAGGTCCGACATCCCCCCTATACTTAGGGTAAAGTACACCCTAAGTATAGCATAATCATAAGATGAGAAAAAGGGATGTGGGACTAAAGAATGGAATGATATGGACAACTGGATCTGTACAGGCGGAAGAACAGTGAAAGTGAGATGCAAAAGATGTGAGTCAAAAGATCACATCTCACGCAAAATGAATAGCGGCAATAATAACGTCCCGCGGCTCATGATCTAGAAATGGCTTGAGCCGCTGGCCGTTCACTCGAAAGGTACTCTCAGAAGATAACTCAGATATATCAATGCTACCGTTATCGTGTACCTTTCTGACCAAGTAAGGTCCTTTCCATTTGCTCTGTAGCTTCCCTGGAAATAATCTAAGCCTTGCATCAAACAGCCATACTTTCTGTCCAATCTCAAAATGCTTGTGGCTGATATGAGAATCATGCCACTCCTTTACTTTCTCCTTATAATGTAGGCTGTTTGAGAAAGCTGTGTCTCTAAGCTCTTCCAAGGCGGCTAACTCTGCCCTTCTCTGGTCTCCTATACCATCTGGATCCATAAGAATATCTGTGACTGCCCAAAGTGACTTGTGCCTCAGCTCGACAGGTAGATGGCATGACTTGCCATAAACGAGGCGAAAGGGAGATGTACCCAATGGAGTCTTGAAAGATGTCCGATATGCCCATAAGACCGAGTCCAAAAGCTGTGACCAATTCTTTCGGTCAGGGCGGACGACTTTCTGCAAAATATTCTTGATCTCCCTGTTCGACACCTCAGCTAGACCATTCGTCTGTGGATGGTAAGGTGTGGCAACACGATGGTCTATACTGAACTCGCTAGCAAGTGCCTTCACCTGGTCGTTGACGAAATGAGACCCCCCATCAGAAATCAGAACTCGTGGAACCCCAAACCGCATGATGATGTTCTTCTTCAAAAATCTGCAAACTGTCTTCGCATCAGCGGCTCGGGCGGGGATAGCCTCAACCCAATGACTAACATAATCTACGGCCAACAGAATGTACTCACATCCCTGACTCTTAGGGAATGGACCCATGAAATCGATGCCCCATGCGTAAAAAACCTCACAGAAATGAATGGGCTGCATCGGCATCATATCACGCTGTCCACAAGTGCCCATCCTCTGACAGTCAGTACACATCTTCACGAACTCATCAGAGTCCTTGAAGAGTGTAGGCCACCACAAGCCGGATTGGAGCACTTTCTGTGCCGTTCTCCTCCCAGAATGATGTCCTCCTGCCTCAAGCTTGTGGCAGTAAGTGAGGACACTATGATGCTCCTCCTGAGGAATACACCGACGCCAGATGCTATCCCCTCCTTCGTGGTAAAGGATGGGATCCTCCCAGTGGTAGGACTTGGCCTTCGCAAGGAAGGTCTCAATCCTCTGCTTGGGCCAGTCTTGTGGAACCTTCCCAGCATCGAGAAAGTTCACAATATCAGCATACCACGGGAGTGAGGCGATAGCAAGGATCGCCTCGTCTGGGAAGGTATCACAAATGGGATCAATCTGCTCAGAATCCTCAGGCTGCTCTAATCGGGAGAGATGATCCGCCACCACATTCTTGACTCCAGGCTTATCCTTGATCTCAATGTCGAACTCCTGGAGTAGAAGGATCCATCTAGTAAGTCTGGCCTTGGCATCCTTCTTTGACATGAGGTATCTGATGGCGGTGTGGTCAGTATACAAAGTCACTCTTGATCCAATGATATATGATCTGAATTTATCTAGGGCAAACACTACTGCTAGCATCTCCTTCTCTGTGACCGTATAATTCCGCTGGGCGGAATCCAATGTGCGGCTAGCATAGTGTATAGCAAATGGAACTCCATCCCTCCTCTGTCCTAGCACGGCCCCTACGGCAAAATCAGAGGCGTCCGTCATGATCTCGAATGGGAGAGACCAATCGGGTGGCTGAAGGACAGGAGCCTCAATAACACATTGTTGGAGAGTTTCAAAGGACGAAAGACACTTGTCATCGACAAGGAACTCGGTGTCTTTCGTCAGAAGGTCAGTCAACGGTCGGGCAATCTTGCTGAAATCGTGAATAAATCTCCTATAAAAACCAACGTGCCCCAGAAATGACCGTAGCTGCTTCAAATTAGATGGCGGTGTGAGTTTTCTAATGACATCAACCTTGGCCGGATCAACCTCCATGCCTCTGTTGGAGATGATGTGGCCAAGCACCGTCCCTTGAGTCACCATGAAGTGACTCTTCTCCCAAGACAGAACTAAGCGGGTAGCAATACATCGCTGGAGCACTCGGTCTAGGCAGTCAAGACAAGAATCGAATCCGTCGCCGTAAACCGAGAAGTCGTCCATGAAGACCTCCAAACACTCCCCTACCATGTCCGAAAATATCGACAGCATGCATCTCTGAAAAGTCGCAGGGGCGTTGCATAGCCCAAATGGCATGCGTCGAAAGGCGTAGGTACCGAAGGGACAGGTAAAGGTGGTCTTCTCCTGATCTTCAGGAGCGATGGCCACTTGGTTGTAGCCCGAGTACCCATCCAGGAAGCAGTAATGGCTCTTCCCTGCCAGTCTCTCTATGATTTGGTCAATAAAAGGCAGGGGGAAATGGTCCTTCTTGGTGGCCTGGTTGAGTCTCCTGTAGTCAACACAGACCCGCCAAGAGGTGGGTACTCGTGTAGCAATCTCCTCTCCCGACTCACTGATCACAGTCGTGATGCCCGTCTTCTTGGGCACCACATGCAAGGGGCTAACCCACTTGGAGTCGGAAATGGGATAAATAAAATCTGCACTCCACCATTTTGATATTTCCTTCATAACAACCTCTCTTAGGTTAGGGTTCAGTCGCCGCTGGAACTCACGCGACGGCTTCGCCCCTTCCTCGAGATAGATATGGTGGGAGCACAACGAGGGACTAATCCCATGGAGATCCGCTACGCTCCATCCGATTGCCTTGCGGTTCTTTTCAAGAACCTCCATCAGACGGGATTCTTGTTCTCCAGTCAGATCGGCGGAGATGATGACTGGGTACATCTCAGACTCTCCCGCAAGGAATCTATACTTCAACGAAGTAGGGAGCGGCTTTAGCTCTGGACAGCTGGGTGTTGGCAAATCTGGCTTCTTAAGAAGATGTGTGTATGCGGACAATTCTGCCAAATTTGCCTGGGAAAATGATAAAGAACTCTCACAAACTGGATCTGGAGAAGGCGGGTCCTCTGCATTGTCTCTGATTTGCTCTGCCTCTACCTCCTCCTCATCTATAGGCTCAGGTGGATCCAGATCTGACATCTGATCATCACAATGTGCCCAATCAGATTCTGAATCCGAGGGATCTGTATAAACTGCGGTGGCATCAGTACCACCGTAGAGCAAGGTGGCCTCAGTACCACCATCACTGAAAATCGTGTCGCGATCAAGGTCCGACTCTGCTGACTCAATAGTATCCTGAACCAAGGCTGTGCTCTCCAGACCATCCTCTTCTATCATCTCTGCATCAGCTGTATCTGAATATGAGAGGATGGTCTGTGCTGCAGGATCTGCCCAAGCTGCCTCATCATCTGTGATCACAAAATCACAGTCCTGGTGGATGTCTTGCTCTGCGTCTGTCAGCTGCTCTGAATCTGTACTGCTATGTGAGCGGGATCTATCTCTGGTTCTGTGGTCCTTAACCGTCTCTATTTGTATACTCTCGCCCTGGACGCGAAAGACTACCTTCCCATTGTCATGGTCAGTCACTGCCTTGGCTGTGGCCAAGAACGGGCGACCGAGGATGATGGGGGAATCGGTCAACGAGTCAGGGGTCTCCATGTCTAGCACGACAAAATCCACGGGGAATTGCAATCCCTGAATCGTGACGACAACGTCTCGCAACAACCCCTTTGGCCTCTTGACAGACCGATCAGCAAACTGAAGGTATGTCCTGCTCTGTCTAAGAGTGCCCAACTCTAAGTGGTCGAGAAGGGCTGCCGGAAGAAGGTTGATCGACGATCCGCTATCTAAGAGAGTACGGTCGAACCTCTGCTCACTAATCTGACATCTGACATACGGGGCCCCTAAATCTGGCCTCTTAGTCGGCAGATGGTTCTGGATCGCGTAACACGTGGCTTTTGTTAGCACATGAATTTCTGCGGTCTTGCTCCTCTTCTTCCTCCTGACTGTGGTCTTATCTCTTAGGGATCGCTGAAGAAGAGGAATGTGCTGCAAAGCCTCATTGAGGGTCAGCTGGATGTGAAATCGGTCTATCATGCTCTGGCTGAACTCCTCCTGCTCTCTCTTTTTTGGATCTTTTTCTTTTTTCTTCCCCTTCCCTAACTCAAGGGCTCTAGGAAAGGGGATCACAGGGTCCTTCTCAGATGAAGGACTAGGAATAGGCCTAGACGGTTCGATGACCGGATCCTCACAAACATCATTCATCACTGTGGAATCAGAAGAAACTAAACCTTTTCCTTTATTCAAATTAGAGTTCTGAGATTCATTCATGCGAGGAAAGACAACATTTCTATCAGAATAAATGTTGGTGGCATCAGTACCACCTCTAGTTGGCTCTACAACTAGACGTCTTGCGGCCTCAGTACCGCTGGCTGGCTCTGCTCTGCTGGTGGCGTCAGTACCACCTCCTCGATGTGGTGAAACGGCGGCCTCAGTACCGCCGGTGGAATCAGCATCTCGGGTGGCATCAGTACCACCCTCATCATGATGTGCGGCTTCAGTGCCGCTCTCCTCTTCCTCATCTGGCGCTCTAGATGAATCCTCGTGTTGTCGCTCAGATGAGGCGCCGCCTGCTGGTCTTCTACCGCTCCTAAGTGTAACAAAATCAGCATCAAATATATCCGATGACATATCATCAAATGAGTTACTAGGAGTGGTAGGCGCAGTGTGAACTACCTGCTCAGATTTCCTTTTCAGGCTATTCGGATTAGGCTCGATCTGTGCAGGGATGGCGGCCTTCCCTCTCATCAAGTCCCGCATCTCCTGGCGGAACTCGTCCATCTCCCGTCTAAATGTAGCCTGCTGCTCCGTGAAGAGACGGGCTATATCATCCAAGGCGGGGCTCTCATGGGAGCCCGACGGGTTGCCTCTCTGGTAATGAGGCTGCTGGACCTGATGCTGCTGTGGCTGAGAAGGGTAAGAGGAATGATGCTGCTGCTGGTGAGCCTGCTGCTCACGTCTCCAATTCTGTCCCTGCTGCTGGTAGGGACGAGGTACGAAGGATGATGGATGGTGTGGTTGGTATGCTGGGGGCTGCTGGTGATCTCTCTGCTGGGAGTACTGCCCTCCCTGACCGGCTGGCTGCTGTTGGGACTGGTTACCCCCATTCCCCCACCTGAATCTGGGATGGTCTCGTCGGATTCCAGGTTGAGGACGGTCATACCAAATCCCGTTGACATCCATCAACGGCTCAGCATCGAAGGGATCTGGTGGCAGTGCGGCCAGAGGCTGATCCGGCTGATATACCACCATCTGTAAGTCTGGAGATGGTGGTGACTGGTAAGAGGGCTGCTGCTGCTGGTATGGCTCCGCCTGTACAAGGTGAACTTGTCTAGGCTGCTGCAAGGAGCTGGAGCGCTGGGACGAGCTGCGGCTGCCGCCGGAATCGCCTCGCGACAGAAGACGGGGCTGAGGAGTCGTCTGTGCCTCCTGAAGACATAAGAGCTGGGTCTTCATGTCGCTCAGAGTTTGTGCCATTTGCTCCATCTGAGTTATGCCCTGGCACTGCTTCTTCTCTATGATTTCCATGCGGTCCAACTTCTCGCTAATAATCCCCATGTCCGCAGCGGCCGACTCTGCCTGTGCGGCTGCAACTGTGGACGAACTGGATGGACCTGCATCAACCCGTGCTATCCGCTGGTACTGCACGGGTCCGGGCGGCTGCTGTGATCTCTGTGTGTTGTGTGTACAACCGAGTCTGGGACATCACCATGTAATTTTCTGCCATCTCCTCGTAGATGGCCCAGACTTGGTTGTGGTCCTTGGCAAAGTAGGACCCGCCGCAGAAGCATTCACCAGACCCTGAAGCTCTGGCGTCATCCCACTAAAGAAGCTTTGAACTAGGTTCGGCTTCGAAATGTCGTGGTGTGGGCATCTATCCAGAAGCTCTCTGACCTCTCCCATGCCTCGTGAAATTGCTCGTTAGGGAGCATGGAGAAGTTGTTGATCAGGGCCTTGCTGCATTCGTCCGCCCGAGTGGATAGTACTTGTTCAAGTACTCGGTGCGGAGTTGCTCCCAGGTGTAGACAAACTTCCCTAAATGTTTCAGCCAGGCTGCTCTATCTGCCAGTGAAAAAGGGAAGGCCATCATCCGAATCGTATCTTGGTCCACATGACGGTCGTGGACAGTGTGCAGATCATTAAAAACTCCTGGAGATGGAGATGGGGTTCCTCAGTGGCAAGTCCGTGAAAATGAGGAAGCATCTGCAGGGTGTTCGGAGGGAACTTGAAATCCCCCACGATGGCAGGTACCACCACCCAATGGTGCATCAGCGTGGATCCGGGGTTGTGTAACTCCCGCATCGGTCTCGGTGGTCCTGCTCCGGCCGCGGCTGCTGCTGCGGCCGCTGCTGCTGGCTGTGCTGTGCTGCAGCGTCAGGGATGTCCTCAGGCTCGCTCGGCCTCTTCTCGCTCTCTTCGGAGTCGCTCCATCTCCCTTCTCATCTCGATCATAAAAGCCCCCTGATCGCGTAACTGCTGCTGAACTGTCTCTAATGATGCGATCAGGGTGGAGTTGATCGCCCCTTGGTCAAATACGACGTGCTGCTCTCCCTGCTGACCTCCGGGGTAATCTTCTGCTCTGGCGGCCATACCGACGTCTGCAAAATCAGATGAGCCCAACTCAGGTTCTGTCAAATCAATACGTCTTTCCTCGGGCTCATGTCTCTCAGTGGCAAAAGAAGGGGGATCGAGGGGGAACAGGGTGGAATCGTACTCGGGCCCGGAGAGCTGGTCTTGACTCTCACGGGCCAACCTAGATGATGAAGTAGACGCGCCTGAAAGCGGTGCAGCCAGAGGCTGCCTAAGAGATCGTCTACCCATCATCTTGATCTTGGCGAGTTTGGGCGGATGGGATCTGGAGAAAATATGATCGCAAAGCAAACCCCCAGTTCACCAACGCAACACAATCTGAAGACCGTGAAAGCTCGGTCAATTTATCTTGTCAATTTTATTTGGTGAACACACAAGATATCAGAGCGCTTACGTGACCTGTTAGGATACCCGATGCTACTCCAACCGACTGGCCCGCACGGAAGAGTCGGTAGTCAGCTAGAAATAACACCGGAGGGTTCTACCTAGGGTGCGGGTCACTCTCTCGCGCATCCAAAACTACCATACAATGAGGGGGTTGCTCTCCCCAAGACAAAATTTTTTAATGTGAGTGTCTTTTAGGGTCAATAATGTTATCCAGTCCCAATTTTTTTTTTGTTTTTCTTTTTAATTTTTTTTTTTTCAAAATAAATACAAGCGGCCTAACGGTTTTTCCGATTCTCCTGATGATTAAGCCAAAAACAGAGGGAGAAGACGAAAAAGCCAATGCGCGAAGAAATCAATGATGCATGCAGAGAAAGAAATGCGTACCTTGTCTCCAGCACTCTACATGCAAGTGATCCGCGCAGAATTTAAAGACAGAAATTAAACTACCTAAATGATGCAACGGGAAAAACCGAGTCCTAGATGAGCAATTTCTATTGATCGTGAAGAACAATAGTTAGCTAACCGAATCGAGTCCGGAGTCCGATCTTGGGAGTCACTCGGTGCCCGCCACAACGGGTCCTGCCAGCGCTGTATGTGACTCCTCACGGCACGTGGTCTCAAATCCAATTAAACTAACTTTTTCAGTGAATTTTATTAAGGTCCAATTACGTTCTATAGGAACAGATATTCTATTAGGTGTTGGGCCTTAAAAATTTACGTCACAAGCAATAGAAATTCCTAAATCTAGGGGCTCGAGAAAAACCGCGTAAACACCGGAAAAGGCAGCTAGCTATAAAAATCACGATAAAAGCCGCGAAAATCCAAATGGGTCCCCCGAGCACACCGGTGCTCGGCGAAACAGACCCGCTAAGTTACAAATGTCCACAAATGTCCAAGTCCTAAATTATTACAGAAAGTATTGTTCTCTCAAATCAATGAAATTCTTCTTCCTCTCCCTCTCTTCCTGCTCTTCTTCCCGTGCGGGTCCTCAAAAAGTGTACTCCAAGTTCTCCACGTAGTACCTCGCACAAAAATTAGAAAGAGAGAGTGTCAGATAACAGTTATAATTTAGAGAGACAATATGGAAAAATGACTACAAAGCCGTGCTCCCCGGCAACGGCGCCATTCTGACGACCGGCCTAAGTGATCGGGTAAAAGGTCTAAAAATGGTCGTTGCGACCTCGATCAAGTAGACTAAGTCAATCAAGAAGAAATCAATCACTCAAATCGGATAAAAACAAGCAAGCGCAAAATAGAGCGATCTAGCTATAGGATTAACCTGGTATAGCTCCCAGGGTCGAACACAAGGAGCACAGATTGGCTTAAGAAGCCTACGATGTAGTCAGAAATCCAAGGGAGTTTTTTTAGTGTTTTTATTTGTTTTTATAATTTTTAGATTTTTTAAAATGATGAGAAAATGAAATAAAGTGAATACAAGGCAACTTCAACAATTTATTAAACACTCCAAAAATAATGCAAAAATTAAGGAAAAATGGTTTTTATGTTTTTTAAGTTTTTACTGTTTTTGGTGAATTTTTGGAATTTTTCTAATGGTTAAATTATTTACTAAAAATCAAACAATGCGAAAAACAGAGGGTACTGTCCAGCAAGGCTTAAGACCCAAAAATAAAATAATTTTGGATCTCAAGAAGCCCTAAAGGTAATTTTCCTATAATCTAGAAAGAATAAGGAAAATTTAGGCACCCTAATTATTGTTTTTGGATTTTTAATTTATTTATTATAATTTTTGTGAGTTTTTAGGGGTTTTTCAATTTTTAGGATTTTTAAGTGATGAAATATAGCCAAAATTGGCTAGAAAATCAAACAACAAGCAAACAACAAGTCCTAATTTTTTTAGAATTTTTAAAAATGATTTTATATTTTTTTTTGGTATTTTTAAAGTTAGACAGTGACTAAAAAGAGTGTTTTTGAATTTTTAAAAATAATAAATGAAATCAAAAATGTCCTCAAAAAATCATAGAAATTCCTACACCATGGCAGGAGCCATGTGTCAAAATTTCATTGGATTTGGAGTCGTTTGATATTTTATTCAAAAATAAAGGTGGGCACTGTGCACAAGGACCAATGTGCAAATACCCGAAGATCTGGGGGCCTAGGTGCAAAATACCCAGCAAGTCACGCGCGTGGCGCGTGGCTGAGGCACACAGGGACCAAATTGTAAGAAAAACTAAGTCCAAGGGCTTTTTGATAACCCGTATCAAAAGCCCAGGGTCGAAGTTGCAAAAAACCCAATAAATTCGCACATGCGGAAATAAAGCATTCACAGGGGTATGTTTGCAAATAAACACAACATTTCATTCAATGAATAACATCCCAGATCTACAGGACGAAATATGTAAAAAGCCCAAAATACACGTGACGACGCACGTGTTCACACACACACAGGGGCATACATGCAATTAAAATAAAGCACAAGGTTCCAAATGCAAATAACCCTACTTGAATAAAGTTTTAAAAATAATTACAGAACTAAAAAGGAAATGACAAACTACGAGGGGGGCCTACGATATTTACCCCTTTATTAGCCGACGGTCGGATGTGCGCCACGTGTTGATCGGACGGTTGGGATGGGCGGCGCTCTTTCTCTCTTCTCTTCCTGGGCTCGATCGACGGTGGGGAGAGGCCCACGTGGATGATCTGACGACTCTGGGCTCCGGGCCTCTCTCCTCGGCTGCAACGGTCCAGATGCGCTCCTCGGGTGAATCGACGGCTGCTGCTCCTCAACAGATGGACGCTCACGATCAGAACTGGAGCAGAGGGTGCATCGGACGGCTCTGGAAGATGGAGGAAGAACTCGATACCGGCGAAGTTCGCCGGCCTCCTGCGTGCACTCCGGTCCTCCTCAGCTGCTGCAAATGATCGGAGAAGCTCCGCTGGACTGTCCCGCAGCTGCTGGTGGTGGTCGATGGCCCAGCCGAGCCCTGGAGGGGCTCAGGCGAGGCCTGGCGGCGCGAAGCTCCGGTCTAAACTATAGGGGGCTCAGATGCCTCCCTTTGGACCTGCAAAGTAGACACGAAGGTTCGCGGGTCGAGGGCAAAATGCCTCGACCCAAGAAAGCGGAGTGAAGATGGTCTGTGCGGTGGGGCGAACGAGCTCCGGCGAGGTGGAGACGAAGGAACTCGACTCCCAGATCCTGTGCGATCTGGGTTGAATGAGCGGGCGTAGAAGGTGCGTGGGGGTACGGCGGAGATGATGGGATGCTCCGATGGTCGAAATGTAACGCGAGATGGTCGGAATCGGAGGAATGCGTCGGAGATATGAATTGGGCGAAATCGGAAATTGGAAGAAATAGAAGGGCTAATTGATTACCTGGTGGCTGCAGTAGACTGTGCTGGAGCGTAGCTATCTCCTGGTCGTAGCCTCGAAGGGCGTCAAGGCCTGAGGCTCGATGCTCGACGCCGGTGGCGGAGCAGCGACGACGAAACACGCCGGATCGATGGTCGGGGCACCCTCACCTCACTGCAACAGGGGCAAACGCGAGCTGTCACCTCGGGCTTCGCTCTGGAGGTCACGGGAATAAGGATGGCGATCCAAAGATGGGGCGCGGAGGCGGCGGAGGTGAGAATATATAAGGTGACAGGGGCGATTAGGGTCGAGTGGTGACAGCGATGGAAGGTGTTGATTTCGTGGCGGAAGATCGGGCGAGGAAGATGGATGATAGGCGAAGAATCCGGGCATGAGATTTGCGTGGGAGACAGCCTGGAGACGCATGGGAAAATCGGAGAAGATGGGGTGGCGCGCTTCTTCCAGAAAAGGAAGGAGTCCGCGGGGGAGTTGACCGGGGTCAACAGTCCCCCGTGGACCAATCAGAAGCTGCCACGTGCAGTTGATTTTTGTTTATTTATTTTAAGGTAGAAATAGGCCGAATTAAAGAAAACTCAAAACATGAAATATTTTTCTTTTATTTTTTTCTATTTTTTGGTGATTTTTAATTAATTTTTGGAAATAAAAATAGGGTAGCTATATATATAGGTATATGTACACTATATGGAGTTTTTATTTTTGATTTTTTTATTTGTTATTTTTATGTATTTTTATGCTCATTTTGTATTTTATTTATTTACAAGATAAAATGAGGAATAAAAGAATATTTTTATTTTATTTTTATCACTTATATACAAGGGTGAAATAAATGGTTGAATACATTTATATACATGGTATTTATACAATGTATTTTTGTATTTTCAATTTTGTAATTTTTATTTGATTTTTGTTTTGTTTCTTGTTATTTTATATATTTACAATATGTAACATAGAATATTTACAAAAAGTTTAGAAAATAATTGAATTTATTTATAAGGTTAAATAAATACAATGGTGTGGTTTATGCACATGGTGAAAGGGTATTTTTGACTTTTTGATTTTTTTTTTAAATTTTTATTTTGTTTTTGATATTTTCTAAATATACACACAATATGTACAAGCATATTTTTGGGTGAGGAAAATATAATTTTATATATTTACAGAAGTATATACACATGAGCTCCTATCTCCCTCTACTTTGGCTTTTATGCGGTCAGGCCCATGCTGAGCCCTCCCTTGGGTTAGGTTGCTCAATATTTATTCTAAATATTTCCCTCTTTTTCTTTTTGCTCTTTATTCTTTTCATTTTTGCACAAAAACATGCTAATTATAGGTTTTTACACAATGCATGCTTTTGGTAATTATTTGTATTTACAAGCATCTACATGTATTTGCAAAGGTTTTTGTAGCTAAAATAGAAGAATAAAGAGTGATGAATGGGAACAGCACCCTCCCACCATTGCCACCCTCCACCTCCTGCATGTTTTCGTACCCTCCATCATTGGTACCCGCACCAGCACTTGTGTTGACACCTATACCCTCCACTGGAAACCCAACTGTGCTCGACCTGAAGTCCTGCAGAACGAACCCACCTTGAGGGTACATCACCTCTTGCATGGGCATTGGCAAGAAGGATCCCATGCCCCTTGCAGGTAATCCCCCGCTCCTCAGCAGCTCCATGGCGGAGAGCCCATCCGTGGACGGTGAGTTCTTCAAGGCGGAGAATCTCGCAGAGAAGTCCCCTTGAGAAAGTGTGTGGTGGGGGAAGGAGAGGTTGAGATCGTGGCCTTCGAGGAATTTAGGGTTTTCGAGTGAGGGTGGTGGCATGTTGTGGTGGTCGGGCTGGAGCTTCTTGGATGGTGCAGTGGTGGAGGTGGAAGGCGCGGAGGAGGACGCGGACCTCTTGTTCTTCCTTGATCCTCCACCCACAGGCACGTTCCTGAGGGAGCCCCCTTCTGTCCAATACCTCCTGCATGTCTTGCAGAAGTACCTCGGCTGCGTAAGGCTGTAGTTGTTGTAGTAGCAGAACTTGGTGTTGGTTGAGCTGCACCTCGGGCAGTTGAGTGCTTGCTCCTTCTGCGGCCTTGCCCTCTTCTCCACTAGATGTGATGGTGTTGGTGGTGGCGGCCTCGTGTTGGAGGATACTTCCAAAGCAGAAGGAGGCTGGTTCACCATGCCCACATCCTGCAACCCAAAAGAGAAGGAGAAGTGGGGACATGACAACCAGAGATGGAATTCAAATGCACTAGATGGCTAAACTCCAAACAACAAAAAGCCTTCGTGCCCTTATGGCCCTCGGAGGAAGAAGGCCGAAAACCTAAAAAGTTGAGCACCCCCTGCAAGATATAAAAGAGACACGCCAAAGGAAAAGAGGGTCTCTGATGGTGGAAGGGTGGGGAAAATCGATATTACTTTGAGAGAAAACATCACAAGAACCAAAACCCCTTTTTTGATCCATTCCCCACTACTTCCTCTCTCACCTTTCACCTCTGGCTTTATGGCATAAAAGCATAAAAGGGAGAAGAAAGGAGAAAGGTGATGTTGTGCTTGTGCTCCTCGCACTTTGTGGCAGCATGAAGCAAAAGATAAAAGGCAGGGATCGGAGGCAGAAGGAGTACTACCCAGTGAATGGAATTCTTAGCGGCGAGATCTATTAAAAGAAGGCAACCCTTCCATCAAGAACGAAGCTGTTATATGCAGATCGTACCTGAAGCCATGGCGTAGCGTCCATGCAATCTGATCTCTTCGAGCCCTATCGACCTTTGTTCTCCTTTCCCTTCTTATTCTTCTTCTTATTCCCCTCCACCTCCTCTCTCCTCCTGCGGACCTCTGAGCTTTCCCTTTCGCCAGACGCAAGTGTGATCCAAATGAAGGGATGTACGCGATTTAGTATAGAATTCGATATGGTAATGGTGACACTCATATGTATGGAGCCGTTTAGAGAGAGGGAGAAGTGAAGGGGGTGGGGTGGGGATGGTGTAACATTCTACTTGCTAATTTTAAATAGTATTAAAATTAAACACTAATCGAGATTATGGCTTATACTTATGTGGCCATTCGTCCAGCAGCATGAAGCATTCCAGAAACGAGACGAAGAAGTTGGGGACGCCTTCGGGAATTGACGGACACTTGAGGGGGCGGTGGATAAATAACATGAATTACGAGTGGGCAGCGGGTCCGACGCACGCGGGGCCGTGGGCCCGCGGGAACCTAAGGAGACGCAACAAGAACCCGACAAAAGAAAAAGATCCGGGAGGGTCGTGGGTCCCGCCCCTACTGAGTGCGTGCTAGGGGGAGGGGATACTCCTTCCTTCGGTTCGCTTCGCTTCGGTCCCTTCCCTTCTATTGCACCGACGTAGAGGGCTCCCCGCCCGTCATCTAATCTTTAATTAATCCTCGTTAATCGCTAACAATATTCCGTCGTCGGGTAAATCTCTTGTCATTTGTGAGCATAGGGTCCTCCCCTGATCGCTACTGCTCGGGAGATGTTAATAGGATTTTGTTTCTATTATGCGGAGCACTGTGTAGATGCCTGCTGTGAATGCTGCATAATTCTCAGTTGTGCTGCTCAACAGAAATAAACATGCTTATAGCCGCAGATATTTGAAATTTGGTCGTCAAGTAATTCAAAGTCAAATATGATTCCTTCATTGTACCAAAATGGAATTACATTAAAAAATAATATCAGGGTTCCTTGTGACTTCTTCCACAGTTAAGTTACGACAACAAATATTATTCGTTGCTAACATTATTTTTAATCTCGAAATCGCATTGAATGCCGTATTTTTGGAATATGTCAGAAATAAATTACTTAATAAATTATCAGTAGAAGATATTAATATAATTTTTACAAAAAAATCAACCGGTAATTATCATTTAATAAGATGTTAGCATAGAACATTTGCTACGAAAAAAATAAGGATAATTTGCTTGGAATATACTTGCTATTATATAATTAAAATCGGATTATATAAATAAATATTTAAATGTCAATTTTACACGGGTTATTGTCATATATTAATATTGGATCATATAGTGATAATATGTCACAACAAAAAAAGCGATATTTACGACCAAATAGTTTACTTGTGCACTGCCTGTATTTACGACCACATTTTTGCCCACCACATTAAATACAATACTTCATCATTCCTTTTACGTCTAAGGTTGCGACTAGCTACATATGGTAGCTATGGCAGTCACTTACCTTGAACCCACATATTAGGACTATTTGTAGTTGCAAGTGAACTCAAAAAATTTGGGCAAAAAAATTAAGGGATTTTATCACTTGTGCCCCTCCGAGATATCGCAATATCAATTATACCCCTATCTTTTTTGTAATATCAGTTGTGCCCCTCACTTCTTTCCGTTTTATCAGTTGTGCCCCTTGGGTTAGTTGCCGTCCATCAACAGTACAAACGGACGTTAACTTTGAGGACATAAGCGGAATTAGTTTTAAAAAACAGATTAAAAGGTCATTCCTCCACCACCTCATCTTCTTCCTCCCTCATCTACTTCCTCTTCCTCCCTTCTCTTCCTCATTTAGAGCTCCTCCCTCCTCCTCCTTGAGCTCTCCTGCAGCCTCCCCCGAAACTCCGGCTCCGCCCACGTGCCTCGCCGCCGTCCACATCCTCCTCCTCTCCCCGCCCCTGCGCCCCGCAGCCCCGCGCCGCGGCGACCCCTGTGCCCCCTCCCTCCCTCCCCCCGCGCCCCTGCGACCCAGGCCCCGCGCCCCTGCGACCCCGCTACCCCTGCGCCCCTCCCTCCTTCCCCCTCGCCCCTGTGCCCTCGCCCTGCCTCCCCCCGTCCCTGCGCCCACGCCCCCGCGACCCCTGCACCTCCTCCCTCCTCCTCCCGCACCGTCGCGACCCCTGCACCCCCTCCCTCCTCCTCCCGCGGCGCCGCGACCCCTGCACACCCTACCCTGCCTCCCCCCGCGTGCCTCCTCCCGCGGCACATGCTACTCCAGCGGAGCCCCGCCCCCTGCGCCCCCTGCGTCCCTCCGACCCTGCGCCCCTCCCTCCTCCCCCCGCCCCTGCACCCCGCGCCCCCTGCGACCCTTGCCCTACCTCCCCCCGCGACCTCGCGCCCCCTCCCTCCTCCCAGGTCACCCCAACGTCTTTCATTATTTGTTAAATTAGAGATAAAGTTTTAATTAATTGATTCATGAAAATTCACCGAAAAATCAATAAAATTCACCGTTTAGTCCGTAATGAATGATATATCCGTGAAAATGCAAAAATTTTAAAGATTTGATGGATGCATGAAGGTATAACTAAGAGAGAAATTATGAAGAGAAAGAAAGAAGAACAATTGGAGGAGGAAGAAGATGAAGAATTCTGGACAATAATGCCCCTCTTAACTGCACCAAAGTTTGAAAAAACCATAGTTATGTCAACTCATTGACGGTCAATCTGACGGAAGGGCACTACTGATGACGGAGAAAGAAGTGAAGGGCACAACTGATATTACCAAAAAGATAAGGGCATAACCGAAATTGTGATATCTCGGAGGGGCACAAGTCATAAATCCCAAAAATTAATTGTGTGACATCTCGCACTCCATCCTCTTTCTCATATCGATCGAGCCCTAACAGGGAACCCATCAACCACCATGACCAACGCTTTGCTCTATCCCTCAACTGTGACCACCACCCTCCCATTTGCCCTCTTTATAGCCCACCACCACCGAAACCCCTCTCTTTGTCACCGCTAGACTCCACACCCAGCTTCATTTCCTATTTCTCCTCTCCCTTCCTTTCTCCTCTAGCCACATCACCTCTCTTGTCAATAGCTACACCATCCTCTCCCCTCCGCACTCCTTGCTTCTCTAGACAATTTGCCTCCAACCATGCCACTTCGTCTCCTCCTCTACATATTTTCATTGCCTTCTATGTGAACCACCGCCGCTGCTATGGACATGCCGATAGTGCTGCTACGATCTCCATGTTGTGGTACCATGAAGCTCTGGAACCCTCCACGCACTTCTTGTCCTCAGGTCAACTTGTGGTTTGGTATATTTTTTGATGGATTTCTATCCTGTTTCAAATATAACGTCTCTAACATTTGATGAAATATTATTTATCATGTTGTTTCAGACTTAGTGTTTGCTTAGGTTTGGTTTATGTTTCTATATTGTTAGAAAATGGATGTTCAAATTGAATGAGTAGTTATTATGCCAAGTTCGTCCATGCATGTTGACAGATTTTTAGATGAGTTGGTTTTTATTGGACAGAATGCACCTAGAAAGGATTTTATTTTGCTTAATTAATATGAAATTTGATGCCGTAAGATCTCTACCGATAAATCATGCTCTCTGTCATGTCCTATAATGTACTTATCTCGTAATGTTAGGATGTGGCATTAGACATACTTGCAATACTAATTAATCATATCGCTTGATCACTAAAAACACTCCTTCATCACAGATGAATCCAAGATCCATCTACTTTATATGGACATCTTAGCAAAATCCCCTCAATAATTCACTAATTTAACCTCTTAAAATCAATTTATTAGCATTCATTAACTATGTTAAAAATAGGGTTTAAATTATATAATTAAATAACCTTATTTTTTTGCCATGATTGAGCTTATTATTCTATGTGTAAATAATCTTTATTTTAAATACATTCTTTCTCTATTATATTATTTGATTAATTAATTAACTTGGCATAAAGAATCAAAATTCATAAAAATCAGAATACCAAAAGAAAACATAAAATTCTGACATTGTTTATTTTGTACATATTTCCTCTTTGTTGTTTTTATTTTACCTTTTTCTAACCTATAAATAATCCATAAAAATTAGATTCAATCTGTACATATATTAATCCACTAACTAAAATAAGATAAAAACACAAAAAAACACAAAATGCAAAAATACAGTATTTTATTATCTATAGAGTACCTCCAAAAATACATTTTTGTATAGTTGATCTCTTTTAATTTTGGGTCCTTTATGAGAGTTGTAGACAACAACTGTCATGTTGATTACTTTCTTATTTGACTTCATTTACTATTTCTTTCTGATTTTTTTACATATTTTTTATTTATTTAATTTTTATATTTTATTTAACTTTTATTTAATCTTTAATTTTATTTTTCTTCTATATTAATATTATTTTAATTTTTATTTATTTTAATTATTATGTTTTATTTATTATTTTCCCCTTTATTTCTCTCTCTCTCTTCATTTCCTCTCTTCCCTCTTCTCCCTATCCTCTCTTTCTCTCTCCATGTCACATGCTCTGCACGTGACCCAACCTCTCTCTCGTCTCTCCCGCCAGGTCACGTGCTCTACATATGAACCGACCTCTCTCTCCCCCCTCTCTCTCTCCCTCTCCAGGTTACGTACCTTGCACATGACCCATCCTCTCCTCACCGACCATTGCACCACCACCATCCCTCCTTGGTCTGACTCTTCCACGGTCGTTGTACCCTCGTCGACCATTACTCAACTGTGTAATGCTTCGCCATGCACCTCTCCTATATAGCCTCACTGCCACCAACCTTTTATGCCACCCACATTGGTACCTGAAGGCCAGTGACAGTGGCCCTGACTAAGGACATCCAGAGGTTGCTCTGACCCCTACTGCCACCTCGCTTCCACAAGCGACTGAGCCTCTCCGCGACTTCGCCTGTAGTTGAGGTGAAGATCGGAGATTGCCTCACATGACTCCCACCTCCCAGGCAAACTCGATCTCCTTCTCCCTCTGTTATCTCCTTCATCTTTCCCGATCGTCATTCGACCTACGTTCCTCCGCTTCACCCATTTTTTCCCTCACTAAAACCACTCTGCATCACCCTCACTTATCTCCCTCACTGCTTCCCCTCTATCTTCTAGACACCCCCTCCAGCCATGCACATGCTGGAGCGCGGCTCCGTCTTCCACCTTCGAAGGAGCTTCACTCCCTTATCCCCTTCTTTTGTCTGCTAAGCTTGTAGGTGGGGCAACCCTCTAGAGTACACCACGAGCAAGATGATCGGCTGCTCCAATAAGGTCGTGTGTCAGCCACTAGTGCATCGACCTTAGTTCCCCACACTAGAACCACCTCTAATTGCTTGAAGCAATGTCACTACCGAACAAGAAGAGTGGTGCCCCAGGTCGACTCTACAGATACCACACGATGAATAACCTGATCCATCATAGCCTTTGAAGTGCACCCAAAACTCAGTCATTTGATCAATCTACAATGGACACCTCAGATTAGCCAGAAGCCTCGAACACGAGCCTCGTGCTTCAGACGTCACAAAAGGAAGCAGGAGCGAGACACGTGGAGGCTCGACTCCCGAAATCTACGACCCCGCTCCGAGCCTCACTATGCACGTGTAACACATGTGCGGTAAGGGAAATTGTGCTCCAGCCCTTGACCTCCTCCATAATAGCAGAAGGATCTATGCTGCCTTGGGTTAATTTCATTTACATCAAGAAGACTTATAGTAATTGCATATAAGTCCTCCAGGGGCTACTTTGAGAAGAAATAACTTTATTTTTATTGCATTTTAGTCCCTGGTATTTCAATCATAACTTTTCATACGAACTCCATTTTTCGTGTCCAATATGTCATTTTGAAGCTTGTTGAACACTCTATCATCTTACATATCTCATGAACTGATCAGAAGCTTTTTATTATTGATTATTATTTGAGGATCTTTGTTGACTTATGTAGGCTAATTTATTTTATATTAAGAAGATCATTGATTTAATTTGCATGGATCGTATTGAGGATTTTAATTTGATTGATCCTCTTGTGATTATGGATCATTCTTTGAGGATTTAATCTTTGTAGAGGACTCCATTGAAAAGATGTTAGATTTGATTGATTTTCTTTTGATAATTGATCATATTAATTAAGGAACTCATCTTTGCATGGTCATACTGAAGGAGAATTTAATTCAATTTCCTGACATTTTTTGTGATTAAAATTTAATTTACTTAAGGCTTGAATTATAGCGAAAATCTGGGGCCATAGTGTCTTGAAACATTCTGGCAGGATAAATCTTCGATACATTGATCTTTTTGGCATGCATCTGAGATATTGATTTGATAAATAAGTCTTGAATTTATTTCTTTTGATCTGCGATCAATTTTTGAGGATATTGATTGTTTTTATTGGAATAAAATTAAACAAAATATAGATCCAGGGCTCTACTCTGTTTTCTTGCATTTTCATCATTTCTTTTCATTTATTTTCACTTTTGTTTTCTATCACCGAGATTAACATAGCATTTAATTGATTACTGGAATCAATTTAGAACCGTAGAACTAAAAATCATTTTTCCCTGTGATCGACCTTGATAGACTTACCAAATAAAAAATTCTCCACAATATTCAAGAAGTGTGATTTTTGCTAGATCGCTTTTCATCTCCTATTCTACAACTCATAGACTTTAAAGAGGTGAAAGGCGTGTTCGACAAATGGCATTGTTGCTAGGGTATGGTGTATTTTTAGGGTTTTATATAAATTCATATAATTAATTTTGTGAATTTAATTTCTATGTCATTTTTTGCATTGTATTTCTTGCATTTTATTTGCATCTCTCTCTCACACACACACTTCAGATACTAACCGTAATTTCTCTCTTCAAAAATAACTTAGAGAAAAACTTTTTTGATACAATTCAAGGACCTGTAAAGAAGACTCTTATTTTATTTTTGTGAGAGAGAGCTTAGATTAGGTTTTATTTTTTGCATCATTTACAGGGACTCTGAACCCTAATTTTTGTAATAATTTGGACTAAACTCTCTGTGGTGTGTTGGGTCTGTTTCAACCGCTTCTATGCACTTGGGACTCGACTTGAGTGGCATAGAAATCAGGTGCACATACACTAGTTAAAATATTTCTTTTTTATTGTGCTTGTAATTTTTAGACCACACATTTTCACTAACTATACGCATTGTAGATCGTCCGAGTTAGACAAATTTTAAATCCATTCTTCCTGCTAATAGAACTATCTGTTTAGGGTGTTTCCATTTGTACATATTATTTCATAATTTAATTCCTTATTCGGTATCATGTATGAAGAACGTGAGGAATCGATGTAAGTCTTCTTCTTAGCATGCATCATTGATTTAATGCTTGTATCTGCTTTTTCCGACTCTCTACTCCTCATCTTTACAACATAGGATTAAAAGGAATTAGGATTTCTCATTAGGCATGATTTTTCTGTTCTCGCATAAGAATTAAGAGACAACTCTAAATTAAAATAGGGACTACTAATCAAGGCGATTGTAGATCATTTAACATAAAATTAACCTTTGTGTCTAGCGGAGAGAAATCCACCATTGTTTGCAGGAAAAGAATCACACACTTAGGTTAGAGATAAAACATGGGAACTTCACTCTGGCTACTAATTTCAAAAAATAAGTAGCTACTTCTCAGCGAGGGAACTACAGTCTCCATTAGCAAATTGGGTGGTTAAAGGACAACGTGTAAGGCACCATCCTGAAGTAATACGGATAGCCATTCTATGATTCGTACTTACACCCAACTAGCCATGTAAGTTCAAGCTAGTCTTTGTGACACTCTTCAGAACCTAAGATCCGCTTAATCTTCTCAAAGATTATTTTATCACTAAATTAAAATTGAAAAGATAAGAGGTGGAACTCTAACGTGCCTTCACAATTGTCGAGTGAGTGAATCTACGAGTTTGACTTGTGTTTGTCTTGTGTTCATCAAAGACTTTGCAATTGAAAGCACGTTGTGGTTCGCAAATCATTCTCCATCTTTCCTGAAAAGGTGTCGGCTCATTGGTCTTCATACCCAAACTCAGTAGGCTCCGGTACACGATCATGTCATGATACTTTTTATTCCAGGGGAACCCTCTCTTCAGAACCGATCCCCCTTAGCCATCATTCTCCTCCACCCCATACACTCCACCCCATGCCTACACTCTTCTACTTTGATTAGACCGCTCTAAACTTCTGACGTCCATATGAACACAACATAGCGAGCAGACATAAGGATGGGAAATAGAGTAACCAATTTTGAAAAGAAATACGATTTCTGGTTACCATGAACTTCCCACCTTTGGAACCATCCCATACTTGGGTTGACTCACTTCATGAGTATGACCATTTTTCCTTCAACAGTTCACAAGAAATCTAAAGTTAAGGAAATATGACTCATGTCCAAACCACAACTACAATAAATAATCACTACTCCTCTCAGAACTATATGCCAGAGTCACAACATGTGGAGTACAATTATTCAACACCAAGTCATGAGATATTTGAGGATGATATTGATCGTATAAACTATAGAGTAAACAATTTGACTGAATAATTATATAATATCATCTAGTCAATGAAAAATCAAGAAAAAGTGAGGAGCCCACCATGTGAACACAAAACCATCATGTGATGTACACTCAGACACAACCACCACTGACCTCTGACCAACCTACTGACCATTTAGCAAAAATACCAAAAAAATCAAAAATAAGAAAATTCAAAAAAATCGGACATTTCTGAAATGAAAGTATTTTGCAAGAGTCTGATCTTAAAGCTTCAATTAATCAAGGCCATAGAAGATGTGCTCGATTTAAGAGATTTGTGAAGAGTCGGTTAAACCCTGAATAGAAGGGCAAAAAACAATCAAAGATTGAATATCATCTCATATCTATGGCCAGTTATTTGATGACGAATCACAAAGCTAAAAGGAAAAGTCAAGCGGTTGTCACGTGTGAAATTGATGATTCTTTATTCACTTATGTCCGGTTAGAAGACGAATCCATATTAAACATTCTCCCAAAACCTATCTTTGATAAACTCAAGCTCGGACAACTCAAAAAGGTGAGGGTGATCGTTCAAATGCCAGATCAATCTACCAAAAGATCACGAGGAATGGTTTCTATCATCATAAACTTCCACGGTGATAAACATAATCTTTATTGTCCTTGACATTCCAACACCCATTGAGAGTTGTCTAAGTCTCCTACCATTTTAGGGAAGCTGTTCTTAGCCTCTGCTAAGGCAATTGTCGATTGTTAGACTCAAGATAACAAATTCTTCGAACTTAGACCATAATGAACAAACCCTCAATGACACGACCTGCTCTGGGGAAACCCAACTTGAAACTGACAATCTGATCGGGAGACAACCACTTCACATGATCAGACATCTCCTCACAAAACACAGACACAAAAACCTAGGAGAAGACACATGAGAGATCGATTGTTAAACTGATCGTGGATTCTCACGACAACTCCCACTCTGCTACAACTCCTAGGAGGAAACAATCTTTAGGAGCTTATGAGGAATTGGACCATGTTTACAAGAATCACCATGATTATTTAAGTGTTCCAATTTTTGAGTCAGCAACCATTCATAAAATACTTGAATCATACAAGGAGCCGAATCAGAAAACCTTTAATATCACCAAAGCTCATAAACATTAGAAGATGACATCAACATCACCATCCATTACTCACAAGGACACCAGGAAGAAGATCCCTCGCCCGAAGCGTGTTATGACCCTACAAGAACTGGTCGATTTTTACAAAGATTCATCTAAAGAGGATCCCGCAAATGCCACACTGGTTACTCATGATATGGAGAAGAACTCTGAACATCTTCCTCCTAATACTTCTAACAAAAACAAGCCGACCAAGAAAGTTACCTTTGACCTAAGAAAGTAGGTGATTTCTGAAGAATCCTCATCTGGTCCTTAAGTGGTTCATCAGATAAGTGCAATAAGTGCAGCTGTGATCAAAGGTCACTTACCTATTGTGGATAATAGTTGGAGATCCTCTATGTATGACTATTATTCTTCTGAGGATGACTCTGACAATGGCTGTACCTCTTCATCCTCCCTCTCTTCACAACCCTCTACATCTCCATACTATCTCCCACCACACTCCCGCAAGATGGTCCGTCGCAAAGCTCCTTAACCTTGTACATCCATAAATCTACTCGATCACCCAATTGTAATTATCAGATCATACGTAGGCAGACATGAGACTAACTATAGGTGGATGATGTATCCGAAATTACCCTTTTTAATTTGATTAAAAATGTCGTGTTTGTTGTAGTCGAGAAATCATGATTGATAAAAAAATAAACCACACGAATCGATGAATTAAATTAATGTGTGATTTTATGTGTTTTTAACGTGGGAAAGCCCCAGGGTCGACTCAAGGAGACAAAGGAACAACTTCGGATCGACTTAGATGAATTAGATCACGGTTTTCCAAGCAGATTTTTTCTGTAATTTTTTATGCAATAAAAATGTCAAATGCAAAAAGCAGTAGAATTAAGTTATTAAGGAATCAATCAACTTAGCCAAATTAATTTTAATATCAAATTAATCCAAATTAGCTAAGTTTTAATTTTTCCTGCAAACCTAATCCAACTATGAATGCAAAATATATTTTTTTGTATTTTTTTGGATTTAAGATGAAATGATGAAAAATGCAAACTTTTTTGGGGTTTTTATGCAATTTTTTATGCAACTAGAATGCAAAATTATAAAGAATTTACTAGAACTTAAACATGATGAAATGAAGTTACACTAATTTTTTTTGGAATTTTCTGACAATTTATGATTTTTTTATGAATTTTTAAGGAAAACAGAGTGATTGTGAGTATTATATTTTTAATAAATACATAAAATCAAATTATTCATAGAAAAAATATTTCCAATAGATAATGTAATGAGCAATCAGGAGACTTTAAATTTCACAAAAATATTATTCGTGGATTTAACTAAAAATCAATTACAAAAATCACTCTAGAATTTATATTTTGTAAAGGACATATCCAATTTAGATGAAATTTGGATAATAATGAAAACAAAACTAGATGCATCATTTGGATTTTTTACACGATTTTTGGAGCAATATTTAACTAAACTGAATTATAAAATGTGGAATGGTTAAAATATCCAAATTTTTACCAAAATATTTTTGTTATTTACCCAATACTCATAAAAATCTAATTAAATAACCACAATGTACATAATAAATCACTCTACAAAATGATATTTTTGTATTAAAAATTGATGTAAAATTAATGTCCAAATTAATATGACAATGTAGGGGTGTCTATGCAATACCGAAAAATGAAACTGAAAATGCAAATTGTGAACATGGATGCTTCTATAATTAAATAAACATGAAATAACCAACATGCAATTTTCACAAACAAAAAAATAAAAAAATAAAACGACCTTTGATAACCGTGGGTTCTAGGAACCCACTAGGGCACAACGTGCTTGGAGGACGCGGGCAGGAGGCGGCGGCACGGGATACGACCTAGCGGTGCCGCGCATGGAGGAGGGCACGTACGGTCGCATGGGTGGAGGCGGGGCGAAGAGGCAAGGTCGGCAGTTGGACGATCTGAGATGCGACTACAGGGAGGTGCGCAAGAGGGGGAGGAGTGCGCGACCTACGGCTGTGCGCGATGGGGGCGGCGTCCCGGCCGCTGGTGCGCCAATGTCGATGGGGCAGGGCTCGACCGCAGGAGGAGGACGGTTGGCTGAGTGAAGCGGTCACAAACAGGCGACGAGGGGATGAGCACCTGCGATGAGGGGTGGCGGATGCGCACGGTGCACCGGCGGGCGAGAAGGTGGTGGCCTAGTAGAGGGAGGACTGCATCGAGGCAGGAAACGATAGTACGCACACTTGAGGGCAGCAGGGGGGGGGGGCGACGGTGACTCCTGACGCCTCCTCTAGTTCCTGTTTCTTCTTTTTTTTTTACAAAATTTTTTCCTTTGTAATTTTTTTGCAATTTTTTTGTAAACAGGAAGAAAATTTTGAATGAATGAATGTGTGGTGCGATGATTGTGATGGTGGTGGTGTTTATGAAAATGTTTTGGTGATGAAAATAAGGAAAAAATTTGTTAGATACCCTAGAGAGTACGGAGCTACGCTCGACTCGAGTTGCCGCCTCGAAAGGTCGGGCGAATGTCGACCTTGAAGCTTGGTAGCGAGCTTGGAGAAAGATGTTGCTACATGGGAGGTGCTCCCCGGATCTCACCTAGGCCTTATCATCGCTTGACTAGCTGCTTCGAAGCTATCACTGATGGCACATCAAAGGGGCTAGAGGCTCTTCTCTACGAGAATGGTGGATGATGATGAATGAAGAGGGCGAGTGGAATAAATAGAAGGAGGAAATTGGAAATGAAGTGGGGTGGAAGTTGGAGGAGTGTGGGAGATGTGGGGAAGATGGGAAGTTGGTGACTTGGAGTGTGGACTAAGTAAAGGGAGAAGAAGTAAAAGGGAATAAAATAAATAAATAAATAAATAAAGTAATATAAATAGACTACTAAAATAGTGAAGAGAAAATAAAGGTAGAAGACAAATATAAAAATAAATAAATTAATAAATAAAATTAATTAATTATAATAAATAATAATAATAGTAAATAAATAAATAATTAAAACAAAATCCGAAAATAATAATAATAAGTGTGGTGACACGTGGCAGCTCTAGGAGCTTCCACATGTCGTCCCCAGAAAATTCAGAAATTAAATGTAAAGAAAAATAAAAAAGAAATAACAAAGGGTTTAAATCAAAAAGTGGTTACAAAAAAGTTGCTCTTCTCGACAAGATCTACAACTTTTGTGAAGGATCGAAAATCAAAAGAAGTCATATGTACAAAGTGCATTTTTGGGTGGTATCTTATAGGTATAAAATACCGCATTTTTATCTTTTGCAATTTTCTTTTGTTATTTTTAAATAAGAGAAAAAATCAAAAAAAATAAAGAAAATATGAACGGAATATTTACAATTTAATCTATTTTTTTGGATTTTTAATAATTAAGAAAATAAAAGGATAAAATACAATGGCCAAAAGCTGAATATGTACAATATACAATAGGGGTCCAAAACCCAAGTTTCACATACGATCTCCGATTTTAATGAAATTGGTCTTGTTTTGAAGATCTTTGAATGTATATTACTTTAAAGTGAGTAGACCTAAATCAGACACTATATGAGAGAGATATGCGCATTTTAAGGCTCCTAGTTTCAAACTTGGACTTGTGTTTTATTGGTCAATTTTCCAAGATAGTATTTTTTTGATATTTTTCCATAATTAGTGTTAGCAATATATATACTATAAAGTTGATTTTGTTGGATTTGGAGTGTAAAAAATAGATATAAATATAGTATTTACAGGTGATTTTTATAAGTGAATTGGGCTTCTTATTTAATACAAACATGAATGCTAAAATGCAAATATTATTTATGCATACATGAATGCTAATTATGCAATATAAGTGGAAATATGCATCTAATTACTCAAGAACAAAGCTTTATTTTCAACTTTTAGAGTGATGAATCACAGATTCATCAACCCCCTATACTTAAACATTGCTCATCCACGACAACTAAAACGAAATGCAAAAGTGAAATGATTTTGGGTTCCATACCGAGGTCATGAACAAAAGGTAAAATTGGAGCTTGACTCAACCTTTGGATTAATAATGTGGAGGAACCTTATTGGGATCTGAATTTAAGACCTAACAACCTTTAAGTTCCACAAGTCTTCTATTCAAGACGCCTCAATAGTCAGGTCAGAACAAATCCTCATACGTAAATTATGATGACTATGATTCTTACTTGTACTGTGTAAGTGAAATATAGCTCTCCACATTAGAAATAGCAAAGAAACAACCTCCTCTAATAAGGTAACTCTAATTCCCCGGTCTAGTAGCTCTTTCCTCGAGGAGCGGGGCATTCCCTTCTAAGTTCAATTACAACCAGCTCAAGAAGAAGGGGTGGAGAGAAGAATGGACGGTAGCCAGTATAGCTACCTATCCTAGGATGCTTGACCAGTATAGCCAGTCATCCAGTTGTAGGCTTTTATGGTATGAGGCTTTGAAGCATATGCCTTGCAAATATACAAACTCCGACATGCATTTTATTTTCAATCAGGATTGTCCACTTTTTTGGAGTTCTTGCATTTTTTTATTCTTTTTTTTCTTTTTATTGTTATTTTTTTACATATATACAAGGTGCAACATGTACATCGAGTTTTTCTTCTTGAGTCAGTAGACTATCCCTCTTTTGAAGCATTATTGCAAACCATAGCATCCCGTCCTTAGACGTCAACACCACCAAACTAGGTTGAGATGCACTACCCTCCCTAGAGGAGGACAGATGTTTCCACTTGTGTGCTACTCCAAGCCAAAGGATTCTACCTCCTCACCAGCTCATTAATGAAGAGCTACGTGTATGGTGCTTGTTCAAGTTAGGTCACTGTTGAACAGAATCATGCGTATGCACGAGATATTCTATTTAGACCAATCATGATGACATGTGAACATAGACTTGCAGACTCAAAGAATTAAGTCACTTGACCTGAAAAATATTAACTCCAGTTCCTCTAAGGTTCCTCTAAAATTAGGTAGATTAAGGTCAATTCAAATCCATCCTCAACATCTATTCATAACTTGGTTCAGAACCCACTAACTTTTCACTTTGCATATGCTAGATATGCAGATGAGATGCATATGACATGCTGTAGAGATGAATGAAATGCAAGACATTTTTTTGATGCAAGGATGATATGTAAGAGTAAATAAGAAGCCAATTTTTTTGTTTTTTTATTTGTTTGTTGGTTTTTTAGTATACCTCCTATTTTACAACAAATTTTACAAGAGTTTTACAAGAATTTTTACAAGTGTTATACAATATACCTATTATACAAGTATACATGCATTATTTTTTTTACAAAATTTACAAGAGTTTTACAAGTAATATACTATATAAGTATACATATATTTATTTTTTTTTTCAATTTTTACACACGCCGTAATTATTAAATATATATACAAAAATATGCGAACATACGCGAACGTATGATCTATGGATAAAGTATATATGTAATATATACACTCCCCTCTATACTTAGCGTGTGTTATGTCCTCAGAACACGAGAAGTGAGGAAAGACATAGCTCTTGTTAAGCATAGGAGATCTAAAATAACAAAATGTATAGAAGTCGCTCTGCCCCCCTATACTTAGGCTCTGGTAGCCTAAGTGTAGAAGAAGATAAAAAATGGGGCAGGCGAGGTTAAGTGGGGAAATGGATGAGTATATATACATGACGGGCATAGGTTCCCCCTATACTTAGGCTCTGTACAGCCTAAGTATAGGACATGATTGAGTGTGAGAACCGATGAGATCTAGAGAATGTATAGAGAATGATGAAGAGACTCGGGCCACTCTCCCCCTATCCTTAGCATCTGGTCATCCTATGTATAGCCATAAACTGAAATGATATGGAGCCGGGGTGAGTGATTTGAATCACAATGGAGGGAGGGAAAGAAATATATACACAGAGGAGTGAGAAAATACAAGGATCAAGAAGGTTTGTGACGAACCTTCTTGCAGGAGCAAGGAGGTGGGTAATATACACATGTGTTGCTATCGGAATCGTCCTCAGATGAATAATAGTGAGGTGTAGGGATCGTCCAAGGAGGGTCGACACATGACTGCTTGCTCAGATATGGCTTGAGAGCAGCCGAGCTGAGCTCACTCATATAAATCACCTTATCCGGACTTGATGAGGACTCCTCAGAAAATTCCTTCCCTGGTATGTTGAAGGAGACTTTCTTAGTCAGTTTTCTAGAACCTGAATCATTGAAAGGGAGAGGAGAGCGATGTGCCTTGAGGGGATCGGGGGAACACCTCGAGGAATCAATTCTCGACTTCCTCTCACTAGATAACTGGCTAGAGGAGGGAGAAACCGTGTTTTTGGGTGGGGACAATTCTTGTCTGGTTGTCTACTTTGAGGGTCCGGGATGTGGTGCGGTGCTGACCATGGGTTCCTCATCAAATGAGTCATTATATAGATTATAATATTCCTGAAGGGTCAGCGCACGTCTCGGAGAGGAGCTAGTGATCTCAGTTGGCTTTGCATTATTAGTCACAGATGTCGGATCATCGAAATGGTCAAGACAATCAGCAAAAATCGTGTCCGACCCAATGACATCTTCGGGCTATGGGTCTTTTATTGAAGCTGACATAGTGGTGGTGATGAAAGCAGCGTGAGTCATGGATGTGTGGGGAGTCTCTAAACCAACAGTAGGCTCGATAGTCGGTATCTCAGGTGTTGTAGAGAGGTGGGACTCATCTACCTCTCAATGGTCACGTCCGTCAGTAGCTCTGTGGGTCACCTTAGAGTAGAGTGTGTCAAAGAATGGGTGAGGTTGAAGTGCTCCCAATGCTGTAAACTCGATTTCTCGAGTCTTGCAGTCTATAGTCACCTTAGCCAAGGCAAGGAACTGCTTCCCGAGAATAATTGAAGACTGGGTAAACTCTCCTTGGCGCTCAATGTCAATGACTGTGAAGTCTACCTTGAGTAGAGCATCTTGGAAAGTAATGATGACTGAAATGTTACCTCTTGACCGTTTGATAGATCGATCAGCCAGCTGAACGATCTCTCTCGACTTTCTGATTGGTCTGAGTTTGAGCTTGTTAAACACAGAGATCAAGAGGGTATTTATCGGAGAGTCATCATTGATTCTTGCATGGGTAAAGATAGTGTCTTTGATTTCACATTCAACCCTAGGAAACCACTTCACTCTGCGGCTCTTGGTCTTTCTCCCCATCACCAAGGAGCTGGCCATAGACACTATGTGTCGTTCAGTCCTTGTTCTCTTATTGCTCGATCTCTTAGGCATCAACTTTCTTCTCACAAATTGTTTGAGGTTGGGGACGTGATCTATGGCCTTTATTAAGGGAATATTAAAAATCAATTCCTTATCGAGTGCATCCCTTAGGGTAGGATCCAATTTTTTCGGTCTTTTTCACTTTCTATTTTTAATGAGTTTTTCTTGTTTTTCACTATTTTGGGTCTTTTTGGGGTTTTCAATTTTTTTGATGTTTTTGATGGACGGATGGTCAGACTCTGGATTAGAGGGTAAGTGGTTAGTAGTAGAGGAAGGTAGAAGTGACTCCAGCTGTACAAAGTGTGTACGTTCCCTAATGTCCGCTCTATTTTCAACCTCAAAACTACTCATATCCTTTTCCACTTTCATTCTCAAGATGGCAGAAATTGAGTGCAATATTTCCATGACATCTCTCAAATTATTACCAAATGATTCATTTTTCTCAATAAGTTTAGAGATGTCATCCTCCACAAAATTCTCATTACGAATCATGGGAGAGTTCTGCTCAATTAGAGGATACTGTTGAGATATTGGGGTCTCATACTCAACATACCTAGACTCTGGCATGTAATGTTGGGTTGAGTATGGACCATCTGAATGACAGATATCGGTCAGAGCCTCATGTAATGGAGTCAATGAACGGGGGATTGGTAATTCCAGCTCATGAGTCCAAGCCATTGAATGAGTAGGCTCTCCGAATGTGTGATATGAAGGTTGGTCAATGTAGTCTTGATTACTAGGGTCAATCAAGTCAGGAATATTATAAGGTGCATGCCTCTCCATTCAGGTTGTTCGATCGACCAAGTAGTACCCTAAAGTCAAGTCAGGATGTGTATGTATGATTCCTTGACTTGTTCCATCATTCATATGAAGAGGAAATGAAGTATGTGGAGGTGGGTAATTCTGCCAGTCATAGGTCTCAGCAGTGGCTTGCTCTTCGTATGGATAATTGATTCCAGCAAGATCTCGAGAATAAGGACAGTCAGCCCAAGATGGAAGTGGATCCGGAGTGTTAGAATATGTAGTAGGTGAGAAATGCGAAGAAGTGGGAAAGTTAGTCGAAGGTCTTACTTCATAATCGGGTTGAGGTGGAACCGACCACGGGTAAGGGTCTCCCGTGGATGGAGGAGGATACATGGAAGAAGGAGAATGCGAAGATGAACGGCATATGGTCGAGGAGGAATGACGAGAGGTCTCAGGGTATGGGGACCAATATCCCGACATCTTGGAGAGGAAAGGATTAATGTAAGCAGATCGAGGTAGAAAACGTACAATTACACAAGATAATGCACATGGACAGACACAAAGACAAACGCAAGAGCAAACCTTGAGTTCACACTCAACACGCTGAAGGACCGCAAGTCGGGTCCGATTAATCTGATTGATTTTAAGTGTGATTTTCAAGCAAATAGCCGGGACTACGTGGCCTAAAGGGAAGTTGGCTCAAAGCTGAATGCATCTCCCCTGTTTAACCTGTCGCCTAAGATACCGACGCCCTTCCTCTCTTCGCACCTATCACCAGCTGAGAAGTTTAAGGACCTGCCCCTATCTACCTACCGAAGTAGGCAGAGGATGGCAAGGCTTATAACTTCACCCCGGAGGGTTACTAGCAACTTGTCGTGGTGCACCGCTATTTCACCCCTATCTACTCGCTGAAGTGGGAAGAGGCTACTTGGCGCTGGTCAATTGAATCTATAGAAGTTTAGCTTGTGATATTTGCTAGGATCGGGGTATGTGATATGGAAGGAGGGGATTTTGGCTCTATCTTAGGGTGTGAACACACACTCTGTACCCTCACTCAGCCTGAAATCATTGTCGGGGTTGCTCTCCCGCAAACAAGGGTTAATTTTAATCAATTTTTTTGGTCTAATTCAATTAGCAGTCCCGATTTTAGAGATTAGTTGTCATTGTAATTAATCCAAAGAAGCAATCACGTCTACCATCCAGTCCCAATTCCTTTATCCTAGGTTAGAAAAATCGAGAGGAAGAATTGGAAAAAGTCGATGCAATCGAGAAAACGATGATGAATTCTTGAGTAAGAAGACTTATAGTGCCTCCAGCTCTCTACAATGCGGGATGCAATACTGAATTGAAATTTTACACTATATGAAATGCAAACGAGAAAAGCCGCTCCTAGACAATCAGTTTTATTAGCGAGTGAATAACAAGTTAAATTTGGCTAAGATATGTGGTTTAAGTGCGTCTTTTAATGGTGAAGTGTGGTCCTAGATATTATGAGCACAAAAAGTCCTAAGAAAGATCTGAAATCCATGAGTGCAGGTCCTATCCTACGTCAATTAACTACACAACACAAAGACGCTTTTTATTATCCAATTACACACGTGAGAACCCAAATGGGAACCGTTGTAAATGTAGACACTTTTTTTACAAAATCTCCCAGAACCACTCAGTTCAAATCGATGCTGGTTCTTCGGCTCGCCAGGCGAATCATCTTCGTTGCCTCGTGTTCCTCGCACAAAAATAAAAAATGATAAGAGAGAGAGATAAATAAAATATAAAATGAAATAATTACAAGGTGGTTCGAGGATCAAACTACCCGATTGAATGGAGAATCTAAATCTAATTTTTCTAAAATGATCCTAAGCGATTTGCCTCCCCGGCAACGGTGCCATTTGACGTATCCGAAATCACCCTTTTTAATTTGATTAAAAATTTCGTGTTTGTTGTAGTCGGGCAATCAGGATTGATAAAAAATAAATCGCATAAATCGATGAATCGATGAATTAAATTAATGCGCGGTTTTATGTATTTTTAACCTGAACAAGCCCTAGGGTCGACTCAAGGAGGCAAAGGAACAACTTCGGATCGACTTAGATGAATTAGATCATGTTTTTCCAAGCGGATTTTTTGTAATTTTTTATGCAATAAAAATGTCAAATGCAAAATGCAGTTGAATTAAGTTATTAGGGAATCAAGCAACTTAGCCAAATTATTTTAATGTCAATTAATCCAAATTAGCCAAGTTCTATTTTTTCTTGCAAACCTAATCCAACTATGCAAAATGTATTTTTTTGGAATTTTGGGATTTAAGATGAAATGAAGAAAAATGCAAACTTTTTTGGGATTTTTATGCAATTATTTTGTGCAAACAGAATACAAAATTATAAAAAATTTACTGGAACTTAAACAAGATGAAATGAAGTTACTCTAATTTTTGGAATTTTCTGACAATTTATGATTTTTTATGATTTTTTAAGGAAAACAGAGTAACTGCGAGTATTTTCTTTTTAATAAATCCACAAAATCAAAATTTTCAAAGAAAAAATTATCTCTAATAGATATTGTAATGAGCAATCCATGAGACCTTAATTTTCACAAAAATATTATTCATGGAATTAATTAAAAATCAATTACAGAAATCACTCTAGATTTTTTTTGCAAAGGACACATCCAATTTAGATGAAATTTGGATAGTAATTAAAACATAACTAGAGGCATCAATTCGAATTTTATACGACTTTTGGGGTAATATTTAATTAAAAATGAATTATAGAATGTGGAATGGGTAAAATATCCAAGTTTTCACCAAAATAATTTTAGTTAATTACCCAATGCTCATAGAAATCTAATTAAATAGCCATGATATACAGAATTAATCACTCAACAAAATGTTATTTTTGTATTAAAAATTGATGTAAAAATAATGTCCAAATTAATATGATAATGCAGGGGTGTCTATGCAATATAGAAAAATGAAATTGAAAATGCAAATTGTGCACATGGATGCTTCTGTAATTAAATAAACATGAAATAACCAACATGCAATTTTCACAAAAAATAAAAAATAAAAAATAAAACGACCTTTGATAGTCGTAGGTTTCAGGAACCCACTAGGGCACGACGTGCTTAGAGGATGCGGGCAGGAGGCGGCGGCACGGGATTACATCCTAGCAGCACCGCACGTGGAGGAGGGTGCACACGGTTGCGCGGGCGGTGGGTGGGCGAAGCGGCGAGGTCGGCGGCTGGGCGATCTGAGACGTGGCTACAGGGAGGTGCGCAGGAGGGGATGAGTGTGTGACATACGGCTGTACGTGGTGGGGGCAGCGCGCCTGACCGCTGGTGCGCGAACGTCGGTGGGGCGGGGCACGGCTGCGGGAGGAGGACGAGCGGCTGAGCGAAGCAAGCGCGAGCAGGCGATAGAGGGATGAGCACCTGCAGCGAGGGGCGACGGATGCGTGCGACACACCGGCTGGCGGGAAGGTAGTGGCCTGGCGGAGGGAGGTCTGCACCGAGGCAGGAAGCTGCTGTGCACACGCTGGAGGGCAGCAAGGGGGGGCTGTGGCGGTGACTCCTGCCTCCTCCTCCAGTTCCTATTTATTTTTTTTGTTTTTTTGTTTTTACAAAATTTTTTTCTTTGCAATTTTTTTTTGCAAATTTTTTGTAAATAGGAAGAAAAAATATGAATGAATGAATATGCGGTGTGATGATTGTGATGGTGATGGTGTTTATGAAAATGTTTTGGTGATGAACAATAAGGGGAAAAATGTTAGATAAAAAAATGAAAATATAAGAGAGAAGATATACCTGTGTAGTTGCCTGGAGAGTGGGGAGGTACGCTCGACCCGAGTTGTCGCCTCGAAAGGTCGGGCGAACGTCGACCTTGAAGCTTGGCAACGAGCTTGGAGAAAGCTATTGCTACGTGGGAGGTGCTCCACGGATCTCACCTAGGCCTTGTCGTCGCTCGACTAGCTGCATCGAAGCTGTCACCAATGACGCATCAAAGGAGCTAGAGGCTCTTCTCTACGAAAATGGTGGATGATGATGAATGAAGATGGCGAGTGGAATAAATAGAAGGAGGAAGTTGGAAATGAAGTGGGGTGGAAGTTGGATGAGTGGTGGGAGATGAGGGGAAGATGGGAAGTTGGTGACTTAGAGTGGGGACTAAGTGAAGGGAGAAGAAGTAAAAGAAAAATAAAATAAAATATATAAATAAAGTAACATAAGTAGGCTACTAAAATAGTGAATAGAAAATAAAGGTAGAAGACAAATATTAAAAATAAATAAATAAATATAAATAATTAATTAAAATTAATAATAATAGTAAATTAAATAAATAAATAAAATAAAATCCGAAAATAATAATAAATTGGGGTGACACGTGGTAGCTCCAGGAGCTTCCACGTGTCGTCCCCAGAAAATTCAAGAATTAAATGTAAAGTAAAATAAAAAAAGAAATAACAAAATTGTTTAAATAAAAAGGTGGTCAACACAAAACTTGCTCGTCTCGATGAGATCTACAACTTTTGTGAAGGACTGAAAATCAAAAGAAGTCATATATATAAAGTGCATTTTTGGGTGGTATCTTATAGGTATAAAATACCGTATTTTTATCTTTTGCAATTTTCTTTTGTTATTTTTAAATAAGAGAAAAAATTCAAAATAAAAATAGAGAAAATATGAATGGAATATTTACGATTTAATTTATTTTTTTTATATTATTAATAATTAAAAAAATAAAAGGATAAAATACAAGGGCAAAAAGGTCAATATGTACAATATACAATAGGGGCCCAAAACCCAAGTTTCACCCCCGACTACACCATTTCTTGCTCTTCTACTATGCTTAGACCCTCAAAAGCCTAAGTATAGGGCGAGTCAACTTCTTATTATTTTGACCCAACTATGCTTATTACGTGCTACATCTACATTTCACTTTGTACCATGAGGATATAACACAAACCAAGTATATGGGGTGTATATATTCTGTATACTTTATCCATAGCTCACACTTCAATTATTTTCATAAAAAAATCAGGTTTTGGGTATAAGTTGTGTATATTATGTATACTATACGTAAATTCTTTGTGTAAATAATATATGTTTTTAAAACTTTTTACAAAATTAGGGGGTATAACAAAAAATAAACAAAAAACATAAAATAATACTAACTTAAGGTTTTATCCCTTACATTTTCACTAGCACTCAAGACTTGAGGAATAAAAGAAACTCGGGTTTTTAAGGTCCTTTGATTCAGAGTAAACCAGCCTTTGTCATTAGGGTTTGAGAATTAATAATCCACACTTCCTTAGTTTGAAAGAAATGAGCGCTATATTGCACTCTTAATCTCCACCTTTTATGAATATAATCAACACATCACCTGCACAACTGCATGATTGATGAGATGAGTTGGGATTTCACTTGAGGGATTGGGACTTGAGATTTGAGTATAGACCTAATTCCATGATACTCGAGGATCGGATAAAATCGATGAAGGCTTCATGAAACTTAAGTGTCAGCAAACCCTAGCCAGTATGTGTACAAGTTCTCATGCTATCTCTTGATACTGACCTATGTTACAAGGTGTGATAAAACTAAATAATTATTGATCAGTGTGACCCAAATCTTGGTAAAAGCAATGGAGCTAGCCTACAAAAAACTATTGAATTGAAAAAGAGCTCTCAATTACAAGTCAAACTCAAAGAGATTCAGTCAAAGGCGAGTGCTTCCAACCATTTTAAAGTGTCTACTTGGACCAAAGCTAATTAGAACCAATGAGTCTGACTAGTACCTCAAAGGGCTATGCATCGCAAGATATACAAGTCTTGGTTTAAGTATGCTAGATACTTAATGAAGACATACCACGGTGTACTCCCAGGAAAACATGTACAGACAACTCAACAACTTTTGACGGGCGCACTGGTCAACAACCAAAATTACATGTGTTGAATAAGAAGGCACTCGAGAGGATCCTTTGTCACGACCCCGATTCCGGGTCGTTGAATCCTCCCATATCCGGATCTAGTTACTCAATAATAATTTATTCAACAATCACAACTAACATTCAGAAACAGATTGCAATTAAAAATACTCAAAATGAAGTATTTCAACACTTTTCCATTCACAAAATAAAGTTCACATGATATATTATCCCACTATAATCATTTACATGTACATCAGCTGGAAGGAAACACAAAAAAAGATTACTAACTACCTTACAGAATAAAGATATTGTGGCTGGCTGGATGACTATGTTAGTTGGTTGGATTATTAAAGTCCTTGCGATGGTTCACCAACACCTGTTGGGTTTTCCATAAATCATAGGATAACAATTAGTTAATGCTAAGTAACGAAGAAGAGAAAAGCAAACAAATTGTGCAATTTTTCAAAACTTTTTATCACAAAAGGTTCATTCCTTCTCATTAATTTAAATCATATTCCTTTCTATTCTACGTCGGGGATTAGTCCAGGGAATTACCTCGCCACTATATGGACTCCGAAGCTGTGGACACTTCAGGATTGGAGATTGCGTTGATATGGTAAGCTTATGTTGCCGCACGTCACCTCAACCAATCCTCTAATGCTACCCTGACAATTTCCTTTTCTTTTATTAATCAGGGTCTCAAACCCTCAGCCTGGCAAACAACGGAGCACACCGTTCTCGAGGACTCGGTTGCTTAAAACCTCATGCTAACAGTTAATCATATAACCTAATGGCTTTAAATACATAATATCGTGACCCATCCTCTATCCAACCACCCGTGCCTCCACATGGCACGACTACATTTTCCATCGTTCAACCCGAAGATATTGGCAATCGGTACCATGCGTTGCAAATTATTTATTTTGTGTGCACTTATCATAGCAAGGAAACCGTGTACCACCTAGGTAGGGCCACGCCAAGGGTTCCTTCCGACAAACCTACATGTTGCATGCCTAACCTGTAGTTCTACTCCCAGTCATCCTTAACATGACACACGATCCTTTTCGGGATCCAACTTAATACACATCAATTCCCATAATGTAATTCTTCCGTTAGGCCTTCAATTTGCATATTCCTTAATACTGAGTATAGATCCACACAGATATATATATATATATATATATATATATATATGTGTATGTATACTCTTATTTTTGCTTATGTTAACTCCCAAACCCTATCTTTCCAAGCTACTACAAATTCGATGATTAAACCTATTTAGTGGGAATCACAAAGCAAATTTTGATATTTTCTAAAAAAATAGCTAAACTTAGGGTTCTTCATAGCGAAGAACATAAAATCAGGAATTTCAATAATCTCGTAAGAAAATCCAACAGCAAAAGGAAGGATTTCGTTACCTAATCAATCTCTTTCTCTCGTATGCAGTGCTTTATCGCGATTCTTTTTCAAAAGGATGATTTATAGCTCCTGAAATGATCTAATTTCATTTTCGTGTCAAAAACACTAAGAATGTACCAAGAACATGAAGAACGAACGAAGAACACGAAGAACACAAAGAACACACGAAGAACGTGAAGAACATATTTTCTCTTGAAATTTCAGCAGAGCTTCCCCTTATACGGGGTAATATTTCTAGGAAAATTTCGGTAGGATTTCCCTTTATATTGGGACATATTTCTATAAAAATTTCGGCAGAGTTTCCCCTTACATCATGACGTATTTTAAAAGAAAAATAGCAAGAGTTTCCTCTATAAAATCTTCGAAAGGAAAACAACAAGGAAACTGAACATGAATCGAAAATCTAGCCCACGAAGCAAACTAAGAGAGGACCGTACCTTCCTCCTCCTCGTTCTCCCGGCAGTGCTTCGCTAGCGCTCCTTCCTCACCTCCCACCCCTCCTCCCGACCTCTCGACCCTAGCCCTTGGGGTAGTGGTGGTGGTAGTGGAACTCGTAGAGAATGAATGGGTTGGGGGTCTATTTATAAGTTACAGAAAACTGCTAACCATGGTTAGAAAATCGTGATTTAGACCTTAACCGCAGTTAGTGGACCTTGGTTTTGGCCAAAACTTATCTGAAACTTATGTCTTAAGTTAGAACATTCCAGAGGATTCTAGATTTGCTAATGACGCTTAATTAACACTAATCGTGATTAACTTTCACTAATCACGATTTAACTTTCATGGCTTACACTTTTCTTTTGCTAACTATTGATTAGTGTTCGCTAATGGTCATTAACAGTTTTCAATCCGTCATTAGTTTCTTTAATCATGGTTAATTAGTCTTAATGATAGTCATTACAGTTTAATGACATTTTAAACCTCCTTCTCTTCCTTCCGAAAATCATAACAAATCAAAACGAAGTCTGATTCACATGAAACAAATTCTGTTGGTTTTCTTTTGATGAGCCTGATCTTATTATATAGAATCCAAGAGATGCTAAGTTCAAGTCTTTACATCCTTGTTCCATTGTGAGGGAGAAAAGAAATACACAAACCTATGTCCTCCATCATCCGACTTGTCATATACAGTTTCAAGTCTGACGAACTACTGAGATGGTAGATTGAATGCAAGAGCAGAATTAATCCCTAGTGTTAAGGATTGGGTTTCGAGGAGAGTCTCTTGGATCAAGACTTTGGGTGAAGCTTCGAATCGACTCTCATGGTTGCAGTACACACTAAATGTCATATCTCTTATGCTATATGTAAAAACAGAGAGACTGATAATTAGAGGAGTTGGATTCCTTTTGACTAGAGCCTTGTTGATCTTAGAATTTTATGTAACGTCCCGGGCTTAGGTCCCCGGTCCGTTATTGAGGAAAACTGACCCTGACAACTTGTTGGGTACGAGCCCAAATGGACTCGTTGGCAACCACCCCAACCCCAAACATAGTGCCATACCTTAAACTCACAAAGTGTGGGTGTGGTTTATAAGTGATGGGGATTACTACTTGACAACTTGGGCTTAAGCATTTTGGGTGGTTGTCAGCGAGTCCACCTGGGCCCGAACCCAACAAGTTGTCAGGGCCAGTTTTCCTCGATAATGGACCGGGGACCTAAGCCCAGGATGTTACAAATGGTATCAGAGCCAATTTCCCTCTGATAGTGGAAAGGGCTACCCGAGAGGTGGAGCCGCCCCTACAAAGAGGTTGGAGGAAATGGCTACCCGGAGCGTGCAACCGCCACTATCACTGGGAAGAAGTGATGGACCATGTCGCAACGAGGATGTTGCGAATGTAAGTGGTGGGAGGTTGTAACACCCCAACCCCAAACATAGTGCCAAAGGATCCATTTGGGCTTAAGGATTTTGGGTGGTTGTCAACGGATCCATTTGGGCTCGAACCCAACAAGTTGTCAGGGCCCATTTTCCTCGATAACAGACCGGGGACCTAAGCCTGGGACGTTACATTTTAGGACCACTAAAACCAAAGATTCTTAATGAGACAAGTCTTGAAATTCGTACGTGAACAGTCAGAGATTCAACCTTCTAACTCACTAAAATTTACTTAGGAACAAGGAAAGAGCTATGCATTGGGTGTGATGAATCCGTGATTAATCTACTTTATATAGATATCTTAGAAAAACCCCCTTCATAATTAACTAATTAAACCCCTTAAAATCAATTTATTAACATTAATTAACTGTGCTAAAATTAGGATTTAAATTCTGTAATTAAATAACCTTATTTTTTACCCTTATTGAGCTTATTATTTTATGTGTAAATAATCTTTGTTTTAACCTAATCCTTTCTCTATTATATTATTTAATTAATAAACTAAATTGGCACAAAGAACCAAATTCCACAAAAATAAGAAAGCCAAAGAAAACATAAAATTTTGACATTGTTTATTTTGTACATATATTCTCTTTGTTTTTTAAATTTTATCTTTTTCTAATCTATAAAAAATCAATAAAAAATAGATATAATTTGCATATATTTGATGAATCTTGGATTCATCACTCTAAGTCTCATTTATTAACCTCAATTCCCTCAAAATCATCAGCATTTCTGCATTTATTCTGCATAATTAGCATTCATGCATGTTTGCATAAGAATGACATTTTATCCATCATTTTTGCACAAAATAAGAAGCCAAAAATGACCTGTAATTAGCCTAACTTGCCCTATTTTTAACTCCTTCATGCTAACTCCGAATGACACAAAACCACCTCCACTGTGTACATATCACTGACAATAATAAATAAAAAATACAAAAAATTCACTAACTCTGTTAAGTGGACCAAAAATCCCAACCCTAGTTTCAGGATTTACGGACTAAAAACCCCATATCTTCTCCATCCAGTATCCGATTTGATCCTACTCACTTTTGAACTAATGCACATTCAATTACCTTCAAAACAAGACCAAGTTCAAGTAAATCGGAGCTCATATGTGAAAGTTGGATTTTGGGCCTCTTTTGTACAATGTGTATTTTAACGGTTTTTGAGCTGGTATTTTTTGTACATATTTTTTTATTAATAAAAAATCAAAAAATATATTTAGATGTCTTTTATTTATATTTTATTTCTCTATATTTTTCCGGATTTTTTATCTGATTTAAAAATAACAAAAAAATTAGAAACCCAAAAATCTAGGTATTCTATGCATATAGGACACCCAAAAATTCATTTTGTGCATTTGATCGATTTTGGTTATGATGTCTTCATGAAAGTTGTAGATCTCATCGAGACGAGCATTTTTTCTGAAGGAACTTTTTCAATTTGAGGTCGCTTACTATTTCTTTTTGATTTTACAAAATCTTTTTTTTCGTTTTTTCTGGTGATGACACCTAGCAGCCCCTGGGGCCGCCACGTGTCAGCGTTTTTTGGGTTTTTTATTTTTTCATTTTTCTTCTAAAAAAGTTAAATAACTAACTACACGTGCGTCGCACGTGCCACACCCCTTCTCTCAGCCCCGCCTACGTGGTGCCTCCATGGCCGTTCGATCAGCGGCCGATCGAACGGCCACCGTGCATCTTCCTCCCGCACCCACTTCCGCAACAACCGTCGCACTGGCCACCAAACCACCCTGCCGCCTTCGCAATGGCCACGCTTTGACCGCGCCGCTAACAGCCTCTGCAACCGCCGCTTCGCCAACGATCCCCTCTGAGATCTCCGCCTGTCGCTCGTCCCTTCTCTTATTTAAGAAAGACTCTCCCCGACCTCCACGATCATCCGCCGATTCTTGGAAGTAGGCCTCTCTGCCAGTGGTTTAAAAATGACAAAAAAAATATAAAACCCAAAAATCTAGGTATTCTATGCATATAGGACACCCCAAAAATTCACTTTGTGCATTTGATCGATTTTGGCTTTGATGTCTTCATGAATGATGTAGAAGATGTAGATCTCATCAAGACAAGAATTTTTCGTGAATAAACGTTTTCGATCCGAGGTCGTTTACTATTTCTTTTTGATTTTACAAAATCTTTTTCTTCGTTTTTTCTGGTGATGACACGTGACAGCCCCTGGGGCCGCCACGTGTCAGCGTTTTTTGGGTTTTTTATTTTTTCATTTTTCTTCTAAAAAATAAATAATTAACTGCACGTACGTCGCATGTGCCCCCAGGCACGAGCTCCGCACGTGCCATGCCCCTTCTCTCACCCCTGCCGACGTGGCGCCTCCACGACCGTTCGATCAGCGGCTGATCGATCGGCTGCTGTGCATCTTCCTCCCACGCCCCCCTTCCGCAATAACCGCCACACCGGTCTCCAAACCACCCCGCCGCCTTCGCAACGACCACCCTTTGACCGCGTCGCTAATGGCCTCTGCAACCGCCGCTTTGCCAACGATCCCCTCCGAGATCTCCTCCTGCCGCTCGCCCCTTCTCCTATTTAAGAAAGACCCTCCCCGACCTCCACGATCATCCGCCGATTCTTGGAAGTAGGCCTCTCCGTCGGTGGTGACAGCCCATCATTAGCCTTCTCGCGGCGAGATCCAGCGTCATCCCTGACATCATTTCAACCCAAGCACCCTCTGCCCGCTGCTCTACTCCGGTATCCAACGCCGTCGAGCCCCCCTTCGATCTCCAGGTACATCCTCTGCTTTACCATCGCCGATATCCTCTCGCCTCCGCTATTCAAACTCCATCTTTGATCATCTCTCGCTCCCTTGATCATCTTCTACGACCTATGCCTCCGCCTTTGCTCCGCCTCTCCACCATACACCGCCGACCTGCTCCGCCTTCAACTTCAACCGCCCCTCACGAGCCACTGAAGCACCAACCTCAGAGCCTTCGTCTCCAACAACCACGCCATCGCTTCATTGACTTCAACCTACGAGCACCACCTGCTCCGTGCTACGCCACCATCGACATCTAGGAGACCATTCGCCGCCATCACCTTGCTGCACCGACTTCATCAACCTTCACTGACTCTGCCGATAACTTCAACGCCTCCGCCCTTCAAGCTTCACCGACGACTCTGCCTTCGCTCGCCCCAGCTGCCAGAAGCTCCACCGTGCCTAGGCTGTGTGTCGGCCAGAGGACGGCCTACTCCACCTCCGCCTTCATCGGCTCCAGGCACCTCCGCTCCGGCCCCCCTCCACCGCTTCCAGTCCAGGAGCCGCCAAGCACGGAGCCCGAGACCCCCCACGTGCAAGGCATGTGCGTGTAGGGGGGACGTCATCCTCCATCAGCATCCAGAGGTCACGTGTCGTGCACGAGCCTCTAGGTAAATTGCAAAGCCGCCCTTGGAGAATCTCCCATTCGCAAATCAGCCCCCACCTCCAGAGGGAACGTGCCACGAACGTGCTCCCCTCTGGAAATTTTGCTGAAGCACCCCTACTTTATCGGTATTTACATTTCAGTCCTCCATAGTTGAATTTTATTTATTTATTTATTGCAATTCTACCCCTGTATTCCCCAGTGATTTTAGACCTCTATTTACCATTATTTGATTAATCCAAAAATAGCATGATGTTTATCATTTAACTCTCTACAGTTTGGCTTATTGTGGAAATTTTTATGATCATTGGTTAATTAATAATAAATTATTTTTGGAAAATTGCAAACTTCGCCCATTTTATGCTCTTCAATTTTTATTTGATTAACCGTTGCTCTAAAAATCCCCCAAAAATCACATATTGTAGAGTTAATTTTGCTTGACATTGTGCCCAAAAATATTTTCATTTGCATGCATACATTACTTTGTAAAAATCATTTTGCATATTTTAATGTTTAATTTTTAATAGGTATTAAACCCTACATTTTCATGGTTTAGGATTTTCTGACTTAGTGATAGATCTTGGATAATTTTCTCTCCTGAAAATTAGTAGGTTTAATATTTATTATAATTAAATATTGAAAATCATTCTATTTGCACTTAAAAATTCATAAAAAAATCATATTGCATCCAAAAATTCCAAAAAAATTACAGTGCATTCATTTCATCATATTTTGCATTGTGGCCAAGTTTTGTATTTTTCGGACATCATTTGAATGTAATTTACATTTTAGTCCCTAAAATAGGCCAAAATTGCATCCTACATACTTTATTTGCATTAAAAATTCCAAAAAATGACCGCCTCGAAAACCGTGCACGAATCTTGATAGACATGAATCTAGGTTATTCCTTTGCCTCCTTGTGACCGACCTTGGGACTTGCCCAAGTAAAATAAACAAAAACCACTTGATTGAAATTGAATAATTTTTGAGGTTATTTTTGTCCGATTCCGATCGCCGCCTACAACGAACGATAAACCATATTTTTAGCACGAACAAATAAAAACAACTTTTTAAAGCTGCGATTTACGGACTCATCAGATGGCGCCGTTGCCGGGGAGACATACGGCTTAGTTTTGTGTTTCGAAAATTTTCGTTCGGTTTTCCGCATTTGGGTAGTCGGACGCCCGAATTTTTCACTATAAATCCCATTTTATTTCCTGCATTTATTTTTCAAAATTTATTTTGCTTATTTTATTGTTGATTTATTTTTTTTGAGTCACTTTCTTACACAAATCTCTCTTATTTTTCTTACGAGATACCCAACGCACGTGGAGCGGTTTTTTCATGAAACCGACGCATGTTCACCAACATCCGAAAAGCTGCAATTAATTTAAGATCGAGTCGAGTCGTGAGAGAGCGTAGAGTCTAGAATTTTAATTTCTGCAATTTTATTTTCTGTATTTAATTGCTCATTTACAGCGGTGTCCGATTGGACTCTCGCGTGTGTAAAAAGACTCTGAACTCTTCTTGTGGTGTGTCGTGGCCTGTTTCACTCTCCGGTGAGGGTGGGGCCCGACTTGAGTGGCGATTAGGACATACCTGTACATACGGATCTTAGAGCATTTTTGATTGTGCTCGTAGGATCTTAATCCACACTGCACTATTAACTGAGACGCACATAGATCATTCAACTTAGCTAAATTTAACTCAATTCTTCCCGGCTAATAGAACTTTCTGCTTAGATGCGGTTTTTCATCGGCTTGCATTCATTTAGAATAATTTTTAAATTCTGTCTAGCATCCCACATGGAGATTGCGAGGATTCACTGTAAGTCTTCTAACTGAGCATTCATAATAGTTTTTCCGCGTGCATCGGCTTTTCCTGAATTTCTCTCTCTTGTTTTATCACATAATTCTAAAGGAAATTGGGACTGGACGGTAGACTGTATTTGTGCTCATTTAAATTCTTCAGTGATCACCTAATCAAAATTGGGACTGCTAAATATAGCTGATCTTAAGAACCCATAAAATCAAGAATTTCTGCGGGAGAGCAACCCCGTCATTATTTGGTTTGCTTAAGCGAGAGAGCGACCCGCACACTAGGATAGATCCACACCCTAACTCTTTTCAGATTACTATCTTGGGTTAGTCGTTCTCCAGTGAGGATCTCTCCGGTAGCCGGTAAAGCGGCCCGTGACGTCCTTAACAGATTGAGTTGATCGGGTAGCCGGTAAACGGTCCGCAATTCATACTGGCTGGGAAAGATCTAATTTGGAATAGGCCAGTCTCCTGAGAGCATTGGGTTCCTAACAGCTCGCTTTAACCGCTCTGATATATTGTATTATCACCAAACTTTAATTGACAAGATAATTGACCAAACCTTCACGGTCTTCACTTTGAGTTGAGTTGGTAAAACAAACCCTTGTATTGTGTTTGGATTGTGCGTAGAAAATAGATCATCAACGAATACCGCATACTTGTGCCTAGATCATGAACCATAAACCTCTTGCTAATCCTTTTGGATCGAGAATGGAAAATTATAGTTCGGACTCCGCGAACCCATCTCTGACCGCCACAATTTTTCCAAGGCACTCTAACTCAGGATCACCTCGGGTTCATGGACACCTTTCCCATGAATCCTCCTCGTATGATTCCCTCAGCTTCTTGGAGGGAAGAAACCACACTTTTCCTCTCTCACCAAAGCAGATCAAAGAAAACTCTCACCTCATTGATTTCTCAAATTCTTTCTACTCTATTAACTCGAACCCCTTCAATTCTGAAGGTAAAGAAGAAGAAATGCCTCCCAAGCCGCCTCCCAGAAAGGAACCCGGAGATGAACGTAATGAAGACCCAATACAGATGATTTTTGCAAGACTGGATGCATCTGAGTAGCAACAGCAGTTACTGAGGGAGCAGCTAGAACAAATGAATACTGGGGAAGAACTGCCAATGGAAGCCGCATGCAACCATGGATAGTACAGAGTGAGAAATTATTTGCAGGCACCTCAGCCAGAAATAAACTATGAACTGATGCCACAATTCATAAGTCAATTACCACAATTCCATGGTAATACGACTGAAGAGCCATACGAATTCTTGCGAGACTTGGAGCTGATATGTTCGAATCTAAGGCACCCACAAGTCAACCAGGACTACATTCGTCTCACTGCACTGGGTGAAGAACTTAGGAGTGACTGTGACCACTTATGAAGGGTTCAAAAACCTGTTTTTGAAGAAATTCTACCCGTTGAGTCGGACCAACCAAATGAGGATCCACATCACCAGCTTCTCTCAGATGCCCAATGAACCACTTTGTGAGGCTTGGGATAGGTTTAAAGACCTGCTACAGAAATTTCCCTGCCATAATTTGGATAATAACATCCTAGTTCAGTCACTCTACTCGGGCCTCAACCATGAGACTCAAGGGCTAGTTAGCGCTGTCTCCGGAGGGAATTGCAGATCACGTGGAGCTGAGTCTGTCTGGAAGGTACTGGAGTAGATGGCAGAGACAAGCTGTTCACAAATTGCTAGTAGAGTATACACTGACTCCTTGAACACCTTTCAAGCCAAAGGAGGAAAGCAAACTGTCGCGGAGATAGCAGAGGATTTGATACCAAACATGAACATCATCGCCGATAAATTAACCGTGGTGGATCAAATTCATAAGAGAATGAACGACATCGACAACAGGATTTCCCAATTCCCAAAGCAGATGGAGGAGCTCACTGAGAAGGTGTCCAAGATGGGGATGCCTATTGCACTTACTGTCCCGATCTATCATGTGCATCATGTCCAGGATCATCCAGGAGCAGAACAACAACAACCGTGGACTTAGGATCAATCCTATGCCCAACCTTCCCAACAACCACCTCCACCGGTCGAGACAGTCAAAGAAGCCCCGCCTCTGACCTTTGAAGTAAATGGCATTTGGTACATACAGGACACTACCCGACAGGGTAATATGGGGGACCCTCAGCCTTATCAGCATCCACCCACTTTCTATAATGCAACATTTCCTCCACAGCACACTCAGAACACTGCATCTTTCCAGCAGCCGAAGCAGCAGCAACCCTACAATCACCAGAACCAACCTCAGCAATACCGTCAGCAATATCAAGCTCCCAGACAATCAGCTCAATCGTCCAATCCTCCAGAAGAACCGATCGACATCCAGAGGCAAATGCTTGAAGAGATTCGCAACTTCCGAAATGAGCTGCATGATCTACGGGTTGATGTCAATCGCTTGTCCCATTGGAAGGACGAGCAGACAGCCCCAGCCACAACCATTCCCGCCCAAGTCCAAGCTAACCCCAATAACTTGAACAAATTTCAATCATCCCAACACAATGGCCAAGTATACTATTCATATTTTTCCACATCTGAACATGAGATCCTTTCGTTTGACAATATCAATGCCATGTCACTCAGGAGCGGAAGGACCGTGGTCGTACCTGACCGGGCAAGGGAATCAGACCATGAAGACTCGGAAGATCAACCGGAGGATGTTTCCGAGGAGGAAGAAGAAGGACGCCTGAAGACCCCAACGCAAGATAAAGGGAAAGCATCTATGGAGTCTGCAGAGTACCTTGAACCTCTAGTTGCTGCAAAAATACCATTGTCACCCTTTCAGTAACCTGATTTTGATTATTATCAAAAATCTTATGACTGTAATAAGAACTCCAAGTCTAATAAAGATGCTCTTATTTATGATTCTGGATCTCTATCTCCTGTCTCAAATGCTTCCATTCCTTTCCGCCATGCTCTCAAGAAAGGAAAACAAAAGAAAAAAACATCCAAGATGACCCAGTGATGGAAAAGTTCTGCCAGAAAAACATCACAGTCAAAGTACCCTTTGATCAGTATGTGGCCAGTAATCCAGCCTTTCAAAAGTACTTAAAGGCGAAATGCACTCCCACCAGGACTCGTACAAAGAAAACAAGTCAATTTATAGAGACTCATATCTTGACAGTTACCGCTACTAAGTGTGTCAAAAATCAGCATTTGTCAAGAAAGAAAAGGGTTTTGGGTGCCCATTATGTGGAGAGTCGCATTGGCGGCATTGCGTTCGCACGCACACTTCTCGACAATGGTTCTTCCATAAATCTTCTACCCTTAGCCTTATATTATAGATTGTAGTTAGGCCCTCTCAAGAAATCATTATCTTTACTCCAATTTGCTGATAAATCCACTAAAAGACCTAAGGGAGAAGTAAAAAATATCATCATCGTGATAGAGGGTACGGAATACAAAGTGGACTTCACTGTCCTTGATATGGAGACCCCGAACCATTGGAAGGAATCACAAATCATCCTTGGAAGACCATTCTTAAGAACCACCAAAGCTGCATTCGATTACGGTTCCGGAATGATGAAATTCCGTTCTCCAGGCGGAGAATTAGACTTGGAGATGAAACAAATGAAGTGGCAAATGACAGACTCTGAATCCACCACTAAATATGCCGAAACATCAGAATGCAATCTCCTCAGCACTATGGGGTCGTGGGACCAACTGCCAGACATGCAAATTGAAAGCACATCCTCAGAAGACGAAACAATGCACAATGCAGTTTGCGAGATATTGCCAAACACATCTAGTCACCCAGATCACTACAGTCTTGATGGCACAGAAATCCTTTCGGATTTGTCAGTCCCATCATCTTCGGGACAATCAAGAAATATCGATGACGAGTCGGACGCGGCTCTGGCCGAATTACCACACTACTTTAGCGATCCAACTTAACTTTCTTCGGAATTGATAGCCAGCACATCACAGAGTGATTCACCACCGACCGACACTGAGCCAGATGCAAAAGTCATTTAGCCAGACTTGATTGATGATTCGGGATTGCTAGAGGTGAACCCACTACCTTCTACACTGAAGTATGCATTTCTAATGGACCCAAAGAAAAATTCCCTGTGATCATTAGCTCATCATTAACCATGGAACAAGGATCCAGAATACTCGAAGTCCTTGAACGAAATCGAAAAGCCATCGGTTGGACTGTGTCGGATCTCGTAGGAATCAACCCCGCTCTCTGCTCGCACCAAATTTATGTTGAGGATAATGTAAGGCCTTCCCGTGAATTTCAGAGAAGATTAAACCCCAATCTTCGGGAAGTGGTGAAGAAAGAGATAGAGAAATGGTGCAAAGCATGATTTATATACCCCATTTCTGACTACAAGTGGGTGGCCCCCCTTCATGTCGTACCGAAGAAGTCAGGAATCCAGATGGTCACCAACGAGGAGGGGCTAGAGATTGCAACCCGAGTACCCACGTCGTGGCGCGTCTGTGTCGATTATAGGCGCTTGAATGCTGCGATCAAGAAAGATTACTTCCACTACCATTCATTGATCAAATCTTAGAGAGACTCACAGGGAAAGCATTCTTCTATTTTCTTGATGGGTACTCCAGCTACAATCAAGTAGCTATCGCTCCTGAGGACCAGGAAAAGACCACATTCACATGTCCCTTCAGTACCTATGCATTCAAGCGCATGCCATTCGGGCTTTGCAATGCCTTAGGCACATTTCAGCGGAGCATGATTGCCATATTTGCCGAAATGGTTGGTGATTTCCTAGAAGTCTTCATGGATGACTTCTCTGTTCATGGTGATTCATTTGATACATGTTTAGCGCACTTGGACCGAGTCCTCCAGAGATGTAGGGAGGTTAATTTGGTACCGTCTTGGGAGAAAAGTCACTTTATGGTGACTGAGGGTATCGTGTTGGGGCACGTCATCTCCAAAAAGGGAATTGAGGTCGACCCTCCCAGGGTGGATGTGATCAAGAAACTTGAGCCACCAACCAACGTCAAGTCAGTGAGGTCATTCTTAGGGCATGTTGGATTTTATCGAAGGTTTATCCCGAAATTTTCAAAGATTGCCCGCCCACTGACTGAGCTCTTAGGAAAAGACACCGAGTTTATTGTAAATCATAGGTGTCTAGAGGCCTTCGAGCTCCTGAAAAAGAAAATATGTGAATCGTTGATATTAAGCTCTCAACTGGTCTCTTGCCTTCGAGATCATGACTGATGCATCGGATTTTGCTGTCGAAGCAATACTTGGACAAAGAAGAGATGGAATACCTTATGCGATTCACTACGCGAGCAAAGTATTAGATCCTGCACAGAGAAATTATACAGTGACTGAAAAGGAAATGCTCGCGGTTGTTTGGGCCCTTGAAAAATTCAGATCATACATATTGGGCTCCAAGGTGATAATTTTCACAGATCAAACAGCAATTAGATATCTCATGGATAAAAAGGATGCTAAGGCACGACTTTTGAGATGGATCTTGTTAATCCAGGAATTTAATCTAGAGATCAAGGATAAACCTGGAATAAAGAATGTGGTTACTGCTCACCTTTCCTGAATTGAGCAAAATGATTATCCTGACACTGGACCAATTAAGGAGACTTTTCCATATGAATTAGTTTGCGTTATTGATTCAACCCCATAGTATTCTGATATAGTGAACTATCTTGTCTCCAAGAAGGTTCCTTTTGGTCGGACCAAGAGAATGATTGATCGATTGAAGTCAGATTCGAGAAAATACCATTGGGATGATCCTTTCCATTTTATAAAGGACCAGATTGTGTCTGGAGAAGATGTATTCCTCAGGAGGAATATCAGAGTGTCCTCACACATTGTCATTCTCTCGAGGCTGGAGAACACCACTCAGGAAAGAGAACCGCGCACAAGGTACTCCAACGTAGATTTTATTGGTGGACCTTATTTCAAAATGTTAATGAATTTGTACGGTCATGCCCGATTTGTCAAAGAATGGGAGGGACTGTGGGATACAGAGATGAAATGCCCATGCAACCAATGATTTTCTGTGATGTTTTCGATGCATGGGGGATTGATTTTATGGGTCCCTTTCCCAACAGCAATGGATTTGAGTACATCTTGTTAGCGGTTGACTATCTATCAAGATAGGTAGAGGCTATTCCAACCCGAACCGCATATAGCAAAATCGTATGTAAGTTTATCAAGGATAATATCATTGCAAGGTTCGGGATACCAAAAGTGTTGATTTCTGATGGAGGTAGCCATTTTGTGAACAGGGAGATGAGATCTTTGGCTAGGGAGTATAAATTTGAGCATAGAATAGCCAACCCATATCATCCACAATCTAATGGCATGGCAGAGGTTTCTAATAGAGAGGTGAAGGGTATTCTTCAGAAGTTAGTTTATCCAGATAGGAAGAATTGGTCGAAACTGTTGGACCAAGTTCTATGGGCTTATAGGACAACCTATAAGACTCCACTCGGTACTTCACCGTTTAGGATGATCTATGGAAAGTCATGCCATCTACCTGCAGAATTGATTCACAAATTAGAATGGGTGATAAAAAAGTTGAATTGGAGTTGTCACCTTGGGAAACTATGTCGAGATTTAAATCTGAATGAGCTAATTGAAATCCAAAATCGGGCATATGACAACAGTGTGATTTATAAGAACAAAGTCAAGAGATGGCATGATAGACACATTCGAGATAAAACCTTTGTCCCTAGGTAGAAAGTATGGTTGTTTAATGCTCGGTTGAAGATTTTCCATGGAAAACTAAAATCAAAATGGACGGGACCCTACATTGTCATCGACGTGCATACTAATGGAAGAGTGGATATTGCCGAACTCAAAGATAGTGCACAACCTTTCGTAGTAAACGGACAATTGCTGAAGCCTTATATCGAATCACCCAAAGAGCAGACAGTTCAAGTTGAGCTCATCTACTTCACGCAGAGCGAGGACAGTGAAGATTTATCAGATCATTCCCACCCTCCCTCCCGACCACATCAGCTCCTTGTACAGCTTCTTCCTCTACTTAGGCCAAGGCCTAAGTATAGGGGGGGACCGATGCCATCTGTACGTACGATCCTTCTCCTTCTCCCGATCACTTCACTTTACTTCCACCCTTCTTCTATACTTAGGCTGACCAGAGCCTAAGTATAGGGGGAACCGACATCCACCTGTATATACTCTCCACATATCCCGACCGCTTCATTTTTCTTTTCATTATTTTCCACTCCCTTACGCTTAGCCCGGGCTATGTCTTCTTTCCGCTTCTTGTGCTCTGAGGACACAACACTCGCTAAGTATAGGGGGGTCTGTGTATATACTTCGTATATATTTTACCCATATCTCGTACTTTCGCGTAAGTCTATATGTATTTACGCGGTGGGTAACGAACTTGCAAAAAAAAGATTTTTGCTACTAACACTAACTTTGCCCAAAAATTTTTGAAAAAAAAATTGGTTTCTTATTTCATTCTTACATAAAAAAAGTGTCCGCATTTCACACACCTGCACTTCATCCAGCATCGCATCTGTGAAAAGTCATTGGGTTCTGAACCGAGTTATGAGTATAAATCGAGAGTGGACTGGACTTGACCTTAATCCACCTAATTTTCAGAAGAACTTCACCGAGAAATAGGATTATAGAGCTTCAGGTCTTTTGACTTAATTCTTTAAGTTCCATATGACAATGTGCAGCATTTGACTCTTAGTGTCTAACCTGGTCTCTTCATTCTGGGTACAATTCTGGAATAGGGAATTAATTTGTACTCTCTCACTATGCACTTAGTTCAACTCAGATGGGATGTTGGAAGACTGTACGAGTCTCTTTTCTGATAGCGTGGAAATCTAAAGACCGAAGTATGGGTTGAAATAAAGCTTCAAAAAAAGGGATGGACGGTTGGGCACAATTTTTTCTAAAACCCCAAAAAATGTACGGAATAAAAATATTTTATATCCGTAGGGGCACAACAAGATCCAAGCAGAACCACCAAAAATTCCAAATACAAAGAAGTAATTACCAAATAAAATCTGACCAAAAAGGTCCAAGCTTCAAGAAACCTGCAGATCTTGGTGGAGACTCGGCTACACTGGCCATCTTCACAAGGAGAGGTGACTACACTAGACACCCTCCAGTTCTTTTCCCCTTCTTCTATCTTCTCCCCCAATTCGATTGTGAACACAACGCGACAGATCTTAGAAGGAAATACCTGACTCCCCGAGGATGAGTTACTAGAGAGGAGAGAAGAATGGTAGTCCGGCATTCTGGATGGGAAGAGCTAAAACCCTTCACATACATGAGTCGGTTGTTCAATGTTCATAGGGTATACTTTGGGAAGAGGATTGATCTAAGATGACTTCTGAGCCAAAACTGTGACAATGATGTGTAGAACTTGAGGACTGTTGATTTTAAAATTCTAAGTCTCACAGAAGTTCTGCTACACTATTAATCCAAAGGTCGAGTTTAGTTTCATTTTCTCCTTCAGCTCATGGTCTTGGTATGGAACCCAATCTCATTTCACCTCATGGCATTTCTTTTTGATGCTCAGGGACGAGCATGGTTTAAGTATAAGGGGATGATTAATCTCGGATTCATCACTCTAAGTCTCATTTATTAAGCTCAATTCCCTCAAAATCATCAGCATTTCTGTATCTATTCTGTATAATTAGCATTCATGCATGTTTGCATAAGAATGACATTTTATCCATCATTTTTGCACAAAATAAGAAGCCAAAAATCCAAGCCAAAAATGACATGTAATTAGACTAACTTCCCCTATTTTAAACTCCTTCATGCTAACTCCGAATGACACAAAACTATCTCCATTGTGTACATATTACTAACAAGAATAAATGAAAAATACAAAAAATTCACTAACCCTGTTAAGTGGACCAAAAAACCAAAACCCTAGTTTCAGTATTTTCAGACTAAAAGCCCCATATCTTCCCCAACCAGTGTCTGATTTGATCCTACTCACTTTTAAACTAATGAACATTTAATTACCTTCAAAACAAGACCAAGTTCAAGTTAATCGGAGCTCATATGTGAAAGTTGGGTTTTGGGCCTCTTTTGTACATTGTGTATTTTAGCGGTTTTTGACCTGGTATTTTTTGTACATATTTTCTTTATTAATAAAAAATCCAAAAAAAATAGATTTCGATGTCTTCTTTTATCTTTGATTTCTCCATATTTTTTCGGATTTTTTATCTGGTTTAAAAATGACAAAAAATTAGAAAACCCAAAAATCTAGGTATTCTATGCATATAGGACACCCCAAAAATTGACTTTGTGCATTTGATCGATTTTGATTTTGATATCTTCATGAAAGTTGTAGATCTCATCGAGACGAGCATTTTTTGTGAAGGAATTTTTTCTATCCGAGGTTGTTTACTATTTCTTTTTTATTTTACAAAATCTTTTTTTGTTTTTTCTGGTGATGACACGTGGCAGCCCCTGGGTCCGCCACGTTCAGCATTTTTTGGGTTTTTTATTTTTTCATTTTTCTTCTAAAAAAATTAAATAATTAACCGTACGTGCGTCGCACGTGCCCCCAGGCACGTGCTCCCCACGTGCCACGTCCCTTCTCTCACCCCCGCCGACGTGGTGCCTCCACGACCGTTTAATCAGCGGCCGATCGAAAGGCTGTTGTGCATCTTCCTCCCGCGCCACCCCTTCCGCAACAACTATCACACCGGCCGCCAAACCACCCCGCTGCCTTTGCAACGACCACCCTTTTGACTACGCCGCTAACGGCCTCCGCAACCGCCACTTCGCCAACGATCCCCTCCGAGATCTCCGCCTGCCGCTCGCCCCTTCTCCTATTTAAGAAAGACCCTCCCCTACCTTCACGATCATCCGCCGATTCTTGGAAGTAGGCCTCTCTGCCGGTGGTGACAGCCCATCTTCAGCCTTCTCGCGACGAGATCCGGCATCATCCTCGACGTCGTTGCAGCCCAAACACCCTCCGCCCGCTGCTCTGCTCCGGTATCCAACGTCGTCGAGCCCCCTTCGATCTCCAGGTACATCCTCCGCTTCACCATTGCCGATATCCTCTCGCCTCCACTATTTGAACTCCATCTTCGATAATCTCTCGCTCCCTTGATCATCTTCTACGACCTATGCCTCCGCCTTCGCTCCGCCTCTCCACCATTTTTTTTTACACCGCTGACCTGCTCCACCTTCAACTTCAACCGCCCCTCGTGAGCCACTGAAGCACCAACGTCGGAGCCTTCATCTCCAGCAACCACGCTATCGCTTCATCGACTTCAACCTACGAGCACCACCTGCTCCGTGCTACGCCGCCATCGTCATCCAGGAGACCCTCCGCCGCCATCACCTTGCTGCACAAGCTTCATCAACCTTCACCGACTCTTCCAATAACTTCAACGCCTCCGCCCTTCAAGCTTCATCGATGACTCTGCCTTCGCTCGCCCCAGCCGCTAGAAGCTCCACCGTCCCTAGGCCGTGTGTCGGCCTGAGGACGGCCTACTCCACCTCCGCCTTCATCGGCTCCAGGTGCCTCCGCTCCGGCTGCCCCTCCACCGCTTCCACTCCAGGCACCGCTGGACACGGAGCCCGAGACCCCCCACGTGCGACGCACGTGCGTATGGGGGGACATGATCCTCTATCAGCATCCACAGGTCACGTGTCGTGCACGTGCCTTTGGGTAAATTGCAAAGCCGCCCTTGGAGAATCTCCCATTCGCAAATCAGCCCCCGCCTCCAAAGGTCACGTGCCATGCACGTGCTCCCCTCTCGAAATTTTGCTGAAGCACCCCTACTTTATCAGTATTTACATTTCAGTCCTCCACTGTAGGATTTTATTTATTTATTTATCAGTATTTATTTATTCCATAGTGATTTTAGACCTCAATTTGCCATTATTTCATTAATCCAAAAATAGCATGATGTTATCATTTAACTCTCTACTGTTTGGCATATTGTGGAAATTTTTATGATCATTGGTTAATTAATAATCAATTATTTGTAGAAAATTGCAAACTTTGCCCATTTTATGCTCTAAAATTTTTATTTGATTAACCGTTGCTCTAAAAATCTCCCAAAAATCACATATTGTAGAGTTAATTTTGCTTGACATTGTGCCCAAAAATATTTACATTTTCTTGCATACATTGCTCTGTAAAAATCATTTTGCATATTTTAGTATTTAATTTTTAATCGGTATTAAACCCTACATTTTCGTGGTTTAGGATTTTTCTGAGATCAATCACCTAGTGATAGATATTGGATAATTATATCTCCTGAAAATTAGTAGGTTTAATATTTATAATGATTAAATATTGAAAATCATTCTGTTTGCACTTAAAAATTCATAAAAAATTCATATTGCATCCAAAAATTCCAAAAACATTACAGTGCATTCATTTTATCATATTTGCATTGTGGCCTAGTTTCGTATTTTTCGGATATCATTTGTATGCAATATATATTTTAGTCCCTAAAATAGGCCAAAATAACATCATGCATCCTATATTTGCATTAAAAATTCCAAAAAAAGACCGCTTCGAAAATCGTGCACGATCTTGATAGACATGAATCTAGGTTGTTCCGTTGCCTCCTTGTGACCGACCTTGGGACTTGCCTAAGTAAAATAAACAAAAACCACTTGAATGAAATTGAATAATTTTTGTGGTTATTTTTGACCGATTCTGATCGCCGCCTACAACGAACGACAAACCATATTTTTGGCACGAACAAATAAAAACAACTTTTTAAAGCTGTGATTTACAGACTCGTCAATATTGTATATATATTAATCCACTAATTAAAATCAGATTAAAAATACAAAAGCCACAAAATTTAAAAATGTGGTTTTTTATTATCTATAGAGTACCTTTAAAAATACATTTTTCATGTAGTTGACCTTTTGATTTTGGGTTCTTCACAAAAGTTTTAGATAACGTCAAGATGGACAACTTTTTTGTTGATCACTTTCTTATTCGACTTAATTTACTATTTCTTTCTGATGTTTCTTTGTTTTTTATCATTATTTAATTTACTATTTTTTTACTTTATTTAATCCTTATTTTATTTTTATTTTATTTTAATCTTATTTTAGTTTTTATTTATTTAATTATTAAATTTTATTTTTTCCCTTTATTTCTCTCTCTCTCTTCTTTACTCTCTTCTCTCTCCTCACTATCCTCTCTTTCTCTAGCTAGGTCACGTGCTCTACACGTGACCCGACCTCTCTCTCTCTCCCCAGGTCAAGTGCCTCACATGTGACCCATCCTCTTCTCTCCAACCATTGCGCCACCACCTTCCCTCCTCGATCTGACTCTTCTGTGATCGTTACACCCTCGCTGGCCATTACTCAACCGCATAACGCTCCGCCATCCACCTCTCCTATATAGCGCTGCTACCACCAGTCTCCGACGCCATAAGCCCTTGAACCTGAATGCCGGTGACAGCGGCCATGACCGGTGAGATCCAGAGGTCGCTTTAACCCCTACTACCGACTCGCTCTCGTGAGCAGTTGAGCCTCACTATCACTTCGCCCGTGGCTGAGGTGAAGATTGTAGATCGCCCCACACGAATCCAACCTCCCAAGCGAACTCGATCTCCTTCTAATTCTGTTATGTCCTTCCTCCTCCCCGATCTCCATTCGACCTCCATTCCTCCGCTTCACCCTTGATTTCCCCCACTAGAACCAATCCACCTCGTCCTCATTGGTCTCCCTCACCTTTTCCCCTCTATCTTTGAGACCATCCCTCCGGCCTTGCACAAGCCAGAGCGCATCTCCATTTTCTGCCTTCGAAGGAGCTCCACTCCCTTGTCCCCTTCTTTTGTCTGCTAACCTTTCAAGTGGAGCTACCCTCTCAAATACAAAAAGAGAAAGGTGATTGGCCGCCCCAATGAGGCTGTGTGTCAGCCACTAGTGCATCGACCTCGGTTTCCTTCACTAGAACCACCACCAGCCACTCGAAGCAACAACACTGTTGAAGAATAAGAGTGGTACATGATGAAGGGTATCTAGAGAGGGTCTAGAAATCTCACAAGGCAAGAAATCAAGCCGATGTGGTGACCGCTCACGAAGTAACAATCAATAATTAACCCACAATATCAACTAATCAACGAATAAAAAAATGTGGAGTTAAAATTTATTATTCTCTACAATATAAAATGTATAACAAGTAAGCTTGTAGAGGTCGAACCATAGAGAGCAAGTTTTGTAGCCTATGATTATTTTTAATCAATGTATGTTATGTACAGACATGTCTTTATTCATTACGTGGTTTTTTTTTCTTCTTGTTTCTTTTTTATTTTTTAATGAAATTAAGAATGAACATATAGGTATAATAATAATAATAAAATCTATATATTAGATCACTACATATATATAAGTGAAAAATGTACATGTAAGGCATCCACAAACTTACTTATATATATATATATTTAAAGATATATATATTAATAATAATATGTTCTTTTTTCTTTTTTTATATTTTAAGTAAGTATATAATACATATATATATATATAATTATACATACAATATAGGATAAAGTTATCATAAATACTAATAGAAAAGAACAAAATACACAAAATGCGATATTTTTGGATTTTACATAACTTATAATGTTTTTATATTTTTTTCTAGATTTTTTGCTAATTTTTATGGATTTTTAAAGTAAAAAACATCCCAAATCAGGGAAATAATAATTAGGCTGAATTGAATTGAAGATTAAAAATAACAAATAAAATTCAAAATTCTCCAAGTTAATTATAATAGATAGATAATATATATATATATATAAATCAAAGATAAAATAAATATTTTGGGGATTTTTTGTGATTTTTAATATTTGTTTGTTGGATTTTTACTATTTTTAATTTTTATGCTTTTTCTTTTTTTATTTTTAGGGATTTTTAGTCTGTATATAAAATATCTAAAACAAACCACATATATTTTTTTGGATTATTTTTTTCAAAATGGTTTCCTAATTTTTTGAAAATTTTAAGATAGGCAGGGACAAAAACGTGCCCATTTTATTTTTAATAAATAGTTAAAATTCCTTAAATTTTGTAATAAAAATGGAATGAGAAAATACATGTTAGGAGGCATGTAATCCTATTTTTACGTAATTTTTAGAGCACAGTTGATAATTTTAATAAATGAACTTCAAGCACAAAAAAATACATGATCTGGGATGGGCATATTTGTTATTAAAATAAAATCCTGAGGTTCATATGTAAATGTGCAAAAAATATACAACTGATATTTAAATTCATCAGAATAAAAATAAATTAAAAAACTATAAGGGGTATATTTTAAAATTTCCCACCCTGTCGGCTAATGTGGACTAGGATCAAAGTGCAAATTAAATAAATCTAGGGTTCATTATGCAAACTTTCCACAATTATTTACACTACATGTTTTATTTACATTACTAATAAATAAATGCGTAAATGGGTGGGGGAAGGTGATAAACACAGATTTCAATGGAGTCTAAATTGGTGTCTCACACAAGGCGGAGACAACCGTCGCTGTGGCGACTCTCAAATGAAACCTGTATTTAATCAACAATTAACCCACACTAAAGATCAATAAATTAGAAATAATGTGGAGTTAAAATTTATTTTTAACTCTGCACAAATGATGTATAGGGACAAGTATGCAGAGAGTTCGAACACAGGGAGCAAACATGGTAATTCACAAAAGTGCGCACAAGTGAATGTGTGTGATGTGTCTAGTGTCTACACTAAGCAAGCAATCAATGGAAATTTTTGTGGGTTTTTAATTTTATTTTTTTTAATTTTAATTTAATTTTTAATTTTGTACTTTGATTTTTAATTTTCTAATTTTTATAATTTTATATTTTATATTATTTTTTCAATATTGGAATTTACAAACAATGTAATGAAAGGGAAGATAAAATATTTATAAAAATGGATAAAAATGTTCAAAAATTAGCAAACAAAGTCTTTTTGGTCTTTTTATATTTTTCTACTATTTTTTTGATTTTTGGGGATTTTTCAATGTTTTTTTGGTATTTTTAAATACTGAAATAGAGCAAAACAGTGAAATAAGTGCTGGCTGTGAATAAAATGGGAATTAAAAATAGCAAACAACAACCAAAATTTTTCACACTATTTTTCAAACAAAGAGAACAAAATGAAGAACAAACAGGAACTGAGTTTGTGGTTTTTGGAGTTTTCTTTGATTTATATATTTTTTTGAAGTTTTTGAGTGTTTTTAAATTTTTAGTGTTTTTCTTTTGAGATTTTTAGTGACTTTTTGACAGACACTAAAATAGGATATAATAGACACTAGGTAATGTTTTTGGTATTTTTCGAGATGTTTTAATATTTTTTTGGTATTTTCTAAACTAGACAGTGAATAAAAGCCATGTTTTTGATTTTTAATAAATATGAAAATAAAAGAAAATCAAAAACTAAATTTAGGGCGTCAAAGTACAAGCCAACAGGAGCTTAAGCCTATTTTTGTTGAATTTTTGGACTTAAAATGACACTTCAAAAAAATACGTTAAGCACACAAAAATGGAAGGCCTGGCAGGGGCTTATATGCAATTTCTCAAACATCCAAGGGCATATACAAAATTTCCACGCAAAATTTTCTGGACTAAATGTTAATAACAAAATTCGCAAGGGCTGTTTGGCAAAATTCCAACCCACGCGCGTGCAATGCACGCGCTTGGGGAGGATCTACTTGCAATATTACAAAGTTTGGGGGGCTGAATGCAAATTACCCTAAAAATATAAAACGTGATAAAACATTTACTGGACTAAACGCTAAAACCCAAGACTATAAGGGCCTTGTCCACAAAATGTCCACGCGCACGTGCCACGCACGTGCGCTGGGCTGGCAAGGGTTAAAGTACAAATAAGAAAACTACAGGGGGTGTTTAGCAAAATTTACAAACAGTTAACATGGAAAATGAAAGTTTAAGTCCTATTAAAATATTACAAAAATTGCAAGGGTGAAAATTGCAAAATACCCAAGCAGGCGGGCGATCGGACGGTGTGGCTTCCGCCACTAATCCACGTGTCAGCTCCTAAGCGCCCGATACCCCTTCGCCCTTGGACGGCCTCGATTAGATGATTCTTGAGTGATCGGACGGTCGAAGCAAGGGCTCATCAAACGACCACGATCAGATCTTGGCAGGACGATCAAACGACTGTGGAGGGTCCAAGATCTGACGGGTGCTGTGCGTCCTGGAGAGGCTTGGAGATCAGATGGCGCGGAGAGGGGTTGGAGGAACAGCTCAAGAACTCGGCTGGGCCGAGTTTCAAACTCTCCCCCTTCACCGCTCTGACCACCTGTGCATGAAAGGACGGGGGCAAAATGGAGCTGGAGCTCCTCCTCTTCAGGAGATGTCTTCCAAGGGGCGCCTGGAGCGCCGGTGTCGTCGGGCGGAGCCGGAGAAGATGGGGCACTCCAGGTGCTTCAAGCCTTCAAAACTCGACCCCACGAGGGGTCTCTCTGACTCTGGGACCTACAAGTAAACACAGCAACGACAGTAGAGGTTCCCAGAGCAAGCACGAGTGGAATGGGCGGCGTATGGTGCAAATACAAGCTCGCCGGGCAAGCTCCGGCGAGGTGGTCGGGGAATGGCGAAAGAGCAATTAAACTACCAAATGAAGCCACGAAATGAAACCAAAGACTACCAGGTACTAAATGACGAAAGAAATAAGAAGAAAAATGACCTCGAGGGCTGGGGAGCCCAAGGTATAGACCTCACGGCCGCAAGGCCGGAGATGGGGTTGGAACGCGCCTAGGAGTGCTTGATTCGCACCTCAACGGATCGGGGGTCGGCCTGCTGTCACCATGGACCCAACGGCGAAGCTCAGAGGTTGGTAGCCCTATCCGAAGGCGGTTCAAGGGAAGAAGGAAAGTGAGGGAGGCTATTTTGAATGTGGTTGCGGCGCGATGTTCAAGGAAGGATCACGGGTTGCATGATGGTCCTCTGCCCGAGGAAGACGGTCGGCGAGGTAGCTGGATGGTAGGGGAACAAGTTTCATGAAGAAAGCGGCTGCAATGGATGAGCGGCGCGACCTCGAAAAATCCGCCAAAGCGGGGGAAAAACGAGGCCTGACAAGCTACAGGGATGGAGGGCAGGCATTTGACCTTGGTCAACGAAGACTTCCCCCTGGTTGGTCCACGTGGACCAACCAGGAAAAACCCCTAAAACAAATGATTAAAAATTTAATTAAAAATCGAAAATAATTTATTTAATTTTAGGTTAATTAATAAAAATTGTTTATTATTTTATAAAGCATTTAATTCTGATTTTTAATTATTTTTATGAGGTATATTTTTACAAGTTGCTTTTATACCCCTATATAGGTATATTATCTATATATTGTGTTCTTTATTTTTATTTTGTGTATTTTATTTTTATTATTTTCATTTCTTATTTTCTAAAATTATGAAATACTTTTATCTACACAAATATATTTTTAGTTTATTTTTTCTGATTTATTTTGTATAATTAATAAAATATAAATAGGTATTATGTAGGTATGGGTATAGGCAGTATACCTATGTATTCTTTATACAATTATTTTTATTTTGTATTTTCTCTGCATTTTTGTTCTAATTTTAATGCACATAATTATTATAAGTAATATTATAAAAATAAAAAAAATATAAAAATAATGAATAAATAATAAATTGAATATTTTAATAAGTACATTTATACAATGAGGGTCCAAAACTCAACTTTCAAACCGTAGCTCCGCCAAATGCAAAACCACCACCTTTGGATAGATTATTTTATTCTATATACAATTAAAGAGTGAGTATGCTGCATTTGGAGTTGTCAGTTGTGAGATACGGGTCTGGGAAGTTGGGATTCTGGATTGTTATTCAGACCATAACTTTTTATCTGTGTATTATTTTTCTGTGAAATCAATTTTGTATTTTTCTTTATAAAATTATCTACAATTTTCATGTACAAAGTTTCTTTATTTGATTTATAAAAAGTGGAATCAAAAATAGGTCCCAAAATGAATAAAGAATGAATAGAAAATATAGGTCTTTTATATGTATTTTGACCCTTATCTCCCCGTACTTTATTCCTTGTCGACCTATTCATCAAGATGCCTAGGTTTCAGGGTTTCGGGTCATAAAATATTTACAATATTTTATTCTTTTTCTTTTCTTTTCTTTATTCTATAATTTTGGCATTAAAAACCGTATTTTAGACAGTATTTACACATATATGCATAGATGCTAAAATGCATGACTTACGCATATTTACACGCATTTACTAGGGTTTTTAAGGCCAAAATGATAGAATAAAGATGATGAAACATGGATTCATCATCCCCCTATACTTGCCTTTGCTAGTCCCTAGCAAACACTTATGCAATAAGTGCAAAAAGAGAAAGAAAGAAAAGAAAAAGAAGAACTTGGATTTTATCTGATTATCAAACTTGTCTTCACAAAATCAAAGTTTGCAGCTTAAGTTGGACCTTTGGAATTTTAGTGCGGGCGAAACCTTAGTGAGAGCCGTGTTTGAAATCCAACAGTCCTTGAGAATCCCAAAACTCTATCCAAGTCTCCTCAATAGCCAGGTCAGAAATATTTCAACTCATACGCAAACTCTTACGACTATGAATCTGACTTGTACAGTGCAAGTGATGGTGGCTCTCCCCAACTAGAATAACAAAGAGACTAACTTCTCCAGTACGACAACCCAATGATTCCCCAATCCAATGACTCCATCCTCGAGGAGCGGGGTATTCCCTTCTAAGTTCAAGTGGCAACCAGCTTAAGAGGAGGGGGTGAAGAGAAGAATGGACGGTAGCCAGTGTAGCTACCTATCCTGGGATACGAGACCAGTGTAGTCAAGTCATCTTGCTGCAGGCTCACATGATATGACTTTGAAACTCAAGCATGCTTATTGACTTTACACATTTGTACATACTTTGCAGGCTTTTTGTTTTTGTACATGCCTGAACTCTTTTTTTTTTTTGAATACTATATACAGCAGCATTTACATAAGGAGTTTTTCCTCTTGAGCCAGTAGACTATCCCTCTTTTAAAGCTTTATCGCAACCCACAGCCTCCTGTCTTTAGACTTCCTTATCACTGGACGGGTTGGGGTGTACTTCCCTCCCTAGAGGAGGACAAATGTTTCCACTTGTGTGCGTCTCATACCGGCAAATCCAATCCCCTCAGCACTCCAACTGAGTTGAGCCATGTGAAAGGTGTAGGTGTCCAAGTTAGGTCATTATCAACAAGAGTCGTGCGTGTGCTCCGAAATACTCTACTTAGGCAATCAAGAATCCATTGACCAAGTCTCGTGATCCTCAAAGAATTAAGTCAACTAGACCTGAAGTACCTCAAACCCAATTCCTATAAGGTTCCTGATATTAGGTAGATTTTAAGGTCCAATCAAGCTCCAATCTTCGGATTTTACTTGGACTCGTTCAACTATCAAACTCAATCTGAAAAATGCGAATGCTATGCACATGCAATGCAGAAAATATTTTTGTGATGCAATTTTCAAGATTTTGAACTTTTTATGGATTTTTGAAAATATGATGCATGCATATGCAGATGCATTTTTTTGTATTTTTTCAAAAATATTTTTTGAATGTTTTTGGATTTTAATTTTGCAAATGTTTTTGGGATTTTTGAAAACAAAAGATTTTGGCTGAAAACTAGGTTAAAATATGTACACGGGAATGCTTCTTATATATACAAGAAGTGGATTTTAAGAATTTACAAGGGTAAGTGGTCAGTTTTATACATATATACATATATATATATATAATGTGGATTTTGGTGAGATGTATGTTTTCCTCAAACTTATTTGACACAAGCTTTTCACATAATTTTTGAAAACTATAGTCCAAAATAATTTTTACAAACATTTTTGCAAACATGTACACGCATTTGAAAATCAGTTTGCAAAGGCTTTCAAAACAGTATAGATAGATTTTTCAAAATATTTTTGCAACCATTTTTCAAACCATTTGCAAATCATTTTTCAAACATTTTATTTCACACAAAGAAAATAAATTTTACAATCCACACATTTTACACATGTTGAAAACATGTAACAAAACATTTTCAAAATAGTTTTCAATAGATGTTCACAAGGTTTTTCAAACTATTTTTCAAACATTTTGCAAAAAACATTTTCACCTGATTTATTAATCAGTAATTACAGAAAATAATTTGAGGAACAAAACACCTTTTTATTAAAAATTTTAATGAATTTTAAAGAATGAGTAGCCATATTATTACGAAAGTACGAGTTATGGCTAAAGTATATACGTAGTATATACGACCCCCCTATACTTAGCTTGAGCTATGTCCTCATAGATCAGAGAGAAAAGAGAAGACATAACACGTACTGAGTATAGGAAATTCTAAAGAATAAATGAATGAACGACTGAACAAAAGAATGAGAAGTTGACCGTCCCCCCTATACTTAGGATCAAATAATCCTAAGTATAGCAAACTGTACACAAAGCAGGGAGGGTCAAGGGTGGGAATGAACAGATCGTACTCAGATTTTCTCCCCCTATACTTAGGGTAAGATATCCCTAAGTATAGACAAGAAGAGGAGACAATGGAGAGGATCGAAAAGAATAGAACAACTCGAGATGCACGCCCCCTATACTTAGGACAAAGTACGTCCTAAGTATGGAAAACTGTCTACAAGGGCGGCACCTTTTTGATAGATAAAGAAGATAGAAAAGGAAAAGAAGAAAAGAAGAAAAGAAGAAAAGATATCTAACAATGGGAGGAGAGATCGTGAGAATGTACACATCACTCCCCCTATACTTAGGGTAAAAAGACGCCCTAAGTATAGGCAACAACAGGAGTGATGACACGGAACGAAGAATGAACACTCAACTCGTCTACCCCTCCTATACGTAGGACAAAGTACGTCCTAAGCAAGGCAAATACGAGAAATGGGTAGACGAGCAAAAACGGGAGATGGAAAGAGAGTCACGGGATAGAATCTACAATATAAATGGGTGATCATCAGAAGGTGGAAAGCAAACCTTCTTGGCGGGACCGCTGAGGGATAGATCTGACATGATGTATGTCGCCATCGGGGTCCACAGTGGACGGAGGCCGATCAGGGTCGACACGGTGAAGGCCCTCAGTGGAATCAAAACGGAAAGGGACGAACTGATCGATGGAAGTAGTCTCGCTCGGTTCTCCCTTGGTGGTCCTATGGTGTGAAGGCACAGACAGGTGAGTAGAAGAAGTACGACTAGGTCCGGCCTTGGAAGTCTCGTCGATATCAAAGTGAAATGGGACAAACTCATCATCCTCGGAAGAAGTGTAGTCTGAGTCGTCCTGCGAGGGATCGTCCAGGTCAAAGTCAAAAGGCACGAAATCATCAGTGGAAGTATACGAACTCAGATCGTCCTCAAGAGTCTTACCCGGATCATCTTTTTCATCAAGAGGTCTGAATTTATCAAAATAAATGGCAGCATCATAACCGACCTCGATCATCTTTACCTGTGAAGGACCAGGAACGGATTTATCAGTGGAAGTAGTCAAACCAGGTCCGTCCTGCCTAGTCTCACCTAGGTCATTTGTTTCCTTTTGAGGTCTCTCAAAATAATGGGCAACTTCATAAGCGTCCTCAATTATCTTGTTATCTGCCCCCTGCTCAAATGGTTCAATCACATAAATACTCTGGATCTCATCAACACATCACCACACACCAGGAGGAGGATCAGTGAGGTCCATGCTTTCCGATTTCCTCCCCTTTCGGGGGATTCGTCGGGTCTCATCAGGGATCGCTAGGGAAGTATCTCTAGTAGCATCAGGTAGGTCACAGGCCTCAGAGTCAGCTATAATCGGTGAAGGTGCATCAGGTGCAGGCCTCTGATCAACTGTGGGTGTAGTGATCAACACTTCTCTCTCGTCAACAGGACGGAAGCGAATCTCTCCCGATCCATAGTCAATAACGACCCTCGCAGAGGCGAGGAATGGTCGTCCCAGGATGATTGGAGATGGCTCCCCTGTGGAGTTCTCCATGGGCAACACGACAAAGTCAACATGATGGCTCGTGCCCTGAATAGAAATGACGGCGTTTTCAAGGATACCCTTCGGCCTCTTGATAGATCCATCAGCAAACTGAACGATCATCCTGGTCTTCTTGAGAGGCCCTAAGTGAAGAGACTGTACCAGCGAGAAGGGTAATATGCTAATCGAAGCACCGCCGTCTAGGAGAGTGCGATCACATGTATGGTCAGAGATGGTACAAGTGATGAAAGGTGTAGCTGTGTTCTTCTTCTTGGGAATGGGACGATGTGTGATGGCGAGGGCAGTGGCCATGGTCAGAATGTGACGCTCAGATCTGCTCCTCCGCTTTCTCTTCTTGGGAAGAGGAGTAGATAATTGGGTCATGGCCTGCTGAAGTGGGGCATAGATAATCTCATGAATAGTAGCCACCACTTCGGGTTCAGATAACATTTTTTTGAATTTTTGGACTTCCGCCATACAAGGGAGGAAGTCGGAATCAACATATACACGAGGCATGCCAAGAGCAGTCTGTACAGCGGCATCCTCGGGGTCAAAGGTGGGACTCAGTGTGAATGGATGTGTGGTCCAGGGTTCTGGAAAGTGGACTCTCTCCTCAAAATATTGATCAACCAAGTGTCTCCCGAAGTCTTTTTGGTTTTTTTAATTTTTTCTCATTTTTTTTGTATTTTTGGCGATTGCAAGCTCCCATGATCACCTACAAGTAAATCCGAATCCCTGACGGAAGGAGCATTAATCTGATTATTCCTCAAGATAGCAAGATTATCATTCAACAAATCAATGCACTTTGTCATCCGATTCAAGATATCGCTCATAGAGATCGAGGGAGGTGACTCCATCAGGTCAGACTAGGGTGGATGTGAAGGTGGAGATGGATAATACACAGGCGGGGATGGATGTGAGTAGAAGTCCGAGTCGTGATACTGTGGCTGAGGCGGGTATGTACAAAAATCGGAAAAAATAGGAGGAGGGTCCTCCTGATAAAAGGGAGGTGGACTGGCTGGAGCGAGCGAGGAATCCGCAAAGTCCGGATAAAAAGCGCTCCAGAGGTCCATCTCGAAAACAAAAGGAAGATGATTCGGGGGAGCACGACGATCAAGTCAAGAGAGTTAAGAAGAAGGCGCAAATGTGCATAGATGATCTAGGACACACACGAAACAATCACAAACAAAAATGAAACACGTCAAACCCTCCATTCACCTACTCAACTCGGTAGAGACCGTAAAATTCGATCTTTTAATCTTGTCTGTTTTAGAGTTAGGTGAGAAGTCAAAGATTGCACAAACACTTAGGGGGCTTGATGGGATTTGGGCACTATCCTTAGTGTGTGCGCGAGCAAGTAAAAGCGAAGACTATGAGGAGATTACTCGCCCCAAGACAAGATTTTTCTTTTTGATCGGTTTTAGGGTCAAGTAATATTAGCAGTCCCAATTTTATGGATTATCACTTTTTTTGGATTTTTTTAATGAAAATGCACGATCCTATCGAGGATTCAATTCCTTTAAGCACCTAGGTTGGCAAAATCAGAGGGAGAGGCGGAAAAGCAATGCAAGCGGCAATCGATGATGTATGCTAAAGAGAAATGCTCACCTTGCCTCCAGCACTCTACATGCAAGGATGCTCAGCAGAATTGAAACCTATCTATATGCAAATGCAAAAGCCGATGAAATCGCCCTAAGTTTCAGAAATTGCTATTATCGTGAAGAACCACAAGCTGACCACCAACCTTCAATCCTAATGTCCGGTCTAGGCTCACCCCTCCTCTGCTCAACACATTTGAGTTAGGAGAAAGCGCTTGTGTGGGAATGAGCTCGCAGCGCGTGGATCGAAAGCTAATGATCAACTGTTTAAGATTTTGACTAAGTCCAAACGAAACGATAGGTGCATGCAAAGTATTAGGTGTTTGGCCTTAGTCTATCGCAAACAATCCTAGAACTAGGGGCCCAATCACACAAAATAAAAAAAAATCGAAAATAAAACAAAATAAAAAGAATGCGAGAAAACACGAAAAAGCCACGAAAAGCACGGTGAGCCCCCAAGTGAACAATCACTTGGAAATTAGGCTCGCACGAATCCAAATGTCCGGGGGTACCTGTATTATTACAATAAATGGTCTCTCTCTCACTACGAATTACAAAATAAATACAATGCAAGAAAATAAATGCTAAGAAGTTGTCTTGCAAAATCCTCCAAGTCCTTCTTCGTGCAAAGCTAAAGCCGCTTCACGCGGGTGCCAAGGTGCTCCAAGAGGGGCTCCTCCCTCGATCCGCGTACCTCGCACGGAATCCAAACAAGGAGAGTGGTTAGACAATTCAAAAGAATATATCAAAAATAATGCAAAATAACACAAACAGAAATAAAAGCCACAAGGGTAGACAAATGATCACAATACGAAGCAAAAACTCGAACGACGCGATGTTGCTCCCCGACAACGGCGCCATTTGATAAACACAGATTTCAATGGAGTCTAAATTGGTGTCTCACACAAGCGGAGACAACCGTCGCTGTGGCGACTCTCAAATGAAACCTGTATTTAATCAACAACTAACCCACACTAAAGATAAATAAACTAGAAATAATGTGGAGTTAAAATTTATTTTTAACTCTGCACAAATGGTGTATAGGGACAAGTATGCAGAGAGTTCGAACACAGGGAGCAAACAGGGTAATTCACAAAAGTGCGCACAAGTGAATGTGTGTGATGTGTCTAGTGTCTACACTAAGCAAGCAATCAAAGGAAATTTTTGTGGGTTTTTAATTTTAATTTTTTTTAATTTTAATTTAATTTTTAATTTTGTACTTTGATTTTTAATTTTCTAATTTTTATAATTTTATATTTTATATTTTTTTTCAATATTGGAATTTAAAAACAATGTAATGAAAGGCAAGATAAAATATTTATAAAAATGGATAAAAATTTTCAAAAATTAGCAAATAAAGTCTTTTTGGTCTTTTTATATTTTTCTACTATTTTTGTGATTTTTGGGGATTTTTCAAGGTATTTTTGGTATTTTTAAATACTAAAAAAGAGCAAAACAGTGAAATAAGTGCTGGCTGTGAATAAAATGGGAATTAAAAATATCAAACATCAACCAAAATTTTTCACACTATTTTTCAAACAAAGAGAACAAATGAAGAACAAAAGGAACTGAGTTTGTGGTTTTTGGAGCTTCCTTTGATTTTACATATTTTTTTGAAGTTTTTGAGTGTTTTTAATTTTTTTAGTGTTTTTCTTTTGAGATTTTTAGTGATTTTTTGACTGACACTAAAATAGGATATAATAGACACTAGGTAATTTTTTTGGAATTTTTCGAGATGTTTTAATATTTTTTTGGTATTTTCTAAACTAGACAGTGAATAAAAGCCATGTTTTTGATTTTTAATAAATATGAAAATAAAAGAAAATCAAAAACTAAATTTAGGGCGTCAAAGTACAAGCCAACAGGAGCTTAAGCCTATTTTTGTGGAATTTTTGGACTTAAAATGACGCTTCAAATAAATACGTTAAGCACACAAAAATGGAAGGCCTGGTAGGGGCTTATATGCAATTTCTCAAACATCCCGGGGCATATACAAAATTTCCACGCAAAAATTTGAACTGCACACAATATTTTCTGGACTAAATGTTAATAACAAAATTCGCAAGGGCTGTTTGGCAAAATTCCAACCCACGCGCGTGCAATGCACGCGCCTGGGGAGGACCTACTTGCAATATTACAAAGTTTGGGGGGCTGAATGCAAATTACCCTAAAAATATAAAACGTGATAAAACATTTACTGGACTAAACGCTAAAACCCACGACTATAAGGGCCTTGTCCACAAAATGTCCACGCGCACGTGCCACGCACGTGCGCTGGGCTGGCAAGGGTTAAAGTACAAATAAGAAAACTGCAGGGGGTGTTTAACAAAATTTACAAAAAGTTTACACAGCAAATGAAAGTTTAAATCCTATTAAAATATTACAAAAATTGCAAGGGTGAAAATTGCAAAATACCCAAGCAGGCGGGCGATCGTATGGTGTGGCTTCCGCCACTAATCCACGTGTCAGCTCCTAAGCGCCCGATACCCCTTCGCCCTTGGACGGCCTCGATTAGATGATTCCTGAGTGATCGGACGGTCGAAGCAATGGCTCATCAAACGACCACGATCAGATCTTGGCAGGATGATCAAACGGCTGTGGAGGGTCCAAGATTTGACGGGTGCTGTGCGTCCTGGAGAGGCTTGGAGATCAGACGGCACGGAGAGGGGTTGGAGGAACAGCTCAAGAACTCTGCTGGGTCGAGTTTCAAACTCTCCCCCTTCACCGCTCCGACCACCTGTGCATGAAAGGACGACGACAAAATGGAGCTGGAGCTCCTCCTCCTCAGGAGATGTCTTCCAAGGGGCGCCTGGAGCGCCGGTGTCGTCGGGCGGAGCCGGAGAAGATGGGGCACTCCAGGTGCTTCAAGCCTTCAAAACTCGACCCCAGGTGGGGTCTCTCTGACTCTGGGACCTACAAGTAAACACAGCAACGACAGTAGAGGTTCCCAGAGAAAGCACGAGTGGAATGGGCGGCGTATGGTGCAAATACAAGCTCGCCGGGCAAGCTCCGGCGAGGTGGTCGGGGAATAGCGAATGAGCAATTAAACTACCAAATGAAGCCACGAAATGAAACCTAAGACTACCATGTACTAAATGACGAAAGAAATAAGAAGAAAAACGACCTCGAGGGCTGGGGAGCCCAAGGTGTAGACCTCACGGCCGCAAGGCCGGAGATGGGGTTGGAACGCGCCTAGGAGTGCTTGATTCGCACCTCAACGGATCGGGGGTCGACCTGCTGTCACCAGGGACCCAACGGCGAAGCTCGGAGGTTGGTAGCCCTAGCCGAAGGCGGTTCAAGGGAAGAAGGAAAGTGAGGGAGGCTATTTTGAATGTGGTTGCGGCGCGATGTTCAAGGAAGGATCACGGGTTGCATGAGGAAGAAGGTCGGCGAGGTAGCTGGATGGTAGGGGAACAAGTTTCATGAAGAAAGCGGCTGCAATGGATGAGCGGCGCGACCTCGAAAAATCCTCCAAAGCGGGGGAAAAATGAGGCCTGACAGGCTACAGGGATGGAGGGCAGGTAGTTGACCTTGGTCAACGAAGACTGCCCCCTGGTTGGTCCACGTGGACCAACCAGGAAAAACCCCTAAAAAATATGATTAAAAATTCAATTAAAATCGAAAATGATTTATTTAATTTTAGGTTAATTAATAAAAATGTTATTATTTTATAAAGTATTTAATTCCGATTTTTAATTATTTTTATGAGGTATATTTTTACAAGTTGCTTTTATACCCCTATATAGGTATATTATCTATATATTGTGTTCTTTATTTTTATTTTGTGTATTTTATTTTTATTATTTTCATTTCTTATTTTCTAAAATTATGAAATACTTTTATCTACACAAATATATTTTTAGTTTATTTTTTCTGATTTATTTTGTATAATTAATAAAATATAAATAGGTATTATGTAGGTATGGGTATAGGCAGTATACCTATGTATTCTTTATACAAGTATTTTTATTTTGTATTTTCTCTGCATTTTTGTTCTAATTTTAATGCACATAATTATTATAAGTAATATTATAAAAATATAAAAATATAAAAATAATGAATAAATAATAAATTGAATATTTTAATAAGTACATTTATACAATGAGGGTCCAAAACTCAACTTTCAAACCGTAGCTCCACCAAATGCGAAACCACAACCTTTGGATAGATTATTTTATTCTATATACAATTAAAGGTGAGTATGCTGCATTTGGAGTTGTCAGTTGTGAGATACGGGTCTGGGAAGTTGGGATTCTGGATTCTTATTCAGACCATAACTTTTTATCTGTGTATTATTTTTCTGTGAAATCAATTTTGTATTTTTCTTTATAAAATTGTCTACAATTTTCATGTACAAAGTTTCTTTATTTGATGTATAAAAAGTGGAATCAAAATAGGTCCCAAAATGAATAAAGAATGAATAGAAAATATAGGTCTTTTGTCTATATTTTGACCCTTATCTCCCCCTACTTTATTCCTTGTCGACCTATTCATCAAGATGCCTAGGTCTCGGGGTTTCGGGTCATAAAATATTTACAATAGTTTATTCCTTTTCTTTTCTTTTCTTTATTCTATAATTTTGGCATTAAAAACCGTATTTTATACAGTATTTACACACATATGCATAGATGCTAAAATGTATGACTTACGCATATTTACACGCATTTACTAGGGTTTTTAAGGCCAAAATGATAGAATAAAGATGATGAAACATAGATTCATCAGGAGGTTTATGTAGTTTACCCCTAAATGGCGCTTCATCGGACGGCGGTGGACATGTCACTTGATGCATGTTACATCTAGGAAGCTCGATGACGATTCACGCTGGAGGGCCGATATTAGATCTCGGGTGAGATCTGACGGCTGAATGTGGGGGCACATCCAACAATTCCTACTACATCTGGACCGAGCCTCTCCATCTGACGGTCCTTCCCTGCCCTGGAAGAACAAGCCAAGAACACCTCAACAGGTTGCTTTGATTCTCTCCTCCCCCATGTTCCGAACTCCTCCAAGGCTGTTGAGGGTCTCTAGATGATCTCTTGGGTCTTCCACAACCAGGGGATGGCTTCAAAGGGTCCTAGCCCTAATGGAGGGGGCCTTGAGTGTGGTAGACCTGTAGCTTCCTTGCTGAACTTCGAACATGCTCAGATGCCCCTTACAGGACCTGCAAACAGACGTCGAAGCATTAAGGAATGAAGGCGAATGCTTCTTGGCTTTTATTGATGAATGCCAAAATGGGATGAGGCGGAATGTGGGTGCTCCGGTGAGAGGCAGCGGAGAAGCACAATCAGGCTGATCTGAGCGAGATCATGGGGTCAAAATGGTTTGATTCGATGGAGCGATGGAAAGTGGAGGAAATGGGATGAATCGGGAGTCAGAACATGTCATCTGGATGATGAACTGGGCCGGAGCCCTAGTGGCTCCGGCGAACAGAAAGATCGAATCTAGCTAAACCTACTGATCTAGAGACTAAACTGAAGATTGAAAATAAACTTGCAATAACTAAATCTACCTAAAGAATGAAAATGCATAGCTCATAACTGTTGGAGATGACAGGGAGCAGAGGTGGTCGGAGGACCACCGTGGTCCTTCTTTCCTCCTCTTAACGCGCTCTCAAGTGCGGGGAATCCACCTCTATCACCTACGACTCACTCACGGATCACCTGAATACGATTCGAAACATAGAGAGGGATCAAATTGGGATGGAGACCTAGGGAGCTTATTTATAGATACGATGTGGAGGCCCTTATGATCCGATGATTTAGGAAGGATAGAGGCTATGCATAATGATTTAGCATTTAGGCGTGGATGATTGATGATAGAAGATGATCATGGCATGAAGAGTCGATGAAAAGAAGGATTAGATCCCATGAAAAAGGTCCAAAAATTGGGTTCATGACACTTCTGACGAGTCAGGATGACTGGAGGTAGTTGACCGGAGGTCAACAAAACCTCAGGATGTGATTGGTCCACATTGGACACAAGAAGACAAAACAACATAATTTATTAGAAATTAATGAATTAATTATAATAAATGATTTTATTAATTTTTGATTGCAACAAAAATTATTTATTATTTATAAAGTATTTTAATATGCTTTTTATTTATTTTTGAGGTGTTTTATTACAAGTTATTTATTAGAGATTAATTTATAGGTATATTACCTATGTTTTGAATATTTTACTTTTATTTTGTATTTTTTATTTTTTACTATTTTATAATCTTATTTATATATTTATACTTTTTTTTGAATAGTTTTTATCTTTTATTTTTTATTTATAACTTATTTATAGTATTATAAAGTATATATATTTATATGGTTTTATTATTTTAAATACATATAAATATACTTCAAATTTATTAAATATAATGTTTTTAATATTTTTCTCTATTTTTGAGATGCTTGTAGAACTTTGCTAATTTTTATGTATTTTTAAAGTAATAATTTGTACAAAATAATGATAAAATAATTAGGCCAAAAGTTTTGGGGTTTTAAAAATAGATAAAAGAATAAAAAATTCTAAAAATCATTTTAATATATTCTATATATAATAAAGAAAAATAAGAAAAAACAATATTTTTTGGATTTTATGGATTTTTTGCTAATTTTTATAGTCTTTTCAAGGTTTTGTAATTTTTAAGGTTTTCTTTTTTATGTTTTTATTGATTTTTAGTCTAAAGGTAAAATATGTAATATTTATACTACAATTTTTTAATTTTAAAGTGGATTTTTTAATTTTTTGATAAGAAAATGAGAAATAAAATGCTCTTTAGAGAATAGGAAATGCAGTAAAATGCCAAATAAAAATATGAGCATGAATATACTATGTATCAGAGATCCAACATGTTTTTCCCAATATTTAAAACATACAAGAGATATTTAATAAAAATAAAAGGCATAAAATAAAATACAAGCCTAGCATGGGTATATTTATAATAAAATAAAAGGTCAAGCGGTTGCATGCAATTTTATCTAAAATGTAATATGGAATTTACAACTTTTAATACTAAAACTAAATACCTAAAATTGTGAGGGCTTAGGTGTAAAACTCCCAGCACCTCACGGGCACAAACAAGTGAGGTGAGCTGGCAGAGGACCCATTTGTAATAATAAGAAGTTTAAAGGATCCTATGCAAATATTATAGAAATATTTATTCTACTATTTTTATTTACAAGACTAAAAGATAAATACAAAAAGGTAGCATGGGCTCGCTGATATTTTCCCCATAAGTGGCACTGATGTATGATGTGTAGCATGCCATATCGTTTACTCAAAGTCCATCTACGGTCAATAGCTACAAATATGCCTTCACGAATCAACGACAGAGATTAGATCTTGAAGGAATCTGATGGTCGATGGCAGCTAAGATCTGACGACTGTTGTACAATCTGGGAGAGGTTCCTGATTTGATGGTCGTGTGATGGCCTGAAAGAACAAGGTTGAAGCTATGCCTAGGAAAGCTTCAATCGGCTAGATCTCCGATCTATAGCCCCCTGAAGAGCTCTCGAATGGGTCAAAATGGAGCTTAAGCTCCTCCGCAGCTCTGGGTTGAGCTAAGTGCTAGGTGCGATTTTACAAGTCAAGTCACTGTCTCAAGAGTCGTACGGATGATATGAAGGGTTCTATTTAAGCAAATTGAATTGACTCATGAACATAGTCTTATGGAACCTAAAGAATTAAGTCAAGGTGACCTGAAACATCTCCACTTCCAATCCTCAATGGATTCCTCTGAAATTAGGTGTATTAAGGTCTATTCCAAGCACCGATCTCTAGACTTTATTTTGATTTGTTCAATTGTCTATAATATATCAAAAAATGTGAATGCTATGTACAATACAAGAAAATCTTTTTGTGATGCTATTTTCTAATTTTGATTTTTTTATGGATTTTTGAACAGTTTTGCAAATTTTTATGCAATTTTTTGAAGATGATTTTTTTTGCAAATGTTAATGGATTTTTTGTATTTTGCAATTTTTTTAGGAATTTTTAAAAACAAAAAGACTTTTGGCATAAAAAGGAAGTATGCAGATATATTTACACAGGCGTGCCTCTTTTTATTTACAAGAATTGAGGTTGGAGGATTTACAGATCGAATGTGAGATATTTTTATAGGTACATTTATACATTTGTAAAGAATTTATTGGAAGGATGTATATATTCCTCAAAATTATTTGAACACGGTTTTATAAAGAATTTTAAAAAACTATAGTTCAACATGCTTTTTGTAAATAACTTTTACAAACATTTACAAATATTTGAAAATTATTTTGCAAAGGTTTTTCTAACATTATACATAGATTTTTCATATATTTTTGCAACCATTTTCCAAACCATTTGCAAATAAATTTTCAAAATATTTTTATTTCAAATAAAGAAAAGAAATTTTTACAAACCAAACATTTTTACAAAGGTTGAAAACATTTTACAAAATATTTTTCAAATAATTTTCAAAAGATATTTCAAATAAATTTTCAAACTATTTTTCGAACATTTTGTAAAACATTTTTACTTGATATTAATCATTCTATACAAAATCAATTTGAGGAATAATATGCATCTTTTTATTAGTTGATTTAATGAATTGTATATGTTTGTATTTAAATAGTAATTTAACAATATTTATTAAAAATACGAAAGTACAAGTTATAGGTAAAGTATATATAGGGTATATACACGCCCCCATACTTAGCTTGAGCTATGTCCTCATAGATCGGAAAGAAAAGGAGAAGATATAACTCGTACAGAGTATAAAGAAGCCTATACTATAATGAATAAAGAATAATGAACGAAAGAATCCAAAGACTGATAAGTCGATCATCCCCTTATAGGTAGTATCGAATAATCTTAAGTATAGTAGACTGTATCTACATGCATGGAGGGTCGAGTGGGAATGAACAACTCAATGATTCAACCTGTCTCCCCTATACTTAGGGTAAGATATCCCTAAGTATAGACATGAATATCAACACGAGAGGAGACAAGTGGTGGGACAAAGAATGGACAAGTTATGTCACCCATCCCCCCTATACCTAGGATGAAGCATGTCCTAAGTACAGAAGCAATGAATGAGGAAAACATAGCAGAAAGTACAAAAGAAAAGAAGAAAATAAGAAATAAGCAAACTTAAAGGAAGAGTTTTTGAGTGACATTATCTGAATATTTCGATGATGATGAGGTTGTAGATGCATCTTCGTTGCATATCACTTAGAGAGAATCGACAATGACCAGGAAAGTCATGCTTGAGGTAAAGCTTCAGTAACTGAACGATGATGATAAACGGTTGTGCGTTAGGAGATAATTCTAATATCACAATGCTTCCATTGTCACACACTTCTTGCACTCGAAATGGCCCTGTCCATTTACTCTTTAATTTGCCCAGGAAGATGTTCAACTTTGCGTTAAATATCCACACTTTTTGTCCAGTCTCAAAGGTCTTTCGTCTGATGTGCCGGTCATTCTAGCATTTAAAATTCTCATTATACGTCAATGTGCTATCATATGCATTGTCTCATAATTCCAAGAGCCTGTTCAGATCCTCTTTCCTTTTCTGACGACCTTTTTATGAGTCCAAATTGCAAATGTTGACTGCCCACAATGATTTATCAATCAATTCCACGGGCAGATGGCTTGGTTTTCCGTACACAAGAAGGTAGGGCGACATGCCCAAGGGAGACTTGTAATCAATTTCGTAAGCCTAGAAGACTGAGTTCAAGAGTTGGACCAATCCTTCCTATCTTGCTTCACAAGCTTCTACAGAAGCATCTTTATTTCTCTGTTTGATAGTTAAGTTGTGCATTGGTCTGGGGATGATAAGGAGATGTGACTCGATGCTCGATTTTTAACTTTTTCGTCAATTTCTTGACCACTATGTTAATGAAGTTACTACCCCCATCTGATATCAGTATTTTCAGAATCCTTTATGACGAGATGATGTTCTCTTTCAGAAAGCAACAAACTGTACGGTTGTTTGCGGCTCGAGCGGGGATAGCTTCAACACATCGACTCACATAATCAACAGCAAGAAGGATATGCTTGTATCCATGACTGTTGGGGAAGGGTCCCATGAAATCGATGCCCCAAGCATTGAATACATCTGCAATCTGAATGAATTTTAGGAGCATTGAATCTTTTGCTGTGAGGGTGCCTTTTAACCTCTAACATTCAGTGCAATGTTTGACGTATGCTGTGACATCCTTGAATAGTGTAGGCCACCAGAGGCCAGACTGCAGTACTTTCACTATCGTTCTATCTCCAGAGTGGTGTCCACCAGATTCGAGCGAATGTCAATGCTCGAGGACACTATGATGCTCCTCTTGAGGGATACACCTGCGCCAAATGCAGTCCTCTCCTTCCCTGAATAAGAGAGTATCTTCCCATTAGTAGAAATGGATAGTGGACAAGAACTTTTCCTTCTTAATATTCGTCCAATCATGTGGGACAACACCAGAGATGAGGTAGTTCACAAATACCAAGGAAGTGAATCCACGGTTAAAATCGACTCATCAGGAAAGGTGTCTATAATGGGTGCACTGCTCAGTAGAGGCTCTTGCTGCTCAATTCTTGAGAGGTAATCTGCTACCACATTTTGAACCCCATGCTTATCTTTGATTTCCATGTTGAGCTCCTAGAGGAGAAGGATCCATCTGATTAGTCTAGGATTGTCATCCTTCTTTTGCTATAAGTATCAGATAGCAGAGTGGTTAGTGTAGGTGGTGACTTTTGATCCAAGCAGATAGGATATGAACTTCTCAAGGGTGAAAACCATAACCAGCAATTCTTTCTCTGTGACAATATAATTTCTCTGAGCTTCATCTAGTGTTTTGCTGGCATAGTGAATGGCATAAGGTGCTTTGCCTTTCCTTTGTCCTAAAATGGCCCCAGCTGCAAAGTCTGACACATCCGTCATGATCTCAGAAGGTAGAGGCCAATCTGATGGCTCTAGGATTAGATCTTGAGTGATTAGCTCCTTCAACTGATTAAATGAGAGGAGAACCTGTTAATCAACATTAAACTCGGTCTCCTTACATAGCAATTCTGTGAGAGGTCAGCGATGCGGTTGATATCTATAATGAATTTCTTATAGAAATCCACATGCCCCAAGATTGACCTCACATTTCAGATAGTCTGAGGTGGTTCTAAATTGGCAATTACATCCACCTTCATTGGGACAACTTCCATGCCATGCTTGGAAATGACGTGACTCAATACAATCCCTTCTATGACTATGAAGTGGCTCTTTTCCCAAGATAACACAAAATGGACTTCACAGCATTTCTGAAGTACTTTGTCCAAGTGCTCAAGATAGGAATCAAAACTATCACCATAGGCAAAGAAGTCACCATAAACACCTCGAGAATGCTGCCAACCATCTCGGCAAAGACAACAATCATGCATCTTTGGAATGTAGTAGGTGCATTGTACAAAACAAAGGGCATTCTTGGGAAAGCATAGGTACCGAACAAGCAAGTGAGGGTAGTCTTCTCTGGGTCCTCAGGGGCGACTACCACTTGGTTGTACCTGGAATACCCATCTAGGAAGTAGAAGAACTCCTTGTTGGCTAGTCTTTCCAACACTTGATAAATGAACGACAAGGGGAAGTGGTCCTTCTTTGTTGCTGCATTGAGATGACAGTAGTCGACACATACACGCCAGGATATTAGTACCTGAGTCGAAATTGTTTGTAACCACAGTGAGCTCAGATTTCTTCAGAACTACATGAAGAGGGCTCACCCATTTTTAATCAAAGATGGGATAAATAAAGCCTGTGTCACACCACTTCGTGATCTCTTTCATGATGAAATCCCGCAGATTTGGGTTCAATCTCCTTTGAAACTCTCAGGACAGTTTGTCATCTTATTCCAAATAGATATGATGTGAGCATAGAGTAGGATTTATCCTGCGGAGATTTACGATGTGCCAACCAAGTGCCTTGCGGTTCTTTTCTAGACCCTCGAGAAGTTGAGATTCTTGATCCAATGTCAGCTTGCTACCGATGATGACCAGATACATGTTCTATGTACCCGCAAGGAAAGCATACTTAAGGCCTATCAGAAGTGGCTTTAATTCTGGTTCTGATCTTGCCTGCTACTCGGTTACTTCAGAAATTGTGCTGCTCGACTCATGATTTGCCATGGATTTAGAAGTATTTCTCACCTAGGTGGCTTCTTGTTCAACTGATAATGTGACGAACAGATCTATGATGAATTCATCATGTTCACGCTGGCATGAATTGTCTGACTCAAAGAGACCCATCATCAGATTGGACTCTGTCTCACATGTTCCATAAGCGTTTGTGTTGACAGTGCTTTCCTAGTCCTCCTCAGAAGAGAAGATTTATGGGGTCCAAGTGTTATTTAACGAGAGGTCTGTATCTCTAATTTCTGCAATAAAATCACAGTCTACTTTCAGGTGGTGCGGTATAACTTTCATCAGATACTATATTGGGTTCACAGACCATTTCTATTGTAATTCTATGATTGCTCGAGCTGGACGTGATCTTCCCATACCCATAGTAAACTACAGCCTTTGTGGTGCACAAAAATTGTCATCCAAGGATAATTGGTGTTTGAAGTAATGGTGTAGGGGAGTCCATATAAAGGACTACAAAATCTACTAGGAAGTGCATATCCTCTACCTTCACGACAAGATCTTCCAACAGACCTGGGGGTCGCTTGATGGATCGATCAGCAAACTGAAGGATCATGCATGTCTGCTTCAACGGACCCAACCTGAATTCTTGTAGTAATGATGAGGGCTAGATGTTAATGGGAGAACACCTGTCAAGAAGGGTTCGCTCGAAGACTTGGTCGAAAATTTCACTTCTGATCAAGGGTGCACCTTTGTCTTGCTTCTTTTGCCGAACATTGCTAATGGTTTCTATTGTGGCCTTGGTAAGGACGTGCTTCTCCACATGCTGGCGTCTGTTATTATGGGATGGTTGACTCTTGTTTGTACATGCCTCCTTCAAGCCTTTCTTTATAACATACATGTATTCCATAGCTTTCATCAATGTTATCTCAAAGGTTAGATTACTAAGAATATACACCACTCTTGGATCAGATAATGCACTTTTCTTTTTGCAATTTTTTTGGATTTTTCTATTGCATCTAGAAAAGGAATATTTACAGAGTTGAAATTGAAAGCAGAGTTCTTATTTACAACAAAATTCTTGTCCACAATATTCTGTACATTCGGATTGCAAACATGTGTACATGCTGGAGATGAGGGTGTTGCTGCTGGTGAGCAAGAAAAAAGCACGGTCTCTGCTCCGTCGATTGGCACTGGATCGCCTGCTGATGCTGGCTCCTCCATGGCTGGTGCAGCTTCACTTTGATGACGAGCATCTTTTTAGTCTTTTCACTTTTTCTGATTTTTTTTGTTGGTAGAGGTGATGGTGTGTGATAGATGGCAAGGCTCCTCCTCCTTCTTCTTCCTCACCCAAACCTGTAGCTGCCATGGCTGATGCATAAGATGACAATTCACCTATCAGAGCTTTATTCTTCCCTACGTTGGTAGTAGATGGAGGCAACATCCTACCATTCCTGAGAGTGACAATATTAGATAAACCAAAGTTACGATTATCTAACTCGACAAGAATAAACAAGGCATCATACTCTACTTGCTCTTTCCTTTTAAAATTATTGGAATTTGCTTTGACCTCCGTCGGAATAGGAGTTTTAGTGGTAGTTAGGTCATCGATCTTCTTGGTCATCTCTTCTATACCCTTCACGAGTTGGGTCAAGCAATCCAGGGTAGGGTTCACTGGACCTGCCTCAGAAGTTTCAGCGTGCAGACCACGCTGAGGTTGATAGTTGGGGGGCTGAGGTCGGGACTGCTAATGTTGCTAAGGAGGAGGAGGAAGCTAATATTGTTTATATGGAGGAGGGGGGTATTTCTGTTGTCCAATTGCGTACTGATGATATTGATGTGGATGACGCTACTACGACTGTTGATACTACTGAGATTGTCTCTAATTTCCTTGGTACTATGGAGACATGCGGTGCTGGTACATAGGCTGAGGTTGAAAGGACGGCACAAAATGACCACCCTAAGGTTGGTGGTAAATCCTGTTGGATGGTGGTGGTGGTAAAAATGCTGGATCAGAAGATGGGAAATAGTCTGGATCGTAGACCACCATCTGTTGCTGCGGTAGGGCCTCTCAGGTGCATGCACTTAGTACACGTGCTGGATCGCAGGCTGTTGCGGACACGGTTGAGGTTGTTGTGGCGGTGAGGGCTTATTTTTCTTCTCAGCAGGAGTCTCAGATGTTAGTGTTGCCGATTGACACGAACTGATGGTACTCACCAACAGCTCCAACTGCTTGGTAATTTGGTGTAGCTTGGCTAAATTCTACATCCTTTGTTGGATCACATCAAGATTTTGAGATCTTGTGACCGCTTCTCGATAATATCAACCATAGAGAGATGGCCCCCAATGATACTGAGGTTGGAGCTCTCATCTTTTTCTGCCTCCGGGATGCTGCCATGTGAACTGACTTTTGGAGGGATTGTGGCTGTCTTTGGTAAGCATGTGATGAAGATAGGACGATCTCACCCTCAGCCATTTCTTCGAAAATTTGCCATACCACATCTTCATCCTTGTTAAAATGGGATCCTCCGCATGCAACATCCACTAGTCTCTAGCTCTCTACATTTAGACCCCCAAAAAAGTGTTGGAGCAGGCTGATCCTCGGTATATTGTGGGGGGGGGACTTCTCCTATAGATCTGTAAATTCCTCCCAAGCTTCATGGATAGACTCGTGGGTGGCCTGGGGGAAGTTGCTGATCCTAGCTCACATCTGATTGAGCCATCCGAGAGGGTAGAACTTGTGAAGGAACAGAGATTCAAGATCCTCCCAGGTCATCACAACCTTTCCCAAATGATTGACCCAATAGAGGGTCTTGTCTTGTAAGTTGAAGGGGAACACAGTCATTTTCACTACACCCAACGAGATGTTAAAATAGTGGGTCATCATGCAGATGTGAGAGAACTATTGCAGTTAAATGTATGGCTCCTCGTTGGTGTTCCTATGAAATGAGGGGAGGAGCATAAGGAACTGCGGCTTGAACTCAATGTGAGCTTGGATCGGGGGGATGCAAATCTATTCTGTCATTTGACTTTCTCTAGGATTGTATGTCTCCTTTAGTGTAAGTTTTAGGTTCCCATTCCCTACTCCCTCCTCTTGGTTTGGATCTTCACGGGGTATTTCTCCACCACCTCCTCCTCCTGGTCTGCTCATTACATCGTTCAACATATCCTAAAATGTAGTTTGAGCTAGGGCTTGCTCCGTTAGTTGCTACTGTATGGCTTGTATAGAAGTCAACAACTGAGCATTCACCTGGTTCTGATCTGGCATCAGCCCTTGCTCTGGTTAGTGATCCATCTCGCAGTATGAGTCTACGGAAATGATTTCTGGATTGGGATCCAGGACTGGGGTTGGCTTCTATATGCAATATAAGAGAATCCCAATCAGACCACTAGAAATTGAATTTACAGCTATTGAGATGAGTCTGATATTAGGGTATATCCATGATGGTTGCAAATGGAGAAAAAGACATAGACTGGAATCAACCTACATTCGCAATGGGAAGTAGTGGGACAAGAATTCTTATGGTTTATTGGGGATAGAGGGGAGTGGACAGAAAATGAGAAGTCTGGAGATCAGTTCGCAAAGTCCGAATCGGGTTCTCGGGAAATGCCTCAAATTATTGACGGTGCCGAGTCCATAGAATCGATGAGGGTGTCAGTAGAGTCCCGACTAAACCATCCTTGGATCATCCTTGTGGAGAAAGAGAAGATCGATGTGGGAAGAAAGATACAGTGGTCAATGAGTAATAAAATAGAGTGTAATAGTATAAAGGCTTCAAATGAGAAGGGGGTCAAAGAGAAGACACATTTGACAAAATTTACGCAAATACACATGGCTTTATCTTTTAACCTTAATCTAGATCCATACAAACACAATACAAAATTGGGTTCACCAAGTCATTCCACATGAAGCCGTAAGGGGTCAGTTATTTATTATCTTTTCATTTTTAGAGTTGTTATTTCAAACATACCTTATAACAAGTCCTTAGCATGCTAACCTTATAGGATAAATAGTATTGCCAGAGAAGTATCCCGTACTTGTCCTCTTCCTTTGTAACATGTAGTCTGCACTTTTTGAGGTCCTTGTAACCCTTCTTGGATCCCTACTCAGCCAAAGAAATAGAGGGAGGAATTCAATAGGCGAAGCAACTTCTTCGAATGTCGCTCGCAACAGAATCACCAATGAGAGTGTAAGGACCTACTCGAACGCAAACCGATGAGACAAACACACCTGTGAAGGCAAGGCCTAAGCTCAGTACTTCAGATCAAGTCAATGTTCCACACAAGGCTGGAACAACATCGTTGACAAGGCCGTACTCGGTCACATACGATAGAAGAACCAATACTTCGGAAATCCATGATATACACAAAGCAGTTACAGACTGGGCTTTTGGCTCTAATATTTAGTGGGCCATGCCTCGCTCATGGGAATGGTTTTGATCCCCTACTAAGGTACCTGAAAACAATGAGTGCTTTATGAACCCAAGGCAATGATAGTTTATTATAGATTTATATTAAGGTCAAAGTTTATTTAGCAATCCCCTTATTTTATTTTTTATGGTTTTCACTTTTTTGGGGTATTTTGCATACAAGCATATAATGATTTTGTAGTCTTTCATTTAAGTCCTAGGTGCTCAAAATCAGAGGGAGATGGTGAAAAAGCCGTGCAAGTTGATTCGATGATGTAAATCTCACCATTGAATCTAATGATGCATGTTGAGTAGAGGTCTTACAATGCTCCCCAGCTCTCTCCACGTGGTATACAAAATAGAATTTTTAAATCTATCTACATGGCAGTGTGCATTCGAAAAAATCATCCTAAATAGTAGCAACTACTAAACGTGAAGAATGATATATTAATCATTCAGAAGAGAGCCCAAGAGTCCGATCATCGATGCCACTCGGTGCCCGCCACAACAGGTCCTGCCAACACTGTATGCGACCTCTCTCGGCACGTGGTCTCAAGTCCAAATAATCAATATTTATTTATTTGACTAGATCCAATCGTAAGAGACTACAGGAGCATGCAATTCTTATTAGGGATGTGGACCTAATTATTGATACAAGCAACCGATATGGTAAGGGCTCATGCACAGAAAACAAATAAAAATAAGGTGGAAAATTCAAAAAGTCATAAAACAAAATAAAAGAAGGCGGTGAAAACACATGAGAACTGCAACAAGGCCTCCAGGTGAACATACACCCATGCATCGGACCTAGAGCAGTGTCCAAGTCTTTAACTATTACAATTAAGTGAATAAATCTCACTCTCTCTCTCATCAATAAATAAATCTAATCAAAATCTATGCTAAGTAGCCTCTCCTTGCCACATTTGCTGCCTCTTCAACTGTTCAAAGCCTGAAGACCAGTCTCCACCAAGCTTGGCTGCATCGGCCTTCTAAGAAGCCGTCCTCACGTAGCGGGCTCTAAATACAACAAGTGAGGTACATTAGCACATCTGAGTTATGTACAAGTAATAAATGAATAGATAAATATGCACAAAGAGATGAAATAATAATTGAATCACTAAATCAATAAACGAATAAAATGAATGTAAACAATAGGATACAATATAGGCTGCAAACATTGCTCCCCATCAACAACGCCATTTGATGAAGGGTATCTGGTGAGGGCCTAGAAATCTCACAAGGCGAGAAATCAAGTCGATGTGGTGACTGCTCACGAAGTCCCGATCGATCAACAATTAACCCAAAATATAAATTAATCAAGGAATAAAAAATGTGGAGTTAAAATTTATTATTCTCTATAATACAAAATGTATAACAAGCAAGCAAGTCGAGGTTGAACTACATCGAGTAGGTTGGATAGTCTGTGATTATTTTTAATCAATGTATATTATGTACAGATGTGTCTTTATTCATTATGTGGGTTTTTTTCTCTTTTTTTCTTTTTAATTTTTAAATGAAATTAAGAATGAATATATAGGTATAACAATAATAAAATTATATATTATATCACTACATATATACATATACATACATATATATATATATATAAGTGAAAAATGTACATGTAAGGCATTTACATACTTACATAAATAAATATTGTAAGATATATATATATAATATGTTCTTTTTTTCTTTGTTATATTTTTAACTAAGTATATAATATGGATATATACATATATGAGGAAAGGGATCCTACTCCATGGAGTAGGTAACTTACCTACTCCATTTTCATCTTTTTCCCATTTTTTTCATTTTTTTGAAAAATGCTTCATTTGATTTTCATATATATCCATTTAATATATCATTCAAATTTCGTCAGAAACATAGACTCCTATGCCCTCCATCTGGAATAGGTAAATTAATGCAAATCTAAGACCATTAAAATTACCTGTTCTGGATGGAGAGCATAGAAGTCTCTATTTCTGATGAAATTTGAATGATATATTGGAGGGATATAGTTATGAAAATCCATGGACGCATTTTCCAAAAATATAAAAAAAGTGGAAAAATTAAAGTGGAGTAGGTAAGTTACTTACTCCATGGTGTAGGATCCTTTTCCTCTACATATATATAGTTATCCATACATTATAGGATATAATTACCATCAATACTTATAGAAAAGAACAAAATATAAATATTCAATCTTTTTGGATTTTATATAATTTTATAATTTTTTTGTTTTTTTCTAGAATTTTTGCTAATTATTATGGATTTTCAATTCAAAAACATCCCATATCAGGGAAATAATAATTAGGCCAAATTGAATTGAAGATTAAAAATAGTAAAGGAAATCCCAAATTCTCCAAGTCAATTTTAATAGATAGATAATATATATATATATATATTCATAGATAACAATAATTATTTTTGGAATTGTTTAGTGATTTTTTATATTTTTGTTAGATCTTGGCGATTTTTAATTACATGCATTTTTTTCTATTTTTAGGGATTTTTGGTCTGGAGATAAATATGCTAAAATAAACCACACATATATTATATATTTTTTTCAAAACGTTTTTCTATTTTTTTGGAATTTTTAAGCTAAGCCGGGATAAAAAATGTGGCCATTTGATTTTTAATAAATAGCTAAAACACCTAAAATGCTATAATAAAAATAGAGCGTGAAAATACATGTTAGCAGGCATCTAATTCTATTTTGCATAATTTTTGGAGCATAGTATATATTTTAATAATGAATATCAAGCATAAACAATACATGAACTAGGATGGGCATATTTGTAATTAAATTAAATCTAGAGGTTCATATGCAAATATGATAAAAAACATACAACTGCTATTTAAATTCATTAGACTAAAAATAAATACAAAAACTATCAGGGTATATTTGTAAAATTTCCCCACCTTGTCGGCTGATGTGGCTAGGACAAAAGTGTTAATTAAATAAATCTAGGGTCCTTTATGCAAATTTTCCATAATTATTCACACAACATATTTTATTTACAATACTCATAAATAAATGCAAAAATGGTGGGTTGAAATATGCAGTTTACCCCTAAAGGGTGCTTCATTGGACGACGGTGGATGGGTCACTTGACGCATGTCAGGTCCAGGAAGCTCGATGACTGTTCGCTCTGGAGGACTGGGATTAGATCTCGGGTGAGATCTGATGGCTGAATGCAGGGCACATCCAACGATCCTGATGCATTTGGACCGAGCCTCTCTATCGGACGGTCCTGACCTGCCCTAGAAGAACATACCAAGAACACCTCAACATGTTGCTTTGATTCACTCCTCCTCGTGCTCGAAACTCCTCCATGGTTGATGAGGGTCTCTAAATGATCGCCTGGGTCTTCCACAGTTGGGGGATGGCTTCAAAGGATCCTGGCCCAAATGGAGGGGGCCTGGAGTATGGTAGACCTGGAGCTTCCTTGCTGAACTTTGAACAGGCTCAGATTCCCCTTCCAGGACCTACAAACGGACGTCGAAGCATCACAAGATGAAGGCAAATGCTTTTGGGCTTTTAATGATGAATGTCGAGATGGGATGAGGCAGAATGGGGGTGCTCCAGTGAAAGGCAGTGGAGAAGCATGGTTAAGCTGATATAAGTGAGATCCGGGGGTTCAAATAGTTTTATTCGATGGAGAGATTGAAGGCGGAGGAAATGGGATGAAAGTGGGAGTCGGCATAGGGCATCTGGATGATGAACTGGTCGGAGCCCTAGTAGCTCCGTCGAAAGGAAAGATCGAAGCTAGCTAAACCTACTGATCTAAAGACTAAACTAAAGACATAAATAAAATTGCAATAACAAAATCTACCTGAAGAATGAAAATGTGCAGCTCATACCTACCGGAGACGACAGGGAGCAGAGGTGGCCGGAGGACCACCAAGGACCATGTCTCCTTCTCCTGACGCGCTCCCAGGTGCGGGGAATCCACCTCTGTCATCGGTGACTCATTCGTGGATCACCTGGATATGATTCAGACCTTGGAGAGGGATTAAATTAGGCTGGAGACCTAGGGATCTTATTTATATACAATAAGTGGAGGCCCTTATTATCCTGTGATTTAGGAAGGATTAGGCTATGCACAACGAATTTAGCCTTAGGGAGTGGATGACTGATGATAGAAGATGATTGTGTCATGAAGAGTCGATGAAAAAGAGGGATTAGATGCCCATGAAAAAGGGTGAAAAATGGGGACACGATACTTCTGATGAGTCAGGATGCCTGGGGAGGTAGTTGACTGGAGGTTAACAAACCTCGGGCTGTGATTGGTCCACATTGGACACAAGAAGACAAAACAACATGATTTATTACAAATTAATTAATTATAGTAAATTATTTTATTAATTTTTATTATAAATAAAAAAAATGTTTATTATTTTACGAAGTATTTTAATATGATTTTTAGTTATTTTTTATGATTTTTTATTACAAGTTATTTTTTGGGTTTAATTTATAGGTATATTTACCTATGTTGTGAATCTTTTATTTTTATTTTGTATTTTTGACTTTATTATTTTATTCTATTATTTTATATATTTATAATTTATTTTTTATACACAAGCATATTTTTATTTTATTTTTATGATATAATATATACACTTGAATAAAATAGGTATATATATTATACATGTATAAGTGTAGGTATTTCATCTACGTATTTTATATACATATTTTATTTTAGTATTTATTTTTGGTTTTATTGTGTTTTAAATATGTACATCTGTTATAAATAGTATTTGCAAAATTATAAAAATAAAAATAATAAAAAACAAAAGAATTAATAAAAATGAATATTTTATTTAAGTATATAATACAATAGGTCCAAAACCTAACTATCACACATTATCTCAAAAAATATGAAACCACCTTCATTAAATATCTTATTAAAAGTTACATACAACTAAAGTGATTTTGCTACATTTTAAGTTTAGGTATTAGAAACCAACTTTACGACCCTGAAACTCAAAAGGTTTTCATCTCTAAAGTGTAAAATTCTTAGATGATGACTTCCTTAAGAGACAAGACAAAAGTGAAGTAAAGGAATTTATTGAATCCCCTGAAGATATTGAGCTTCCTGAACCAGAAACTGAAAATGTGAATGAAGATGAAACAATCATACCTCTTCGAAGGAGTTCGATGGTGGTTATGCCACCTAAAAGATACATATTCCATGTGTAGGTGAAACTAACAATGATCCAAAGACCGAACCAGGAATTTCATCGACGGTCCAAGTATAGAGCAGTCATGAATGCTCAAAAAGAGAAAAAACATGGTATTTTCAAGTATTACTTTTTTAATATAGCAAATATATTCCAATAAGTTTTTTAAATTTTGAAAAGTTTACCATTTAAATCTTAAATATATTCATTGTAGATTATTAAAAAAAATATTTTGATTGTGGTTTAAAAATTTTGATAAATCTAATAATTCAAACCATCTAAATCCATCACTAAGGTTAAATTATCTAGTAACTTATTTTAAAAAATCCTAGTTAAAAGGAAGTAAAATTTTCATTTCATATATAAAGAGAGCTAGAGATAATGGGAGAGATAAATAAACTCGAATCTCAATTTATACTAAATTATACTTGTAACTTCAATATATTTTGAAAGTGATTAGAATGGATTTTTTAAGATGTTAAAATTGTAACAAGACATGATTCGAACCTTGCTCCCATTTACGATAGACACTTCACTCTACCACTAGGCCAATAAGCATGTCCTATCATTACTTTAATAGAATTTATTTGTAACTCAAGATGGGGCCATATTAAAAACTAATAACATTATAAAGGGTAATGTTAGTATTAAGGAGGAGTCATGGCCCCCCTATGATACATGCTAGTTCCGTCCCTGCAATGATTCAACTGCATTTGATGAAGCATTCACGGATCATGACATGGATAGATGGATGCTAGTATTGAAGTCTGAAATACACTCCATATGCAAAAACAGTGTGTGGACCCAAGATTATCCACCTTAAGGGGTAAAACCCATTTAGTGTAAATGGATCTTCAAAAGAAAGAGGAGACCTGGTGGAAAGGTAGAGACCTTCAAGGCACAACTTGTAACCAAGGGCTACACACATAGAAAAGGCATCGACTACAATGAGATGTTCTATCCTGTGGCCATGCTTAAGTCCATCAAGGCAGTGCTAGCTATAGCTGCATATCTTGACTATAACATCTGGCAGATGGACATCAAGACTGCATTCCTCAATAGATACCTTGAGGAGGATATCTATATGGAGTAGCCACGGGGCTTCATAACTGAGGAAGGCAAAGTATGCAAGCTAAAGAAATCCATCTATGGACTCAAATAAGCTTCTCGTAGCCTTGGAACATCAGATTTAATGAAATCATAAAAAGTTATAAATTCGTTCAGAATCTTGATGAATAATGTGTGTACAAGAAGCTTAGTGGGAGTGTCATTGTGTTTATTGTGCTTTACGTGGATCACTGTTTCAAAAATCGGTCGACTAACCCGTTTAGTCGGTCTGATTAGTCGACTCGGTCATGTAACCGAGCCGACTAAGAAAAATCACCATATAATCGGGTGTGCCCGATTACTCAGGCGTTTAATCTGTCTACTCGATTGATTAGTCAGCCGCTTTTTACATAGATGTTTAACGAAATTTTTTTGGGGGCTGATCCGAGCCGAATACCCTATATGCTTAAGTGGGGGCTTACTGTTTCACAGTAAGCCTCTCCCACACTCACGATTCACCTAACCTAATGTGCTACTCCAGAGTCGCCTCTGCGATCGCCACCTCCTCCTCCTTCATCGTCGATCACCACCGCCTCCTGCTCTGCTTCGAGTAGTTGTTGCTGCTCCGACGCCTCGCGAGTCATCCTCCTTCTTTATGCTCTCCTTGTAACCGAACGTTCTCCCTGCAATTTGGTTAGGGTTTTTTCAAAAAAATCATTTGCATTTCTTGCTTGTTTTATCACTTTAATGCTTGTCTTAGATGTTATTTCTTAGATTTCCTTTACTAATTTGCATGTTGATTAGTTTGTTAGGTTATTTTAGGAGTAAAAACCTAATTTTTCATAATGAATGCTTGTTGGTTAGCTAATAAAATGTTAGAATTATGTCTTTATTTTTTGGGCATGTTGTAGATATTATTTATTTTTGAACAACTGCTTGTACTATCTACCAAACATTTTGTTTTTAACTTACTTCATTTTTCTTCTCTTGTTATATATTTTTAAGCTCCTAAAAATATTAAAAATGCTAAATATATGAATATAAATGAGTATATGTTATAAAAAATAATTTATATATTTAAAAAATTAAAAAATTCCAAACCGACTAGAGAGAGACCTAAGCACACAAAATGATGGATAGGTAAAGGATGGTCTAACAGGGGCACAGGCGATTGCGGACTAGGTAACAAAGGGGATAACATGCGAAGGGGTGAGTGTTGGGTAAGGGAAAAAAGGGGAAACTACTGGAATAACGTAGGCGCACCTGTGGTGGCCCTTTTTTCCCTACCCAGCATTCACATGTTCCCCTATTACCCCCTTCGTTACCTAGTCCACACTCACTCATGCCCCTGTTAGACCGTCCTTTACCTATCCATCATTTTGTGTGCTCAGGTCTCTCTCCGCTTGACTAATCCGATTACTCTCCCGACTGTTGATTAATCCTTAGCCAATGATCCTGCCGACCGAGTACCGAATGCCGACTTCTGCAACCTTGACGTAGATGACATCAATTGGGAATGATATAGAGATGATGACTGGTGTTAAGGTCTGGCTATCTCATACCTTCGAGATGAAAGATCTTGAAAAAATCGCTTATATCTTGGGTCTGAAGCTATTTAGAAATAGAGAAAAGAGGATTTTAGGAATGTCAAAATATGGGTACATTAAGAAAATCTTAGAACATTTCCATATAAAGAATTCCAAGAAAGGCTTCATTCCCTTAAGACATGGTATACACCTAACTAAAGGGATGACTCCTCAAAGTGTTGAGGAAAAGAAAGCTATGGTTGGATGCTCTTACGCATCAGTTGTAAGAAGCCTGTTGTATGCCATGATGTGTATAAGGTCAAATATATGCCATGTAGTGGGAGTCGTAAGCCATTACCAATCCTACTATGGTGAGCAACAATGGAATGCAGTAAAGAACATTTTTAAGTATCTAAGACGGACACAAGATTACATTTTGGTCTATGAAAATGGTGATCTCCAAGGCTTATAATACATAGATTCAGACTTCCAATCTGATATAGATGACCGTAAGTCAACTTCAAGGTATGTATTCTTGTTTAATGGTGGCATTGTGAGCTGGAGAAGAAATAAGTAGGATAATACAACTGATTCAACAAAAGAAGCCGAATATATTGTCGCATCGGATGCAATAAAAAAGGCGACGTAGTTACTCAAGTTCATCATGGAACTCAACGTAGTTTCCTCTGATACTCTCATCCCGCTGCTTTGTGATAATCCGGGAGCTATAGCTCAGGCGAAGGAACCCATATGGCATCAGAAGAGCAAACACTTGGAAAGGGGATACCGCATCATTCAAGAGATACAAAAGCATGGTGACATCGTCATCACTAAGGTGGCCTCTACCGATAATGTTGCTGATCCCCTTACCAAACCTTTACCCTAAAAGTTTTCGATCAGCATTTAGTGAGCATGGGTTTATAGATTGTACATGAATGGTTCTAAAGGCTAGTGGGAGATTGTTAGACATGTGAGCCCCAAGTAAACCATTTCTACAATAAATGTTATTGTAATCTTTTGATATATCAATAAAAATTATTGATTTATTTCATTCCAAGTATGAGATTAAATGAACAAATACACTTATAAGGTCTCTTAGTACAACTAAAGTTGTACTAGGCCATTTTGATAATCATGCAGTTGTTGATTCAATGCTTAAATCATAGAGGTTGATGCGTGGATGATATTTAAAGAGTTAGATCGAGGACTCATCAAGCACCGTTAAATGATTATTAAGAAAGCATCTCTGACCTGAGAAGGAGATAGCAATCCTTATCTAAAGACTGATATTTGACCGACCTCTTGATGCAGGTCCTCTGCCTAGGAATAGAGATTCAAAGGTGTCAGATAAATTAGATCAAAGAGCTAACTTAACGAGATCGATGATGCAAATCGAATTTTGCAAAGACGGAAAAATAATTTGATTGTAGATTTCTTTTGGTAGAGAAGAAAATGGAGTGGTTGAGAGGAGAAACTCGTCAGAAAACGAGGGATTTTGGAGAAGAGAATCGTGGAGATCGTGTATGCAAGAAGAGAGAAGAGAGAGAGAGATAAATCTCAATTAATATTCAACTTCAACTTGAACTGACTCAAACAATTGCCTACCATACCCTTTATATATGAGAGGAGGGTTACAAAAATAGAAATAAAATTCAAATTTAAATTGACTTTAATTGATTTGAATCAAAATTCAAATCTACCTATCCTAATTGACTCTAATTTTAAATTCGAAATTCAAATTGAAAACCGACTCACTAATTTGAGATCACATGCGATCTCTTTTATTTAAATAAAATTTGCAACGAATCGAATAACAACAACAACAAAGCCTTTTCCCACAATTAAGTAGGGTCGGCTACATGGATTCTTCGCCTCCATTCAGATCTATCTTGGGTCAATCTCGGACTTATATCCAAAAATCTAAGATCCCTTCGTATAGTCTCTTTCCAACACTTCTTGGGCCGTCCTCGTCCTCTCTTAGCCGGCTCAACATCCCAACACTCGCATCTCCTAACCGGTGCATCAGTTGACCTTCTTTGCAAATGACCAAACCATCTTAAGCGGTTTTCTCGCATCTTATCCTCGATCGGAGCTACACCAACTTTCTTTCTAATCGCATCCTTCCGAATCCGATCTTTACGTGTATGTCCACACATCCATCTTAGCATTTTCATTTCTGCTACAGCCATTCTCTGCACATGTCTATGGTTCACATGCCAACATTCAGAACCATAAAGCATAGCAGGTCTCACAGCTGCTTTGTAAAACTTTCCTATAATTTTTAAAGGAATTTTCTTATCACAAAGAACAGCGGAGGCTCCTCTCCACTTTAGCCAGCCTGCATTTATTTTTATTAGTAACATCTCCATCAATTTCCCCATCATGTTGCAAAATAGATCCCAGATATCTAAAAGAGTCTCTCTTCTGAATGTTATCGTCACTAATCTTCACCTTGATTCCTTCACCATTGCTTCCATCAAAGGTGCATTCCATATATTCCGTCTTAGCCCTACTTATACGAAAGCCTTTAGTCTCCAATGCATGTCTCCAAACCTCAAGCTTCTCATTTACTCCATCTCTAGTCTCGTCAATCAACACAATATCATCAGCAAATAACATACACCAAGGTAACTCATCCTGAATGTGACTTGTCAACTCGTCCATAATCAAAGTAAAAAGAAATGGACTCAAAGCTGAACCTTGATGTAAACCAATGTTGATATCAAAATAGTCAGTCTTCCCCGTCGGGGTCCTTACATAAGATAAAGCCCTATCATACATATCCTTTATGAGATTAATGTATAGAACAGGTATTTGTCTCTTCTCCAAAACTCTCCATAGTATCTCTCGTGGGACGGAATCATAAGCCTTCTCCAAATCAATAAAGATCATATGGATATTCTTCCTTTTAGCTCTATAAATCTCCATTGTTCTCCTCAGCAAATGGATGGCTTCAATAGTTGAGCGACCTGGCATGAATCCGAATTGGTTTTCTTTTACTTGGGAAACTTGCCTCAACCTTCTTTCGATCACACGTTCCCAAATTTTCATAGTGTGACTCATCAGCTTGATACCTCTGTAATTTGAACAATTTTGAATGTCTCCTTTGTTCTTATAAAGAGGCACCACGATACTCCTCCAATCTTCAGGCATTTTCTTGCTTCACCAAATAACATTGAATAGATTCGAAGCCAAGTCAAACCACGCTCACCTAAAACTTTACATACTTCTACAGGGATGTCATCCGGTCCAACACCTTTCCCAGGTCTCATAACCTTCAAAGTCTCCTCTACTTCTTTTCTTTGTATTCGTCTATAGCATGCACGATTCAAGTAACTTTCACTACTAGCTAGATCACCCAAAGTGATCTCTCTACTTCCTTCTCCAATGAAAAGTTTATGGAAGTACTGCTCCCATCTAGTCTCTATATCCTTCTGAGTAACAAGCACGTGACCTTCCTCGTCCTTAATGCATCTCACTTGAGAAAGGTCTTTGGTCTTTATTTCTCTTGCTTTGGCCAACCTGAATATATCCTTCTGGCCCTCCTTAGAGTTGAGATTTTTATACAAAACCTCATAAGCTTTTGACTTAGCGTCGCTTACAGCCTTCTTTGCTTCCTTCTTCGCTATTTTATAGTATGTGACAGTTTCCTCTGTTTTATCCTTAGACATAGCTTTAAAGCAAGCTCTTTTAATTTTTAGCTTCTCTTGCACCCCTTCACTCCACCACCAAGCCTCCTTTTGACCCGGAGCTCCTCATTTTGACTCGCCTAGCATCTCTTTGGCTACATTTCGAATACAAGATGCTACTGCCTCCCACATCTCGTTTGCACTACTGCTATAATCCCAAGATAAGTCTTCTAAAACCTTCTCCCTGAAGCTTGATTGCTTCAGCGGAAGATTCCACCACCTAGTTCTAGTGATCTTAGGAACCTTCCTTTTCTTTACCAGCCCTTTTATTTGTAAATCCAAGACTAACAAGCGATGTTGGGTTGTCAAACTCTCTCCAGGGATTACTTTGCAATCTTTACAACACAACCGATCTCTTCTCCTCAACGCAAAATAATCTATCTGTGTTCTAATTGAGACACTCTTATAAGTAATTAAATGCTCCTCCCTCTTCTTGAAAAGAGTGTTTGCTATGAAAAGATCATATGCCGTTACAAAATCCAGAATGACTTTTCCCTCTTCGTTTCTATCCCCAAAACCATGTCCTCCATGCACACGTGCATACCTTGAAACATCTTTTCCCACATGTCCATTAAGATCTCCACCTATGCAAACCATCTCTCTTTGTGGGATTCCTTGTAAAATCTTATCCAGATCCTCCCAAAAAGCTTGTTTAGTCCTTTCATCTAAACCAATTTGCGGTGCATAAACTGAGATGATATTCAGAATTTCTTCTTCAAGCACCAACTTTAGCAAAATAATCCGATCCCCAAATCTTTGCACCTCAACCACATAATCCTTCAAATCTTTATGAACAACCACTCCAACACCGTTTCTGCCCTTATCTTTACCTGAATATCAAAGTTTAAAGCCTGTCTTCTCGATCTCCCTTGCTTTCTCTCCAACGCATTTAGCCTCTTGAAGACAAAATATATGAATCTTCCTTCTTTCTATTGTATCCACTATCTGCATCAATTTTCCAGTTAAAGTACCGATATTCCAACTACCAATCCGTAACTTCCTTTGCAATCTCTTTTGGACTAACTTCTTTACTCGTATGCGTCCATTATGCGAGAACCCTTGTAAATTTTGGACTGCATCCGGGCGGTGATGCAGCGGAACTAGCTTATTTACCCGCATGCGTTCCTCATGCGAGAACCCTTGTAAATTTTGAACTACATCCAGGCTGCGATGTAGCGGCCCTTGCCAATTTTTCATTGCATTCGGGCGATGCAACGCGTCGCAAGTAGGGAACGCCCCAACGAAATCTGTATGTTTGCTTAAATCCATATTTAAAAGATCCGAAACGGTTTCGAGATAAATTCATAAATATTGTGGATTTTTTGTGGAGAAGAAAATGGTGTGGTTGAGAGGAGAAAACCCATTGGAGAATGAGTACAGAAGAGAGAGAGAGAGAGAGAGATAAATCTCAATTAATATTCAACTTCAACTTGAACTGACTCAAACAATTGCCTACCATCCCCTTTATATAGGAGGGATGGGTTACAAAAATAGAAATAAAATTCAAATTTAAATTGACTCTAATTGATTTAAATGAAAATTCAAATCTACCTTATCTTAATTCACTCTAATTTTAAATTCGAAATTCAAATTGAAAACTGGCTAACTAATTTGAGATTGCATGAGATCTCTTTTATTTAAATAAAATTTGCAACGACTCGAATAAACGTAAATAAAATTAGACTCTAAATAACGGATAAAAAATCAAGCCATATTTATTAATTTCGTGTTGCATCAATCGAGATAATCAAGACCTATGTCGTATGTTGTCACAATACAAGCAAGCATCCTCTGATCGGAGATAGATGCATTATTATATGTCTAAGTATGTACATTAGGCAGACCATTAGGTTGATGACCTAATCAAGGTCTATACATCAGAAAATTGGTGTGCATACAATGGTATATGAGTAATACGATCTCACAAAGGGATTATTACGTTTACTATTAAATCGGAAGACATGAGCTCACTCATGAGATATTGGGACCACTCAAATTCCATGCATAGTCGTCTTGCTTTGGAAGCATGGTATAATTTATAGGTATGATATATGCTTTTGGAAAACGAATTATCAATACCAACTCCCGATAATCGAATGAGAAACTTAATGATAAAATCCTAAAGAATACAATTCAAATATGATCTAAAACTTCGGGTTTATTCTAGCTCTTCCAGTATGCAAGATGTACGGGTATTAGGAATACTCGATGGTGATGTGATCGCAAACAGTTGTATAACCATGACACTTCCACTCCAAGGAAGTGATGAAACAAGTTTGGAGTTTAGTGACTTCTCTCAGAAGATCAGTAATATGATCTTAGTCCAAATGTTGGGTATTCATCTCAATGTGATTCAAATGCAATGAGAAGATTAGATTTACGGTTTGATTTCATCAAACATCTTTGAGAGGTCACCTATATCTGGATATGAGATAAGGTCTCAACATCCAAGTCATTATACATGGAATGTAGAATCGTCATGTCCTTATCTCTAAGTATCCGCGGAGAAAGTACATTGTTTTTGAAAGAGAAGAATAGTTCTATTATTGACAATATGTCTGAGCATTGTAAAATAGGAGAAGATGCAAACACTCCTCACAGTGAGCATCAGATTAAGGTGAGTTAAAATCAGAGAAGAATCCATCAGTCTCCGAAATATCCCTTCCAATTTTCCAAACTTGCTTATAGGTGGGTGTCTCCTCAAGAAAGGATCCTCTGTTGTAAAGAGAATTACAGCAGAGGTGATGTAATCCTCTTTAGTTTCTTTGGTGATTTTGCTTCCAAAATCCAACTTTATAGATAATTCTTAGATTAATGCTCTACATATCCTCCAAAATTCGCTCAAATCCGAGCTTATTTGCTATTTTATCTTAATATTTTAAGATTCAGATCTTTTTTAAATGGAATTTAAGCTGCTTAGATCTTGACCGGATGTTTGATCATTAAGATAAAATAGCAAACAAGCTCGTATTTGAGCAAAATTTGGAGGATGTATAGAGCATTAATCTAAGAATCAACCTATAAGATTGAATTTTGGAAGTAAAGACGCAAAAAAACCTAACAAGGATTACATCACCTATGTTGTAATCATCTTTTACAGCGAAGGATCCTCTTTCGTCTCCTTGACGTTGCACCTTCTTTTTCCTTAAAAAGATTCAAACTCAGAACCATACGTCTCACTAGAATTAGGGGTAGCATCATCCCACGATTCGCTCCTAAGAAGAGTAGTGATCTGTGGACTGACCTGTACGACGAATGAAGACAACAAGAGAGGCATGGCTCTCATCAGCTCTGAAGAAATCGCCATCATTTGCAAGAAACTTCATCACCTAGGTGGCCAAGAGGGTGGAGTAACAATACTTTCATATTCTTCACCCCAAGGCCATCCTATTTAACAAACTTTTATACCTCGGTTCACTTCATTAAAAGGAAAGCGACCTCTAAAGGACTTAACAACCCACAGAAATTCCTATGAAGGGCACTTATCCTTTGAGCAAAACTTGCAAGCAACAAATTGGAAAAACAAAACAGGAGAGAGTGCGGCATCTGGCAGATGGAAAGAGAAGGAAAGCACGCGGGAGCGAGAGAGATAGCGTGAGAGGATGCAGAGGTAATAATTGTTGTGAAAGCTATCATTAACATACATACAAAAATCCGATTATCAACTGATTTCCATGCCAGATTGATGTAGGTATGCAACCATATTAACATTGATAAGAAAAATATCTGTTTTAAGAACATATGCATATTAAAGCAAGGAAAAAATCCGGAACCAATATTATGACAAACAATGCGACAAAGAAAGAGTAAAACAATGCGACAAAGAAAGAGTAGAGTTAGAAATCACAACCGAAGCGTCCTGCAGTAGGACTCTCCTTAGAGAGACAGTGCCCCCCACTTTACCGGCGCACAGGGCCTTGACGTGCCACTCTCAAGGTCCGACGGTCCACGCTCGTCGACGGTGCGCACCGTGCTTGAGCGTCCTCGAAAGTCACCTCCGTAGACGAAGTCCGAGATCGAGAGAGGAGAGGGCGTCCTCGAGAGAGAAGAGACGCCAGGTATGGAGATAGAATGTTCGTAACCTACGCCCACGTCTTTAAGAGATACTTAAAGACGACCGGACGGTTACGTTTCGTGAGAGGATAATGGGGCATAACCCTTGGAATTCAAACACGCGGTTACAAAACTGACCCGGTCTTTGCCACGCCACGCCGCAGCCGTGCCGCGCCCACGCCCGAGCCCGAGCCCGGCTCGACCTGGCGCGGCGCGCGCGTGCGTGCGTGCGTGTGTTGTGGTCTAAAGTCCTCTATAGTCTGTTTCCAGACTAGTCTCAGGACTTCCCACATAAAAACCAAGTGTCAGTTTTATCTCTCCACGATGTGGGACTAAACAGCACCCCACATGGTTGAAACATTGAATTCCAGGAATTGAGATACATTAATACAACTTGATATTGACCATCAAATTGCATCAAACTATCCCAATACATTTAATTCCAACAATCCCCCACGAATTCATTGTTGAAACACAAAGCGCCAAGGATCTCGAATTTCCACACTCTGCTTTCAGTAAAGGTACCTTCCGGTTTGAACCTTTACCTAGGTTATCCCCTTTCACCATCACAGGAATAAAGTGAACTAAGTCTTGAACTTTAATCCTTTGATGTAATGGTATCGAGTGGTAACAACAGAGTGAAGTCTATGGTGACAATCTTCTTGTTTTGATGCTATTAATGGCCATGCACCCTACCCTGTTTCATGAGTATATTAAGGATAAACCCTCATCCTTTATCTGCGGCCCACAGAAATACTCATATAGGTGGCATTCTCCAAGGATGCACTGCTCACATCCTGCTTATAAAAGCTTGAATCCATTAAGAGCATAATGCTCAACCTTTTCCTGCAGTTTTCAGGCACTCGACTTTTCAGAGATAGGACTCACATGCAAAGTATTGCATATTGAGTGTCAAATAGTTCCCCTTACAGCTTGTTTTCTCATTGAACCTATTTTGTGGGATCTCCACTCATTTAGGTTAGGTTGCTACTGTGGGTAAACTCTCAGTGGGTTTCTGCCCCATCCCAAGTCTGGATTTTTGGACTAAAGATCTATCAAGTCCCTTTGTAAGTGGATCTGTCGTGTTATCTTTGGTACCAACAAATTCCACAGCAATCACTCCAGAAGACACCAAATCCCTAATAGACTTATGTCTAACTTGGATTTGTCTTCTTGTTTTCTGATTGTACTTTGAACTCTTTACCTTTGCAATAGTAGTCATGTTATCACAATGTAAAGAAATTGTCGGTATCGGCTTACCAACCATGGGCATCTCAAAGAGAAGCTCCCTAAGCCATTCAGCCTCTATACCTGTTGTGTCCAAAGCACACAGCTCTACCTCAAAAGTAGACCGAGCCAAGATGGTCTGTTTCACAGACCTCCAGGAGATTGCACCGCCTCCAAGGGTAATTACATACCCAGTCACACAGTTACTCCCGGAGTCCTCCATTTGACCTATCCAACTTGCATCACTATATCATTCTAAGACAGGAGGATATTTACCATAATGCAGTCCAAGAAGTGCAGTACCCTTAAGGTACTTCAACACTCAATCCAAGGCCTCCCAATAAGTATGGTCAAGACAGCTCGTATATCTACTCAACTTTGCGACCGTGAAGGAAATATCAGGTCGAGTACAGTTCGCAAGATACATCAAGCTTCCTATAATCTGGGAATATCGTAGCTGTGCTACAGGTACTCCACTCGTGTTCTTGCAGAGGGGTTTAGATGAATCATAAGGAGTGCATACAGATTTACAGCTCTAATAGCCAAATTTTTCAAGAACCTTCTCAGTATAATGTGACTGAGACACAGCTATCGCATTAGTAGATCTAATCAGTTTGAGCCCCAAAATTACATTTGCAACTCCTAAGTCCTTCATCTCAAACTTACTGCTCAAGAACCTCTTGGTTTCTTCCACTATCCTTATGTTTGATCCAAATATCAAAATATCATCTACATATAGGCATAAGACAACAAACATATCACCTTTAATCATAGAGTACACACATTTATTGGATTCATGAACAACAAAGCCATAAGACTGGATAGTCTTATCAAACTTGTCATGTCACTCTTTTGGTGTGTGTTTTAATCCATAAAGAGATTTTACAAGCTTACAGACCTTTCTTTCATTACCAGATGTTACGAATCCCTCAGGTTGGTCTATATAGATCTCCTCCTCAAGATCGTCATAAAAAAGTCAGTCTTCGCATCCATTTGATGAATTGTGAGATCATGTATAGAGGCCAGCGCAATGAGCATCCGAATCGTAGTCATTCTAGTTACAGGAGAATAGGTATCAAAATAATCAATACCCTCTTTCTGTTTGAAACCTTTGGCTACAAGTCTTGCCTTATATTTTTCTATGGATCCGTCTGGTCTAAGTTTTCTTCTGAATACCCATTTGCTTCTTATGGTGGAACACCCAGGAGATAGATCGACCAATTCCCGCGTGACATTTGAAATGATCGAATCCATTTCAGATTTAATGGCGTCCTTACAATGCCTTGCTTCAGTAGAAGACATGGCATCCTCGTATGTGGGAGGATCACCCTCGATTTGGTAGGAGACAAAGTCGCTACCTAAATCCTTGGCAATCCTAGGTCTCTTACTTCGTCTAGGTTCAACATCCTTCAAAAATTCATTGGGTTCAGAAGAGGTAGCCCCCACATTTGACATCTTTTCTATTTGTTGTGGAATAGAACCAGATGTTGAGGCAACGTCACTAGTCAGATTTTCAAGAATCCCTTTTTTCATTGGAAAAATATCCTCGAAAAATGTAGCATCACGAAGTTTAATAATAGTATTAGTATCTATGCCTGTGATCTCAGATCGAATTACTAAGAATCGATAGGCAAAACCATTTTCCAGATACCCCAAGAAGACCGCGTCAACTGTTTTAGGTCCAAGCTTCTTTCTCTTGTGTTCTGGGACTAAGACCTTAGCCAAGCATCCCCACACCTTGAGATATTTTAGGCTTGGCTTCCTATTTCTCCAAAGTTCAAATGGACTCTTATCTTTATGCCTTAGGGAACTCTATTCAGAATATGGCAGACCGTATTCAAAGCTTCCCCCCACATGTAAGATGGTAGCCCAGAACTTTGTAAAAATACATTGACCATATCAGTTAGGGTCCTATTCTTTCGTTCTGCTATTCCATTGGACTGTGGTGAATATGGTGCAGTGACCTCATGAACTATGCCAAATAATTTGCATTGTTCATCAAATATCTTAGATGTGTATTCACCACCCCTATCTGACCTTAGACGTTTAATTACTTTTCCGACTTGTGTTTCTGCTTCATTCTTAAAAATAAGAAATTTTTCTAAGGCTTCATCCTTAGTTTTAAGAAGATAAACATAACAGTATCTATTGTTATCATCTATGAAGGCGATAAAATATCTTTTGTTATCTCTAGTCATCACGCCACCAAATTCACAAATATCAGAATGCACTAAGTCTAGACTTTCAGTTTCCCTATTCACAGAATGAAAAGGCTTTCTAGACAACTTAGCTTGAACACACATTTCACATATGGTGAGTTTGTTTGTAGTATGATTAGGAATCATGTCAAGTTTCATCATTCTTTTCATAGAATTGAAATTCACATGTCCTAGCCTAGCATGCCATAAATCAATAGATTCAATATTTGAAACAACATAAGTAGAAGAATCAAAACCAGAAATATTATTAATTGAACTATCAATGTCACATCTTATTCTAAATAAAAGATCATGATCAGCCAAATATCCTTTGCCAAAGAAAACACCATGTCTCAGAAAAACTACTTTATTACATTTAAAGTCTAACTGAAAACCCTCTCTAACTAATAAAGAACCAGACAAGACATTCTTCTTAATATCAAGAACGTGCAGCACCCTGCGCAAAGTCCAAACTCGTCCAGTTGAGAATCTCAGCTCGACTTGTCCGGACCCAAGCACCTTGGTTGCAGATCCGTTCTCCATCATTACTGTTCCACCAGCTGAAGCCTGATAAGACACAAAGAATGTTTTGTCAGTACAAATGTGTACATTTGCACATGTATCAACAAGCCACTCATTAGGCTCGTTTACAAAGTAGAGTTCAGGGTTCACCCCTCACCGGACCCGCCTCCCTCAATCAGCATAAGAGCCTGAGGAACGACATCCGTAGACTTCTGTTGGGTCTTTAGAGAAGGGCAATCTTTCTTCCAATGTCCAACCTGCCCACACTGCCAGCAAGGTTTGTTTTTTGATTTTTTCTGGATTTTTCCCTTGGCTTTCAGTTTCTTATTTTTTCCTTTTGCATTGTTTCCCTTTGAGGTTATCACATTGACCTTAGGGTTCACGTCTACAGGCATCACAGGTTTTTATTTCCTATTCTCCTCTTCAATAGCTATCGAGACCATCAAATCATCCAGAGAGATTTTTCCCTTCCTGTGCTTTAGGGACATCCCAAAATCTTCTCAGGACTTGGGAAATTTCTCAATGATCGACATAACTTGAAACTTTTCAGGAAGTTTCATTTCTGCCTCGGCTAACCCATGGAGCAATAACAAAAGCTCATGAGCCTGTTCCGAAATCGATTTGCCCTCAATCATCTGAAATTTCAGGAACTTAGATACTGAGTATTTTTCAATACCCAGATTCTCCGTGTTGTATTTCTTGTCTAGTTCCTCCTACAGATCCTTAGCGGTCTTGGTGGATGCGCCATAGACATCGAATAGAACGTTTGATAGTGCAGTAAGAATGCACCCATAACACAGACGGTCATGTTCCTTCCACGCATCCGCCATCTTAACCGTCTCAGGATCTGGATTTTATTCAGATAACTTAGGGCACTCGGTTTCCAAAACCGAAATCAGGCCAATCGTGGTCAGCCAGATTTTCATGCGTTGTTGCCAACGCTTGAAATTCTGACCCCCGAATTTCTCTGGCATACCAGTGAAATCCACACGAGACCGAAATATCAAATCCGATATTTTTCTTATCACGTTATTACGCTGTCTCTCTAAGATTGTTGTGAAAGACGTCAATAGCATACATACAAAAATCCGATTATCAACAGATTTCCATTCCAGATTGATGTAGATATGCAACCATAGTAACATTGATAAGAAAAATATCCGTTTTAAGAACATATGTGATGCAGCGTGACCCCAAATTATGGGGCCACATTTATTTAATTAGATAGTTATCAATTTTATTTACGTTTTTGGGTCTAATTTAATAATCGAGATCGCATGTGATCTCAACGTTGATTTCGTAGAGTTTAATTATAATTGTTGGTCAATTAAATAATTAGAGTCCAATTAGTTAATTAGAGTCAATTAGAGATTTGAATTTATTTCAAATCAATTAGTTAGTCGGTTAGAGTCAAATTAGGATAAGTAGTTTTGAATTTGAATTTTGGATTCTATTTTTATAATCTCATCCCTCCTATATAAAGGGATGATGGTCTATTGTTTTAAGACAGTTCAAATGATATGAAAATTGGAGTTATCTCCCTTTGTCTCCCTATTTCTCTCTCTCTCTCAACGTGATCTTCACGTCTTTAATCTCCAAAATCCTGTGCAACCGGCGCGTTCCCCTCTCACTTCCTCTCCTCTCTAAATTTCTCCACCAAACAACTATTTTTCACCGTTGCAAATTTTAATTTGCATCATTTTGGTATCAGAGCATGGCAACCGAATCGTTTTCACGATTCGACGATTCTGTCGCATATTGGCATTTGAAGTTCAATCTCAGTTGCATATCTCATGGTTCGCATGCTCGTTCACTACAACGAATGTTCAAGAAGCGACTTATATCAAGCGTCAAGGTACAAGCATGGCTGTACGCGACTATCAATGAAGAATCGCCCGTCGACAACAAAAATCAGATCTCTGTAGCTGCTGTCCAACCTGATTTTGGTGCAGAAAACGAAGGTATTTTTAGTCCCAATGAAGATTTATTTGATACAATATTAATACAAGAAGAAAAGGAAGACTTGGCACCCATCTACGACGAAGATCCTAGGGGTGAAGAACTGGATTTCGTCGATCTGGTTGCGATCGAAGTTGCTGTCCAGAATGAAAAAAAATAAGAAAAATGGAGATTTGGGGCCAATTTTCGATGAAGATTACACGGAGGAACATATGGAAATCCTAGAGTTGTTTACGGTTGGAGGGACTGTCCATGAGGTCGCACCAACAACAAAGTTGGTTCCTTCATCACCATCTGCTGAAACTGTTGTCCAAGATGGTGCTTATCTATTGTCGGCATCGGCGACGCAAACCCCTGCCCCAAACCATCACTGCGCGCGAGAGCTGTGGCCTTCCCATCCCCTTCCTCGGTGCCGCCTGAAGCCTTCTTACCGGTTGCGCCGACATCGCTTATGGATTCCCTACCCAGGCCGTCGCCGCCCTGGCATGGTTCCTCGTCGCCCGCACTGCTTGAACCCTAGATCTAGAGTTCAGCGCCGCCAACAACATTGGAAGGTTGGAGTCGAGAGGGCAAGGGCTCCTGATTTCTCTCCATCGTATAATCTATCCCATAAAATTAGGGATGTGGAGATATTTTGGATCATTTACAAGCAACACCCTCCTCTCAATAGTTTTCATCAAAAAGGTCAATTGAAGGATATATCATGTTATGAGGTCATATTAATCGAAGGGGTAGAACATTTGCAGCCATACCCCTCAATGGAAAAAAATTACAAACGTAACATGGAAAATGATCAAAATTGGGGATGTCTGCTCAACTAGTCCAGATGGAATTCTCCACCGACAGAACGAAGATCGAGCAATTCGTCGGGAGACGAATTTTTCAAGCGGAGGAGAATTGATGCAGCACAAAATTAAAATATAGGGCTTGATCTTTTTATCCGTTAATTTTATTTACGTTTATTGGAGTCGTTGCAAATTTTATTTAAATAAAGAGATCGCGTGTGATTTCGAAATTAGTTAGTTAATTTTAATTTCAAATTAGTTAATTAGAGTCAATTAGAGATTTGAATTTATTTCAAATCAATTAGTTAGTCGGTTAGAGTCAAATTAGGATAAGTAGTTTTGAATTTGAATTTTGGATTCTATTTTTATAATCTCATCCCTCCTATATAAAGGGATGATGGTCTATTGTTTTAAGACAGTTCAAATGATATGAAAATTGGAGTTATCTCCCTTTGTCTCCCTATTTCTCTCTCTCTCTCAACGTGATCTTCACGTCTTTAATCTCCAAAATCCTGTGCAACCGGCGCGTTCCCCTCTCACTTCCTCTCCTCTCTAAATTTCTCCACCAAACAACTATTTTTCACCGTTGCAAATTTTAATTTGCATCAATATGCATATTAAAGCAAGGAAAAAATCTGGAAACCAATATCATGACAAACAATGCGACAAAGAAAGAGTAGAGTTAGAAATCACAACCGAAGCGTCCTGTAGTAGGACTCCCCTTAGAGAGACAGCGCCCCCTACTTTACCGGCGCACAGGGCCTTGACGTGCCGCTCCCAGGGTCCGACGGCCCACGCTCGTCGACGGTGCGCACCGTGCTTGAGCGTCCTTGAAAGTCACCTCCGTAGACGAAGCCCGAGATCGAGAGAGGAGAGGGCGTCCTCGAGAGAGAGAAGAGACGTCGGGTATGGAGATAGAATGTTCGTAACCTACGCCCACGTCTTTAAGAGATACTTAAAGACGACCGGACGGTTACGTTTCGTGAGAGGATAATGGGGCGTAACCCTTGGAATTCAAACACGCGGTTACAAAACTGACCCGATCTTTGCCACGCCACGCACGCAGCCGCAGCCGCGCCACGCCCAAGCCCGGCCCGGCCCGGTGCGGCGCGCGCGCGCGTGCATGCGTGTGTTGTGGTATAAAGTCCTCTCTAGTCTGTTTCCAGACTAGTCTCAGGACTTTCCACATAAAAACGAAGTACCAGTTTTATCTCTCCATGATGTGGGACTAAACCGCACCCCACATGGTTGAAACATTGAATTCCAGGAATTGAGATACATTAATACAACTTGATATTGACCATCAAATCGCATCAAACTATCCTAATACATTTAATTCCAACAATAATAACGAGGGTGGTGGTAAAGGGTCTGTCCGGACGGAATCTCTTTTATGCTGCGTTTATCAGCTATTATGGCATTCAACGTGTATGATTTCACCACCTTCTTAACATGGTTCCAACACATTAGCTAATGTTAAAGTTTGCCTTCATTTCCATACCCAACAGAATGTCATTTTCAAAAAGAGAAGTGCAGTGAGTTAATTCAACCGAAACCGACATTAAAATTGAAGAAAACAAAGCAGATTCATCATGCAAGCCAATAGGCCAAGCCCCAAATCGCTAGAATCTAAAAGATCCCAACTTTCCACCAATCAGAAAACCAATATTAGAAAAAAAATGAATGGGAAAAGGCCGTGCTCACAAGAAAATGGACCAAGATTAACGCAGGTCCAAGCGATGCCAGGGGAGCAGGCGGAGACGGAAAGAACAGCGAGCCACGCGAAGAAGATGAGGAGGATGTAGGTGGTCCAAACCCCCGGGTACACGAACCATTCCGTGTTCCTGTTCATATCCGCAGGCGGCACCGTCTCCACGTACAGCTTCCCCATCGATCACCTCTAACTCAACCTCCCCTCTTCTCCTCCTCCTCTCGTCGATCCGAGAAGAACAACTGCTTAGGGTGTATTCCAGACAGGATTATCTCATCCGTGATCCATCTCGTTTATTATGGACATTGGAGGAAAGATAGATCGCCCGTGTCGCCCCATGGAGACGGCGGAGGAGAGGAGAGGAATGTGCGGAAGGAGTGGGAAGAGGTCAATAGGCTTCGGTTGATTTTCGCGGGGTTCTGCCCCCTTTTTAATATCTGCCTTTGGATTTAGTATTCTTTTCATATTTTCACGTTTTTTGCCTGGGAAAAAATGTCTTCAATCCTTCGTTTTTATTTATTATTTTTTTCTCACTCCGAGGGTAAAGGAACTAGTATGTATAAAATTAGAAGTATCTTTTACTTATCGCGATGATTAAAGTATTTGAACTTATAATCGAAGAAATATATATTACATATATGCATTTGCATACTCTGGAATATCTGACGAAGACGCCTACAAGATCGTGATTGATTTTTTTAACATGTTTCTTTCGTAAAGAAGTACTTAATAAGAGAATTAATCACAGAGGATAATATCATAGTGACCATTAATATTAATGGGCATCATAAATGTTTATATTTAAGCAAATAACAAAAATATGAACCTGGAATAAATTTGTGACGTCGGCGGATCCGAAATACCTGTTTAGACATCACTCATAACCATTGACGGAGACAGGGGCGGGAGAGGGCTTGGCCCCCGGTCTCATAAAATATACTTAAATATACTTAAGTTATATACTATAAATTATTACAATGTACATATATTTAATGATAAATAGTTATAAACTTTAAAATTATTTCATTGATATGGTTGAAACACCATTCATTAAAGGTCAAATGTTATTGGGTGTACGATTTGGAATACTTTATTGGATATCCACGGGCATGTGTTTAGGGTCGACCCATATAGGTCATGATTAGGGATGCAAATGGAAAAAGATATACTCGTATCCGATCTGCCAATGTATATATTTTATATTGATTTTAAATTTTGTGGCCTATCCATTTTAAAATGGATACTGATATTGACACCACTTTGATATCTGCAAATATCCGTATATGTACCAATATATCAATTTCCATAAACTATTTCTGATATTATTCATATGCGATTAATATTTTTAATCAACTCTAAGTTTCAACTTTAATAAGATTTGAAGAGACGTTTGTTATCCGTGGGAAAAGCCAATATTTGTTTGTTAAATATTCGTAGCTGACTTATAATTATATTTATCCGTATTTGAAAATATAATTTGTGATTTTAAAAATCTACAAGATATATATTTTTGTATCCAAATTTAAAAATGGATAAGGATACCATATCACTATATGTATAGGTTCATTTGCGTCCCTGCATATGGATTGTTGCTAGTGATATAGCGATGGATCTGATGTGCGTCGTTGATATACAAAATTATTTCACAATGATTAATATTCGTCACTATATTTAAGAAAGAATAATAGGGTAACATACTTTTAAAGAACATGACTATAAACTCGTATTATTGTAGCGAGGAGTGTATTTTCTCTAAAATGACAAATTTTGAGGGATAATTTTGTTAATACAACTTTTAGGGAGATACTTATGTAAAATTGTAACCTTATTAGGGTGTTTTTCTAAAAATTTCTTGCAAATACGATACCAAATATTTTATAAGTATTTCCTTTAAATTATGTTATTAATGAAGTTCAATAAAGATAGATTGAAAACTAAAATTACACGTAATTGTAAAATAAAATATATAAATAATATTTTAGTTGACTTTTTAAAAAAAATATTTAAATATTCGTAATTAATTAAATAGGCATCAAGTTTGGATATTTAAAAAATAGTTATCAATCGATACCTGAGGTGTCGATTTGAGGAGTCATGCCCAAATTAAGAGGCGGTCCCCAAATCAGCACCTTGGTTCGTGGGTTATCCAGGGGTGGATAACCCGGTTTTGTGTTTGTGTGTTTGATTGGTGGGTTAAGGGTTGGGAGGGTTTGTGTGATGTGATTGTATTGGAATTTGAAAAAGTTGGTAGTTATTATGATATGATTGTATTGAAATTTGAAAAAAGTGGGTGGTTGTTGTGATGTGATTGTATTGAAGTTTGAAATAGTGAGTAGAAGTTGAGTATTTTATGATTTGTAGATGATATGATGGTATATTATATAATTTTTTTGATGGGAAGGGAGTGAGCCCCATTAGTGGGTTAAAAGTGAGGGTTTTGAGGGTTTACCCACCCAAAGTGTGGGATAACCCCCAAACGAACGCACCCCTAGTGTCGATTTGGGCTTTGTCCTTTTTGGTCATTTACATTTATATCTCACGTGTTTCTTCTTAAAATTAGTGGGGAATAAGATCACCCAATGATTGTTTCTCCAAAGGAGGGGTATGAGTGCAAATGATCCAACAGGGTGCAAGCCCAAATAGGCACTTGAGGTGCTGATTTGAGCTTGCACTCTTTTGGTCATTTGCATTCATATCTCTCCTTTAGAGAAAAAAATAAATGTTGGGTGATTTGTACAACAATAAAAAGAGAGAAATCCAAATCGGCACTTGTGGTGCCGATTTGGACTTTACTTGCCCAAATCTGCACCTCAAATGTCGATTGGTAACTATTTTTTTAATATTCAAACTTGATGCATATTTAATTAATTATGAATATTTTAATAATTATTTAAAAAAAATCATCACTTCGTAGCTTGCCCCCCAAGTGAAAATTCCCAGCTTCGTCCCTGCTTGTAACATCATGTTTGCTAGAGATGGTATTAGGGTATCGAAAATGAGGGAAAAATTCGCATTTTGAATGACATTTACAAATTCAACTATCAAGCCACATAACAACAATGTATCATAAATTTATATTGTATTAATTTCCATATAAATTTATATGTAACAAAAGAAACTGCATTATGTACATGTATCCTAAAATATAACAGAAGAGACAGAAAAGCTTTTATTTTATCATGAACATAAACTATAACATGTGTACCTGTCGAGAGTAGTTGTGGAAACTCAAGTTCAATTGTCGGACTTCTGCAATGCAGGTACTTATTCTATAATCCATGTATTATGGAGAAAAGAATATCGACAAATGTTGGTTACAATCTGATTACTTAAAAATAACAGGTAACTAAGTGGCTCCAAAAGAAAGCAGGTACGTAGGGGTTTGATGATTAAATTTAACGAGCTACTTGCATGAAAATCGATTTTCAAGTTATTGTATATGTGAGCCCTCTGACTTACTCATCATGCCTCATTTACTCATAATTAACATCTTTCCATATTGATTATATGATTCATAATTAATCTATCACCTTATTATTATTATTTATAATTCATATTGATAGATCTTGGTATTATAGATAGTGAGTCTCTTATTTTTTATCTTTGTCTTTGTCAAATTATCAAGCCTGATGGATAGTCTATGATCTTGGTCTGAGTGTAACATCATCGTGAGCTGACTTTCGGTACTACAATCTACTCGTGTTGTTCTGGTTCTCCCCCTGCAAACTGAGTGAGGGTTGGCATTTCCCCTCTTCATTCTCCCATTGGTTAAGGGAAAGGAGAGAGAACTGAAACCTTAGCCCCTCATCCGGCAAAAGCGGACTCGAACGGGCCATGCCTACTATCATCTAGGCTCAAGTTGGAATTGCAGCAAATCAACTCCAGCGGAGGATCCGGGGAATGTTGATTGGCAACGGCTGTTTTTGGCGTCGAGATCTTTCGTCGAGTTATTGAGACTTCAGGACTTCAAGAGACCTCTTTCTAGCATGTGCCCCCCATTCCCGAAGGTCCTGTTCGGTGAGTCGGTACCCCCGAGCCAACATACAGAAGTTCTGCCCTTGGTCTCGTGACTGTAGTGTACCTGGAAAGAGTATAAATAAGTCAGGAGTGAGTCACCTCTCAACTGCTCCCTTGTTGGCCTCGGGCTTCCCCCCTCAACCCCCCGCCTCAGACAGCAAGGCAGCCTTTCCCCAGAAACCACGTGGCCTCTTTTTTCCCCGGGGCCAGAAATCCGACGAGACCCCCAACTTAATATTCAGCAAAATCATTAATTGATTACAATACTAGCTTCCAAATCTTTGAGTGATTATAATACTAGCTTCAAATTCTCTCTATTTTCATTCAGAAAAGCCCGGATATATACTTTGGCTTCTTTGTCCGGGGAGATAGAGAGTACCCCCACGCGAGTTGTGAGAATCTGGGATCTCTGTCGTGCAGCTGGGCATCCTGACTTCCTCCCGTTTTCCCCGGTCTTTCACCTGAGGAAGGTCCTCCCGCGCTGCTTAGGTGGAAGGCGAAGAAGGCCTCCTTCCGGGGGGCCCGAGCCATCAGTGATATACCACTCTGGAAGAGCTAGAATTCTCACCTTGTTAAGGACCCACGGGCCAAGGGACAAGGTAGACACTAGTTGCGAAGGGAAGAAAAGAAACAGCCCCGAATCAATTGGGGTTCCCAATGCTTCTCCACGCCCATCCTCAGTATTATTCATTCCAGGGGAGGCCGATTACCTCGATTCCTGGGGAAGAGGTTCTCCCTCAGCAACTACGTCCCAGACCATATATTATTGGTGAAGACTATGACCGAGCACTCATCCTACTTGCAAAATCCCTTTTCTTTTGATATATTCGGATATTTCACTTTGATATTGAATATATGTCGCGTTGACTACAGGAAGACACCCGGGACCAGAGGATGTCATGAAAGAAGCACACTGGGTGGGCGTGCTTCGACCCTGTCTCCAGGGCATCCCGGGCTAATTAGTAGGAGTTCATATGGATGGAAATCAGAAGTCATCAAAATGCCACCAAAACTCACGAAAACCCGTCTTTTTCGGTGCGAGCGATAGAAAAGACTGGCATGTCGGAACAGTTATAGTCCGTGTAACAAAGGATTGTCGCTCCTGGGTTCTTCTTATTCACTCTATCTCTAAATTGACTATCCTTCTTAAAGCAAGTTCCAAGGCCTCGAGGCTAGTTTTCTAACTTGATATTGGGGATATTCCCCACTCCATGGCACCTTTCACCGCTGGCGCGAACACAGTGGTCTCTGACCAGGAAGAAGAAGCAATTCGCATTTGAAAAAAGGACTATATATAGACTGACGTACCTAAGCCTTTTCCGTAGATTATCTATGAGCAAGAAGGGGGGTTTCCTCGGGGTCCCTCTTTCGTCTCAATCTCGGACTACGAGGACCCCAGTCGTGCTTCTGGTTTCCATTATTCCATTCAGGGACGAGCGCTACAACCCTCAGGAGAGGGAGTCTTTTCTTTCGGCAGCCTGGGTGAGGTTGGGGGGGGGCAGTCATTCTTTGGAAAAGCCTGTCTTTTTGAGAGAATATAACCTCAATCCAGGACGGATAACTTTTCCTCACACTCGCTATCCTTCGGTACCTCACTCGGAGACACCCTGGGACTGATCATAAAAGAAATCAAGGATAAGAGGGAGGTCAGAATGGGGATGCGAGCATTTTGAACAACACTAAGGTGCGAAGAATATCTTAAGGTTGTAGGATCTCCTTAGGCAGGCACTAGAGTGTAATGATCCTAAGTTCCCTACACGTCCACTAACTCCATCTAATAACCGTAGTCTCCAATATATAATTGTATAACATTTCCATTCTTTCCAATCCTATTTCAAGTCTCAATGATCCATTAGTTCTTGGATTTATTAAATGCTTATATGATCGAGATGATCTAGATCTGTTTCCAATATTTTATGAGTCATGTGGATGGAGCTTATTAAGTGTAGATAATGTGTCTCATGTTTTGATTCTTTTCTTGTTACATTTTCTCAAACTCATGGATAGCGTGTGGTCTTGGTCTGGGTAAGACCTCAAACTATGACTCTAAGGCGGTAAGGAAGCCTTAGGGTTGGGGTGCCTACGTAGGTATGCGGTGGGGTAAATGCCTCCTAACTAAGTTCCCGATATGTCCACTATCTTCTCTGACAACCATGGTAGTACCTCTTAGTCTGATAAGGATGATTTTCATAATATGATCTTTTCTCTTCACCAAGACCTACTGGCGGAACAGTTATCAACTCAATTGTAACCAGCTCAACTCTAACCAAGCTCCACTATAACCAACTCAATTGTAACCAACTCACAAGAACAATAACTAAAACTCAAGCAGTGAGGAAGCCTCCGAAGATACCCTTCCATCTCGCCCATCCAGTGGAAGGGTGGTCTAGAGGAGGGCTAGACCTACAACACAACTATGTCCCTGAGATGGGGAGAGACTTTCCGAAACAAGTCACTCCAAAACAGGCTCGACCGGTAAGGGCAAACGAGCTCAAAAAACCAAAATCGAGGGCCCTCTAGCTAGGCACCCTAAAGAACACAAGATAAGCAGAACTGGTCTAAAAAGAAAGTCTGTGGATCCCAGAGAGGCGTAAAACTACGAGCGCTCATGAAAAATCAAGAAAAAGATCGGGATCCTAGACCACGTACTAAGCACCCGCTACCCTACTAGGCTTCTTATCTCCCGTCCAGTTGAGGGTCACCGCAGCCTCTTACAGTCAGGTGTAAGGGATACCATGACTGGTAAAATCAACTACCATCACATATTCGCCATCACTTACTTGATTTCTCATCTTCTCTCGATCTTTGCTGTGGTTAGCTTTACAAATCTAAGCATCTTGTCGACAATCTTATTGAATAGTGATCCATAATTAGTGATCCATGCCTAAATGATTGATCACGAAGAGTTTCAGTCATTGATCATATATTATCTCATAATCAACGTCCTGCTTATTGACCTAGATTTTATAAGTCATTTGTATGAAAATGATCTCATTTTTCAAATTATGAGATTAGAAGTTGTTTATTATATATGGATTCATTTTTAGATCAATGCTATATTCTCAACTTTTCTTATTAAAATCAATGGATTAAGAGTTACTCATTAGATCTTAGATTTAGGTTCAAAAATAGGACAAATTTCCAATTCCTTTCTTTTTTGTTTTATGAATTTTAAAGCTACATATTACATCTAAATTTAGTCTCAATTTACATGTTAATTCACCCCAAATATCTCAATTTTAAGTCATATAAATATTAACCAATTAGTTATCTATAATTTGATCTTAATTTAATGTTAATCACCCCAAATCTCTCAAATTTTAATCATGAAAATAAGAGCTAATTAATGTCCTAAAACTTGACTTAATTGCATATAAATCACCTTTAATTTCTCCTCAACCAATATGAAATCAGAGTTATGAAATTGTGCTTAGTTTCATGCAACTCATCTCCAAATCCTCATCATTCAAGCATGCAAATCTGGAAATTTTATAGGTATGAATTTTATAGTTGCATGCAAAATACCTCAAACATTTCATCAAATCAATCATGAATCTGTAGCTATTCAATGGTCTGAAATTAAACTTAATTGCATGTGAAATACCCTTAATTCTCATCCTTTCAAACTGAAAACTAGAGCATATGGTAGCCTGAATTTTGCTTAATTTCATGTTAAATACTCCTTAATTCCTAAAATTTTAAGCATGAAATCGAGGGTATATAGTGTGATATGAAATTTGATGTAATTGCATACTAATCCTCCAAATACTCCTCTTCAAGCGAGTAAACTATAGTATATCATGGTCTGAAATTAGATCTAGGTGCATGTAAATTTACCCCCAAATCTCTATCTTTTTTAAGCATACTACTGCAGCTAAACTGAAATCTAAAACCAATTTGCATATAATATACCTCCAAAATTCTCATTTTTTATCATGAAATTAAAGGGCATGTAATAGCTTAACAATGCTATAAAATTTAGAGCTAATGGCATGCAATCCAACCCCAAAATTTTGTTTTTTTTAAATCAAGTTTTTAGAGATATAATTTGGTCTTAAATTCAGATCTAAAAATTCACAATCTCAGCCATTTTTAGAGAATAAAATCGTTATGCAAAAATCCCAAATTTGATCTTTTAATTGCTAAAAAAGTAGCTAATTAATGGTCTAAACTTAGATTTATGCATGCACAACATATCCAATATTTCATCATTTAAGCATGCAAAATTGGAACATATAGTGATATGAAATTAGGTTTATTTTCATGAAATTCACCAACAAAATGTTCAATTTTTAACATAAAAATAATGGCTAAATAAAGGATTTGTATTTAGATCTTAGACTACATGAAAGACAACAAGAGGAGGGCTTTGATTATACCATTGGATCTCTAGAATGGAGATCAAATCAACATGCAAATTGTTGATTTGATGGCTTCCAACAACAGCTTTTAGGTGGATTTAAAACTCCACCAAGCATAAAGGAGCACAACTTCAAGGGAAAGGAGAGCAACTCCCAAAAATTAAGGAGCGACGGCATCTTGATGAAATTGTAGTAGCTCCTGAACTGATGGGCAGCAGTTCCAGCTGGAGGAGGGGGTGGCAACAAGGTCGGGGGTTGCTAGGCCTTGGTTGTAGTAGCAGCAACAAGAGAAGGTTGCAGCTCCTGGATCAACAACAGCTAAAGTGCTACTTTGCAACAAAAAATGGAGTAAGGCTTCTTTGGTTGTTTTTTTAAGAGAAACTAGAGATAATAAGGGGGAGGGGTTGGGGCTTATATAACCAAAAGAAGTGCCTTTGAAATTGACATGTGGAGGTGGAGTTTAGAGCCAAATGGAGAGAAGAAAGAAGGCCAAATGGAGAGGGACAAAAGCTGTCGTCTAGCTAGAATTTTTGAATTTTTTATTATTTTTTATCATTTATTTCTCTCTTTTATTTAGAATACTAAATTCTGTATTCACCTTGAGTCTCGAATTTAGATGAATAACATCTCATTTCAATCGTCTATGAATGGCAATCAAAATGAGTATAATATTCATATACTTCAGATCGAGATAAATTCTCAAAATTTCCGAGATACAGTCTTGGTTTGCCTAAATTTTGTGATTTTAAATTATCAAACGACCTCCGATCGACGAACGATCGATTTCATTGATCTTATTTTGTCGAATCAGATTTTACGGTGGTCTCGATTTGTTTTGTGGTTCGGATTTCACATCGTGAATTTTTCTGATGGCACACATTACGATGTAATCAACTTTTTGTCGATTGCGATCGAACGAGCTTCAATCTACAATTTACAGATCGACCTAAGTTTATTTAATGTTAATTGAAAATTAAATGATCTTGAAGACTCTTAATCAAGTCGAGTTCGGTTTATTCGGATTCGGATGTCACAAAATTAAATTTTTAGAAATATACTAAATAAGAGTAAATATTAATATACTGATGGCATTATTCTTATTCCAAGAAACTTTTATTGATAGTTTTTTTTTAATGTTTAATGGTGGAGAAATAGAGAATCCAAGATTTTACAAAAGGAAGGGTACATAAATATATGGTTGATTCTTGTAACATTTTTTTACAAAAATAATATTTTATAGATAAAAATAATCTACAATGTAATATCGTAAATAAATTTTCAAGGACATGATAAATATCTATATTTAAATAAAGCATACAAATGTTATTTTCATATTAATAGGACCAAATTATTATGTCTTAAATGTGGATTTAAATATTTGAATTTACCATTTTTACGTCTTGGGTTTCTCAATATAGTGAGATTAATTATAAATCAAATTTATTAGAAATGAAATGAGTTTATAGGCACGTTTAAATCAGTTGGATGCATAAGTCATATTTTGTTTTAGTGCATTATCTTATTTATCGACTACTTTTCAAGATTTTTCTAAGGATATTACCTAATTTATTTTTATTTTTTAGAGGAGGAAGTATTTTTTGATGATTCTTACTTACGCTTAGGCAAGAAAATAAATTTAATTTCTAAATTATATGATAATGTATATGTAAAAAAATAGAAATAGTAAAACGTGTGATATTAACCTATGCAAAATTTTAAACCATATTAAATCATGGTTATAGAAAATATTAAAAACAAACTATTTTAAAAGAGTTTGCTTTAAGACATTAAAAATTAACAACATAAATCAATTTATACTTACTTAAATTAAAGGGTCTAATAAAACAAATTACATGTGGGGACTACAATGTAAATAAACTAAATTGCTAAACTAAAATCTAATTATCATATCTTGAGTCTAATTAATTAAATGTGTGAAGATGTGAATAAAAACCTACATGAATAAACAAATAAAGCAAATTGGAAAATATGTTGAAATAATCATATAGATAATGTAATTACATCTAAGTTCTAAAAATGAAAGTTATTGAAAGCCGAATCAAGATCCTTATGAAGAAATTGAATATAAGGGTTGGGATGGTGCTTTGTTTGCTAGAGCTCGAAGACGTGGACTTCAAATACTCCACGTCCCCTTCTTCATATATGTAATGACCCGATCTTGGAGTCATCAATCATCCCATTTCTATATATGATTACTCAATAATAATCTTATTCAATAACGAAAGTAGAAACTAAAAAATGCATTAAAGAAAGCATTCAACATATTTCCATCAACAAAATAAAAGTTTAATAGAATATATATATAATTAATTAAGCATCGATTATTCAAAATAACTCCCATTATATCTATCTTTAAGTAGAAAATAAAAGAATGATAACTTGGTAGTAAAAAATATCATGACGTGACTGTTTCAAACAATAAATAAAGTATAATACATTTCTTTTTTAAATTTTATAATTATTTAGGACCTATATTAGTGATTTTTTTAAAAATGTCTCTGTTGATAAATTTATCTAGATAAAAAAGGACATTATGATTTCAAAATATCAGTAATAAATATAACAAAATTATTTTGTGAATGAGAATACAAAAAAAGGGTAGAAAGCTGATATTTTATTTTAAGAGATAACACACGTTAGATAGAGAGAGATCACGTTAGAGAGAAAAAAGAGATTAACTAAGAGGGAGATGGATATTACTAGAAGAATGCATGATGCATCCTTGTTGAGTAATTAGCTAAACTAATTTCTATTTCTGTTTATAGTAAACAGGAAAGTTTGAAGATTATGTGGAGGTCAAGAAAAGCTTCTGTCCCTATATAGGAAATTTTGAGATGGTGGATGTCCTCGTTACTTAGCACCTTTTTCTGTATCGAATTATCCAAGTACATGACTTATTGGTTTTTGAATATTGTCTACTTTTAGTTTCAATTTTCTAAACCTTTTTTCTTGAGTTCTCATTATTATCTAAATTTACTACTGGTTATTCTTTGTTGAATTTGAAATTACTTCTTCTACGTATTGGGATACAAATTGCATATTTAAAAAGTATAATCAATCTACGCTGGATTCAGCAAAACACAATACCCGTATAGTTTAACTAGATGTAAACTGATTCTACCATGGATCACAATTTGATAAACCGCTCCCAATGCAAAACAGATTGACCAATCTGAACTTAGGCGAGCTGATGGAATGCCTATCTTTAATTAAGGTGGCCTTGCCTCATCCCTCATCTTTACCTCCATAGGTTCAAGGTTTTTCTCTCCTGTTGTTATTCCAACAGTCGTTTTATTTGAGCAAACAGACGGGTCGCAAGAGCGCAAGTCGCAACTCGATGCAAATCAACCGAACACAAAAAAGGGATAAACCTCAGTTATTCGACATCCTCCCTCATTCCTCATATACTCCTTATCCCTCATCTGAACTAAGATACGTAAATAGGGTGGAAATGACGCCAGATCATTTAAATGCAAGTGTGTACAGATCATGTTTCGTATGTCTAATCGCCCATGCGAGGGTGCATCATATGCTACATACGCTGATATTATACGTATAATCTATAGTTTTGACGGAGTGACGGGGGCTTTTCCATACAAGCCTCCTACCTGTATGCAAATTATTCGCGTATAAGGAGGCGGGAGGTATGCATTTTTCTACCTATATATACTCGGGTCCAGATTGAGCCCGGACTTCTTTAACTAAGATCTACTCATGCAAATACTTGGGCCATAAAGTCAAATTTAGGTGCAATGGACTGCTACTATCAGTCCAACTTAACTTATTTACTTCCGATTTTTTGGAATATTTGCATGACAATTCTGTGAAGAAAAGCGAGGTTTTCTACTGAAATAACCAACTGTTTTGTTCGGCACTGTTAACTACTCTCAACTTTCTTATATCAGTGTATATAGTTATCATGGGCATGTCTATTGAGCTCGAGCTCGATGCGCTCAATCGAGCTCATTTCGGCAAGAGCTCGTGAGCCCGTCTCGAAAACTTATCAAGCTCGAGCTTGAGTTGGATTTGTGGCTTGTCAGATTTATCGAGTTGAGCTCGAGTCCGGTCGTGCTTAACTCGGTAACTCGACTCGACATCTCGATAAGAGCAACAAAGTTCTAGTCCCACATTGGTTGAGCAGAGAAGGGACGAGAGGAAGAGGAGCTATAAAGACAGACCAACTCCTCCCTCATTACAAAGCGTACCTTTTTTAGCCTTACTAATATCTGATGCATGGGCCATCAGACTGTTGGGTATACTTGATATTAGTTCCAGCCCCAACTGGGGGCAGCAGCTGTTTACCCCAACTTGGGGGGGGATACTTGGATATTTGCCCAGTTTTTGCTTCTCATTCCAGGGAACCCCAACCGGGGTTTTCATCCCCATTTCCAGAACGACGGAGCACCCTTTTCGCCCCTCCCATTCCAGCCAAAACCAAGAGCAGCGGCAAGGGTTTTAGACCCTCTTCGTCCTCCTCACGCGTGAGAAAGAGCTCGAGTGCGAGGGAGAGAGCAGGAGCAGCCAGGTTCGAGAGGAGCAGTGGCTAGGGCTGTGGTTTTTTGGGCTTGGAGGACAGTGGCTTTGGGCGAGCTCGAACGGGAGCAGAGGGAGGTCGTTGGGAACGACCTCAAGAGGAGCCGAGCCAACTTTGGGACTCCATCCGGGAGCCCACAAGGGGAGTTACTTCGTCCTCCTTGTTTTGAGCACAATATTGGTATAGTTAGATACCTAGGGATAGTTTGTTCCTTGTTGAAGAACTATACGTTGTGTGTGCTTGTACCTCGGTTTTATGGGCAACAAAACCGAGAAGAACATTAACACATTTGACCGTAGTGGAATCGTTGCCGGTCTTGCCCCGTGGTTTTTCCCTTGCTCACATTGAGCAAGGGTTTCCACGTAAAATTCTTGTCTCGTGTAGTTGCTTGCTTGCTTGTGGTTGTTATCATTGTTGCTATTGAGTTCCCGTGTGGGGAACATATATATTGTGTGTGCCATCTTTGCTGCAGGATAGTTTCAGGGGATATATCCTGGGTTGATTGATTGTTCCGCATTATCTCCATTATCCCCAACAAGTGGTATCAGAGCTCAGGTTTGAGCAATGGGCAAAGATGATGAAGGCACAATGATCAAGCTCACAAGTAGCAATTAACAGATTTGGAAGGCCAAGATGGAAGACATATTGTATTGCAAGGACCTCCACGATCCCGTGGAGGGGGAGAGCGCCAAGACGGAGAACATATCCGTGGGAGAGTAGACAAAATTGAACCGAAAGGCCATTGGCACCATTCGGAAGTGGCTTGACATGTCCGTATTCCATCATGTGGCCGAGGAGACGAATGCCAAGGAGCTATGGGACAAGTTGTCCGAGCTCTATGATCAGAAGACCGCAACCAACAAGGCTTTCTTGATCAGAAAGCTTGTGAATTTGAAGTACAAGGACGGGACCAAAGTGGCGGAGCATCTAAATGACTTCCAAAGCATTATCAATCAGTTGACCTCAATGGGGTTGGTACTTGATGACGAACTGCAGGCACTTCTCTTATTGGGTTCTTTGCCAGACAGTTAGGAGACTATAGTAGTCACCGTGAGCAACTCTGCTAAGGATAGCAAGCTGACCATGGCTATGGTCAAGGGCAGTCTCCTCAATGAGGAGATTAGACGTCGCTCTTCGGGAGAGGCATCCTCCTCTTCACATGTATACGCAGTTGAGAGGAGAGGAAGATCCAGCAGCAGAGGAGCGTCACAGGAGAGGCAGAAATCCAGAGACAAGTCCAAGGGCAGAGGAAAGTGTCACCATTACCAGAAGCCCGGTCACTGGAAGAGAGACTGCAGGGTTTGGAAGAGAGAGCAAGCTGAAGCCAAGAAAGATCAGAAAAAGGAAGATGGCAATGTAGCTGCAGTTGTGGCAGATGAGAGTGCAGAAGAGGTGATTCTCACCATCCAGGATCAGTGCTTGCACGCAGGGAGTGATTTGGAGTGGGTCGTTGACACGGCCGCCTCCTATCATGTGACTCCACACAGGGAGTTTTTCACCACCTACACTAGGGGTGACTACGGGAGAGCTTCGATGGGTAACGAGAGTTACTCTAAGATCATTGGCATGGGCACCATCTCGATCCAGACGGATGTTGGGTGCTCAATGACACTCCAGAATGTGAGGCATGTTCCTGATGTGCGGCTTAGCCTTATATCTGGCTCACAGCTACATAGTGAAGGCTACCATCTGAAGTTCGGCGACAGCAGATGCAAGATTAGCAAGGGTTCTCTCATCATGGCTAGAGGCAGCTTGTGTCACACACTCTATATGACTAGAGTGAAGGTCATGGACGGCAATTTGCATGCTAGTGAAGCAGATAACTCAGATTTGTGGCACCGTCGACTTGGCCACATGAGCCAGAAGGGCTTGCAGCTTCTTAGCAAGAGAGAGTTGATCCCCTACCACAATGACATCACTTTGTCTCCTTGTGATGCATGTGAGGTTGGGAAGAGCAGGAGTGCACCTTACAGAGCGAGATCCAAGGTGAAGGGAGACCTTCTAAAGTTGGTTCATTCTGATGTTTGTGGTCCTATGGACACAGCCTCTTTGGGAGACAACAAGTATTTTATCACCTTCATTGATGATGCATCTAGGAAGGTGTGGGTGTATGTGCTGAGGACGAAGGATCAAGTTTTTGATTGCTTCAAGAAGTTCCATGCCATGGTTGAGCGTGAGACAGGAAAATTGTTGAAGTGTCTACGCACAGACAATGGGGGAGAGTACACCTCCCACAGCTTTCAGAGCTATTGTGCAGAGCACGGCATCAGGCATGAGAGGACAGAGCCAGGCACACCCCAGCACAATGGTCTAGCTGAGAGGATGAACAGGACCATTGTTGAGAGAGTCCGATGTATGCTGAAGACAGCGAAGTTGCCCAAGACCTTTTGGGCTGAGGCGGTTCACACTGCATATTACTTGGTAAACCTATCTCCATCAGTTCCTTTGGGCTTTCAGATTCCAGAGCGTGTTTGGACAGGGAAAGACCCCTCATATGCTCATTTGAGGGTGTTTGGATGCAAGGCATATGCATTGGTACCCAAGGAGCAGCGGAAGAAGTTGGATGACAAGGCGGTGCCTTGTATTTTTCTTGGCTATGGAGATCAGGAGTTTGGATACCGTCTTTGGGATCCAAGGAAGAGGACAGTCACCAGACACAGGGATGTGATTTTCTATGAGAATCAGACATTGGCTGAGGACACCACTGAGAGTGGTGATGGAGATGAGATCTCCATGGATGATGACAGTGATGAGGACACAGAGCCCTCTCCAATACAGGGTACAGGTGGAGAGGATGGGCAGCTAGAGCAGCATGAGCCAGAAGCAGACCCCGTTGATGCAGGTCCAGGGGACTTAGGGTAGGGGGAGCAGGCTCATCCAGTTGCAGACACAGCAGAGCCTCAGGTCAGGCGATCTGAGAGGACACGCCAGCCATCATCCCGTTACCCCACTTCTAGGTATGTGATGCTCACAGACGCAGGTGAGCCATACACCTTTGAGGAGGCACAGGTGCACAAGGACAAGGGTCATTGGTAGAATGCAATGAATGAAGAGATGCTATCTCTCAGAAAGAACCACACTTATGACCTTGTTGAGCTTCCTAAAGGGAAGAGAGCCTTGAAGAACAAGTGGCTGTACAAGCTGAAGTCAGATGACAGTGGCAAGCAGGTGAAGCACAAGGCCAGATTGGTGGTCAAAGGATTCAGCCAGAAGGAAGGAGTGGACTATGATGAGATCTTCTCCCCAGTGGTGAAGATGAACTCAGTGAGAATGGTGCTAGGACTTGTTGCTAGCATGGACCTTGAGCTGGAGCAGATGGATGTGAAGACGGCGTTTCTTCACGGTGATTTGAAGGAAGAGATCTACATGGAGCAGCCACAGGGTTTTCAAGAGAGAGGGAAAGAGCATATGGTATGCAGGTTGAGGAAGAGTCTCTATGGCTTGAAGCAAGCCCCGAGACAATGGTACTTGAAGTTTGATGCTTTCATGGGAAAGCAGGGCTTCAAGAGGACTACTGCCGACCCATGCATATATGTTCGTCGTCTTCCCAATGACAGGTTCGTCATTCTTTTGATCTACGTGGATGACATGCTGATTGTAGGTCATGATTCCAATCTCATTGCAAAGCTCAAGAAGGAACTCTCCAAAGAGTTTGAGATGAAAGATTTGGGCAAGGCCAGTCACATCCTAGGGATGCAGATTACAAGGGACAGGAAGAAGTACATGCTGTGGTTGACACAAGAGAGCTATGTTGAACGCGTGTTGGAGCGGTTCAACGTGAAGAATGCCAAGCCCGTCAGCACGCCTTTAGCCTCTCATTTCAAGCTAACCAAAGAGTCGTGTCCTTCTACTTCTGAGGAGAAAGCAGAGATGTCCAAGATCCCATACCAGTCAGCAGTTGGGAGCCTCATGTATGCCATGGTTTGCACTAGACCCGACATAACCCATGCAGTGGGCGTGGTGAGCAGATTCATGTCCAATCCGGGCAAGGACCATTGGGATGCAGTGAAGTGGATCTTGAGATACTTGAGAGGGACCTCAAGTATGTGTCTTGCTTTTGGGAGGTCAGATCCCAAACTTTGTGGCTACACTGATGCAGATATGGCAGGTGATATGGACCAGAGAAAGTCCACCTCAGGCTACATTTTCACTTTTGCAGGGGGAGCCATATCATGGCAATCCAAACTACAGAAATGTGTTGCTCTCTCAACTACTGAGGTAGAGTACATTGCAGCAGCAGAGGCTGGGAAAGAAGCGTTGTGGCTACAACGCTTTCTTGGTGAGTTTGGATTGGATGACAGTGAGCCAGTTGTGTTTTGTGATAGCCAGAGCGCTATAGACTTGAGCAAGAGTACCATGCACCATGCTCATACAAAACACATTGATGTGAGATACCATTGGCTGAGGGATGCAATTGAACAGAAGCAGCTCGTGTTGAAGAAGATCCACACAGATGAGAACCCCTCAGACATGTTGACAAAGGCAGTCACTCGTGACAAGCTTCAGCTCTGTAGAGAGTTGAGCGGTGTCACCTCTTGTTGATCTCCATCACAGGACAACACCTCCCCGTTGGGGCTGGAGGGGGAGGTTGTTGGGTATACTTGATATTAGTTCCAGCCCCAACTGGGGGCAGCAGCTGTTTACCCCAACTTGGGGGGGCTACTTGGATATTTGCCCAGTTTTTGCTTCTCATTCCAGGGAACCCCAACCGGGGTTTTCATCCCCATTTCCAGAACGACGGAGCACCCTTTTCGCCCCTCCCATTCCAGCCAAAACCAAGAGCAGCGGTAAGGGTTTTAGACCATCTTCGTCCTCCTCACGCGTGAGAAAGAGCTCGAGTGCGAGGGAGAGAGCTGGAGCACCAGGTTCGAGAGGAGCAGTGGCTAGGGCTGTGGTTTTTTGGGTTTGGAGGACAGTGGCTTTGGGCGAGCTCGAGTGGGAGCAGAGGGAGGTCGTTGGGAACGACCTCAAGAGGAGCCGAGCCAACTTTGGGACTCCATCCGGGAGCCCACAAGGGGAGTTACTTCGTCCTCCTTGTTTTGAGCACAATATTGGTATAGTTAGATACCTAGGGATAGTTTGTTCCTTGTTGAAGAACTATCCGTTGTGTGTGCTTGTACCTCGGTTTTGTGGGCAACAAAACCGGGAAGAACATTAACACATTTGACCGTAGTGGAATCGTTGCCGGTCTTGCCCCGTGATTTTTCCCTTGCTCACATTGAGCAAGGGTTTTCCACGTAAAATTCTTGTCTCGTGTGGTTGCTTGCTTGCTTGTGGTTGTTATCATTGTTGCTATTGAGTTCCCATGTGGGGAACATATATATTGTGTGTGTCATCTTTGCTGCGGGACAGTTTCAGGGGATATATCCTGGGTTGATTGATTGTTCCGCATTATCTCCATTATCCCCAACACAGACTACAAGATATGGACCTCGACTCATTGAACTTAGCTCGTTAAGAGGCTCGTGAGCCAGCTCGAACTTGATGAATTCGAGTCCGAGCCAGCATTTTGGGCCTCGAACCTTATCCAACTCGAGCTTGAGCCTATATATTTTCTTATCGAGTTTGAGTCCGAGTTAGGGGTCGTTGAACTCGATAGACACCCTATCAGTCAAACACATCCTTCCATGTTGTAGCAGAGGTTAACATGGTACATCAGTTAATGATTAATGGCACACTTCCAGTACAGAAGATTGCATTTCGTTTTGAGCGTGATCTTCATTCAACTATCGTTGGTCCACGGCAACAACCTCTGCTGGAACCATCAAGGATCTGTTCAAATGCCTGGTAGCGAAATGATCAGCCGAGCTTTGATGTGCATGCGTTGACAATGGGAGGATGGCAGATCTGTGTGTACATGATGCTGTCCAGTAAATGCCATCAGCGTCGGGAAAAGCTTCTAGGGAAGCAACCGCACCTAACGTGCCTCCTGATCTGTCTCTCGTGTGCCTGTTGGGTCTCACAGCCACATGAGGTGCGTGGCGGGGTCTATCTAACAGCTACCTCTCACTTTGATGTCAAATAGATTAAATCTGGGCCACACCCATGCAACACCGAGAATCAATCCATGTACAGTGTCTGTCTTCGTGATCATTGACCAGATGCTTACCCAGTAAGATAAAATAGAAAATCACCTCCTATTTGAGCAAATTTGAAAGATAAATAGAGCACTAATCTAAGATTCAATCTATAAAGTTGGATTTGAAATCGAAATCATAAAAAAGAAAGATTATAGCAGATTTGCTACAACTCTAGTTACAGCAGACGATTAAAGAAGCTAGTGGAGATGGTCATTAGAGCATCCATCATTCTGATTTTGCACACAATGCTTGATTATGGCTATATGCTTATGCGCGTGATTAGACCAGACAGGACTGGGTTGGATCATACTTGATCAGAAGCACGGATGTATGACCGGTCACACGGTCCCCTTCTGTCCGCTCTCTCCCTTTCGGATTTCTTTATTTTATCTTTATCTTGTTGATTGATTTGCCTTGTCTAAGAGCTCAGAATTCTATCTTACAGATTTCGATTCTATATTACTTGTCATTCCAGATTTTAAATCAAATTATATATCAGAAAAAAGAGGAGCGCGAGTAAGTATCGTATGAATTTGTCAAACTTTTGTAAGCGGAGGAACATAAATACATAGTTCATAAAGATCGTGTGGTCGCAATCGAGGGGTGTCAAATACGAACAGTGGTAAGACCAATGTGCGGCCCTTGACGCTTCGATTAGTACCAAATACTGTTGCACTCGAAATGTGGGTCCTGTTTTATGAAAATCATGATCCACGGCACTAGCAGCCTTGAGTGCTCTCGTCTTCTATGCTCAGCGCCACCATTCCCAGAGAAAGACCTTTGAACTCGAGCAAGAAGTTGAAGAAGTAAATAGTCCGACTTTGATTTGCTTTTCTCAGATCTCATGAGAATGATCGAGGAGACATCATGCTTGGCTATTCCATGATTCCTACTAGGACAATTGATATCGAGAGGAATTATTATGACTTGTAGGACATTGGAGCAGTAGGGAACCGAGGAACAAAACAATAGATAAGATAGAAGAATGGACCATGCTCCCAGTAGATCAGAGGAGACGATTAGGATAGCGAACTTGTTTCCAGTCATCTAAGACAGACAGACACGGAGGTTCCTAGGATGTTGCGGGAGTCATCTTTTCCCGAAGTCTGGAACACTCCCTTGGATGGAGGATGGCGGGGGCTCTTATAAATGATACAAAGTAAGATGGAAGTGATTAGATAGAGTTCCTGTGGGGTTCTGAAGGAGGCAAGAGGAAGATGAGCATGGTGGATGGGCTGCAGGTATGGAGATCGAGAAATCACCCATGCATACTCATTCCCTGGGTATGTCGCTCATCCTCAGCATCTCCCAAGAATCTGAAAATGGAGCTTGAGTAACCATTCTGATTCTGTTTATAGAGAGGGCTTGAGTAACCATTCTGTGCTACAAACTTCTCCAACAGCTAATTGGAGTCTGCCACACGTGGCTTTCATCTTCCAGCAACCCCCACGGGGGCTGGGTCAACTAGAATCTCAAATAGCTCCAACTATCAACTATATCAAAAAAGCCTCCAGGTGATTTGACTAGATGTTGATGATCCGACAGCATCTAGGCTTCCTCGAAGAATGTGAGATCTCACACCCCCTCCATTGTGGGCAAACCTATCAAAGAGCTTTCTCAACAAAACATTATAAATCATAAAGAAGTTTTTGGACTAAGATATTCGTATTTGTTTATAAAATCTAAATATATTGTGCTTGGGTCTCCTGTAACTTTCAAATTTCATTATTATTTAGTATTTATTTTATGAAATTTGAACACAAATTTTACAAACATATTATCAACTTCTTGAGATAAATTGATTGATTCCTGCAAATGTTATACATATGCATGAGATTACTAAAATACACAAAGAGGAATGCAATGTAAAAAGTCTCACAAATTAGCTCAGAAAAAAATCGAGAAAATATAACCTTCATTGTTTTTTTATAAAATGGTTTGATGATAATATTATACAAGATATTGTCAATTAAGTGTCATTGGAACGAGGGATAATTGGTAATCTCCACTGTTCTATTGGTTGAGCTGACGAGTCGCTAAATACGTTGTTTAATTTGGTCACGTTGTAATACGTGTACTTAGCGATTCGGTCAGAACCGAGAGAAGATCTTCGTGAAGAGTGTCTCGGCTTTAATTTATATCCCCGGCAAGTCCGGGGTCGAACTCAGGGTGGCAAAGGAACAACTTGGGGGTTAATTCGCAAACTTAGGTCTAGATTGTCCAATGCGTATTTTTTTTAGATTTGTTATGCAAGTAGAATGCCAAAACAAAATGCGGGTGAATTACAACACTAAGAAAACATACAACAAGGCTAAATTAATTTTAATGGAAAAGAAGTCCAAATTAGCCAATTCGTATTTTTCCTAGAGTCCTAATCCAGAGATGAACACAAAACACATTTTTTTTAAATTTTAGGGGTTAAAATGCAATAAATAAAAATGCACACTTTTTATGGGTTTTTTCGCAATTTATCACACAAACAGTAAGCAAAATTATGAAAAATTTACTGGAACTAAAACATGATGCAAGGAGACTACAGCAATTTTTTTGGAATTTTTTGAAAAGTTATGATTTTTTTATAAATTTTTTAGTGAAAACAGAGTGACAGTGAGTAAATAATTTCTAATAAATCCACGTTATCAAATTAGTCAGAATGCAAATTATCTCAAGTAGATATTTAGATGAGCAATCCAGGAGACTTGAAATTTCGTGAAAAGGATGTATGTGGATTTAATTAAAAATAAAACACTAAATTCACTCTACAATTTATTTCGGGCACAAGACAAATCCAATGGATGTGAAATTTGGACTGTAACTTTATCACATTCAAGGCATCATTCCTAATTTTTGTGGATTTTTTAGAGGAACCTTTTGTGAGATATCAATTTATGATCACGGTTTGGGTAAAATATGCAATATTTCAGTTTGACAATTTTAATTAATTACCCAAGGACCACAAAAATATAAATAAATATTCAGCACGTAGAAAATTAATTGCACAACATAAGGGCATTTTTCATTGCATAAAATGATACATAAACAAGGTCCAAATTAAAGTGCAAACACAGGGGTGTCTTTGCAAAACAGAAATGAGCTTAACCAATATAAACTATGTACAAGGACTTGATTGTAGTTACAGAAACTCGACGGGAACTATGTGCAATTTGTACAGAAAATAATAATAATAGGGAACCTTCTTCCCCCTTGAGCACGGGGATGGAGAACCCAAAGGGGGTCGGGCTGGACGGTGGCCTGGGACGGCGGTGTGGAGCGCAACGGTGCCGCGGAGGCACGCACGCGCGGCGGTGGCGCGCGAGGGAGGGGGGGCGGCTTGGACGGCACGGGTGGCGGAGGTGTAGGAGGTGGGGCGGTCCGCTGGGGTCGGCGGGCTGGTGGCGCTGGCTGCGCTGGCTGCGCGCAGGCGGCGCACGGCGGAGGTGCGGAGGGAGCAGATGCAAGGGGCCGGCGCTGGCCGCAGCTGCGTCGGCGGTGGAAGGCGCGGCGGCCCGCGCGGCTCTGAAGTGGCGGTGGCGGTGGCGGGCGGCACCCGCCCTGCTGCTGCTGCTTCTTTTTTATTTATTTTTTATTTTTTTATAATTTCTTTTTTATGTTTACTGTTGTAATAAATAAAAGAGAATTTTTTTTGTTTTTATTTTGTTTTTATTTTTTTTGATTTTAATTAGACAGGGAATGTGATTAAAGAAAAAAAATGGGTTGGTGGTGATGATGATGATTTGAACAAATGAAAAAATGATGGTGGTGGTGGGAGGGATGATATGCAAATAAAAAAAATGATATGGAGATGTGATGGATAAAAAAAATGATGGTGATCCAAACAATAAGGAAACAAGATATTAGAAAAAAAATAACAAGAGAAAAGAGGAGGATTACTTACCTGTTCTTCGCTGGATTGGCGGAGCAGTCTACGCTGAACTCCTGTCGTCGCTTCGATCCGATTGGCGAAATAAAAATCGGAGAAGCTACGCGAGCTCGATGGGGAACTCGTGACGCGAAGCGGAGCTCCGCGGATCTCACCTGAAGGAGGTCGTCGCTTGAGGACGATGCTTCGTCGCTGTCACAACCAAAGCACTCCAAGATCTCTCCTTATTCTATAAGAATGGTGGATAGGCAAAAATGAGGATGTACAAATGAATATAAAGAGAAGAAAAAGGGAAGTTAGAATAGTGGTGGTGTTGAATGGGAGGTTAAATTAGTGATGGGGTTGAATGGGAAGTTAGATGAATAATGGTGTTGAATGGAGGTTGATGAAGACATGGAGGTTGGTGGTAGAAAAGTTATTGTAGAGAATGTTATTAAATAAATAAAAATGAAATGAAATAAAGTAGGCTACTAAAAAGAGAAAATAAAATAAAGAGAAGAAAAAGAGTGGGGAATTTACAAAAAGAAGATATACAACATGTACATTTTTTTGTTTGCTTTTCTTTTTATAATTTTTTTCTTTTTAATAGTAGCTATGTACAATAGGAAAATACAATAAAATAGTATAATCAAAATACAAGACCATAATGATTTTTTTGGATTTTTAGTAATTAAGAAAGATAAAATAAAAAAATGAAGAAAGAAAGAATATATACATAATATACAATGTACATCTAGGTCCCAAAATTCAACTTTTGCAAACGAGCTCCGATTTTTGTGAAACCACTTCCGTTGGATAGATAATTTTTCTAACTTGAACTTTAAAAGTGAGTTTGGTGAATTTGGAGTTCATACGGAGCGGGAATTTAGCTTGGAAGTTGGACTTTACGGCTTTTTCTCTTTAGGATCTAGGAGCATTTATTCGAGATGAAATTTGTTTTGTATTTTTATATTTTTATGTACATTATTATGAACAAGTTAGAGAAAGAATTAGCCAAAAAGGAGTTGAAATGAAATTATTAAAAATACATGAAGTTTTGGGTTATTTACATGTATAAAACTCCTTTATTTTTGCGGCTTTTTATGTGTAATTCATTTTGTACAATCTAATATACAATAATTAGTGTGTTTTATTTACAAGAGTTATTTTGTTAATTTATGGATTGTATGGAAATTTTTCTGGGATTTTACTCGGGGATTTTGCTAAGATCAAGATATTGCGATGATGAATCGCGGATTCATCACCCCCCTATACTTAAACTTTGCTAGTCCTCGAGCAAATAAAGAATGAATAAGTTGGGTTAACCCCTCACTGTGCATGTGAATACAAGACTTGAACGTTCAAGAACTCTCGGTTTTAGAGATCCTAAAATTCTAAGCTGAACCAAGCTCTAGTCAAAAGGTACCCAATTTCCCTAATCATTAGACTCTCTTTGTATACATATAAAGTAGGTATATGACTTTAAGTGTTGACTGCAGTTACAAGAATAGAGTTACAACGTCACCCAAGGTTCCAATCCAAGAGACTCTCCTAAGAACCCGATCCTCAACACTAGGGAATAAACCATTTCTTGCATCCAATCCACCGTCTCTTTAGTTGTCAGACTTGAAAGTGTAGATGGAAGGCCAGTTGATGGAGGGCATAGGATTGTGTCATTTCTTCTCTCCCTCTCATTGGAACAAGGATCCTCTCGAGTGCCTTATTACGCAACGCATTTTTTTTTTGGTGTTGATCAGTGCGTCCATCAAGAGAAGTTGGAGCCGTCTGCACTTGTTTTCCTGGGAGTACACCGGGGTGTGCCTTTTTTGAGTACCTATCGTACCTTCAACACCCAGACTTGTAGCATTTACGATGCAGAGCCCTTTTTTGGTGCAAGCTCGACTCCTGGTCCTAATAGCGGTGGTCCAAGTGGACACTTTGAAATGGTTGGGAGTGCTCGTCTTTGGTGGAAGCTCTTTTGATAATTGACTTTGTGGAATGAGAGCTTTTCTTTGACATTTCATTGCTTTGTAGTATTTTTGGCTAGCTCCACTGCTTTTACCAAGAGTAGGCGCACACTGATCAACATTTTTTTATTTTATCACACCCTGGCACATAGGTAAATGTTAAGAGATAGTACAAGAACCATGTTCTCATACTGGCTAAAGATGCTGACACTCAGGTTTCATGAAGCCTTCATTGATTTTATCCCATCCTCGAGCATCATTAAATCAAGTCCAAACTCAAATCCCTCATCCCAGTTCCTCAAGTGAAATTTCAACTCATCTCATCATAACTGCAGTCGTGTATGTGAGGTGCAGATCATATTCTTAAGGTAGAGACTAAGCATGCAATATAGCACACAAATCTTTCAAATTAGGGAAATGTGAATAATTAAGTCAAGGACCCTAATGACTAAGGCTGGTTAACTCAAAATCTCAAGATCTCATAAACCAAGTGTTCTTGATCATCACTAGTCTTGTGTGAAAGTGAATTTTATCAGGGATTAAACCAACTTATTAGTTAGTTTTTTTAGTTTTTTTTATTAAGGTTTTTTTGTTTTTGTTGTTTTTTTTAAGTTTTAGAAAAAGTTTTTTTTGTGTTTTTTTAAAGAAAAAGTTTTTTTCAAAAAGGTTTTTTGTTTTTTTGTTTTTGTTTTTTTTTTGAAAAAGATAGGTGAATAAGAAAAGACTCTTTTTTTTGGAAAAGTTTTTTTTTAGCAAAGAGGATTTTTTTTTTGAAAAGTTTTTTTAAGCAAATAAAGAAAAAAGAGGATTTTTTTTGAAAAGTTTTTTTAAGCAAATAAAGAAAAAGAGTTTTTTTTACTTTTGTTTTGTTTTTTTACCCACCCCATAATTATTGTATAATATATACAAAAAATACGTGAAAGTACGAGGTATGGGTAAAGTATACATGTAATATATACACGTCCCCCTATACTTAGCTTGTGCTATGTCCTCATGGCACTAGGTGACAAAAAGCCATAGCTCGTACTAAGTACAAGTGGGTGAAAAGAATAGAAGTGAGGAAAAAAAATGTGGATAATACACAACAGGCATCGGCCCCCCTATACTTAGGCTCTGGTCAGCCTAAGTATTGGAAAGAACACAAGAATGGGGGACCAATGAGAATGGGAAAGAATATACAAAAAGAAAAATAAAAAGAAGAGAAGGAGCAAATCGGGTCACTCACCCCCCTATACTTAGGATCTAGTCATCCTAAGTATAGCCACAAAATAAAAACGATACGAAATTGGGGCGAGTGATGCGAATCATGAGGGAGGGAGGTGATGAAATGAAGGAAAATATGTACAAGGAGGAGGAAGAATATACAAGGATCAAGAAGGTTTGTGACGGACCTTCTTGCGGGAGCGACGGGGGTAGGTAGTATACACATGTGTCGCTGTCAGAATCATCCTCCGAAGAATAATAGTGAGGTGTGGGGAACGTCCAACGGGGGTCGACACACGGCTGCTTGCTCAAGTATGGCTTCAGAACAGTCGAACTGAGCTCACTCATATAGATCACCTCATCCGGACCTGATGAGGACTCCTCAGAAAGTTCCTTCTCTGAAACATCGAAGGTAACCTTCTTAGTCGGTTTTCTAGAACCTGAAGCATCAAGAGGAAGAGGAGATTGATACGTCTTACGGAGTTCGGGAGAACACCTCAAGGAATCAACACCCGTCTTCTTCTTACCAGATGACCGACTAGAGGATGGAGCAACCGAGTTATCAAGATTGGTCAATTTGGTCCCAGTTGTCTCCTTTGGTGTATGTCTTGGATGTGGTGTGTGTGAGGTTCTGACCAGAGGTTCATCATCAGATGAGTCACCATATGCATTGTAATACTCCTGTAGGGTCAGCACACGTCTCTGATAAGGCACAGTGTTCTCAGTTGGCTTGATATTGTTGGGTTCTTGTGTTGGATCATCGAAATGATCAAGGCAATCCACAAAGGTCATGTCCGACTCACTGATAGCTTCTGGTCTTGAGTCCTCTCTAGAAGCTGTCGTGGTGGTGGTGCAAGCAGTAGGCGGTGTGTGGTTGTAGGAACTGTCTAAACCAATGGTTGTCTGGACAGTCGGTATCTCAGGTGTAGTAGAGAGATGGGACTCAACTGTCTCTCGAAGGTCGCGATTGTCTGCAACTTTACGGGTTACCTTGGAATATCGTGTGTCCTCAAAAATCGGGTGAGGTCGGAGTGCTCCCAATGCTTTGAAATCGATCTCCCGAGTCTCACAATCTATAGTTGCCTTAGCCAAGGCTAAGAACGGCTTCCCAAGAATGATCGAAGACTGGGTGAACTCTCCTCGGTGTTCAATGTCAATGATCGTGAAGTCTATCTCCAGTAGAACACCTTGAAAAGTGACGATGACTGAAATGGTTCCTCTCGACCGTTTAATGGTCCGATCTGCCAACTGAATGATCTCTCTTGACTTCTTGGTAGATCCGAGTTTGAGCTTGGCAAACACGGAGGTTGGGAGGATATTAATCGGTAAGTCTTCATCGATTCTTGCATGGGTGAATGTGGTATCTTTGATTTCACAATCAAATCTAGGTAACCGTTTTACTCTGCGGCTCTTGGTTTTTCTCCCTATCATCAAAGATGTGGCCATAGACACTATATGTATCTCAGTCCTTGTTCTCTTATTGGCCGACCTTTTAGGCATCAATTTACTTCTCACAAATCTTTTAAGGTCGGGAAAGTGCTCAATGGCCATTATTAAGGGAAGCTCAAAAATCAACTTTCTATCCAATGCTTCCCTAACCGCAGGATCCAATTTTTTTAGATCTTTTCCTTTTTCAATTTTTATGGTATTTTCTGAGTTTTCAATTTTTTTGGTCTTTTTGGTAGGTGAAGGAGGATTAGGAGAATGTACATACTCAAGTTTGGAGGAAAAGTGGTTAGTAGAAGAGGGAGATAGAAGGGACTCCAGCTGTACATGATGTGTGGTCAATCCGGTGTCTTCCAGGTTTTCGAAATTCAATCCGCAAGATCCATGATCCACATTCCTACCTGGACTCTTGATCGGTCTACAAATGTCATCCTCCAATAAGTTCTCATGACACATCATGAGAGAAGTTGACGCAATTGGAGGATATTGCTGAGAACTCGGGCTCTTATACTCAACACACCTTGACTCGAGTGTGCAATACTGGGTTGAGTATGGCCTATATGTATGGCAGTTGTTGGTCGGAGCCTCATCATGCGGAGTTAGTAGACAGGGGTTCTGTAAATCAGTCGCATGAATCCAATCCCCTGAATATGTTGGCTCTCCGAATGGGTGATATGAAGGTTGGTCAATGTGGTCTCTATCACTCAGGTCAATCAGGTCAGGAAGATCGTACGGTGCAGGCCTCTCCATTCGGTTTGTCTGATCGACCATGTTGTACCCTAAGGTTAAGTCGGGATGTGTATATGGAAATTGTTGTTCTGTCCCAACTCGAGGTGAAAGTGAGGTATGTGGGGTCAACTGATTATGCCAATCATTCATCTCAGCAGTCGCTTGCTCTTTGATTTGTTCCTGATTCCAGCAAGCGGACGAGAATATAGTGAATCAATCCAAGGTGGTTGTGGGTCAGGGGTGCAAGAATGTGGGGTAGGTGAGAAGGACGAAGAAGTGGAGAAGTCAGTCGGAGTTCTGACTTCACGGTTGGGGTGTGGGTATGAAGAGGAATAAGTGGGTCGAGATGATCGGAATATGGTCGAAGAAGGGTGACTTGGATATGATGACCAAAATTCTGACATCTTGGAAGGGAGATGGGAGAATGAAGCGGATCGAGGAAGAAAGCGTGCAAGTGCACTGAATAACACACAAACAAACAGCCACAAGAGCAAACCCTGAGTTCACCTACTCAACACAGTGAAGGTCGCAAAAGTCCGACCGTTTATCTTTTCAGTTTTAATTAGGTGATAAATCAAGATATCAATCCAATTACGCAAGGCTCAAAAGTAGGTTTTGGGCACTATCCTAGGGATGCGTCCTCACCTCTCAACAATCACAATTAGCCAAGCATACAATGAGGGTTTTGCTCTCCCAAAACAAGTGTTAGTTTTAATCAGTTTTTTTTGTCAACTCTGATTAGCAGTCCCGGTTTTAGGTTTGGTTATCACTTGATTAGTCCACCAAACAAAGCACGCTTAACGATGAGTCCCGATTTCCTTTTAACCTAAGTTTCAAAAACCAAGGGGAGGGAGTCGAGAAAAACCGATGCAAATGATGAAATCAATGATGCATGCCCAGTTCAGAAGACTTACAGTGATCCTCGCGCTCTACATGCGGGATGCAAGGCAGAATTGGAATTTTATACTATATGAATGCAAGCGAGAAAATCGTTCCTAGACAAGCAGTTCTATTAGCGAGTGATGAACAAGTTAAATTTGACTAATAGTCCAGCGGTCTAAGTGCGTCTCGTTAAATGTGATGTGCGGTCCTAAAAATTACGAGCACAAGAAATAAAGATATTCTAATAAAATGCTCTAAGAGCCGCGAGTGCAAGTCCTATTCTACGTCAATCAACCACACGACCACGAGCGGGTCCAAAGTCCAGTCTGGATACAAACGCGAGCTCTCAAACAAGAGCCGCTGGAAAGAACGAATTACCTAAGTTATTACAACACAATAATTACAAAAATTTATAAAAATTCTCTCAAAGATAAATTGATTTTCTTGCTCTTCAGCAGTCGGCTCGCGTCGCGTCCGTCGACCTCCGATGCACTCCAAGTCCACTGGGCCCTCGCAAGGAAAATAAGATTTATGTTAGAGAGATAAAAACAAAATATATACAAGAATATGAAGAGAGATAATTGAAAAAAATGGAATAAATACAAGTGGCTCGGAGGTCAGACTACCCGAGTAAATGGAAAACTAAATCCAAATTTTTTAACTAATCCCTAAGCCGTTTGCCTCCCCGGCAACGGCGCCATCTGACGAGTCGCTAAATACGTTGTTTAATTTGGTCACGTTGTAATATGTGTACTTAGCGATTCGGTCAGAACCGAGAGAAGATCTCCGTGAAGAGTGTCTCGGCTTTAATTTATATCCCGGGCAAGTTTGGGGTCGAACTCAGGGAGGCAAAGGAACAACTTGGGGGTTAATTCGCAAACATAGGTCTAGATTTCCAATGCGTATTTTTTTTAGATTTGTTATGCAAGTAGAATGCCAAAAACAAAATGCGGGTGAATTACAACACTAAGAAAACATACAACAAGGCCAAATTAATTTTAATGGAAAAGAAGTCCAAATTAGCCAATTCGTATTTTTCCTAGAGTCCTAATCCAAAGATGAACACAAAACACATTTTTTTTTAAATTTTAGGGGTTAAAATGCAATAAATAAAAATACACACTTTTTATGGGTTTTTTCATAATTTATCACACAAACAGTAAGCAAAAATTATGAAAAATATACTGGAACTAAAACATGATGCAAGGAGACTACAGTATTTTTTTTGGAATTTTTTGACAAGTTATGATTTTTTTATGAATTTTTTAGTGAACACAGAGTGACAGTGAGTAAATAATTTCTAATAAATCCACGTTATCAAATTAGTCAGAATGCAAATTATCTCAAGTAGATATTTAGATGAGCAATCAAGGAGACTTGAAATTTCGTGAAAACGATGTATGTGGATTTAATTAAAAATCAAACACTAAATTCACTCTACAATTTATTTCGGGCACAAGACAAATCCAATGGATGTGAAATTTGGACTGTAACTTTATCACATTTCAAGGCATCATTCCTAATTTTTGTGGATTTTTTAGAGCAACCTTTTGTGAGATATCAATTTATGATCACGGTTTGGGTAAAATATGCAATATTTCAGTTTGACAATTTTAATTAATTACCCAAGGTCCACAAAAATATAAATAAATATTCAGCACGTAGAAAATTAATTGCACAACATAAGGGCATTTTTCATTGCATAAAATGATACATAAACAAGGTCCAAATTAAAGTGCAAACACAGGGATGTCTTTGCAAAACAGAAATGAGCTTAACCAATATAAACTATGTACAAGGACTTGATTGTAGTTACAGAAACTCGACGGGAACTATGTGCAATTTGTACAGAAAATAATAATAATAGGGAACCTTCTTCCCCCTTGAGCACGGGGATGGAGAACCCAAAGGGGGTCGGGCTGGACGGTGGCCTGGGACGGCGGTGTGGAGCGCAGCGGTGCCGCGGAGGCACGCACGCGCGGCGGTGGCGCGCGAGGGAGGGGGGGCGGCTTGGACGGCACGGGTGGCGGAGGTGTAGGAGGTGGGGCGGTCCGCTGGGGTCGGCGGGCTGGTGGCGCTGGCTGCGCTGGCTGCGCGCAGGCGGCGCACGGCGGAGGTGCGGAGGGAGCAGATGCAAGGGGCCGGCGCTGGCCGCAGCTGCGTCGGCGGTGGAAGGCGCGGCGGCCCGCGCAGCTCTGAAGTGGCGGTGGCGGTGGCGGGCGGCACCTGCCCTGCTGCTGCTGCTTCTTTTTTTATTTTTTATTTTTTTTATAATTTCTTTTTTATGTTTACTGCTGTAATAAATAAAAGAGAATTTTTTTTGTTTTATTTTTGTTTTATTTTTTTTGATTTTAATTAGACAGGGAATGTGATTAAAGAGAAAAAAAATGGGTTGGTGGTGATGATGATGATTTGAACAAATGAAAAAATGATGGTGGTGGTGGGAGGGATGATATGCAAATAAAAAAAATGATATGGAGATGTGATGGATAAAAAAATGATGGTGATCCAAACAATAAGGAAACAAGATATTAGAAAAAAAATAACAAGAGAAAAGAGGAGGAATACTTACCTGTTCTTCGCTGGATTGGCGGAGCAGTCTACGCTGAACTCCTGTCGTCACTTCGATCCGATTGGCGAAATAAAAATCGGAGAAGCTACGCGAGCTCGATGGGGAACTCGTGACGCGAAGCGGAGCTCTGCGGATCTCACCTGAAGGAGGTCGTCGCTTGAGGACGATGCTTCGTCGCTGTCACCAACAAAACACTCCAAGCTCTCTCCTTATTCTATAAGAATGGTGGATAGGCAAAAATGAGGATGTACAAATGAATATAAAGAGAAAAAAAAGGGAAGTTAGAATGGTGGTGGTGTTGAATGGGAGGTTAAATTAGTGATGGGGTTGAATGGGAAGTTTGATGAATAATAGTGTAGAATGGAGGTTGATGAAGACTTGGAGGTTGGTGGTAGAAAAGTTATTGTAGAGAATGTTATTAAATAAATAAAAATGAAATGAAATAAAGTAGGCTACTAAAAAGAGAAAATAAAATAAAGAGAAGAAAAAGAGTGGGGAATTTACAAAAAGAAGATATACAACATGTACATTTTTTTGTTTGCTTTTCTTTTTATAATTTTTTTCTTTTTAATAGTAGCTATGTACAATAGGAAAATACAATAAAATAGTATAATCAAAATACAAGACCATAATGATTTTTTTGGATTTTTAGTAATTAAGAAAGATAAAATAAAAAATGAAGAAAGAAAGAATATATACATAATATACAATGTACATCTAGGTCTCAAAATCCAACTTTTGCAAACGAGCTCCGATTTTTATGAAACTACTTCCGTTGGATAGATAATTTTCTAACTTGAACTTTAAAAGTGAGTTTGGTGAATTTGGAGTTCATACGGAGCGGGAATTTAGCTTGGAAGTTGGACTTTACAGCTTTTTCTCTTTGGGATCTAGGAGCATTTATTCGAGATGAAATTTGTTTTGTATTTTTATATTTTTATGTACATTATTATGAACAAGTTAGAGAAAGAATTAGCCAAAAAGGAGTTGAAATGAAATTATTAAAAACACATGAAGTTTTGGGTTATTTACATGTATAAAACTCCTTTATTTTTGCGGCTTTTTATGTGTAATTCATTTTGTACAATCTAATATACAATAATTAGTGTGTTTTATTTACAAGAGTTATTTTGTTAATTTATGGATTGTATGGATATTTTTCTAGGATTTTACTCGGGGATTTTGCTAAGATCAAGATATTGCGATGATGAATCGCGGATTCATCAAGGGACCAAGAAGAATGGACGAAGAAGAGATGAATACCACAAATACAAACATAATATATGATGTAATGTAATTATGATACAACCACTTACTCTGAAACTAGATGAGAGAAATGGATAAGGACAGAAAATACTATTTAATGTTCGGTTAAAGGAAGAGGATAACGAGGAATGACGAGTAATAAGTGATAATTATTTGTTATTCTCTTTCAGTAGGACGGAGAGGATAAGAATCGATAAGCGGGCTATGTTAGATAAATTATTAGATAACTAATAATTATTGGTACCTTTTAGCGAGAGAGGCCTATGATAAAGGGGCCATCTATGGAGGACGAGGAATAAGTCCTCAAACGAAATCGTTTCGTACAATATTACATCTCTTGAAAAGTACTACATCAAGATCTGGACACATCACGTCTAAAGTGATTTTCTTTCCTCGAAAAGATCTAAGTTACTTGGCATGTTTCCGTCTTCTAGGAAGATAGAATTAGCTAGGTGGTTTTTGTGTGCTGTGAGTCGCCGGTCGTGATCGTTCCTTTGAAGAGGAAGAAGAAAAGAACGGGCCGTGTGCTTGTGCTTGTCGGCTTGAGAGGTCCCTATCCACGCAGATATCCTATGCTTAAATCTTTAGTTTTAATAATAATTACTCCGGTCGTGGCGGGAGTGGAGTGGTTGAAATTGCGGGTCGCATTCTATTTTCCTGTCGTCATCTAATTCGAATATATGATTTGACCAAGCCGTCCACGCCGGATTTAATGGCGGAGTCAACTTTGTGCAACGTTTACATAGATGAATATAATGTTATATTCGCCGTAGCACCGGCTCTTATCGTCATCAGATGACTCGTCCCATCTCTTGTCGTTTTACGGGATCAAACCTCCGTGAAATGCGTGTGTTGTATTTGTTCTAGAATTCCATTTTCCCCATATCGTATTTTCCAACTGAGTCGAATAACTGATTTTTTACTCTAATCCTCTTTGTAAATTTAGAAATCTCCTTACTATACTGTTGTATAATATAAGATAAGTTAGTTTAGACATACAAACGTAATAATCTTATATCCCTTTCACGCGTTCACTAGAATCCCTTGGTTCATTCGCAACGTTGTTCAGAATTGATGTTTAGATTCGAAACATACATGCTGTTTATCTTATTAAAGCGTAAAATTTAAAACATGTCTTAAGAGTCTGGATGTTATTCTTACTAAAGGACAATATTATATATTTGCATGCTGTTTCGATCCGAGTAATTGATGAAATAGATCTATGAAAACAAGGAGAAGATTAAGCACTTCAGATCACGTGTCTGTTAAACAAAATAACTGTTCAAATGTGTACAATTCTATTCTCCCTAGTCTTCAGAGCTACAACAATTAGAATGACAAAAAGAGAGGTGTGCATCTGACTCACCACGCACAATCACATGCCCCCATGTTACTTCGATGTTTGATCTGCAGCCAAATCTGGTTAAATTTTTTTAATTCCATATCGAGAAAACTCAGCTATGATACTTTAGGTTTTATTTTTTAAGTTGAACGAGTGACAACCACGATTTAAGTTCATCTTATCAAGTAATCGTCTCCAAGTTTTATATGTAGTTCTCACATTTTGTGAGTTTTTCACTTGGAAATACCGTTAGGCGGTCGACTATGCGATGTGGATGGGCAGGTATACAAGCTCCCTATAATGGAAAAATAAATTTCCATGGGTAGGAGTACGGTTTCGTGTTGTTGGAGATCTCTTATCCCTTTGCAGGGGTGGTTTCACATTTTTCACCATCTGTGTAATTAAACTTCATGTGCTTACGGAATGTCTAGCTTTCGACAACGGAATTTTGATTGTCATAAGCTGACCAAATATCATGATAAGAAAAAAAATCTTTCTTTATAAAATAAGTTAATTATAGATTAAAATTCCTTACAAAACAGTTTTTGTCATCGGAGTCTATAGTTTTTTTGAAAAGAAAAAGGGTGCATCGCCGTAGAGGTAAGCACCCAAAAAACTTTATATTCACTGTTTAAAAAACATAGTTACAAAGACCAAGAATCTTGGAGGATTTTGGCATGTTGTATTACATTTTCTACATAGTATCGCTCTCTCCTAAAATACACCCCATTCCTCGCAAGCCAAATCACCTAGAGGGTTGCAGCTGACCGAACCTTTGCAAACGTATGGCCATTTTTCGATGTCGCAATAGAATGCTAAAAAGATTGAGAACTCTCTGTCTCGGCCCCCAGTGAGGGCTATCTCCCTCCAAACCTCTTTTGACATTGGACAACTAAAGAAAAGATGATCAATATCCTCCACCTCCTCAGAACAGCGTTGGCACAAAACATTAGAATAATATTGGAACAATCTTACCCTTTGAGCACTAGTCAACAACCTCTATCTGCCCATCAGCCACATGAAGACCTTGACTCGACGTGGGATCTTCCACCTCCAAATCTTACCCAAAAGTGGCATCGCAATACCGGGATAAAAAACAAGAGATGTGTAAAGAGCTTTATAAGCCTTCTTCACTAGAAATTGGCCATCCGACCATGCCCAATGGTCACGCCTTTCAGATGGAGTTCCCGTCTGAGAGAGCATTTCTCTCAAACATTGCAAGTCAACTATATTCTCATCGGATAACTGTGAACGAAATGGAGGTGACCAATCATTTCCATTCCAAGCCTCACATACCTGCAATCTTCGATTCTCAATCAACCCAAATAAATTCGGAAAGTGATCACAAAGAGTTCCAAGTCCTGACCAATCATTAATCCAAAAAAGAAAGACATCTCCATCTCCAAGATATGGTCACATCAATGGAGAAATCTGAGGGAGGATGGAACTGACCCATCGCTAAAAGTTAGAGGGCATAGATACACGGCTCGATCTCCAGTAGAGGGCCCCCGAAACTCCATATAGTTTTCGCAACAAAGAGCGGATGAGGTTAGAGCAACCGCTCCAAATACGAAGTATCTATTTTGCAAGTAGGGCCCTGTTCATCACATCAAGATCAAGAACACCAAGCCAACAATCATCTTCTGACAGAACGATAGCCTTCCACCCAACCAAAGGCACCCCTTTTCAGTCTCCAGATCCAACCCATAAAAAACGACGCATCAACACCTCTAATCGATTTCGAATCCCCACAGGAAGAAACCTAGATGACATGTAGAATATTGGAATGACAGATAAAACTGCCTTCAAAAGGACCAGACGTCCTCCCCTAGAGAGGCACGAGGCACGCCAGCCAGCAAGTCTTCGTTCCACTCACTCCATCATAGGCATCCAATCCGATTGGCAAAGACGTCCATACACCAGAGGCAATCCCAAGTAGTTGATAGGCAACGCCCCACGCTGGGATCACAGAGATATCCCAGACTCCACAACCTCCTCCTCCGTCAAATCAATGGGATGAAAACATACTTGTCATCATTAATCCTAAGGCCCAAGATCTCGTCAAATAGATCCAACACAATAGCAATCCCCTTTGCCTCCTGAACACCCCTTCCACAAAGAAAATCAAATCATATGCATACTGAAGTAAAGGAATTGACAAGCCATCTAGCTGATACCCTGCACAGAAGTTCCCATCCACTGCTCTACAGACCAACCGCGACAATGCATCAGCCACTAAGGTAAAAAGCAAAGGATCCAAAGGACACCCCTGCCTGTCTCCTCTCTGAGGCTGGAAAAAACCACATCCCGTTGCCCATTCACCAATACTGAATTGGAGCTTGTAGTAACACATCTCTTCACCCATTTAATCCATTCGTCCAGGAATCCCCTCCTCGAAAGAGACGCCCAAATGAATCTCCAGCTGATACAATCATAAGCCTTGGAAAAGTCAACCTTCCAAAGCATCCCCTTGCTCTTCTTCCTTTTCCAATCAGCAATAATCTCTAAAGCAATGATTACCCCGTCCATCTGATAACCGCAAATGTTCAGCGAGGGTCACCATAATAAATGTATCAAGTGTCGCTGAGGCGACCGCTCACCAAACATTGGGTTGATCAGCAATTAACCCACAAACAAAGAATACAACAATCAAGCTCAAAAATGTGAATTAATCTTTATTTACTCTACCATAAAATGCACAGTGACAAGCATGTAGAGGTCGAACCACAGAGAGCAATACAAAATACCATAGCCTACATGTATCTCAGAGTCATCCTTGTGTGAAGTGGGTTTTTGATTTTTAGAATTTTTTATTATTTTTATTTATTTATTATTATTATATTTTTATTAATTTTTTTAATAATATAATTAAGTAATATATATAATATAAATATATAAATTATGTATACCCATAGAGGGTTAGTATATAGCTTGTAATACATACAATATATATATGTATATATAAGTATGATAATATATATATATATATATATTAGGGTTAATAAATAGATACATAAATACATTTAAATAGTTAGATATATATATATATATATATATATTTCTTTCTCTCTTTTTTAGGAAATACATATATATATATATAAGAAGGGGTACTATAATATTTATAAAAATACTCAAAAAATATTCAAAATTCAGGAATAAGGTCTTTTTGGGATTTTCATAATTTTTTACTATTTTTGTGATTTTTGGGCATTTTTCCAAACATTTTTAGTATTTTTAAATAGCAAAATAAAAGCAAACAGTGAAATAGGGTCTGGCTGTAAGAAAAATAGGTATTAAAAAAACTAACAACCTCAAAAATTTTCCACACTATTTTTCTAATAAAGATAATAAAATATAGCATAAATAGGGACTGAGTTCATATTTTTCTGATTTTTCTTTGATTTTATACATTTTTTTGAAAGTATTTTTGAATTTTGAAGGTTTTCTTTTTGAGATTTTTAGGGAGTTTTGGACTGACACTAAAATAGGTCAAAATGCACCATAGGGAATTTTTTGGAATTTTTTGAGGCATTTTCATATTTTTTTGGGATTTTATAAGTTAGACAGTGAATAAAAAGCATATTTTTGATTTTTAATAAATGCAAAAATGCAACAAAATTAAAAACTAAAATTATGGCGTGCAAGAACAACCTAACAGGAGCTTAAGCCTATTTTTGCAAAATTTTTTCGAAGAAATATGAAGCTCAAAATAAATAGACAAAGCATTCAAAAATAAATGGCCTGACAAGGGTATTTTTGCAATTAAAATATCTCTCAGGGGCATACATGCAAAAACCACAATAAAAATACACGTGAACTTTTATTTTCAGGACCATTTTACAATTACAGAAACCCGATGGGGTTTAAATGCAAATTTCACGTGCCTCACGTGGGTGCTGCACGTGAGGTGCAGAGGGACTAAAATGTGAATATCAAAAACTTAAGGGTTATTCTGCAATTTCTACAACTTATTTACAACTTAAACTTTTATTTTTGGTATTAAACAATAAATACAAAAAGCGGGGGGGCTAGATGTGAAAATTACCCCCATAAGGTGCTTCATCCTGCGGCGCTGGAGGCGCCACTTATCCACGTGTCATCCATCTGACGGCGGATACCGGTTCGTCGATGAAGGGCTTCGATTAGATGATCTGGGCTGATCTGACGGTGCATGCGTGGCTTCATCGAACGGTTGTCCTTCAATCCGGGCCTCGCCTCCCGATCCAACGGTGCGGAAGGCGTCTGGAAGAACGGGGAAGTAGCTCACCCCCGGCGAGCTTCGATCGAGCAGCTCAGGCTCCTCCGGGCACCTCCCGCGTATCTTAAGAGCTCTGGATGTGGCTGGGAAGCTTCCGCGTCGTCTGATGGTTCTCTCATGGCTCCTGGAGGTCCAAGTTGCTGGGTCGAGGTCGATGAAGAAGGGGACCCTGGGCTCTATTCATCGATGTACCTGCATAGGAAGAACCGCGGGCGAGAGCTATCTCCTCGACCCGGGGTTTTGAAGCTGCAACACAAAATGAAGGTGGGCGGAGGGGCTCCGGTGGACGGCGGAGGAGGAGCCCCGATTCACCGAGACCAAGGGTCTCGGGTTGAACAAGCGGGTGCGATCGATGGAGAAAGCGTTGAGGTTTGAAATGGGATGAACGAGGCGATCGGAGACAGGCGGGGCTACGGTGGAGAAGTCGCCGGAGCCAAGCTCCGGCGAACTTCGAATTTTTGGTTTTAAGCTAAGGGAATTAATTGACGACTAATATAACTACTGGAATGAAAAACTAACATGAAAAGCTAACTAAAAAGCATAGAAATGGACAACTCTTATACCTGGGGGCCTCCAGGGAGCAGGGCGGACGCCGGAGCTCCGCCGCGTCAAAATCTTCCTCCCTCCGGCCGATTCGAGGCACCAGCACACACCTCCTGTCACGAGGAATGTCCCAGGACCAGAATCAAGGCTTGAGATCGGATTAAAAGTGGCCAAATTCGAGGAAGGAGGTGGAGCTACTTATTTATAGACATTGGTGAGTAGCCTTATTGACCAGCGATTATTGACTGATCCAATGAGTATCTAATTGATCTAAGATTTTGGCGGGCATCATGGAAGATTAGAGAGCAATTCTTGTGAAGGAAGCATCTTCGATTGATGGATGGTGTGCCCGGGAAAAATGCATGAAATCGGGGGAATGGACAGTCCAGAGGCGCAGTGGCTTGGATGGGACAGTTGACCAGGGGGTCAACGAAGGCCGGCTGCTGATTGGTCCACGTCGGCCGCTAGACGCCAAAATAGGGGATCTGATTAGAAATTGATTTATTTGACACATCAAACGATTTTATTAATTTTTTCTTATAAAATAAAAAATGTGTATTATTTCCTCTAGTATTTATTTACGATTTTTATTGAATTTTTCGAGGTGTTTTATTATGGTTTTAATTTAATAATGTGTATATGTATGTATTTACATGTATCTTTGGGTATTTTATTTTTAATTTGTTTATTTTCTTTTATTATTTTATTGGCTTATTTTATAAATTTATAATTTATTTTTGTGAGTATAAAGATATTTTTATTTAATTTTTAGGAATTTATTTACATTTTTAAATAAATAGGTATAGGTCTATGTAGGTGTCCTTATAGGTGTTTTACCTATGTATTTTGTATACTTAATTTATTATTTGTATTTTCTTGATTTTTATTTTGGGTTTGTATTTTTAATGAGTTATGTATAATATATACATTATTATAAAAATATAAAAGAATAAAAGAACCAAGGAATAAAATCCTTTTTATTTATGTATAGATATATATCATAGGTATTTTGTCTATGAATTTTTGTAGACTTATTTTATTTTACAAATTATTTTTGGTTTTCCTTTCCTTTTAATGTGTGTATGCATTATATACATCATTTACAAAATTTTAAAAAAATGAATTTATAAAAATAATGAATATTGAATAAAAAGAATATTTTAATCAATCCTATATACAAAGAGGGCCAAAAACCTAACTTCTGCATATGGGCTCCAAAAATTATGAAACCAATTTTATAAAATAGTTCTTGGAATGCTATATACAATTAAAGGTGAGTTTGGGTGATTTGGAGTTTTTATTTGCAAGATATGGGTCTGTGAAGTTGAGATTTTGGCTTTTTATTCTGTGTATAAAATGTACACTGAGTATTATTTTTACACAAACTCAATTTTCTAATTTTATTTACTTTATTATCTACAACTTTCATGTACAAAGTTTCTTTATTTGATGATTAAATAAGTATGTACAAAATAGGTGTCAAAAATGCATAAATAGATGCATGAATAAATGAGGTATTTATTGTACACTGGCCCTTATCTCCCCCTACTTTATTCCTTGTCGACCAATACCATGCTGGCCTTGGTCTCGGGGTTTGGGTCATAAAATATCTCCAATATTTTATTCTTTTTTCTTTTCTTTTCTTTATTCTATAATTTTGGCATCAAACACAATATTTAATGTATAATTAATACAAGGAATCATGAATGCTATTATGTACAATTTGATGCTATTTACATGCATTTGCTGGGGTTTTTGAGGCCAAAATGATAGAATAAAGGTGATGAAATGGAGATTCATCACCATCATATGCCTTCCAGGAATGAAAGCAGTCCGCGATTCAGTAATAATCGAGCCCAATACCTCTCGCAGCCGATTCACGAGCACTTTAACCACTATCAGATAAATGGAATTTGATAGGGAAATAGGTCGGAAATCCTCCACGCAACGAGCCACATCCTTCTTTGGAAGTAGGAAGATAAGAGAGCGATTCAACCTCTCAAATCCCTGCCTTTTCCCTCTCAATTCCTCCACTACAGCCATGACATCCTCCTCCACCAAATCCCAAAATTCACGGAAAAAGAGGTCTGAAAAGCCATCTAGTTCCGGAGATCCATATGCATTAAGATCAAAAGTAGCTACTCTAACCTCTGCAGGTGTAAAAGCGCGAACAAATCTGGTAGTGTGATCGTCAGAAATCACTGGAATATCCCTACCATCCCATCATGCGCCTCCCGTCCGGATCCTCTTACTTTTCTCACGAAAGTAGTCAGCCACAACCAACCCAATGGCATGCTCCCCTTCCACATGAACACCTCCCACCTCAATATACTGAATATGATTACGTCGCCTCCTTCTGCTAGTAGTAGCATGAAAGAAACGTGTATTTGCATCTCCCTCCCTTAACCAAGTTTGCCTAGACTTTTGTCGCCACTCGATCTCATGCTTGTGATCCTCCTCCCCCAATATCTCTTGATTTTCTTCCCTTAAAGCTTCTCTCCTCTGCCACCAACTCATGAGAGTCCTCAAGAGCATCCAATCTTACCACCTCCGATAGGGCCGAGATCCTCCTCTCCTCTCGAAGTGTTCGAATCTCCCCACGGAAAGACGTCAACATACGTCTCAAAGCTCTGAGGCGAGAAGCCATGTCCCAAGACGCAACACCAGTAGTCAGAACCTCCCGCCAACAAGAGATAACTCGTTCCCTGAACCCCTCCTCCAGAAGCCAAGAGCGCTCAAACCGAAATAAGCTACGAGGACGGTTAGTTTCTCTAGAGCTCCAATAAATAGGAGTATGATCCGAATGCGAACACGATAGAGAGATAACTGAAGCCAGCGGGAAAGACTCCAAGAGCTCCATAGAACTGAGGAAGCGATCCAACCGAGAGCGAGAAGATGTATTCCTCCATGTGTAAAGAGAGTTCGAGGCATATAGTACCTCCAACGCAGAGTCTCTCATGGACTCAAGAAAGCTGGGGGACCTAGGGTCCAACCCCCCCTCTTGCGAGGTCTGTTTGATGCAAAGAGTCTGACATTGAAGTCACCACCAATGAACCAAGGTATGTCAGGCTGTGCAGACCTCGCCGAGGCCAGTTCCTCCCAGAGCGGTGAACCAGAACCAGCACCTGCGGGGCCATACACCGCTGAGAAGAGAATCTGAATATTATTCGACCGATGATGAAGCACGATGGACAGAGAGAAGTGACCTTCAACCACGTCACCCACCTCAAGCAAATCACTGTTCCACCTAACCAAGATGCCTCCAGAAGCCCTGATTGACAGCACCGCTCTAAAATCTGATAGTTTGCCCCTAGAGATCATTCTCCAAACAATTGTGTCCCATGCCTCAAGCTTTGTTTCTTGTAGAAAAATTATATTCGCACACCATGCTCTAAGTAGTGACCACATGACTCTTCTTTTCTCCACTTGTCCGAGCCCCCCCCCCCCCCACATTCCATGAAACAACCTTCATTGAGGAACATAGGGGGATGCCCCCGCCAGCTCCACTCTCCTGCACTTAGCCACCCTTCCCCTCAGAGAACCAAGGTCCTGCAAATCCATTTCTATAGGGAGAACCTCCTCTACAACCGATGGACACCTCTCAGATATCAACGGCTGTTCGTTCATCAAGTTCCTATCCATACACAAACAAGCTGAAATCCCTTCTGAAGAAAATAAACTGTTTTGCTCCAGCCCCTCTCCGACTCTACACGACGTCTCTTCCAGCAAAGAGAACCTGAGTCCCCCCTCCTGTGGCGATTCCGACAAAGACAAAGAACCACTCCTCTCCACATCAAGCCTTCTAACTCCCTTCCTTCCCCCCTTCAAACATCGCCGACGAGTTGCTCGACCCCCCTCGATGCCACTTCGAAAAGCAAACAACCTCCCTTCAACTCCTCCTGCTTCTGCCACCACATTCCCAACTGGTTGACGAAGGTCCACTACCAGCTCCAATCCTCCCCTTGCTTCCTCTTGTATGGTCGAAGTCGCTTCCACAGGCGGAACTGCGGTCTGCGGAACCCTGTTGTTGCAACAAATCCTTCCCATTAAAAAGAGTTTCATAGCCCATGACTGGCTCACGTGGAAGGGAACCATTGAACCCCAAAGTCAACGAATTGGAAATGCTATTATAGGGAATCCCCCCATTCATGCCGTTTGTAGTAATGCGATAATCTTGGAAAGACGTGGGCTCCCCATTTACTCCCATTGATGCCGTCTTTAATTTTGAAACTTCCGAGAAATCAGGGACGATTAACATTCCTTCCTTTCTCACTGTCTCCTTCGTCTGCAACAGAGCCACCATCTCCACCACATGGGTGCCCATCATATCGCCAGAATTATAATGGTGCAGAACCTCCACTTGCAGGTTCAGGATAAATTTTGTACGCCCAACCATTAACGTCGTCTCATTTGCCACCATGCACGGGGGACCAACGATCTCCTCGAGAACATCTTCATCTTCACCTTGTTTGAGGCCACCGTAGAGAAGAACAAAAAGCTCTCCGAAACGTGCTAGCACATCACGAATGATTTCAAACTTTCTGCATCTCAACGGAATACCTGAAATCTGCAAGCGTCTCGGCCCAACCTGTACCACCGCGCCATCTAAGAAACGTGCCTTACGCCATGGCCGAACTTTGGAAGGATCGATTTCACCTTTCAGTAACAACTCCTCTTGTTCGTTCGGCCACGAACTCATAGCAAGCCCCCATCAAACGATATCACATCTCCAACAAATTTTGAACCGAACAACAACCACATATCGCTACATGCCTTAATGGTATCACCTGCATATGCTTCAGACACCAGAAATCCCTCTCTAGGGACCTCTGATGATGCAACGACCGAGTTAGCCTTCGGCCTCCAAACACCTCGCTGCGAACAGTCCCTTCTCCGATGCCCGGCCTCGTTGCAACGGAAGCACATGAGGTCGTTGTTGCAAGACTTTGCAAAATGCTCGACCTCACCACGACGAAAGCACTGCACCAAATGTGGAAACTTCTTCTTCCGCTCCCTCCTTGTAACCACTGGAGTCCAAGCGCCATCCCAAGCAGCTTCAACAAAAGTCATTTCCACATCTCTCGTTATCTCGGTGGCCCTCCTCTCACCGCCCTCGCCCCCTCCTGCCCCCTCCACGTCATCAACAGGCAGAAACTCTCCCTCCGAGCTCCCTTTATTGAAAGCTCCATCGTCCTCGTTGCGCCCCCCGACCTCGCTTGCCTCTTTCCCCTCGCCCTCTCACCCTCCTCCTTCCTCTTCGCCCTCTCGCCCTCCTCCCTTTCACCCTCACACTCTCCCATTTTCAACCTTCGGTCACTTAGAATTAAGTTACTCATCAGAGTCTATAGTTGTTGTAACAAAACTTTAACTTGCGACGGTTTACCCAGCATATAAGACTATAATAAAATTGACCTAACACAATGAATACTTTATTATTCGTTGTCATATCATCCTTAGTTAAACATATAACAACGAATAATATTCATTGCTTGCTTCTTTATATTACCAACGATTATATTATTTGTTGCTATATTTATACAACGAATTATATAACAACGCTTACACATTGATATTTTCTTCTAATCATTGTTAAATTTAGCAATGTCAGGCAATTTTTTAACGAATAACCTAATATAAAACTTTAGCAATGAAATGGCATTTGTTGCTAATTACAAGAACATAAGTTAATTTTACAAGGAATAATATTTGCTATTATTCAAAGATATAGCAACAAATATTCAAATTATTTGTTTTCATAGGTCAAATTTCTTGTAGTGTAAAATCCAATGTTAAAAGTGAGGAGAATTGTAGCAACAATATCCCCGTTGTCAGTACTATGTCAACACAAAATTTATTGTATGCAATGCCAAACAAATCAGTTTCTATAAGATCTCTCACTTTTTTTGTAACCGTCCAAGTTCGTTGCAAAAGAACTGTAATTAAAATATTTTGTTGCCACGATTTACTGCTATTATGTGAATTTGCTGTAGGTTTAAAACAACTATCAGGTATAAGCTACTCCCACGTGAGCTATGATCTTTATTGCACTTTAATCATACTATGTGGCCTGTATAGACTGTATGAAATTGGATATAATTACACTTTGATCTTGTTATGAAGCTCATTATACGGAGATTTTGCAATTCAAATCATATTGGGAATTTGTCGTGTAGGTAACGAAAATAGTAAGTCTTCTGAAGATGTTGCAGTGCTTACAAAAGAAAACATATAAGGTAAGATGATTAGGTTTGTGTAGGAGATATTCTCGTCTCCATGGGAACAAAGCTGTGTGAAACAGACCAAACTCACCAAAACTTCAACTACCGACTCAACCTTTGTCATTTGACCGTTAGTTGCTGCTATTGGATTTTGGCATAATGTGGTTGTTAAGAAAAAAAAACATATCCGTGCACACGATTCGTGTCTGTGTTTATGTACGTTTACGGAATACAATATGAATCAAAAGTCAATGGTTCATTGGACTGACATCGACGCAAATAATTTTTGGGACACCTATTTACATACATCAAGAGAAGCAAATGGATATGAATATATTCTTACTCATCCGCTGTCATATTTGTTTTATACTTATTTTGATACTCATATTCATATTCGTTTTAAAGAGGATGCTGATATGAACATCGCTTTGATATTTGATAATATTCGTATCCGTATTCATATATCCATTTTAGGATATACATATAGTCATAGATTTACCTATAACTTTGTGTAACAACATCTTATGATTGCACTCACCATTGTTAGTATAATTATCACGAAATGAATATATTGGAATATCTATTTTATGTGTAAACTATCCTAAGCAGGTATCTTATAGTAAATCTATTAAATATTTTTGTTATTATTTGTATCAGATTCATATTCGTTTTTAATGATATGGTAAGACATTTCCCGTATCAATATTCGTATCCGCATTCGTATTCATATTTTAAAAAAGATATGATTATACTTATCTTCGTATCCATATCAGACTGTTTTCATGTCTACGGCCATCCCATTAAACTAAGCTTTCTGATGGGGAGGTCCTTGTATGAAACTTACTCACAAATTTTGGCAACCTTTCCACCGTAGAGTATCCTTCTTCCTTTGGTCCTTGTGTCACGACAAACACCTAACACCGGACAAAATTTCCTTTCTTACAATACCTACTGCGAATGCATGCCCCCATTGTCTTGCTTGTTGCCCGCGTGTCTCTTATTTGGATGTGATCATTGTTTTGTTGGTGAGGAGTTCATTAAACATATGCTCTTGAAATGCTACTATACCGTAAATTTTTTCTCTAATTCAAATATTCCACCACTAACATTGGAGTTGAATAATTCTTCGGTGCGTATAACTTATACCCTTATTCCCAATCAGATTGGCAGATAATCATCAAACGTGCATCGACCTAGTGGTTGATCTCTTTTGTTATTGTTAAATAAACATCCTTCCTACTCAATAACATCCCGGAGCCTTGTAAATTGAATTGGCTTCAATCCGATACATGTCCACCCATCAAGTTCTTTCTATTGCAGATTTGAGCTAAGGAAGCCAGTCGGTCTACATCCTCACACCCACCATCAGCGTGTTGGGGGGTATATAATGGATAATGATGCGGAACAATCAACAACCCAGGATCTGTATCCCCCTAAACTGTCCTGCAGCAAAGATGACACACACAAGATATGTTCCCCACACGGGAACTCAATAGCAACAATGATAGCAACCACAAGCAACCACAACAAGCACCACACGAGACAAGATTTTTACGTGGAAACCCTTGCTCAATGTGAGCAAGGGAAAAACCATTGGGCAAGACCGGCAACCAATCCACTACGGTCAAATGAGCCAAATGTTCTTCCCGGTTTTGTTGCCCACAAAACCAAGGTACAAGCCACACAACGGATAGTTCTTCAACAAGGAACAAACTATCCTTAGGTATCTAACTATACCAATATTGTGCTCTAAAACAAGGAGAACAAAGTAACTCCCCTTGTGGGCTCCCGGATGGAGACCCAAACTCGGCGTTCGGCCCTTGAGGTCGTCCGCAACGACCTCGCTTCAGCTCCTCTTCGAGCTCGCCCAGCACCTCCTCTCTTCGAACCCAAACCACAGCTCCCAAGATACCCAGCTGCTGCTGCCCTCGAGCACCGATGCTCGGCTTCTCTCTCGCTCTCTCTCTCCCGCTCGTGTGGAGGAAGAAGAAGAGGAAGGGGGTCTGAAACCCCTTGCTGCTGCTGTCGCTGGAATGGGGAAAACGGGGGTCGTTCTTCTCACGGGATGAGGAATAGGGCTGAATACTGGAAACGAATGGGGCGTGCTGCATTGGATCATCCAGAATGGGGGCTTCCTGCGTACTGAAATGGGACAGCCGAGTGGGGCTCCCATTTGCTGGGAAATTGCAGAGATACCCCTGGAAAGGGGTCAAATTACAAGCCCCCCAAGTTGGGGCTGGAAACTTGCAAGTATACCCAACAACCTCCCCCTCCAGCCCCAACGGGGAGGTGCTGTCCTGTGATGGAGATCAATAAGAGGTGACACCGCTCAGCTCTCTACAGAGCTGAAGCTTGTCACGAGTGACTGCCTTGGTCAACATGTCTGAGGGGTTCTCATCTGTGTGAATCTTCTTCAACACGAGCTGCTTCTGTTCAATTGCATCCCTCAGCCAATGGTATCTCACATCAATGTATTTTGTGCGAGCATGGTGCATGGTACTCTTGCTCAAGTCAATAGCGCTCTGGCTATCAAAAAACACAACCGGCTCACTGTCATCCAATCCAAACTCACAAAGGAAGCGTTGTAGCCACAACACTTCTTTCCCAGCCTCTGCTGCTGCAATGTATTCTGCCTCAGTAGTTGAGAGAGCAACACATTTCTGTAGTTTGGATTGCCATGATATGGCTCCCCCTGCAAAAGTGAAAATGTAGCCTAAGGTGGACTTTCTCTGGTCCATATCACCTACCATATCTGCATCAGTGTATCCACACAGTTTGGGATCTGACCTCCCAAAAGTAAGACACATACTTGAGGTCCCTCTCAAGTATCTCAAGATCCACTTCGCTGCCTCCCAATGGTCCTTGCCCGGGTTGGACATGAACCTGCTCACCACGCCCACTGCATGGGCTATGTCTGGTCTAGTGCAAACCATAGCGTAAATGAGGCTCCCAATTGCTGACTGGTATGGGATCTTGGACATCTCTGCTTTCTCCTCAGAAGTAGAAGGACACGACTCTTTGGTTAGCTTGAAATGAGAGGCTAAAGGCGTGCTGACGGGCTTGGCATTCTTCATGTTGAACCGCTCCAACACACGTTCAACATAGCTCTCTTGTGACAACCACAGCATGTGCTTCTTCCTGTCCCTTGTAATTTGCATCCCTAGGATGTGTCTGGCCTTGCCCAAATCTTTCATCTCAAACTCTTTGGAGAGTTCCTTCTTGAGCTTTGCAATGAGATTGGAATCATGACCTACAATCAACATGTCATCCACATATATCAAAAGAATGACGAACCTGTCATTGGGAAGACGATGAACGTATACACATGGGTCGGCTGTAGTCCTCTTGAAGCCCTACTTTCCCATGAAAGCATCAAACTTCAAGTACCACTGTCTCGGGGCTTGCTTCAAGCCATAGAGACTCTTTCTCAACCTGCATACCATATGCTCTTTCCCTCTCTCTTGAAAACCCTGTGGCTGCTCCATGTAGATCTCTTCCTTCAAATCACCGTGAAGAAACGCCGTCTTCACATCCATCTGCTCCAGCTCAAGATCCATGCTAGCAACAAGTCCTAGCACTACTCTCACTGAATTCATCTTCACCACTGGGGAGAAGATCTCATCATAGTCCACTCCTTCCTTCTGGCTGAATCCTTTCACCACCAATCTGGCCTTGTACTTCACCTGTCTGCCACTGTCATCTGACTTCAGCTTGTACACCCACTTGTTCTTCAAGGCTCTCTTCCCTTTAGGAAGCTCAACAAGGTCATAAGTGTGGTTCTTCTTGAGAGATAGCATCTCTTCATTCATTGCATTCTGCCAATGACCCTTGTCCTTGTGGACCTGTGCCTCCTCAAAAGTGTATGGCTCACCTGCATCTGTGAGCATCACATACCTGGAAGTGGGGTAGCGGGATGATGGCTGGCGTGTCCTCTCAGATCGCCTGACCTGAGGCTCTGCTATGTCTGCAACTGGATGAGGCTGCTCCCCCTGCCCTAGGTCCCCTGTACCTACATCAACGGGGTCTGCATCTGGCTCATGCTGCTCTAGCTGCCCATCCTCTCCACCTGTACCCTGTACTGGAGAGGGATCCGTGTCCTCATCACTGTCATCATCCATGGAGATCTCATCTCCATCACCACTCTCAGTGGTGTCCTCAGCCAACGTCTGATTCTCATAGAAAATCACATCCATGTGCCTGGTGACTGTCTTCTTCCTTGGATCCCAAAGACGGTATCCAAACTCCTGATCTCCATAGCCAAGAAAAATACAAGGCACTGCCTTGTCATCCAATTTCTTCCGCTGCTCCTTGGATACCAATGCATAAGCCTTGCATCCAAACACCCTCAAATGAGCATATGAGGGGTCTTTCCCTGTCCAAACACATTCAGGAATCTTGAAGCCCAAAGGAACTGATGGAGATCGGTTCACTAAGTAACAAGCGGTGCGAACCGCCTCAACCCAAAAGGTCTTGGGCAACTTCGCTGTCTTCAGCATGCAGCGAACTCTCTCAACAATGGTCCTGTTCATCCTCTCAGCTAGACCATTGTGCTGGGGTGTACCTGGCTCTGTCCTCTCATGCCTGATGTCGTGCTCTGCACAATAGCTCTGAAAGCTGTGGGAGGTATACTCTCCCCCATTGTCTGTGCGTAGACACTTCAACAATTTTCCTGTCTCACGCTCAACCATGGCATGGGACTTCTTGAAGCAATCAAACACTTGATCCTTCAATCTCAACACGTACACCCACACCTTCCTAGATGCATCATCAATGAAGGTGACAAAGTACCTGTTGCCTCCCAAAGAGGCTGTGTCCATAGGACCACAAACATCAGAATGTACCAACTGTAGAAGGTCTCCCTTCACCTTGGATCTGGCTCTGTATGGCGCACTCCTGCTCTTCCCAACCTCACATGCATCACAAGGAGATAAAGTGATGTCATTGTGGTAGGGGATCAACTCTCTCTTGCTAAGAAGCTGCAAGCCCTTCTGGCTCATGTGGCCAAGCCGACGGTGCCACAAATCTGAGTTATCTGCTTCACTAGCATGCAAACTGCCATCCATGACCTTCACTCTAGTCATGTAGAGTGTGTGACACAAGCTGCCCCTGGCCATGATGAGAGAACCCTTGCTAATCTTGCATCTGCTGTCGCCGAACTTCAGATGGTAGCCTTCACTATCTAGCTGTGAACCAGATATAAGGCTAAGCCGCACATCAGGAACATGCCTCACATTCTGGAGTGTCATTGAGCACCCAACATCCGTCTGGATCGAGATGGTGCCCATGCCAATGATCTTAGAGTAACTCTCGTTACCCATCAAGACTCTCCCATAATCACCCCTAGTGTAGGTGGTGAATAACTCCATGTGTGGAGTCACATGATAGGAGGCGGCCGTGTCAACGACCCACTCCAAATCACTCCCTGCGTGCAAGCACTGGTCCTGGATGGTGAGAATCACCTCATCTGCACTTTCATCTGCCACAACTGCAGCTACATTGCCATCTTCCTTTTTCTGTTCTTTCTTGGCTTCAGCTTGTTCTCTCTTCCAAACCCTGCAATCTCTCTTCCAGTGACCGGGCTTCTGGTAATGGTGACACTTTCCTCTGCCCTTGGACTTGTCTCTGGATTTCTGCCTCTCCTATGACGCTCCTCTGCTGCTGGATCTTCCTCTCCTCTCAACTGCATACACATGTGAAGAGGAGGATGCCTCTCCCGAAGAGCGATGTCTAATCTCCTCATTGAGGAGACTTCCCTTGACCATAGCCATGGTCAACTTGCTATCCTTCGCAGAATTGCTCACGGTGACTACTAGAGTCTCCCAACTATCTGGCAAAGAGCCCAAAAGGATAAGTGACTGCAACTCATCATCAAGTGTCAAACCCATGGATGTCAACTGGTTGATTATGCTTTGGAAATCATTCAGATGCTCCGCCACCTTGCATCCATCCTTGTATTTCAGGTTCACAAGCTTTCTAATCTAGAAAGCCTTGTTGGTTGCGGTCTTCTGATCATAGAGCTCGGACAACTTGTCCCATAGCTCCTTGGCATTGGTCTCCTCGGCCACGTGATGGAACACCGACATGTCAAGCCACTTCCGAATGGTACCAATGGCCTTTCGGTTCAACTTCGTCCACTCGCCGTTGGACATATTCTCTGGCTTGGCGCTCTCACCCTCCACGGGATCGTGGAGGTCCTTGCAATACAAGATGTCTTCCATCTTGGCCTTCCAAATCTGCCAGTTGCTGCTTGTGAGCTTGATCATAGTGCCTTCCTCATCTTTGCCCATTGCTCAAACCTGAGCTCTGATACCACTTGTTGGGGGGTATATAATGGATAATGATGCGGAACAATCAACAACCCAGGATCTGTATCCCCCTAAACTGTCCTGCAGCAAAGATGGCACACACAAGATATGTTCCCCACACGAGAACTCAATAGCAACAATGATAGCAACCACAAGCAACCACAACAAGCACCACACGAGACAAGATTTTTGCGTGGAAACCCTTGCTCAATGTGAGCAAGGGAAAAACCACGGGGCAAGACCGGCAACCAATCCACTACGGTCAAATGAGCCAAATGTTCTTCCCGATTTTGTTGCCCACAAAACCAAGGTACAAGCCACACAACGGATAGTTCTTCAACAAGGAACAAACTATCCTTAGGTATCTAACTATACCAATATTGTGCTCTAAAACAAGGAGAACAAAGTAACTCCCCTTGTGGGCTCCCGAATGGAGACCCAAACTCGGTGTTCGGCCCTTGAGGTCGTCCGCAACGACCTCGCTTCAGCTCCTCTTCGAGCTCGCCCAGCACCTCCTCTCTTCGAACCCAAACCACAGCTCCCAAGATACCAGCTGCTGCTGCCCTCGAGCACCGATGCTCGGCTTCTCTCTCGCTCTCTCTCTCCCGCTCGTGTGAAGGAAGAAGAAGAAGGGGGTCTGAAACCCCTTGCTGCTGTTGTCGCTGGAATGGGGAAAACGGGGGTCGTTCTTCTCACGGGATGAGGAATAGGGCTGAATACTGGAAACGAATGGGGCGTGCTGCATTGGATCATCCAGAATAGGGGCTTCCTGCGTACTGAAATGGGACAGCCGAGTGGGGCTCCCATTTGCTGGGAAATTGCAGAGATACCCCTGGAAAGGAGTCAAATTACAAGCCCCCCAAGTTGAGGCTGGAAACTTGCAAGTATACCCAACACAGCGCACTGCAAGGAGTTGATCCCTCCCATCCTTCATGCTACGGTGGCTTTTGCTCGCGGATTAACGAACCGCTATGAATGTTTCTATCTTTGTTTTTGAAAAACAAACATTTCCTTACATCACGGGATTGGCCGGTTGTATTAAATATTAGACTTCGTACTTTTTTTTGTTTGCTTATTTTTTGTTGTACTCTGATCTGAGTGGAACTCTGCGAAATCTTTTTGTTACTGGAAGACTACTACGTCTATTTGATATGAACTTCACCCTTTAAAAAAAGCTACATAAAATCTTGTTAGAATAGATGAATGCCTCGCTTCAACGTTAAGTTTTGAAAATCATTGTTCAATCATCTTTATGTACCAGTGGTGATTGAAAATATTAAAGATCGGGACCCATTCTGAGATCTGACTCATAGATGGGGACCCAAATTGTAATTTACCCATATTTTTATAGCAAAGCTGCCTTTAAGTTTTCAATTGTGTTAAGATATTTATATCCTTTGTCGTGTTATTAGCAATATTTTTATAAAAAAAAATATTTGGTGTATTTCTATTTGAAATTTATAAAATTTTAAGAAATTTAATAGGAAACTATTGATATATGATTCAGCAGTAACAATACAGCAACGAATATGTTATTCATTTCAAACGTTAAAGTAAAATCATGAGCTTTGTAACTAATATTAGTTTTTATTGTATATTTAAATATTGAAAGATGAAGTTTCAATTCTTCAAGTTATTTGTTGTTATGACACTGTTGATGTTGTTTAATATTTTCAATCACCTCTGTCATATGTTTCCATTAGAAACTGATTCATGCAAAGAAGCATGCAGATGAAAATGAGTAATTTAACAAAGAGAAAAACGCATTGACAAGAATATTCTATTATATAAGTTTAGCAGTACAGTACTGGAATCGGCAGGTGATGAGGGAAAAAATGAGACAAGTAAACATATACGAGGCTTAGGAGAGCTTAAGTCAAATAGAGGGCCTACTTTCTAAGGAGAATAGGCCCTATAAAGGTGTTATAGTAGGAGGCATAATTGACGAGCTTTGAGAATCTTTCTAATAGTATGGTGGTAGAAGCAGTGGCTCTCACTTTAAAGGATCATGGTTCAAACCCCCCCCCCCCATTAACTAGTAGAAAAATTTGACGAGCTTCGTTAAAGATTGATTAAGTCTAGTGTGGAATTGAGCAATTGTCAATATAATATTATTTTATTTATTTTACTTGGTTATAGGTCACAAGCTCAAACTCAATGAGGTAGAATTTCATTATTGAGATAGTGATTTTTTGTTTTCTTATGCTTTTAGGTATTTACCAGAATCCCTTTACATTTTTTTCTTTTGATTTTTATGTTATTTTGTGGTTTAGTTATACCTATGAATAAAAGTATATAAATATAGTTGTTATATTTGTAAGGATTTTAAAGTTTTATATTTTTATATTTTTATGTTTTTAATTTACGTTTTTGGATTATGTAATTTGTAGTTGTTTTTTAGAATATTATTTTAATTTTGATTTTTCAATTATTTAAAATATAAACATCAAAATCTATTTTTTTATTTTCAAAAACAAATATAAAATGAACAAAATAAAATTTAGAGAATGGACAAGCACATTATCCCACATTCACTTCTCCGTTTCCATAATTTTCTATGCACATGAGCTATCTAATCTAAAATCAAATGCATAAAAATAAATACATAGTACTGGAAGGGGTATTTATGCAATATAATTAAAGTTCAAAGGGCAAATTGCAAAATATCCCGAAGTTCTGAACTATATATACAATTTTAAATACTAAAACTAAATAACCAAACCCGGAGGGGCTTGGTTGCAAAATACCTGGCTTATGTGGGGCACCATGTGAGTCGTCATGGCACATGACTTATACGTAATATTTAACAAGGACATGTATGATAATTAGGGTTTTACATAGGTTAGAAAATATCCTAATAGGAAGCGAAGATAAATTATCGCTGAGGCGACCCATAAGAAATCCCAAGTTAATCAACAATTAAACGACACATAAAGTACAATAATGCAAATAAAAAATGTGGAGTGAAAATTTATAATAACTTTACAAATATGTATATAGCTGTAAGTATGTGTAGAGTGTCGAATTCAGAGAGCAAACACGATAGATCGGGAAAATGAATTCCAAAATTTGTCCTTTTCTCTTGTCTTTTTATTATCTTTTTGTGTGTTTTTTTATTTTTTTTTATTTTTTTTATGAAATTTAATTTTTATATTTTTAATTGCTTTTAATTTTATAATAATTTTCTTATTTTCTTTTTATATTTTCCGATTTTTATTTTTCTTTTCCTTTTAATACTTAATATATGAATATATAACTATATATATTATGGAGAAATATAATTACAAATATAACTAAAAATAATAAAAAATAATATAATAAAATATTTATATATTTTTTTTATAATTTTCTATTATTTTTCTTATTTTTAGGAAATAATTTTAAGTATTTTTAAAGTAAAAAATATACCAAAATAGGGATTAAATAAATAGGTTGAATAGTTTTGGAATTTAAAAATAGTAAATAAAGTCAAAATTTTCTAAAATAACTTTTAGTTAATAATATAAAATAAAAAGAAAATTCAGAGATAAAAATAAATATTTTTAGATTTTTGTGATGATTTTTTATATCTTTATAAAAGATTTTAAAGCTTTTTAATTTTAGTGATTTCCTTTTTCTATTTTTAGGGATTTTTGATTTGAAGTTATAAAATACTATAATAAACAAATATAAATATTTTTAGAATTTTTCAAAAAGGTTTTATATTTTTTTGTTAATTTTTTATTCAAATAAGGATAAACATATGCTATTTTAATTTTTAGAAAATAAGTAAAATGCCTAAAATTCAAAATTAAAATGATGGTGCGTGAAAGTACATGGTAGAAGGCATCTAATCCTATTTTTCATAATTTTTGGAGCACGGATGATATTTATAAAAATTAAAGAACAAGCACAAAAAATATTGAACTAATAGAGGCATATTTGCAATAAAAATTGAAGGCAGGGGCTACAATGCAAATTACCCAAAATATTACAGCTAATGCTTAAAGTTTTAAGATTAAACTGAAATAACAAAACTCGCATGGGGTTAGATACAAAATGGTCACTTCACATGGGATGATACGTGAGGTGACGTGGCATGAACCCAAAAGCAATATTAAATGAGTAGAGGAGTTCACATACAATTCCGAAGGATATGGGAAAATTCCTTAAGCACATCACAGAAGCATGAGAATCACATCGTATGCGATCGGAAGCGACTAGTCGTACAAGTGGCTCGGGTCAGCAGAATTAAAAAATTAAACGATGAACCCACATGATCTAAGAACACTTCTCGGATCGTTTCATCTAAACCACAAACAAGTATTAGTTCTACCTCTTGAAGCGCGATTGCGATCGAGTCTGTAAATGAAAAGATCTCCTGTCTCAAGTCCGATCCAACGAAGGAGATGCTTACGAGCACGTTGATGTGAAATGCATGCTCCTCACAATCCATGTTGATGATCTAAGCGGCGAATCTCCTGATATCATCACACGAGATCCGACGTCTTCTTCATGAACGAGATGCATAGAAGGAAACGGAGATCCATGAGCGGTCGAAGCGATAGCACGACGACGTAGCAACATCCACGATGATCTTCTCTAGGTCATTATGTGGACGACCACATGTTGAGAGAGAGAGAGAGAAAGAGGACATGTAGAGAATGAGAGAGAGAGAGATGTGTCATTTTCTTTCATACCCAAGAAGAGCTAGGGTTTCCTCTCCTTTTATAATATTTTGTGAGTCCATGGATCCCAATCCATGGACAACACAAATCCGATGGTGGAGGTTGATTTGTGTTTCTTTCAATGGCCATGATTGTGTTGTAAAACACTACAATAATTAATTTAAATAAACTAAATATATATTGAATAATCAATATAAATTAACTTCAAATTAAATCAATTATCTATGGAGATAATTGGGAAGGAGATTAACCTCCAACCATAAGGGGGGGGGGACAACCACTCATTCCAATTAGGACTTGGTGGCCGTCCACCACCTTTAGACGGAAGGTGGAAATCTCCATCTCATTCCATGAGATTATATTATCCCATGAAAATCTTCATATTTTACAACAACATTTATTATAAATTATCTCACAAAAATAATTCATAATTATTTTGTGAATATTTCAATCATACCATTGGAAATTTGTAAATCACATTCACAACCAAAAATAAAATGTAAACTATATTTTCAATTCATTATCCTATGTGAATCCAACTCACATCAACATTTAAATTGTAAATGTTATTTACAAATAGCTCTCTTTTATATATTATAAATAACATTAATAATATATATGATTAATATGGATAGTGCTATCCACATTATTCATATTCATGACAATTAAAGTACATTTAATGGTCTTGATCTCTATTCTCATGTGCCCAAATAATATGAATCACATTGACATTATTTACATCTTTGATAATTAAATCACATTTTATCTTAGATAACTCTCAGTATATGTCCAAATAATATGAGTCAGATTTATATCATTCATGATAATTAAATCACATTTAATTATCCATTCTTACTGCTTGGATACATTATAAACAATGAAATTATCCTTGAACTCTTTCAGGTATTATGCGCTTTATCCGCGGATACTTGGAGATAAGGACATGGTGATTGTACGTTCCATGTATAGTGACGTGGATATTGAGATCACCTCTCAAATCCTGGTCTCGGGGATCTCCCATAGATGTTTGATTAAATCAAAGCTGTAGATATAATCTTCTTATTATATCTGAATCACATTCAGATCAATGTCCAACATTTGGACTAAGATCAGATCATTTCTCTATGAGAGGAGTTACAAAAATCCAGACCCGTTTCATTAATCCCTCGGAATGGAAGAGTCATGGTTATACAATCGTTTATGATCACATCACCCTAAGTATTCCGAATACCTGTACATCCTGCATACCGGAAGACCTAGAATAAACCCAAAGTTTTAGATCTATTTAGACTGTCTCCTTCAGGGTTTTATCACTAAGTTTATCATTTGATAATTGGGAGTAGGTATCGATCATTACTTTCCAAAAGCATATATCATACCAAGGTATTGATCATATACATTCAAAAAGCATATATCAAACCTACAAATTCAGTCAAGCTTCCAAAGCGAGATGACCGTGTACAGAATTTGATCCCAATATCTCATGAGTGAGCTCATGTCTTTCGGTTCAGTAAATAAACCTGTATGATCCCTTTGAGAGATCGTTTTACTCATATGCCCTTGTATGCACACCAACGCGTCGGTGTATAAATATTTATTAGGCCATCAACTTATCGGTCTACCAAATGTTAATACTCAGACACATAGTAACACATCTGTCTCCAGTCAGAGGATGCATTCCTATATCGTGACAACATGCGACATAGGTCTTTAGTTATCTCGATCTCGTTAAGTCAACTTTGACCTAACTTATCCAACACCTTCGAATCTCTATTCCTATGCAGAGGACCTACATCAAGAGGTCGGTTAGTATCTGCCAAAAGAGAAAGGATTGCTGTCTCCTACTCAGGCTGGAGATCATCTCTTAATAACAATTTGATGGTGCTTGGTGAGTCCTTAATCTAACTCTAGATATTCATCCAATTACCAGCCTCTATGATTCAACAATTGAATCAACATCTGTGCGATCATCAAGATGGACATGGGTACATAATCCTAATTATACTAAGGGACCTATTATGCAAATTAATTATTCTTCATTTTAGATCAGGGAATGATATTTGCAATAATAATTATTGCAAAATGGCTCGCCGTAGGATTGCATGTCCAACAATCTCCCAATATCCCAAAGAGTCATCAATGGGCTAATCTTTAAACCCACACTCATGTGAGAATCATAGGCTATTTAGAAAAATCGCTAGGTAAGATGATCAGTCACTCTGTTCCCGAGATACTACGTGAAGTCCTTTTACGACACTTGCATATCTCCTAGTAACAATGCTCGCATTCAATGTGAATGATGCATCTTATGCAACCAATACTCAATCTTGTTAGTGTCTTTAACACTACAATTCAATAATCGTTATAACCAGTATGTAATTTCTATTATCTTTATCAGAATACCCTTATTCCCGGAGATCTCTATCTCCTAAAACTAAAATCCAATCTTATGTCTTATACTACGTCTGCAGTAAAGACCTTTTAGATCACTATTTATAAAGTCTTAAGTTCTTGAAGATAAGACTTTGATATTACTATCTCAAAAAATCTTGTCATCTTTGAAGATATTATTATTATTGCAACTAAGTGTTTTATCTCCATAGTAGGATTAGTAACAGTTTACTACTCACACTGCATGGCAAACATCTAACTTTTGCACACATCTAGCATACACCTGGTTTCTTGTAATCGATGCATAAGGGCAAGCAATTTTAGCATTCACTTCCTCAACTCCTTGAGGTGATATACCTTCAGATAGGTTAGTAGCATATCTTAAGGGAAAGATGCCTTTTTTGGAATTTTCCAAAAAAATAGAACTTATCCAAGGTGTACCACTAATGTGACAGTCCCAATGCCCTCTTCTCTTTGCTTCTGAACAACTTTAGAACTAAGATATAAGAGGTGTCCTTGAAATAATATCTCAAGGCATGGAGCAACCGAATTATAAAACACTTACTAATATCCTTATATCATTCCAAATTATTAGGATATCATCTACATTTAGGACGACGAACATAATGGCACTCCCACTAAGCTTTACATGGTTCATCAAGATTCTATCTGAAATCATAACCTTTATAATTTCATCAAATCTGATGTTCCAACTATAAGAAGCTTATTTGAGCCCATAGATGGAGTTTCTTAAGCTTTCACACCTTGCATTCCTCATCCATGAATTCATAGGGCTACTTCATATGAATATCATCGATGAGGAATTCATAGAGGAATGCAATCTTGACTTCTATCTTGAAGGTGTCATAGTCAAGTTGTGTAGCTATAGTTAGCAAAATTCTGATGGGTTCAAACATGGTGACTGAAGAGAGTCTCATCGCAAGCGTTGTCTTCTCTTTTTGTATGTATCTTGAGGATACGAGCCATGCTTTGGAGGTCTCTACATTCTCATCAGGTTCCCTCTTTCTCTTGAAGATCCATTTACACCTAACGGGTCATACCCTAATACGTGGATCCTCTAAGGTTGCTATACAACACTTGTATATGAAGTCTACTTTAGACTTTATTGCTAACATCCATCTTTCCATGTCATGATCCTCAAAAGCTTCATTATATGAAGTCATATCATTGGCAGACTTAACTGACACATGGAATACATCCTCAAACTCATTTGAAGAGGTATGAGTGTTTCATCTTTAATTGTCCTTTTAGTTTCCGATTTTAGGAGCATCATTATCTTCTCAGGTTTAATGAGTTCCTTCACTTCATTTTCATCATGACTCTCAAGAAATTCATCCTCTAAGAATCACATGCTTAGAGATGAAGTCTTTTTTAAGAATCTCAAGGTGATAAAGTAGGTATCCAATACCATCCTTTATATTACTAATGAAGTATCACTCTCTGGTGCTAGATTCCAGCATTCTTGCATGGAACCTTATTAAGGATATATATATTAGTCTCATATATGTGGATACTAAGAGGCAATTATGCTAATATTCATCATTGATCAAATCATGTCACAGATGATCCAATTGAATCTCCCAACAACTCTATTGGGTTTAAGTGTATTAGGAGGAGTGAGATAGGAATGATATTCTTGTCTCCATAAGGTATTCCTTGAATTCATCTAATAGGTACTTGCTACCTTGGTTAGATCAATTCATTTCATCTTCCTTCAAACTTTGGTTCTAAACCAAAACGTGAAATCTTTGAATATACCAAAGGTTTCTAAGGTGAAGGAAGATATATTACAAAAATCATTAATAGATATCATATCTCATTAATGTTTATTATGATATAGATATCCACATACATCAATATGTATGACATGTTGAATACCTTAGCATCTTACACCATTCCAAGAGAAGGGCGTGTCAGGCATTTTACTTTAAATCTCTAGTCATAAGTATGTAAGCTTTGAACCTTTAGACAATCTAAAGTTCAATATCTTACTAGTCTATTGATCATATCAATAGACACATGTCCAAGACTCGATACCAGATCATTATTAAATGATCTTCATCCTCTTATTGATCTTATAAGGTTTAATTTTTAATAATTAGAAATTTTGATGAACCATTCATTAATTTTCTAATTTAGTAGAGTCCTCTAGATTTCAGATTACTATCTGAAATATATCCATCACAACTCTTTATGATAGGTCTATTCCAGAATACATGTTTATTTTCAATATTTAGAAATAAACAATGAATGCATTCTAATATCTAGGTCATAGAGACATTCTCTAAGACTATGGGTTCTCCCACTGAGAATGTGAAGTCTATCTATATAATAGAGATTGTTGCAACAATTGCATCAATATCCATGTGGATGATTATTAAAACTTAAAATCAAAATTTCCAATCTTCTAAAACATATGCAACCAATTGCAAATGCCATTAGAAGAATGAGACACAATTATTAGACTTTGATCTTATCTAATAAGTAAGTCAATTTCATAATGTTATGTAGATGTAGATTATTCTGATGCACTATTCGAGTCCTTCTCTAAGGATCCTAGATAGACTTGATAGTCATACTATCAACATATCAGTTTGTTGCAGTATTGTCATTCATCCAACTCTTTGGATGTTATGTGGAAGTCATAGAAGTACAATCAACTCTTTGACTTTTCTTCTTACTTGGGTTAGACCCATGCTTCCACTGTGCTCCCTTCATCTATAAACAACCATTGCTTTAAGACTAAGGATCTCTTATGTTAAATTAAATAGATTTCAATATAAGAGTATTTCAACATTTACATATGCTTCATTCAATTCATACATTATGAATATTATGAAGCTTCATGAATGACTTGAGTATAGACAGTAGGATGATACACTCAATATATCTACATCCAACTCTTAGAGACTTTTGATTCAGGCAGTTACTCAAACATTTTGAGTACATCATCCCTTATCGAGCCACATTTTGCATAATGCAGTGAACCATGTCATTCATGATTAAATGTTGCGAGCACATATGTATGCCAAAACATCTTCTTAGATTTTATAATGATTATTTGACAATTATGATGATCATCAACATGATACTTCCAAAGCACACTCGATGAGAGATCAAGACTATAGAGATGTACAAACCCTATGTTGTTGTCCTATTATCTATTTATTGTCATTCCTCATTATTATGAGGATACCTACACATTGAAACCACATACATTATTTGTCTAACTGCAAGTACAATATCTTGATCATGGATCCAATCCGTGATATTTTGCTGGTTTTATTGAGTATAGTATTGAGTGGGTTTAATGAGGATTATCTGAAATAAAAAGTTTGCACACACACACACACATACATATTTTACTTTGATTTAGGAATTTTATATCGAAGTGCTCTTGCCTTGTCAACACTGAAAGTTCATTCCCTTAATCACTTTCAATGTAAGAGATATACTTACCATTATATCTCAAGCAAGATCTGGGATCTCCTTTCTTATCTTTGTTACATCCCAATAATATGAGAACTTGCAACTCGGATAAAAAGAAGCAGGAACACATTCCGCCTTGCAAGTCCGACTTGCATTCCTAATTCAGTCTTTAACATCCGGGCCCTCCACCCCTAAGGTGATGTTGACCCGTCATTAATTGAACCATCCATCAACATGATTAGAACTTGCTATGCACAATCCAATATCTCCCTAATAATATGAGGACTCGATATTGGGGTCACTACACATACGACCTACTCTTTCAAGAAGCAAAGAGCTCTATCCAGATGCGTTTGTATGCATAATCTATCACTTTGGACAAACGTCTCCTACATAAAATCCTTGGTGACAGAACCCTTTGCCTTGATGAGAGACCATGGATGTCATGATCCTCCATATCATGTTCAAATTTTAATCAATTATTAAGAATTATATTCACATAATTAATTCTTCTAAGGGAATTCCTAATTTATTCATAATAGAGAGTTTAAATTTAATTGGATCTAATTAATTTAGTCATATTAAAACAATTATCCATATAATCAATCAATAACAAATAATTTTTATTATTACTTGAAGGTTGGTATACTCTCAAAATACGTATTATTTGAATTTTAATAATTAGAAAAATATATGATCACTCCAAGCATTATCCTTCCCTGACCGCTGTCATGGCCGGTACCGGCGTGAGTGGGACAGATCGCTCACGGAGCAACTTGCTACCCCAATGCTCCTCGATTAGACACCATATCCGCCTTTGGTCAGGATAATACGATTTGATCATTTTATATTTGAGATGATAATTGGTCTTTCAACCGAAGTTATACCATATAATATTTATCAAAACTATTTTGATTAATATTATAAGGAGATTTGCTAAACAAATTCCCAATCCTATTCAAGCATCAATGTTTTGGAAAGGATGTAACAAATTGTGATCAAGATCAATTATCTTATCATTGTGGACAAGGAAATGTCATTAAAGGAAATAATAATCATCTTTAAATATTTTGCAACAAAACATCAATAATTATTTCAGGAAATTAATCATTAATTTCGTTAATTGATTAAATGACAATCACAAAGTTCTTGATTAGGAAAGTAATTTTCAGCAGTGACCCTCACTTACTAAAAATAGCATATCCCAATCAATTTAAATATAAATTACGCAAAATAAGTTTCCAAAGTGTTCTAATTTGGTTCATAACAGAACCCAATTGACATTCATACATTTCTAGGTGTTTTAAAACCATAATTAACTCTTTAATTACGTCAAGATTCATCATCCCCAAAACAGTGGATGCATGTTCACTAAAATGATCATAACTTAAGCAATCAGATTTCAAATCACACAAAATCAAGTCCCACACTTTTCTTATTTAATAGGGAACATAATACATGAGATAATGTCGAGTTTAAACAAATTAAAGAGAGCGAAAAATTTACACAAAATAGGATTGTGTGAACAAAATGCGATAAAATTTCACAAACACTAAAGTGCCATTGTCGTCCTAGGTTTATGGATCGTATCCGAAACCTCCAACCTAGATCTGATACCACTTGAAGGATATGGGAAAAATACTTAAGCATATCATGGAAGCACGAGAATCACATCATATGTGATCGGGAGCGACTAGTCATACTAGTTGTTTGGGGCAGCAGAATTTTTTAAAAAGTTAAACGATGAAGCCACATAATCCAAGAACACTTCTCGGATCGTTTAATCTAAACCACAACAAGTATGAGGTTTACATCTTGAAGCATGGTTGCGATCGAGTCTTTAAACGAAGTGACCTCCTGTTTCAAGCCCGATCCAACGGAGGAGACTCTTGCGAGCGCGTTGATGAAACACGTGCTCCTCGCAATCCATGTTGATGATCCAAGCAACAAATCTCCTAGTCTCGTCACACAAGATCCGATGTCTTCTTCACGAACGAGCCGCACCGAAGGAGACAAAGATCCATGAATGGTCAAAGTGGCAACATGACGACATAGCGGCGTCGACGACGATCCTCTCCAGGTCTTTATGTGGATGGCCACATGTTGAGAAAGAGAGAGGACACGTAGAGAATGAGAGAGAGAGAGAGATGTTGCCTTTTCATTTCATACCCAAGAAGGGCTAGGGTTGCCTCTCCTTTTAAAATATTTTGGGAGTCCATGGATCCCAATCCATGTACAACACAAATCCAATGGTGGAGATTGATTTGTGTTTCTTTCAATGACCATGATTATGTTGCAAAAGACTACAACAATAACTTTAGTTAATTAAATATATATTGAATAATAAATATAACTTAACTTCAAATTAAATAAATTATCGATGGATATAATTGGGAAGGAGATTAACCTCCTACCATAAAAGGGGGGACGAGCACCCATTCCAATTAGGACTTGGTGGCCATCCACCACCTTTAGATGGAAGGTGGAAATCTCCATCTCATTCCATGAGATTATATTATCCCATGAAAATCTCCAATATTTTACAACAACTTTTGTTATAAATTATCTGACAAAAATAATTCATAATTATTTTGTGAACATTGCAATCATAGCATTGGAAATTTGTGAATAACATTCACAACCCAAAATAAAATATAAATTATATTTTTAATTAATTGTACAATGTGAATCCAATTCACATAAACATTTAAATTGTAAATGTTATTTACAAATAGCTCTCTCTCATATATTATAAATTACATTATAATGGATATGATTAATATGGATAATGCTATCCACATTATTCATATCCATGATAATTAAATCAAATTTAGTTATCTTGGATGTGTATTCTCATGTGCCCAAATAATATGAATCACATTCACATTATTCACATCTTTTATAATTAAATCACATTTAATTATCTTAGACAACTCTCTTTATCTGTCCAAATAATATGAATAAAATCCATACCATTCATGATAATTAAATCACATTTAATTATCCATTTCTCAATGCTCGGATACATTATCAACAATGAAATTATTCTTGATTCTTTCAAGGATAATGCGCTTTCTCCACGGATACTTGGAGATAAGGACATGGTGAGTGTACATTCCACGTATAGTGACTTGGATATTGAGATCACATCTCAAATCCAGATTTCGGGGACCTCCCATAGATGTTTGATTAAATCAAAGCTATAGATCTAATCTTCTTATTGTATCCGAATCACATTCAGATCAATGTCCAACATTTGCACTAAGATCAGATCATTTCTCTATGAGAGAAGTCACTAAATTCCATACCTATTTCATCACTCCCTCGGAATGGAAGAGTCATGATTATACAATCGTTTCACATCACCCTCAGATATTCCTAATACCTGTACATCCTGCATACTAGAAGGCCTAGAATGAACCTGAAGTTTTAGATCTATATAGACTATTTCCTTCAGGGTTTTTCACTAAGTTTATCATTTTATCATTGCGAGTTGGTATCGATCATACACTTTCCCAAAGCATATATCATAACAAGGTATTGATCATATACTTTTCAAAAGCATATATCAAACCTACAAATTCAGTCAAGCTTCCAAAGCGAGACGACCATGCACAGAATTTGATCCCAATATCTCATGAGTGAGCTCATATCTTCTGGTTCAGTAAACAAACATGTATGATCCCTTTGAGAGATCTTATTACTCATATGTCCTTGTATGCATACTAGCACGTCGGTGTATAGACCTTAATTGGGCCATCAACCTATCAGTATACCAAATGTACATACTCAGACATAGTAACACATCTGTCTTCGGTCAGAGGATGCATGCCTATATCATGACTGCACACAACGTAGGTCATTGGTTATCTCGATCTCGTTAAGTCAACTATTTGATCTAACTTATCTAACACCTCCGAATTTCTATTCCTATGTAGAGTACTTGCATCAAGAGGTCGGTTAGATATCAACCAAAAGAGAAAGGATAGCTATCTCCTACTAAGGTTGGAGATCTTCTCTTAATAATCATTTGATGGTGCTTTGTGAGTCATTAATCTAACTATTTAGATATTCATCCAAGCATCAACCTCTATGATTCAACAATTGGATCAAAAACTGTATGATCATCAAGATGGTCATGGTACATAACCCTAATTGTACTAAGGGACCTATTATGCAAATTAGTTATTCTTCATTTCAGAGGGAATGATATTTGCAATAACAATTATTGCAAAATGGCTCGTCGTGGGCTCGCATGTCCAACAATTTCCACTAAACGTTCTATACTAAATAAAATAATTACATAACCAAATTAAAAAAGACAAAAAGTGGGGGCTGGGTTTTGCAATTTAGCCTCAAGGACGCGGAGGCAGACATCTCTAATTGTCTTACTAATCCACATGTCATCCTCCCCCCGTGCGATGACGCTTCGTGCAGGGATGTCCAGGATTAGATCCTTTACGAGGATCCATTGGTAGAGGCATCTTCAATCTGACTCCCGTTGTTTGACCTGGGAGGCGGCGCTTGATTGGACGACGCTCGAGGAACTGGGAAGATATATGGCGAACTCGCGCTTGGCGAGTTTTGATTCTATGATGCATACTTCTCCTGTGACATGGAGCTCAGCAGTTGGTCTCTTGATGTTGCTGTAGCCTTCCCTCAGCTCCTATATACCTCAGATAGGTCTGAAACTTGCTGATCGAGCTATGGAGCACAAGAGTTTAAAGGAGGACTTGGAGCTGGTTCTTGAATAAACTGGGGCTCAGATGCCCCTCTTCCGTCCTCGGTACCTGCAAGATAAGAAACGAAGGAAATGTGAGGGAACTGGACTATTATTGGCGATGGTTGGGGTGAGATGGCAGTGGATGGAGTGCTCTAGCGAGATGGTGGTGGAAGGAGCACGGATCCTTCGATCCAGAAGGAATTGAAGGGGGATGATTGGTTGAAGAGGTGTAGAAGTAGTTGGGGGAGGAAGTGAGATGGTTAGGTGGCTCGGAGCGGAGAGGTTCACAGTGACAAACAATGGCCAGAGCTCAAGAGCTTTAGGATCTAAGCTAAAACACTCAGATAAAACACCAAATAAAAAGCATAAACGAAACTAGAACTAAACCTACCCTATGAAAGCAAAGTTAATCCTAGGATTAACTTTGCCAGAGCTCTAGAGCTCCGACAAAGTTATTCCTAGGATCTAAGCTAAAACACTTAATTAAACACCAAATAAAAAGCATAAACGAAACTAGAACTAAACCTACCCTACGAAAGCGAAGGAAAATCACCTCAAATGTCTGGAGGCCATGAGATGGAACCTCGACGATCAGGGTGGTCAGAGATGGTGGGAACCACTCTCAACGCCTCTCCATGCTGCAAGATGGCCGGGTGAGGTAGCTATCACTAAGCTCGAGATTTGGGACATAATCTGAGGGACAAAGCGGAGCTAAGGGGAACCAAAGGGCAAAAATCGCGAGAGGGGTGGCTATATACATGCGAGTGAACAAGAGGGGAAGATCGAGGGTTTTCATGTGGTCCAAGGATGGTACAAGGAAGGGAATGGATCCGCATGAGGGTTCATTGAGTTGTCAAGATTTTTTATTGAGGAGTCCAGGAGCCTCGAGCAATATATTATGGTGTAGAAAATCAAGAAGAAGGGGTAAATGAGAGGTTCTGACAGCCTAGACTTGGGGTCAGAGAGTTAACACTAGGTCAACGAGCGATTCACAAGGAAAAAGCTAACAAGAAATTATTTGTAAAATCATTAATAAATATTAAATTAATTAATTAAATTTAGGTTTTAAAATAAGAATGTTTATTATTTTCCTTAGTATTTTAATATGATTTTTATTTTTTATAAGTTAATTTATTACATGGTACTTTTAAGGGTATAATTCATCAATATATTATGTATTTTATTTTATTTTGTATTTTACTATTTTATTTACATAATTTTAATATGGGTAAAATGGGGTTGCCCCCATGAGGGGAGCTAACTTGGTCCCCCCCCGCGCTATTTCACCCCCTTTTTTATTTTTTTTTCGAAATTTCTTCCGTGGATTTTAATCAATATATCTCTATATTATGTCATTAAAATTTCACGCGAAACAGAGGCTCTTACGACCTCCATCCAGAAGGGTCGTTTTTAGTAATTCTGTTGCTGTTAAAAAATGACTGTCTGGATGGAGGCCGTACGAGTCTCTGTTTCGCATGAAATTTTAATAGCATAATATAGGAATATAGTGATGAATATTCATATAAGATTTTTTTTAAAATAAAAAATCGAGCGAAATAGCATGGGGGAGCCAAGTTAGCTCCCCTCAGGGGGCATCCCCATTTAACCCTTTTATATATTTAAACTTATTTTAATATACATAAATATATTTTTATTTTAATTTTTTGATATATTACGTACACTTAAATAAATAGAGGTATATATCATATATGTATAAATATAATATATTCATCTATGTATTTTTATATACTATTTAATTTTAGCACATTCTTTATGGTTTTATTGTATTCTAACTATGTACATATATTATAAAGAATATTTAGAAAATTATAAAAAAATGTGAAATTATGAAAAATATAAAGAATAAATAAAATGAATATTTTATTCAGGTATATAGTACAATAGGGGACCAAAACCAAACTTTTACATATTAACTCCAAATTAAATGAAACCACCTTTATTAATTAGCTTATTAAAAGTTATATATAATAAAGTGATTTTGTGCATTTTGAAATCGTATGGAGAAAATATGGGTCTAGGAGGTTTGGATTTTGGACTTTTATTTTGGTTATAAAATATATATTGTGTATTATTTTATGTGAAATCAAGTTTGTATTTTTCTATATATTTTTATCTATAACTTTCATGTACAAAGTTTCTTTATTTGATGTATAAATAATAAATAATAAAATAGGTGCCAAAATGAATCATTGGAGAATAAAAATTAGGGTTTTATTGAGATTTTGAACATTATCTCCCCCTACTTTATTCCTTTTCGATCCAGTCATCATGATGCCCACGTCTTAGGGATTAGGGTCATAAAATACCTTTGGCATTTTATTTCCTTTCCTTTTATTTTCTTTATTTTTTATTTTGTCTTTAAACTTATTTTAAACAATAATTACACAATAAATAATGAATGTTAATTTGTGCAAAATAATGATATTTACATGTATTTGGCTAGGGTTTAAAGGCCAAAATGAAAGAATAAAGATGATGAAATGGAGATTCGTCACCCCATATACTTGCCTTTGTTAGTCACTAGCAAACACTTTTGCAATAAGTATAGAAAATAAAAATAAAAAAGAAAAAGAAAGAAATTGGATTGATTTTAACTTTCAAACTTGTCTTTGTAAAATCAATGTTTGAAGCTTAAGTTGGACCTTTGGATTTTAGGTGCGGTCGAAACCTTATTGGGAAACAAATTTGAAACAAAACAGTCTTCGAGAATCACAAAACTCTGCTCAAGTCTCCTCAATAGGCAGGTCAAAACAGGTCAACTCATACGTAAACCCTTATGACTATGAATCTATCTTGGACAGTGTGTGATATGTATCTCTCCTCGGATGAAGCGCTAAAAGTCAGTCTTCTCCAACATGGTGATCCTAATTCCCCAATCCAATAACTCTTTCCACGAGAAGCGGGGTATTCCCTTCTAAGTTCAAGTACAACCAGCTCAAGAAGAGGAGGTGGAGAGAAGAACGGACGGTAGCCAGTGTAGCTACCTATCCTAGGATGCTTGACTAGTGTAGCCAAGTCATCCTGCTACATGCTCACAAATATCTGACTTTGAAGCTCAAGCTTGCTCATTGACTATACAAATATATGCACTCCGTCATGCAGTTTATTTTCAATTAGGCATGCTCATTTTTTGGAGTTTTTGATTTTTCATTTTTTGAATGTTATGTAAAATAACATTTACATAAGGACCTTTTGTTCTTGAGCCAATAGACTATCCCTTTTTTGAATCTTTATTGCAACCCACAACTTATGTCTTTAGACCTCATGGCTACTGGATCGGGTTGGGGTACAATGGCCACAAAAATGTGACTTCTGATGTTTCCATTGGCTTGTGTCTGATGTCGACAAATCCAACCCTCTACTACTTCAACTGAGGTGAGCAAAGTGTAAAGTGCATGTGTGCAAGGTAGGTCATTTTCAACAAGAGTCATGCATGTGCTCTGAAATATTCTAGTTAAGCAGTCAAGATGAGATTGAACCAAGTCTAGTGGACTTAAAGAATTAAGTCTAACATACATGAAGTACCTCAATTCTAGTTCCTATAAGGTTCCTGTGATTAAGTAGATTTAAGGTCCAACCAAGCTCCAATCTTTGAATTTTACTTGGACTAGTTCAATTATCAATTTCAATAAAAAATGCAAATGCTATGTAAAATGTAAGGAAAATATTTTTGTGATGTAATTTTTCTAATTTTGAACTTTTTGTGGAATTTTGAAAGGTTTTGCAATTTTTATGCAATTTTTGAAAAGATTTTACAAATATTTTTTGGATAGTTTCTTTTGCATTTTTAGGTATTTTCTAAAAGCAAAAAGTTTTGGCAAAGAAATATGTACAGATATGTACACGGGAGTGTGTCTTTTATTTTACAAGATTGGAATTTAGGATTTTACAGATTTGTAAAGATTTTTTATGTACATGTTTCTCAAAATAATTTGAAATATTTTTACAAAATATTGAGAACTTTATTTTGCAAACTAATTTGACAAATATTTTTTTACAAAAAAATTACAAAATTTGAAAACTATTTTGTAAAGATTTTTCAAATAGTATCGATATAATTTTCAAAATATTTTTGCAACAATTTTCAAAATCATTTGCAAATAGATTTTTAAAAGTTTTTATTTCAAACAAAGAAATGAAATTTTTGCAAATAAAACTTTTTTACAAAGATTGAAAATATTTAACAAAACATTTCCCAAATAGTTTTCAAAAGATTTTTCATAAGGATTTCAAACTATTTCCCAAACATTTTGCAAAAAACTTTTTTAACTTGATTTATTAATCCGTATATACAAAGAATTTTGATGTGTATATATTAATTTTTATTAATTATCCATATTATTTGAAAAATATGAAACTGCGAGTTATGACTAAAGTATATACAGAGTATGTACGACTCCCTTGTACTTAGCTTGAGCTCTGTCCTCATAGATCAGATAGAAAAAGAGAAGACATTACTCATGCTGAGTATAAAAGAGCCTATACTACAATGACAAAGGAATAAAGATATAATGAATGAGAAGTCAACCGTCTCGTTTATACTTAGGATGAAATAGTCGTAAGTATAGCAGGCTGTATCTACATGCAGGGAGGGTTGGGGGTGGGAATAAACAGATCACAACTAAGTCTATCTCCCCCTATACTTAGGGTGAGATATCCTAAGTATAGACAAGGAAATGAGATAGTTCGAGGGATCACAAAAAGAAATTAATAAAAATAAAAATAAAATATATGAGGGAAGGATGCACGCATCACTCTCCCGATACTTAGGGTAAAAGATCCCTATGTATAGGGAACAACGAGAGTGATGAAACAGAACGAAGAATGAACACCCGGCTCGTCCATCCCCTAGACTTAGAACAAAGTACATCCTAAGAAAAGCAAAAACATGGAGCAGGGTGGATGAGCACAATGGAGATGGAAGGAAATAAAATGAAAACGGATATACAAAGAGATGGGTATACATAGATCAAGAAGGTAGAAAGCGCACCTTCTTGCATGACCACTGAGGAATGGATCTCACAAGGTGCAGGTCAATATCAAGGTCATCAGTAGACACAACCCAATCGAGATCAAACTGATGAAGATCCTCAGTTGTCTCAAAGCAGAAAGGCACAAACTGGTCGGTGGAAGTAGTGTGGTCGTGCTTAGCCTGGGAAGTCTCCACTAGGTCAGAACAAAAAGACTCAAACTCATGTATGAAAGAATTAAGGTCAAAGTCTGCGTCTGCAGTCTCTATTAAGTCTTTCCTATGCTTTAAAGTGTCTACATTGTAAATACTACGGATGTCATCAATGCATCGCCACCCACCGGAAGGGGAAACTCCAAGGTCTATGCTTTCTGATTCTTCCTCACCAAGATAAATCCTCAGGTCTCAAAATCATCCATCAAAAGTCAAATCTCTCTAATATCAGCAGATAGATCATAGTCCTCCAGGTCGGTGATGAATCTCGGATTCACCATTCTAAGTCTCATTAATTAAAGCTCAAGTCCCTCAAAATCAACTGCATTTCTACATTTATTTCGCATAATTAGCATTCGGGCATGATTGCATAAGAATTGCATTTTAGCATTCATTTCGGCATAAAATAAGAAGCCAAAAATCCAAGCCAAAAGTGACCTGTGAATAGCCTAACTTCCCCTATTTTTAACTCCTTCATACTAACTCCGCATAACCCGAAACCACCTCCACTGTGTACACATCACTAACAAGAATAAATGAAAAATACAAAAAAAATTTACTAACCCTGTTAAGTGGACCAAAAACCCAAACCCTAGTTTCAGGATTTTCGGACTAAAAGCCCCATATCTTCTCCATCCAGTGTCCGATTTGATCCTACTCACTTTTGAACTAATGCACATTCTATTACCTTCAAAACAAGACCAAGTTCAAGTGAATCGGAGCTCGTATGTGAAAGTTGGGTTTTGGGCCTCTTTTATACATTGTATTTTCGTGGCTTTTTGACCTGTATTTCATGTGTATATTTTCTTCATTTATAAAAATCCAAAAAAATTAGAATTAGGTGCCTTTTATTTATCTTTGAGTTTTCCTTATTTTTCCGGATTTTTATCATGTTTAAAATTGACAAAAAAATTAGAAAACCCAAAAATCAAGGTATTCTATGTAGATGGGATACCCCAAAAATTCACTTTTTACATTTGACCGAATTTGGATTTGATGTCTTTATGAAAGTTGTAGATCTCGTCGAGACGAGCACTTTTTGTGAAGAAACGTTTTCGATCCGAGGTCATTTGCTATTTCTTTTCGATTTTACAAACTCTTTTTCCTGTGATTTTTTCTGGTGCTGACACGTGGCAGCCCCAGAGGCCGCCACGTGTCAGTGGTTTTTGGCCTTTTCGTTTCTTCGATTTTATAAAAAAAAATTAATAAACGACACACGTACGTCGCACGTGCCCTCCAGGCACGTGCTCCGCACGTGCCCCGCACTCTCCCCTTAATCGTCACGTGGCGTCCATCTGGCCGCCCGATCTCGGCCGATCGGACGGCCAGCACCCTTCGTCTACCTGCCAACCACCCGCGATTCCTCCGCCACCAATCTCGCGCTGCAGCCCCGACTCCATCTCCGCGACCTCCGTTATATTCGCCCCGCCGCCTCGCAACGGCCAACCAACCTCGCGCCCTCCGCCGCCTTCTCCCCTCCGTAACGGCCGCAGCCAACCGCCTCCGCTTCCCTCGCCTCTCCAACAACCCCCTCCGCAACCACCTCCGACCTCCCGTCTCGCCTATTTAAAACCCTCGCCGCCACCAGAGCAGCCGATCCGCCGATGGCACGCAGGTGGTCCTCGCGGTGGTGACAGCACCACGAAGCGGCTACTCCGGTGCGATCCGACCCCTCCGGTCGTCGCCGCGCCTCCGTGCGCGCTCCAGCTCCGCAACCCGCGTCGAGCCTACGACCATTGAGCTCCACCGACAACGACTTCACCAACGCCTACGCCAGGCCTCCGCCTCGCCGTAGCCGGCCTTCGTCTTCTTCTCCGACCGACGTCTTCGACAACACCGCCGAGTTCATCCCACGCCGCCGCCTTCTCCTCCAGCGCAGGAGGCGCGCCTCCGTCTCCGCAGCAGCTCCTCCGCCTTCAGCGCCGCTGCACCGCGGCAAAGCGGCCCCTCCTCGGCCGTGAAAATCACCTCCGCCAGAACCTCCCCGCCAGCAGCCGGGCTCGAAGCCCGAGGCCCCCACTCACGCGCTACGCACGTGAGTTTGGGGGAACTTGCATCGGCACCCCCAGGCTCTCCACAGTTCGCCAAGAGGTCCAGGGGGTCACGCGACTTGCATGTGACCCCTGGGTCATTTACATCAAACCCCCTGGAGATTCCTCTATTCCCGGGCCACTCCAGCCAACCAGAGGGCACGTGCTACGCACGTGCCTCTTTGGTAACTTTGCAGAATTCTCCCCCTATTGCTTGGTAATTACGCAAACCCCCCCCACTGCATTGTTTTATTTATTTATTTATTGCATCTGTACCCCTGTGTTTGTCATCCATTATAGACCTCTACATTGCATCATTTTATTTATTTAAAAATAGCACTTTGTTCATTGCTTAATGCTCTACATCTTGACATGCTGTGGATATTTTTGTGATTTACGGTTGATTAATAAATAATTATTTTGTGGAAATTGAGATATTTTGCCCAATCTGTGCTCGGAAATTCATAGTTAATTAACCGTACCTCTAAAAATTCTCCAAAAATCAAATATCGTAGAGATTAATTTGATTAACATTGTGCCCAAAAATCATTGCATTTGCATGCATTATTTGCCCTGTAAAAATCATTTTGTGCATTTCAATGTTTGATTTTTAATAGGTATTAGACCCCACATTTTTGTGATCTAGGATTTTCTGGGATCCATCACCTAGTGATAGATCTTAGATATTTTTAGTTCTCGAAAATAAGTAGGTTTAATATTTATTAAAATTTAATATTGAAAATTAATTTGTTTGCATTTAAAAATTTGTAAAAAATTCATATTGCTTCTAAAAATTCCAAAAAAATTACTGTGCACTTATTCCATCATTTTTTATATCTCGGCCAAGTTTCGTAATTTTCGGACATCGTTTGAACGTATTTTATGTTTTAGTCCCTAAAATAGGCCGCTTTTGCATTTCGCATCTCATCTTGCATTGAAAAATTCCAAAAAAATACCGCCTTGAAAACCGAACTCAAAATTGGATAGACATTAATCTAGGTTGTTCCTTTGCCTCCTTGTGATCGACCTTGGGACTTGCCCAAGTAAAATAAACATAAACCACGAGATTAAAATTGAATCATCATTTTGTGGTTATTTCTTGACTGTTTCCGAATCGCCGCCTACAACGAACGACATATTTATTTTCACGATCGACCATTAAAAACGATTTTTTATCGCAGCTTTTGCGGGCCCGTCAGATGACGCCGTTGCCGGGGAGGCAAACGGCTTAGTTTTTATTTTGAAAATTTTTGTTCGGTTTTCCGAATTCGGGTAGTCTGACCCCCGATTTTTTCATTGTAAATCCCATTTTATTTCTTGTATTTATTTTTCAGCATGTCTTTCATTTATTTTATTTTTGATTATTTTTTTTATTTTCTGAGTCACTCTCTTACAATCTCTCTCTTATTTTTCTTGCGAGGTACCCGGCGCACGTGGAGCGGTTTTTCAAGAAACCGACGCATCTTCACCGACACTCGAAGAAACCGCAATTAAATTAAGATCGAGTCGAGTCGTGAGAGAGAGTAGAGTCTAGGTTTTTAATTTCTGCATTTTTATTTTCTGCTCATTTATAGCGGTGTCCGTTTGGACTCTCGCGTGTGTACAAGGACATTGAACTTTATTTGTGGTGTGTCGTGGCCTGTTTCACTCTCCGGAGAGGGTGGGGCCCGACTTGAGTGGCGATTAGGATAGACCTGCACATACGGCTCTTAGAGCATTTTTTATTTCTGATTGTGCTCGTAGGATCTTAAGCCACACTGCACTTTAACTGAGATGCACATTAGATCATTCAACTTAGCCAAATTCAACTCAATTCTTCCCGCTAATAGAACTTTCTGCTTAGGTGCGGTTTTCATTGGCTTGCACGCATTTAGTATAAATTTCCAATTCTGTATTGCATCCCACATGAAGATTGCGAGGAGGCACTGTAAGTCTTCTAACTGAGCATTCATCATAGTTTTCCACGTGCATCGGCTTTTCCCGAATTCCTCTCTCTTGTTTTATCACATAAATCTAAAGGAAATTGGGACTGGACGGTAGACGTGTATTTGTTTTCATCTAAATTTTTCAGTGATCACCTTAATAAAATTGGGACTGCTAAATAAAACCGATCTAAAAAAATCCATAAAATCAAGAATTTCTGCGGGAGAGCAACCCCGACATTGTTTGATTTTATCTTGCAGCGAGGAGAGAGACGCACATTAGGATAGAGCCCAGCTCCAAACCTAACATCTCGTTTAAACGGCTTGCAAGATTGATTTTATCACCAACTAAAATTGAAAAGATAATAGCCGAACTCTTACGGCTTCATTGTGTGAGTTGGTGAACCCGGGGTTTGAATTGTGTTTGCATTGGTGTGCGTGAACCGATTTCAAGATCAATAGCCGCACATTCGATAAAAATTCTCTTGACTATCCCGTGCAATCATTTCTTCCCTCTCTTGATTTAAACCACATAATGGAACTCTTGTCCAAAAACTCTCACAGATCCGACTCCCCATTCCTCTCAAAAATGACCGAACACCCATCAGAGCTATATTATGAAAATGAATTTGTTTCGGTTAGGCCCAAATCAACTCAATCCCCTTATTTCAATAGTCCTCCAACATTTGCGGGAGGCTTTTACCCGCAGATAAATTTGGCCTCCTCATTAAATTTCTATTCGAACAATCCAACCGTAAATGACCACCTACCATCTCGGACCGAATTGTCTTATTCTCAGTTTCTCGCCAATGAAACTTTTCGAGATCAAAATCCCTTCAAACCTCCTGACTGGCAGAGAAACCAAACTCAGATAGATAGACATGCACTGAATAATCATCGACATTGGATTGACCATGATAGACCCCTCGTCAGACATGATGCTCATACAGAGGACTGGACTGACCGCTTAGAAACACATAAACCCTGTATGTTGACTCCACAATATCAAGGTCTGACCAATCAGCGACACATGTCTGAACCTTATGAGCAGCCTCCTTCCATTATTTTTGAGGAGAAATTTTCAGAAAATAATGACCATATTTCAGATATTTCAAGAAGCTCTCCTCTCAGCACAAAGAGAAAAAGGGAAGATGAAATTATCGAACATACACCTACTGCTCCCATAATTAATCATGAACCAAATCTTGAGGAGGATATTTCGAGGATGAATAAGAAATTCAATTCAATAGAGGAGAGATTTCAAAAGTTTGCCGATCGATTCATCGCATTCTATGGTGGTTCAGACAGTAAAATGAATGAGGAAATTATTGGATCTGAGATTAAAAATTCTGAGGATATTCAGGGACCTATGGACAGTTCTGAAAATGGTTATGCTGCTGACCACCACCCTGAACACCAGAGCCCCTCTTCGTCTGAAGAACACCCCACACCCCCACACCACCCAGAAAATACCAAAAAAATGGAAATATTTGAAAATCACAAAAAAATTGAAAATTCAGAAAATTTCATAAAAATTAAAACTGAAGATGATCTGCGAAATTTGGATCCGACTATACGGGAAGCACTGGAAAAACGCTTGATATTTGAACTTCCCTTTATACAGGCCATTGAACACTTCCCCGACCTTAAAAGATTTATAACAGATAAATTAATGAACAAAAAGTCGGGCAGAATACGAACAAAGACTGAAAGACATATCTTGTCAATGGCCTCCTCCTTGGTGTTGAGGAGAAAAACCAAGAGCCGCATAGTAAAGCGGTTACCCAGATTTGACTGCAAAATCAAAGACACAATTTTCACTCATGCTCGGATTGATGATGATTCACCAATTAATATCCTCCTGACCTCTGTATTCCATGAACTCAAACTCGGACCGATTCGGAAGATACGAGAGATTGTACAATTAGCGGACCGATCGATAAAGCGGCCGAGAGGAACCATTTCTGTCATCATGAAATTCCAAGGTGCTCCGCTCAAGGTAGAATTCACGATCATTGATATTGAGCATCAAGGAGAATTTACCCAGTCTCCAATCATTCTCGGAAAGCCATTCTTGGCATTGGCCAAGGCGAGTATCGATTGTGAGACTCGGGAAATCAATTTCACAGCATTGGAAGCACTTAAATCTGACCCTATCTTTGAGGAACCACGATCTTCTGAGGCAACCCACGAAGTCCCCAACAACCGTAACCATGAAGCGGTAGAAGAGCCCTACCCCGCAACCACACCTGAGATAGCAGTTGTTGATGAGACTATTGGTTTAGAAAATCTCCCCAATATTCAAATCCCCGAGGATCTCAAAATAGACAAATCTTTCTACTACGATCCAGAGACATATGCATGGTCACACCCTGGAGCAACATTCTCTGAATATCTTGACCAAATCATCCCAAATCGAGAATGCTCAAACATTCGGGAGATTGAGAGCAAGCACGCAGACCAAGCACCGACCAAGGAGAATCTCAATGGCTATTCATCTGGATACTCAAGTGACCCGACACCTTCACGACGAAATAAAAAGAAAGTCACCTTTGACCTTTCGGAAGAGGAATCAGTTGATGATCCCTCATCAGGTCCGGAAAAGATGGTTTACATGAGTGAAGTCTGTTCGGCAGCCCTAAAGCCATATCTTCGTAAGGATCCAAAATTCAATCCGCGATGGACAACTCCCGTTCCTGACTACTACTCATCCAAAGCTGATGCTCCTGCATTCTTCAAGTACACTTGAATTCTTTCGTATGAGCTGACTGAGACCGGCGCTTCTGAGCATTCATCCGAGGACAAACTGATTGACCCCAAGAAGGAACGAATTCTGAGAAAACAATTGAAAAAACAAAAAGACCAGAATACTTGGAGTATGCCCACTTTCAATTACTACTCCTCTGAGGATAATTTCGATGATGGATATCTTTCATCTGACTCAAACAATTCATCCACTATCCATCATAATTTGTCTGAGGATGACACTGACAATTGTTGGGAATCATATGCCTCATCTCCGACTCATCATTACGATCTCCCACCGCAGGCTCACAAAAAGATCAGCCAAAAACCGCCTTAATCATCGGCTACCCACCCTCCCTCCCGACCACATCGGTTCCCTTATACAGCTTCTTCCTCTACTTAGGTCAAGGCCTAAGTATAGGGGGGACCGATGCCATCTGTATATATCATTCTTCTCCTGACTCCCATTCGCTCCATATCCACCCTTCTTCCATACTTAGGCTGTTCAAAGCCTAAGTATAGGGGGAGGCCGACATCCACCCGTATATACTCTCCTCATTTCCTGACCGCTTTTCTTTTCATTCTTTTTCTTCTTTTCTTCTTTTCTTTCTTTTTTCTCACTCTCTTACGCTTAGCCCGAGCTATGTCTTCTTTACGCTTCTTGTGCTCTGAGGACACAGCACTCGCTTAGTATAGGGGGGTCTGTATATATACTTTGTATATATGTTACCCATATTTCGTACTTTCGCGTAAGTCTATATGTATTTACGGGGTGGGTACTAACTTGAAAAAAAAAAGAAGAAGAAGAACACTGACTTGCCCTAATTTTCTGAAAAAAAAATGAATGAAAAAGAGGCTTGTTATTCCATTTTCTGCATAATAAAAAAATCCCTTGCATAAAATGTCAAAAAAAAAGTATATGCATTTCACGCACCTGCACTTCATCCATCACCGCATGCATTTGCATCTGTGAAAAGTCATTGGGTTCTGAACCGAGTTATGAGCCGAAACCGAGAGTGGTCTGGACTTGACCTTAATCCACCTAATTTTCAGAGGAACTTCACCGAGAAATAGAATTTTAAGAGCTTCAGGTCTTTTTGACTTAATTCCTTAAGTTCCACATGACAATGTGCAGCGTTTGACTCTTAGTGTCTAACCTGGTCTCTTCATTCTGGGTACCACTCTGGAATAGGGAATTAATTCGCACTCTCGCACTATGCACTTAGCTCATCCCAGATGGGATGTTGGAAGACTGTGTGAGTCTCTTTTCTGGTAACGTGTAAATCTAAAGACCGGAGTACGGGTTGAAATAAAGCTTCGGAAAAGGGATGGACGGCTGGGCACAATTTTTTCTAAGACCCCAAAAAATGTACGGAACAAAAGATTCTATATCCGTAGGGGCACAACAAGATCCAAGCAGAACCACCAAAAATTCCAAATACATAGAAGCATTCTACCAAATAAATATCCGACCAAAAAGGTCCAAGCTTCAGAAACCTGCAGATCTTGGTGGAGACTCGGCTACACTGGCTATGTCCACAAGGAGAGGTGACTACACTGGCCACCCTCCAGTTCTTTCTCTTTCTTCTATCTTCTCCCTCATTCGATTGTGAACACAGCGCGACAGACCTTAGAAGGAAATACCTGACTCCCCGAGGACGAGTTACTGGAGAGGAGAGGAGCATGGTAGTCCGGCATTCTGAATGGGAAGAGCTAAAACCCTTCACACACATGAGTCGGTTATTCAATGTTCATAGGATATACTTTGGGAAGAGGATTGATCTAAGATGACTTCTGAGTTGAAACTGTGTCAATGATGTGTAGAACTTGAGGGCTGTTGATTTTAAAATTCTAAGTCTCACAGAAGTTCCGCCACATTATTAATCCAAAGGTCGAGATTAGTTTCACTTTCACCTTCAGTTCATGGTCTTGGTATGGAACCCAGTCTCATTTCACTTCATGGCATTTCTTTTTGATGCTCAGGGACGAGCATGGTTTAAGTATAGGGGGATGATGAATCTCGGATTCACCATTCTAAGTCTCATTAATTAAATCTCAAGTCCCTCAAAATCAACTGCATTTCTACATTTATTTCGCATAATTAGCATTCGGGCATGATTGCATAAGAATTGCATTTTAGCATTCATTTCGGCATAAAATAAGAAGCCAAAAATCCAAGCCAAAAGTGACCTGTGAATAGCCTAACTTCCCCTATTTTTAACTCCTTCATACTAACTCCGCATAACCCGAAACCACCTCCACTGTGTACACATCACTAACAAAAATAAATGAAAAATACAAAAAAATTTACTAACCCTGTTAAGTGGACCAAAAATCCAAACCCTAGTTTCAGGATTTTCGGACTAAAAGCCCCATATCTTCTCCATCCAGTGTCCGATTTGATCCTACTCACTTTTGAACTAATGCACATTCTATTACCTTCAAAACAAGACCAAGTTCAAGTGAATCGGAGCTCGTATGTGAAAGTTGGGTTTTGGGCCTCTTTTATACATTGTATTTTCGCGGCTTTTTGACCTGTATTTCATGTGTATATTTTCTTCATTTATAAAAATCCAAAAAAATTAGAATTAGGTGCCTTTTATTTATCTTTGAGTTTTCCTTATTTTTCCGGATTTTTATCGTGTTTAAAATTGACAAAAAAATTAGAAAACCCAAAAATCAAGGTATTCTATGTACATGGGATACCCCAAAAATTCACTTTTTACATTTGACCGAATTTGGATTTGATGTCTTCTTGAAAGTTGTAGATCTCGTTGAGACGAGCATTTTTCGTGAAGAAAATTTTTCGATCCGAGGTCATTTGCTATTTCTTTTCGATTTTACAAACTCTTTTTCCTGTGATTTTTTCTGGTGCTGACACGTGGCAGCCCCAGAGGCCGCCACGTGTCAGTGGTTTTTGGCCTTTTCGTTTCTTCGATTTTATAAAAAAAAAATTAATAAACGACGCACGTGCGTCGCACGTGCCCTCCAGGCACGTGCTCCGCACGTGCCCCGCACTCTCCCCTTAATCGTCACGTGGCGTCCATCTGGCCGCCCGATCTCGGCCGATCGGACGGCCAGCACCCTTCGTCTACCTCCCAACCACCCGCGATTCCTCCGCCTCCAATCTCGCGCTGCAGCCCCGACTCCATCTCCGCGACCTCCGTTATATTCGCCCCGCCGCCTCGCAACGGCCAACCAACCTCGCGCCCTCCGCCGCCTTCTCCCCTCCGCAACGGCCGCAGCCAACCGCCTCCGCTTCCCTCGCCTCTCCAACGACCCCCTCCGCAACCACCTCCGACCTCCCGTCTCGCCTATTTAAAACCCTCGCCGCCACCAGAGCAGCCGATCCGCCGATTGCACGCAGGTGGTCCTCGCGGTGGTGACAGCACCACGAAGCGGCTACTCCGGCGCGATCCGACCCCTCCGGTCGTCACCGCGCCTCCGCGCGCGCTCCAGCTCCGCAACCCGCGTCGAGCCTATGACCATTGAGCTCCACCGACAACGACTTCACCAACGCCTACGCCAGGCCTCCGCCTCGCCGTAGCCGGCCTTCGTCTTCTTCTCCGACCGACGTCTTCGACAACACCGCCGAGTTCATCCCACGCCGCCGCCTTCTCCTCCAGCGCAGGAGGCGCGCCTCCGTCTCCGCAACAGCTCCTCCGCCTTCAGCGCCGCTGCACCGCGGCAAAGCGGCCCCTCCTCGGCCGTGAAAATCACCTCCGCCAGAACCTCCCCGCCAGCGGCCGGGCTCGAAGCCCGAGGCCCCCACTCACGCGCTACGCACGTGAGTTTGGGGGAACTTGCATCGGCACCCCCAGGCTCTCCACAGTTCGCCAAGAGGTCCAGGGGGTCACGCGACTTGCATGTGACCCCTGGGTCATTTACATCAAACCCCCTGGAGATTCCTCTATTCCCGGGCCACTCCAGCCAACCAGAGGGCACGTGCTACGCACGTGCCTCTTTGGTAACTTTGCAGAATTCTCCCCCTATTGCTTGGTAATTACACAAAACCCCCCCACTGCATTGTTTTATTTATTTATTTATTGCATCTGTACCCCTGTGTTTGTCATCCATTATAGACCTCTACATTGCATCATTTTATTTATTTAAAAATAGCACTTTGTTCATTGCTTAATGCTCTACATCTTGACATGCTGTGGATATTTTTGTGATTTACGGTTGATTAATAAATAATTATTTTGTGGAAATTGAGATATTTTGCCCAATCTGTGCTCGGAAATTCATAGTTAATTAACCGTACCTCTAAAAATTCTCCAAAAATCAAATATCGTAGAGATTAATTTGATTAACATTGTGCCCAAAAATCATTGCATTTGCATGCATTATTTGCCCTGTAAAAATCATTTTGTGCATTTCAATGTTTGATTTTTAATAGGTATTAGACCCCACATTTTTGTGATCTAGGATTTTTCTGGGATCCATCACCTAGTGATAGATCTTAGATATTTTTAGTTCTCGAAAATAAGTAGGTTTAATATTTATTAAAATTAAATATTGAAAATTAATTTGTTTGCATTTAAAAATTCGTAAAAAATTCATATTACATCTAAAAATTCCAAAAAAATTACTGTGCACTTATTCCATCATTTTTTACATCTCGGCCAAGTTTCGTAATTTTCGGACATCATTTAAACGTATTTTATGTTTTAGTCCCTAAAATAGGCCGCGTTTGCATTTCGCATCTCATCTTGCATTGAAAAATTCCAAAAAAATACCGCCTTGAAAACCGAACTCAAAATTGGATAGACATTAATCTAGGTTGTTCCTTTGCCTCCTTGTGATCGACCTTGGGACTTTCCCAAGTAAAATAAACATAAACCACGAGATTAAAATTGAATCATCATTTTGTGGTTATTTCTTGACTGTTTCCGAATCGCCGCCTACAACGAACGACATATTTATTTTCACGATCGACCATTGAAAACGATTTCTTATCGCGGCTTTTGCGGGCTCGTCAGTCGGCTAAAACGGGCATGCTCTCATCATATGCAGGTCTCCGATCAGTGGTGGGTGCGATGATCAACACATCGCTCTTATCAGCCAAACGAAAGAGAATCTCTCAAGATCCATAATCAATAACAACCCTTGCCGATGCAAGGAAGGGTCGTCACAAGATGATCAGAGGACACTCCACAAGGGTGGAGTCCTCCATGGGCAATACAATAAAGTCAAGAGTGAAGCTCATGCCCTGATTTGAATGACATCGTTTTCAAGAATACCCCTCCACCTCTTTATTGATCCATTAGTAAATTGACAAATCATCCTCATTTTCTTGAAGGCCCTATGTGAAGAAACTGTACCATTGAGAATGATATTATATTAATCAAAGAACTACCATCAAGGAGAGTGCGATTGCATGATTGGTCAGAGATAGTGCAACTTACAAAAGGTGTGACGGTGCTCCCTTTCCTAATGTTTGGACAATGAGTGATGGCGTAGGTATTGGTCGTGGTCAAAATGTGTCGCTCAGATCTGTTCCTTCGCCTCCTTTTCTTGTTATTAGGAGAAGATAATTGGGTCATGGTCTGGCGAAGTGGGGCCTCAATAATCTCATGAATAACTACTACCACTTCTAGTTCAGTCAACATATTTTTAAGATTTTGGATCTCCTCCATAAAAGGGAGGAGACCGGAATCATCATCTATACAAGGATGATTAATAGCAGTCTTTACAGTGTCATCCTTGGGGTCAAAGGTGGGTACTGTGATGAATGTGTGTGTGAGTTAACATCTGGCATGGGTTCCCTCTCCTCACAAATTGACTCGGCTAGGTGTCTCCCGAACTCTTTTTGTGTTTTTAGGGTTTTCTCATTTTTTTGTATTTTAAGCGATTACACACTCTCATGGGTGTCCTCAAATGAATACATATCATCAAACGATGAAGCAGCATTGCGGTTTTTATTTAGGCTAGTAATATTGTCAATCATCTGATTCAATTACTCAACTAACCGGTCTTCATGAGAGGTGACTCCAACAACTCACTATCGGGTGAGTGAGATGGTGGAAATGTGATGTTGATGGTGGGTAAAAACCAAAATCCAATGCCTGAAAAAATGGGTTAGGCGGATATGTACAAAAATAAGAACCATGAGCAAAGTCCTCCTGGAAAAATGGAGTTCTCTTGAAAAATAGAGGTGGACCGACTGGAGGTTACGAGGGATCCACAAAGTCCAAATAAAAACCATTCTAGTTGGCCATCTCTAAAATAAAAAAATGATCGGGAGACTACGATAGTCAAACAAAGATATGCAAGAAGAAGGCGCAAATGCGTAGAGAAGATCGAGTGCACACAAACCAACACAACTATACAAAACATGCCCCCTCAATTCACCAACTCAACACAGTGATGACATGAAAGTTTGATCTGTTTATTTTTTTTTCAAATTTTAGAGTTGGGTGATAAACACAAAGTTGTACAAATACGTAGGTAGGCTTGAGATTGGGGCACTAATCCTCAGTGTGTACCCGAATAAAATGTGAATACAATGAGGGGATTGCTCTCCCCAAGGCAAAAATTATTCTTTTTGATTTTAGCGTCGAGTAATCTTAGTAGTTCCAATTTTATTGGTTATACCTTTTTTGTATTATTAATAGAAATGCATGATCCTAATGAGGAGTCAATTCCTTTTAGTATCCTATGTGATCAAAATCAGATGGAGAGGGTCAAAAAAGCAATGTAAGGTGAAAACAATGATGAATGCTAAGTAGAAATGCTCACCTTGCCTCCAGCTCTCATCATGCAAGGACGCTAGGCATAATTGAAACCTACACTGTGTGCAATGCAACCGATGAAATCACCCTAGAATAATAGTTGCTATTAGCGTGAAGAACAAGATGCGAATTATCTAGATATGAAACCTAGGGTCTGGTCTTCAAGACAGCCTCGGTGCCAGCCACAACGGATACTGCAAGCATTGTATGGTGCCTCTCTCGATGCGTAGTCTCAAGTATAAATAATTGACCATTCAATTTGATTAAGTACAAAAGCGAACCACATGTACATGTAAATTAATTAGGGCTTTGGACCTTAATCTACCAACGAGAAAATCCTAGAACTAGGGCCCAACCACACAAAATAAATAAAAATAAAATCGAAAAACAAAGAAAAAGAAAAGCGATGAAAACACGGTAAAAGCCGACGAGGCCCCCAAGTGAGCAATCACTCGAGCAATGGACCTCATGAAATGGCAGTGTCCTGGAAAGTCTAAATTATTTAAAATATATCTCTCTCTCACTTCATATTACAAATACAAATAAAAATAAAATAAAAAAAAGATTGCACTATCTTTGAAAATCCTCCAAGTGCTCCTTTGTCGCTCTCTCTTGTCAGCTAGGTAAAAAATGCTAACTCCTCTTTAGCCGCTCCTAGGAGTGCCTCTCTTGATCCACCGTCCCTCGCAACAAAGTCAAATAAAGAAGAGGGTTAGATCGCTCACAATAATAACAAATAAAAATGACAAATAAATAAAGAGATAAATAGACAAGAGAGCAAAAGGAACAAATAAAGATATGCAATCTGCGCGACGTTGCTCCCTGGCAACGACTTCATTTCATAACTTGGGTTTTACACTGGTCAGAAAATATCCTCACAAAAAGCGACGATAAATTGTTGTTGAGGCGACCCAAAAGAAATCTCAAGTCAATCAACAATTAACCCACAAATAAAATATAACAATGCAAATAAAATTTACGGAGTTAAAATTTAATATAACCCTACAAATGTGTGTATAGGTGTAAGGATGTATAGAGTGTCGAACTCAGGGAGCAAACACGATAGACCGAGAAAATGAATTCCAAAATTTATCCTTTTCTCTTGTCTTTTTATTGACTTTTTGTGTGGTTTTCTTAATTTTATATTTTTTATGGATTTTAATTTCTATATTTTTTAATTGTTTTAATTTTGCAACATTTTTACTTTTATATATTTTTTCTGATTTTTATTTTCTTTTTTCTTTTAATAGTTAATATAGGCATATATATAACTATATATACAATATAGAGCAAAATAATTGTAAATACAACTAAAAATAATAAAAATAGCAGAATAAATTGTTTTTGTATTTTTTTTATAATTTTATACTTTTTTTGTTTTTTTGGAAAAAATTGCTAATTTGTAAGTAAAAGTAAAACATTTCCCAAAATCAGGATTAAATAAATAGGCTGAATTGTTTCAGAATTTAAAAATAGTATATAAAGCCAAAATTTTCCAAAATAACTTTTAATTAATAATTTATAATAAAAGAAAAATTAAGATATATAAATAAGTATTTTTGGATTTTTTGTAATTTTTATATTTTTATAAAGGATTTTGAAGCTTTTTACTTTTTAATGATTTTTTCTATTTTTAGGGATTTTTGGTCTGTAGTTATAAAATACTATTATAAAAAATATTTTTTTTTGGAAATTTTCAAATTTTCAAAAAAACTGGGATCAAAACTTGGTATTTTGATTTTTAGATAATAGGTAAAATGCCTAAAATGCGAAATAAAAAATATAGCGTGAAAATACATGCTAGTAGGCGTCTAACCCTATTTTTTCATATTTTTTGAAGTATAGATGTTATTTATAAAAAATAAAGAACAAGCATAAAAATCATTGAACTCGTAGGGGCGTATTTGCAATTTAAATTAAAGGCAAGGGCTACAGTGCAAATTACGTAAAATATAAAAACTAATATTTACTGTTTTAGGACTAAGCCAAAATTAAAAAACCTGCAAGAGGTTAGATGCAAAATGGCACCTCACGTGGGACGACACATGAGGTGATGTGGCATGGACCCAAAAGCAATATTAAATGAGTACATGGGATCACATGCAATTTCCACTGAAAGTTTTATACTAAATAAAGTATCTACATGACCAAATGAAAAATACAAAAAGGCATGGGTTGGGTTCTGCAATTTACCTCCAAGGGTGTAGAGGCATACGACTTTGATCGTCTCACTAATCCACATGTCTGCCTCCCCGAACGCGATGACTCTTTGTGCAGGGACTAGATCCAGCACGAGGATCCAACGACAGAGGGCTCTTCAATTGGACGCCTGCTGCTTGACTTGGGAGGAAAATCTTGATCAGACAGTGCTCAAGGGACTAGAAAGAACAGAGGACGAACTTGCACTTGGCGAGTTTTGATTCGATGATGTGCACCTCTCCGTCGACCTGGAGCTCAGCCGATGGTCTCTTGACGTTGCTGAAGCTTTCCTGCAGCTCCCAGATACCTTGATGGTTCTAGAGCTCGTTGATCGAGCTCTGGAGCACATGAATTTAAAGGAGGACCTGGAGTTGGTTGTTGACTCAACTGGGGCTTAGATTCCCCTCTTCTGACCTCGATACCTTGAAGATAAGAAAGGCAAAGAAAACACGAGGAAACTAGATTGTTATTGGCAACGGTCGGGGTGAGACGGTAGTAGATGGCGTGCTCCAACGAGATGGTTCGATCCAGAAGGAATCGAAGGAGCTGATGGGTTGAATAGGTGTAGAAGTGGTTGGGGAAGGAAGTGAGATGGTTAGGCGGCTTGGAATGGGGAGGTTTATGGTGACAAACGGTGACCGGAGTTAAAGAGCTCCTGTAAAGTTAATCCTAAGATCTAATTTAAAAGACGTAATCAAAACACCAATTAAAAACACAAACGAAACTAGAACTAACCCTACCCTACAAAAGCGAAGGAAATTTACCTCAAATGGCTGAAGGCCATGAGATGGAACCTCGATGATCGGGGTGGTCGGAGATGGTCGGAACCCCCCTCTCAATGCCTCTCCACACTGCAAGATGACCGGGCGAGGTCATCATCACTGAGCTTGACACCTGGGACACAATCTGATGGGAAGAAGCAGAGCTAAGGGGAATCAAAGGGAAAAAATGGCGAGAGGGGTAGCTATATATAGGAGAGTGAACATGAGGGGAATATCAAGGATTTTCACGTGGTACAAGGATTGTACGAGGAAGGGAACGAGTCCGCGTGAGGGTTCATTGAGTTGTCAAGATTTTTCATTGAGGAGTCGAGGAGCCTCAAGCAATATATTATGGTGTAGAAAATTGAGGAGAAGGGGTCAACGAGAGGTTATGATAGCCTAGACCTAGCGACAGAGTTTTGACCCTAGGTTAATGGGCAACTCAATCTGGTTGGTCCACATGGATCAATCAAGCAAAAGATGACAAGAAATTATTTATAAAATCATTAATAAATATTAAATGAATTAATTAAATTTTTATAAAATAAGAAGTATTTGTTATTTTCAGTAGTATTTTAATATGATTTTTTTATTTTTATAAGTTAAATATTACATGTTACCTTTTAAGGGTATAAATATATGTATATTCATCTATATTATGTATTTTATTTATATTTTGTATTTTCTATTTTATTATTTTATATACATAATTTATATATTTGTAACTTATTTTAATATACATAATATATTTTTATTTTATTTTTCTGATATAATATGTACACTTAAATAAATAGGGGTATATATCATATAAGTATAGTATATTTATATATGTATTTTATATACTATTTTATTTTAGTATCTTACTTATTGTTATATTGTATTCTACATATGTAAATATATTATAAAAAATATTAACAAAATTATAAAAATATGAAATTATGACAATATAAAGAATAAATAAAATGATAATTTTATTCATTTATATAGTACAATAGGGGTCCAAAACCTAACTTTTACATCTTAACTCCAATTTAAATGAAACCACATTCATTAAATAGCTTATCAAAAGTTATATAATTAAAGTATTTTTGGTGCATTTGGAGTTCATATGGAGAAGATATGGATTTGAGAAAGTTGGTTTTTTATTCTAAGTATAAAATATACGATGCACATTATTTTTATGTCAAATCAATTTTGTATTTTTCTTTATTTGAGGTAAAAATATTAAAGAATAAAATAGGTCCCAAAAATGAATTACTAGAGAATAAAAATTAGGGTCTTTGTTGAGTTTTTGACACTTATCTCCCCCTACTTTATTTCTTGGCGACCTAGTCATCATGATGCCAATGTCTCGGGGTTCAGGGTCGTAAAATACCTTTGACATCTTATTTCTTTTTCTTTTATTTTCTTTATTCCTTTATTTTTGCTTTAAACCATGTATTTTATACAATAATTACGTAATAAATAATGAATGCAAGTTTGTGTAAAATAAAGATATTTAAATGCATTTGGATAGGGTTGAAGGCCAAATTGAAAGATAAAGGTGATGAAATGGAGATTCATCAAGGGACCCAGTTGCAATTTTACCACAAAGTTTATAGCGGGATAAAATATTTATAGGATTAAGGCATAACAAGACAAAAGTTCAGGATTTACTTATGAAATTACCCCTTAAAATGCACACTTTCGGAGGGCTGACAATGATCCACTTGATGCGTTGGACGGTCGATCGGGGCTCCAGTTCGACAAATAGGTGAATGGCCCAGATTAGATCTAGGCCACTTTTGTGATCCAACAGTTGTCAATGGTTCTGGAAAACTCTCCAAGAACAACTCATCGGTGAACTTCTTTTCTTGATTTCTCCTCCGTCTGACTTCCTCCTTCAAATCTGATCTGCTCCTCTACTTCCTGGGAACATAGTGTGTCCAGCAGGGACCTCTAGAGAGTCTGGGTCTCACTGAAAGAGCCCTGGAGCTTGGCTACATGGATCTCCTGTTCTATCCTTCGAGTGGTTCTCCAGGTGGATCTCATGATCGCAGTCCTGCACAAAACTGTTAAGGGGGTCGAGGGATCCCTCTACCCTCTACTGAAGTTGCAAAAGGACAGGGCGATGGGATGGTAGGACTCCTGTGAAGGAAACGGAGGTGGAGTCCGATGACATCCCTTGCAGAAATCAAGGGAGAATAGAGGGATTTTGTGGAGAAGGTAGCGAGAAAGAGATTGGAAGTGGAATGGAGACGTAACAAGGTCGGAGTACAATGTATTTGGTGCCAGAGCTAAAGCTCCGATGATTTTGATTTTTCGAAATTAAGCTAAATATGAGATTGAATGGCAGATTAAAACCTAATCTACGCTAAAGGGACTAACTACAGAAGGAAGAATTGTACCTAGCAGTTCAAAGAGCTCTGGAGTTCAGAGCTGACGAATCTCACCGGAGGGGAAGCTTGGTGAACCTGGATCATAGCCTACACCACTTTATCCATGCAGCAGGGGCCTAAAGCAGTTCATGTTGTCATTAAGAGCTCAACGGTGAGGTCTTTTAGGGGTTACAATGGCTGAAGAAAGATCAAAAAGGAAATAAAGGTCGGAGAGGTATATTTATAGGAAGGTCTTCGCCAAAAATGGCATGACGATGATGTAAAGTAGGGAGCGGGTTTGTGAAGATTCTCGCATGGGTGAGGGAGAGGGATGTCAGGGCTACAGTTTGGTGGAGGTCTCGATGGATATGGAGGAAGGGTGGAGGCATGAAAAGTTGGTGAAGTTGGGGGTGTCAGAGCCTCTACACAACGATTGGAGGAGGTAGGACAGTTGACCAAGGTCAACAGTCGCTACCCTTTGGTTGGTGCACGTGGACCAACCTGAAAAAGAAATTGGGAATTATTTATAAACTTGATAAAAATTAATAAATGAATTAATTAATTTTGGTTATAAAATAAAAAACTTTCTAATTTTTTGTAGTATTTAATTCTTATATTTTTTTATTTTTTCAAGGTCATGTATTATAAGTTACTTTTTACACGTGAAATATAGGTATAAATACCTATATCTGGGTATTTTTATTTTGCAATATATAATATTATTTTATACATATTTTTGATTTATTTAAATACACATGTAGGTATTTTGTTTTATTTTATTGAATTTATATGTATACTTAATTAATTATGTAAATATATTATAGGTATATACATGTATATTTTACCCATGTATTTAAATGTATTATTTGTTTTGATTTTATTTTAATGGTTTGATTTTATTATAATTGCATACATCTATTTCAAATATTATTTACAATTTTATAAAAATAAAAGAATGTGTAAAATACAAAGAATAAATATATTGAATAAAATATACATATATTTTGCACCATATGCGCCCAAAACCCAAATTTTGAATCCTAGCTCCAAATTAAATAAAACTACATTCTTAAATAGATTATTAAAAGTTATATTCAATTAAGGTGATTTTGGTCCATTTTGATACAATATGTAGAAGATACAAGTATGTGAAGTTTTTATTTTGACTTTTTATTTTGTGTGTCCCGAACACACTGTGTGTTATTTTTATGTGAAATCAATTTTGTATTTTTCTTTGTATTTTTATCTATAATATTCATATAGAGAGTTCTATTATTTGAGTGTAAAAATAGTAAAATAAAAATAGGTCCCAAACTATAATTATTGGCATATGAATCTTAGAGTTTTTGAGTGTATCTTCCGTAAAAGTGGATGCCCTATCTCCTCCTACTTTATTCCTTGTCGACCAAGTCATCATGATGACTGGGTCTCAGGGTTTAGGATCAATCAGCACCTATGTTATCTCATTTATTTTTCTTTTCTTCCTTTATTCATTTATTTTGAAATTACATATAATAAATATGCGTTATTTTATATAGTATTTTGTACAATTTATCAGGTGTTTATTTTGGCAAATTAATGATATATACATGAATTTAGCTAGGGATTTAAGGCCAAAATGAAAGAATAGAGGTGACGAAATGGAGATTCATCACCCCCTATACTTGCCTTTGCTAGTCCCTAGAAAACACTTATTTCGATAAGTGTAGAAAAGAAAAATAAAGAAAAGAAAAAGAAAGAATTTGGATTGATTTTAACTTTTAAACTTATCCTCATAATATCAAAGTTTGGAGCTCTGTCGGACCCTTGAATTTTTAGTTTGGTCGAAACCTTGTTTGGAAATCGAACTTGAAACACAAAAGCCTGTAAGACTCACAAAACTCTTCCTATGCCTCCTCAAAAACCAGGTCAGAACAAATCAACTTCATATACAGTCTCTTATGACTATGAGTCTATCTTGTACAATGTGTGATATATCGCTTCTCTTGGCTGAAGCGGTAAAAGTCAGATTTCTCCAACCTGATGACCTTAATTTCCTAATCCAGTAACTCTATCCTCTAGAAATGGGGCATTCCCTTCTAAGTTCAAGTCCATTCAGCTCAAGAAGATGAGGTGGAGAGGAGAATGGGTGGTAGACAATGTAGCTACTTATCCTAGGATGCTCGACCAGTGTAGCCAAGTCATCCGACTGCAGTCTCACATAAATATTTTGACTCTGAATCTCAAGCTTGCTTATTGAAGATATACATGCTCCGACAAGAATTGATTCTTCTTGATTTTTGACCGTTTAGATATTTTTGCATTTTTTAATACTATATCATTTACATATGAACTTTTTCCTCTTGAGCCAGCAGATTATCCCTCTTTTGAAGCATTATTGCAACCCACAACATTATGTCCTCAGACCTCATCGCTACTGGATCAAGATGGGGTACAATGGCCACAGATTGTAACTTCCAATGTTTCCATTGGCATGTGTCTCATTTCGGCAAATACAACCCTCTGACACTTCAACTGAGTTGAGCAAAGTGTAAAGTGTAGGTATGCAAGTTAGGTCACTGTCGACAAGAGTCGTGCGTGTGCTCTGAAATATTCTCATGAGGCAGTCAAGACGACATTGGACCTAGTCTCATGTTCTCAAAGAATTAAGTTTAGTAGACCCGAAGTGCCTCAATTCCAGCTCCTATAAGGTTCTTGTTATTAAGTGGATTAAGGTCCAACCAAGCTCATATTTTATTAAGACTTGTTTAATTGTCATTATCAATCTAAAAAATGCTAATGTTATGCAATGCTAGAAAATATTTTTGTGATGTTATTTTCTTCTTTTAAAATTTTTATGTATTTTTGAAAAAGTTTTGCAAATTTTTATGCAATTTTGAAGACATTTTTGCAAATTGTTATAGTTTTTTGTTTTTACAAATTTTTAGTGATTTTCAAAAATAAAAAGATTTTTGGGAAATAATTACGTACAGATATTTACATGAGAGTGCTCTTATTCTTTACAAGAATTTATTTGAAGAATTTGCGTAAGGTTTTTACAAGTTTTATGTGCAGAGTTTGTAATGAATTTCTATTTGTCTGAATTATGTACAAGGTTCTCAAAATAATTTGAAAATATTTTTGCAATCATCGTGAAAACTTTATGTGGACAAATAATTTGATAAACAATTTTTACAAACATTTATAAAATTTGAAAACCAATTTGCAAAGTTTTTTCAAATAATATGTATAGATTTTGCAAAGTATTTTTACAACCATTTTTCAAAACTATTTGCAAATAGATTTTCAAAATATTTTTATTCAAAGAAAAGAAAGAAATTTAGAACCATAAATTTTTTATGAAGATTTGAAAACATTTCACAAAATATTTTCCAAATGATTTTACAAAAGATTTTACAAAGAAAATTTCCCACCATTTTCAAACATTTTGCAAAAATTTTTTACCACTTTATTAACTGTAATTATAAAGAATTTTGATGTATTTTTGAATTTTATTAATTATCCATATTATTAAAAATACGTAAGTACAAGTTATGGCTAGAATTATACAGAGTATATATGGCCCCCTATACTTAGCTTGAGCAATGTCCTCATAGATCGGAGAGAAAAGGAATAACTCATACTGCGTATAGGAAAGTCTATATTACAATGACTGAATAATGAATGAGAAGTTGACCGTCCCCCTATACTTAGGATCACTTAATCCTAAGTATAGTATATAGTATTCAACATGGAGGGTGGGTCGAGGGTCGTAACAAATAAATCATCGGCTTAGTCTGTCCCCCCATACTTAGGGTAAAATATCCCTAAGTATAGACATGAAATCAAAAGTTGATTAGATAGGAGAGGCTAAGAATGAACACTCGAATACACTCATATCCCTATACTTAGGATGAAATATATCCCAAGTATAACAATGATGAATGGGATGAGTGCCACTTTTCGGAAGAATGAAAGAATGAAAAATGAAAAGTAGAAAAGAAGAAATTCTAATTTACTCAAAGATATTTATGGGATCATTGTCCATCTCTATTGAAGTTGTTGTAGCAATGAAGACTTCCTCAAAAAATACTTGTACAGAGTCGACAACGACCATGAATGTATCAAGTTCTAAGAACAGCTTCAACAACTGACCATTGACTATGAAGGACTATGCATCGGCTGACAATTCTGATATTAGTACACTTCCGTTGTAACACACAGTCCTGGCTCTATACGACCCTGTCCATTTGCTCTTCAATTTTATTGGGAAAATATTCAATTTCGCATCAAATGACCATACTTGCTGTTCAAGTTCGATGGTCTTTCTTCTGATGTGCTTGTCATGCCAGCGTTTAACCTTCTCCTTATATATCAGACTGTTGTCGTATGCATAATCTCTGAATTCCAGGAGTCTTCAGATCAAATTTTCTCTGCTGGCCACCTTTTTGTGAGTCGAGGTTGCAAATATTCAGTGCCCATCATGATTTGTGAATCAATTCCACTGGCAAGTGGCATGGCTTTCCATAGACAATTCGATAGGGAAACATGCCTAAAGAAGACTTGTAGTCCGTTTTGAATGCCCAGAGAACTGAGTCCAGTAGTTGTGACCAATTCTTTCTATCCAGCCTCACAAGTTTCTGCAACATCATCTTGATTTCTCTATTTGAAAGTTTGGCCAAGCCATTTGACTACAGATGATAGGGAGATGCGACCAGGTGATCGATGCCATACTGCTTCGTTAATTTCTCAACCTCCTTATTGATGAAGTGGCCGCCTCCATCTTAAATTAGAATCTTCAGAATGTCGAACTGCGAGATGATGTTATCTTTCAAGAATTTGCAAACTATTTTGCTGTCTGCAGCTCAAGTTGGTATGGCTTCCACCCATCGACTTGCATAATCAACGACAAGAAGGATGTATTCATAGCCTTGACTATTAGTAAATGGATCCATGAAATCGATGCCCCGACATCAAACACATCAGATATCTAGATATATTTGAGGAGCATGCTGTCTCTAAAGATTTTCCCATTTTATGTCAGTCTGCACAGGCTTTATCTGCATCCTTAAAGAGTGTTGGCCACCAGAGACAGCATTGCAATATCTTAGTTGTCGTTTTGCTTCTAGAATTGTGTCCGCTAGATTCGAGCATATGGTAGTGCCCGGTACCCCTCTTGAGGAATACACCAACGCCAAATGCAATCCACACCTTCCCTGAACAGATATGGATCCTCCCATTGGTAAAAAGGAATGTTCGACATGAATTTGTCCTTCTTGACATGCGTCTAATCTTGTGGGACTGCCCCAAATGCGAGGTAATTCATGATATCAGCATACCAAGGAAGTGAAGCCACGCTAATATTTGATTCGTTTGGGGAAGTTTCTATTATCAGTGCATTGCTCTATGGAGTATCTTGGCATTAAATTCTGGATAAATGGTCTACCACTACATCCTGAACTCCAAGATTATCTCTGATCTCCAAATCAAAGTCCTGTAGGAGAATGATACATCTTAGTAATTTGGATTGGGCATCCTTCTTCTATTGTAAGTATCGAATGGCAGAGTGGTCAGTGAAGACAATGACTTTTGAACCTAACAGATAGGATCTGAACTTCTCTAAAGCAAACACTACCGCAAGCAGCTCCATTTCTATGATTGTATAATTTCATTGTGCTTCATCAAGCATCTTGTTGGCGTAGTGAATAACATAGGTCACCTTGTTTCTTCTTTTTCCTAGTACAACTCCAACAGCAAAATATGACACATCCGTCATGATCTCAAATGAGAGAGACCAATCGGGTGACTGTAGGACTAGAACCTGAGTAACGACTTCTTTTAGTTCATAAAAAGATTGGAGAACCATCTGATCAATAATAAACTCGGTCTCCTTACAGAGCATCTCAATGAGAGGTCGGGAAACATTGCTGAAGTCCTTTATGAAACAACGACAAAAGCTGACATGCCCTAAGAATGACCTCACATTCTTAACTTTCTGAGGTGACTTGAGTTTAGAGATAACATCCACCTTCGCATGTCGACCTCCATTCCTCGCTTGGAGACGACATGGCCCAGTACTATCCCTTTTGTAACCATGAAGTGGCTCTTCTCCCATGATAGTACAAGATTGACTTCACGATATTTCTGAAGTACTCTATCTAGGTGCTGAAGGCAAGAATCGAAGTTGTCATCGTAGATGGAGAAATCATCCATAAAGACCTCAAGAAAACTTCCAACCATGTCCGCAAAAATGGTAAGCATGCACCTCTTGAAAGTTCCTGGAGCATTACAGAGGCCAAAGGGCATTCTTCTGAAAGCATAAGTGTCGAATGGACAGTTAAAAGTTATCTTCTCTTGATCTTCAAGGGTGATCACCACTTGGTTGTATCCGAAGTACCCATCTAAAAAGCAGAAGTATTCCTTCCCTATGAGTCTCTCAAGAACTTGATCAATGAATGGTAGAGGGAAGTGGTTCTTCTTCATTGCGTCATTCAGATGATGTAGTCTACATCCACCCACCAAGATGTTGGTACTCGGGTAGAGATATCCTCTCCTTGATCATTCTTTACAATGGTGAGCCTTGATATCTTTGGAACTACATGCAGGGGATCACCCATTTTGGAATCAGATATGGGGTAAATGAAGCATGTTTCACACCATTTCATGATTTCTTTCATCACTACGTTCCGCAAGTTTGGATTCAGTCTTCTTTTAAACTCTTGAGATGACTTGCAATCTTCTTCAAGATACATGTGGTGTGAACACAGACTTGGATTTAACCCATGGAGATCAGGCATGCTCTGCCTTGCGGTTCTTTTCTAAAACCATGAGAAGTCGAGATTCTTGATCCGGAGTCAGACAACTGCTGATGATAAGCGGATACATGTTTTCGTCACTCGCAAGGAACACATACTTCATACCTATCGAGAGCGGTTTGAGTTCTGGTATATGTTGAGTCTGCACCATAGCTACTTTAGAAACTATGCTGGTAGTTGGGTGAACTGCTAATTTCAACGAGGCCTTGTCCATCTCTATCACTCCTAGCTCTGAAATGAAAGTGCCCAACATATCTACAATGGATTCTTCTTATTTGGATTGTCTTGAATCTTCTTTGAACATGCTACTCAGTGACTCGAATTCTGATTCAGTCTACCAATCGATAAGGAAGCATGGAACGACTAGCTGCCCATACCCTCTCCTAAAGAGAGGAATTCGTGTGTGAAGGTATCATCCAAAGATGTTTGCCGATCGCTGATATCAACGATGCCACAATCCTGAGTTGCTGATTCTAGATTCCCTCCTTCATATGTGGCTTTTAGCTCGCTTAACATATCCACAGTGACTTTGTTAGAGCTGGTGCGGAAGGTGACCTTCTTGGACCTGTAGTCGATGATCACCTCATCTGTGCAAAGGAACGATCGACCTAGAATGATCGGGGTCGGGAGTAATGGTGCAAGTGAGTCCATATCTAGGACTACAAAATAAATTAGAAATTTGATGTCCAGCTAAAGAATCAGAAAGTCACCCTCTTAATTTTGTTGGATTAACGATTAAAACAATGTTCGGATTTCGTTGCAGGCGGGCAATTAATGGTTAATCAAAAACCACAATTTTAATTAATATGTCAATTAAAATGAGCGGTCAATTAATTTTTTTACTTAGAAGTTCTAAGGTCGAACTCATGGAGGCAACTATCTCCTTAGGATGATTTAAAGTCAATCTCGAAGTTAGCTTTTCAAAAAGGTATTTTTTTTTTAATTTTTAAATGCAATGAATGAGGCAAATGTAATTTTGGCAAAGTTTAGGGGGTTAAATGTAAATTTTGATCAAATGAATTCCAAAAATCCTCAAACTTGACCAGTATGTGAAATACGATGAAATTAGACTACTATATTTTTTTTGGATTTTTTGGATGCAAATTGAATATTCTATGATTAAATGAATACATACAATGAGATTTCCAATAATTAATATCAAATCTATTCTTTTCAGGAAATAAAATTATCTAAGATACATCACTATGTAATATATCTCAGAAAAATCCTAAAACCTAAAAATATTGGATTTAATACCTTTAAAAAATTAATTAGTGAAAGACATAAAATGATTTTTATAGAGCAAGATATGCATGCAAATGCAATTTTTTTGGGCATAATGTTACTAACAATTAATTCTACTATTGTGAATTTTTGGTAATTTTTCGAGCAAATGTTAATTTATTATGAATTTCTAAGAGCTAACTGGGTAAAATATACAATTTTCCACAAGAATATCAATTATTAATTAGCTACAATGCATAAAAAATATTGTGATCATGCCACAATGTAGAGAATTAGTTGTAGAACAAAGTGCTATTTTTAAATAATAAAAATGATGCAATAAATAGACTTAAAATAAAGAGAGAACTCAAGGTTCAGAATGCAAATACAGGAATACAAGGGCTGAAAGGAAATATACGGATGCAATTACAAAAATAGTGAGGAGATTTCTTGCAAGTTCGCTAGTGGAGCAGTTGCACCTCATGTGCTATCTGGAATGCGGGGACCTTCTTATAATTGCGTGAAGTACAGGGGAATCCTTTACAATTTTTCCAAACAGTCATGTGCCTAGCACATGACCCTTGGCCTTGTGGCTCTGGCAAAATTGAAGTCTCGGAGGGTCTCGACGTAAATGATCTCCCTCCCCACGTGCAAGTCATGTGCTGGGGGTTGGTTCTATCTTCTTCCCTTCTCCGCGCGGATGTCTAACGGAGTGGCCGAGGAGGGCGCGGTAGTCGCACGTGGTCTTGCACATGCGGCTGTGGCTGGAGATGCAGCCAAGGGCTGAGGAGGGTGAGATGGTTGCTTTGAGCGAGGAGTGTGGATAGTTGGCGGAGTGGCGCGCACGTGATGAGGCGCGACGCCACCAAGGTGGTTCCTGGAGGAAGCAACAACTTTCGAGGATGGTATGTCACCCAAGACAGTGGGGCACAGAGGAGCAAGAAATGGTGAGAGGTTGATGTGGCAATATGTGTGAGGGTGGCGGGGCCTGCAGCAGCCGGTCGATGTCTGTGGTGAAGGTGGCGTGCGGCGAGGGGCGCTGCTGCACATGTACGTGCAGTGGCTCTGGCGGAACTGCACTGTTGACGACAGAGATCGGGGGTGCACGCACCTGCTATTGGCAGAGTGAGGGCTTCACTAGTAGGTGGAGCAGAGCCCGCGAGGGGCTGCATCAGGAGGAGCATAGATCGGTGAGAAGCTCCTGTTCCTGGAGATGTCGAAAGGATGTGAAGGCTGATGCTAACCTTGGGCGGCCGAGGTGGAGCAGATGGAGGTGTGGCGGAGCACCTGGAGGTGCGGGGATGATGCATGGAGGTGGATGTAGTAGTGCAAATGGTGTAGCAAGAGGAAGAAGGAAATACAACGAGAACATAGGGTTCGCCTGGGTTTTTGGAGGATCAAGGACCTCTCCGGTGTTTGCCTCAAGAGAAGATTCGCCTGGGTTTTCGAAGGGTCAAGGACCTCTACGGTGTTCACCTCAAGAGGCCGGTGAAGCCTCAAAGCTTCGATCGGTCTCGCCGTGGTAGAGGATCCTCACCGGGTCGGAGGGTGTCACCACCTCCCTCCTGAGATCTCTCTATGATGCGGATATTGGCAAATGATTTGCTCATGGAGGCTCTATGGAGTTTAAATAGGATGAGGGAGAGAGGGGATAAGGGTAGGACAGTGGAGATATAAAAGGGGAGGTTGGTTGACTGGAGGGAGGCGACTCGTGAGAGGAGAGGAACTTGCGGACGTGAGGTTCTTGTCATTGGAGAAGGAAAGAGGGAGAAGTCCTCACGTGCAAGGCTCGTGAGGTCTCACTCATTTTTATTATTTTTATTACTTTATTACTTTTTATTTAATTATTATTTGAAAAAATAAAAAATAAAATAAATGAAAATAAATGCCAAAAATGAGTGATACGTGACAGCTCCAGGAGTTGCCACGTGTCAACTCCAGAAAATTCAAGAAATTAAATATAAAGATAATTAGGAAAGAAATAACAAACGACCTCGGATTGAAAAGTGCTATCACAAAAATTGCTCGTCTTGATAAGATCAACAACTTTCATGAAGAGACAAAGACGAGGTCATCTATGCAAAATGGTATTTTTGGGGTACCCTATGTAAATAAAATACCTTGATTTTTGGGTTCAATAATTTTTTATGATTTTTAATTAAGACAAAAATTGAGAAAAATATGATAAAATCAAAGATAAATATTTACATATTATTCTATTTTTTTGGATTTTTAATAAAGAAGAAAAATAGGAAAATAAAATAAAGAAAAAAATGGGGGATATTTGTACAGACTCTCATAGGATACTTGGACTCGGTCAATTTCTTTAATTTCAGTCTTATTTTAAATTTGGATTTTATGCATTTTAATAAAACTTTCATCAAAGAATATAAATGCAAAAGAAACAAAAGAAAACAGGTTAATTATGTACATAAAACAATAGATCAAAATCAAGTAAAACACAAAACGCGCAAAAGAGGCCCAAAACCCAACTTTCACATATGAGCTCTGATTTTTATGAAATTGGTCTGTTTTGAAGGTCTTTGAATATGCATTACTTTAAAAGTGAGTAGACCCAAATCAGGCACTGCATGAGGAAGATATGTGTGTTTTAGTCTGCCTTGTCTGAAATTGGAGTTTTGTCTCACGGGCCGATTATTTGAGTTAGTAATTTTTTATATTTTTCCTTTAATATTGCTAGTAATACGCACACAATGGAAGTGGTTTAAGGTCAATTGGAGATAGCATGAATTAGCTAAAAATGCTTGAAGTTAGGTGAGAATGTGAAGATGATTTTGAATGCAATTATGAGTGCTAAAATACAAATACTAATTTTAAATTCATGAATTATAAAAATGCAGAATGGTGAAATGCAACTAATTACTTGGGAACGAAGCTCTATTTTCATCCTTTGGTATGGTGAATGACGGATTCATCAACTGCACAGTTACGATAACATCATCCAACATACCTCTCGACTGCTTCACAGATCGACCTACGAACTACAAGATCATTCTTATTGGCTTAAGCATTCTAAGTCCAAATTCTCACAGTAGTGAGAAGGCATGATATTTATTGAAAACCTGCTATCAAGCAGAGTCCGCTCAAATACTTGGTCAAAAATTTAGCATCTGATGTTGGATGCTCCCTTGTCTTTCTTTTTCTGTAGGAGTTTACTTATCGCATTGATTGTCGCCATGGTCAAGATGTGTTTCTCTCCTCTACTGCACATGTTCTAGCGGTTTAGACACTTGGAGGTACATACTTCTTTCAATCCTTTCTTGACAACTGGCATGCAGTTCACGAGTGATATTTTCACAACAAGATTATCAATAATTTCAACCACTCCAAGTCGGACAATGTATTTTTTGAATTTTATTTTTTTGCTATTTTTACTTGCTGCACAAAATGGAGTATCCACAAAGAAAATTCTGTGTTCTTAATTGCAGACTTATTCGCAGATGATTAGACAACATATGGGTCATCATACAAAACAAGCAAACATGAGCTTGGGCTTCGTCAAGGTGCTCTGGATTGGCTGCCAGTGGTGTTGGCTCCTCTATTGCTAATACTTCTTGGCTTCGCTCTTTATTTGTTTTTGTGAATTTTCTTTTTGTTTATTTTTTGGATTTTTCTCTTAATGGTGGTGGTGGATGGTGTCTGTTGCTGCTTCCCCATCCCTTACCCGACACTACTGCTAGACTGATTGATGCAGAAGATGACTCTCCAGAAGTCACTGTATTCTTCCCTTTGGCGGTGGCAGATGGATGCAAAGTTTTGTCTCTCCTAAGAATTACATCACAAGATAAATTATAATATGAAATATCTGACTCTGACGGACTGGTTGAAACATCACAAACTACCTGCTCTTTATGCTTAAAATTATTAAGGTTTGCCTCAACCTGCACCAAAACGGGCGTCTTGGTGGCAGTGAGGTCGTCTAACTTATGGTACATCTCTACTAGCCTTGATGAGTTTAGCCAAGCAATCGAGCGTTGGGTTCCCTGGAGCGACCTCGGATGAATCAGCATACAGACCACGCTGCTAACAATATTGCTGAAGCTAGGAATTCTAGGAATCATGATGAGGAGGAGGGAGTTGCTACTGATGAAATTACAAAGGAGGAGGATACTTGTTATAATATATACCCGTATACTAGTGATATGACTGATATTGGTGGCATTCAATCTACTGGTGTTGCTGATTCTGCCTCCAATTATTGTAATATTGTAGAGGCTGCTGCTGAGGCAGACGGGATCCCTGGACAACTGCCCACCTTGATGCTGGTGATACGACTGGATGGTTGAGGATTGGCCCTGCTGCTATCTGCCTGGGCAGGGCAATTGGGCATCATTATACCAGATGTTTTTCACCTCTTGGATGATTGGTGGTGATGGTGAGAATGGATCATATGAAGGGAGCTGGAGCTCATGTTAGTATAAGACAATCTGCTGAGATGGCGACGGAGACTGGTCAAGTGCATGTACGTAATATAAGTGCTGGACTTGAGGCTGAGTTGCACTCCGTTGAGGCTGCTGTGGAGATGAAGGTTCCTTCGGCTCAACAGGAGTGGTGGCGGCTGGGCTCACAGATTCTACAACATTGATCGTGCTAACGAGCAGCTCTAGCTGCTTTGTAATCTGATCCATCTTGTCCATGTGCTGGGCCTTTGTCGATCACATGCAACTTCTCTAAATCCTATGAGTACTTTTTAATAATATCAACTTTGCACATGTGGCTCCTGATGATGCTGAGATTGGAGCTCCATTTTTCCCTCATTGGCTGCCACCATGTTGACGGGTTTGTGATGGACTTACGACTGGTGTTGATAAGATCAAGATGAGGATAGGGCATCCTCTCCTTCAGCCATCTCTTCTAAAATATGCCAAACAATATCCTCATCCATGTTGAAGTGTGGGCCACCACATGTAGAATCTACTAGCATCTATCTCTCAGGAGTGAGGCCCCCAAAGAAATGCAAGACCAAGTGATGAATCTCCATTTCATCACCTTTATTCTTTCATTTTATCCTTTAAACCCTAGCTAAATGCATGTAAATAACATTAATTTTTACAAAATAGCATTCACTATTTATTGTGTACATACTGTATAAACTACTGTAATTAATGCCAAAAAAAGAATAAAGGAAGAAACGAAAAAAAAATAAAATACCAAATGTATTTTATGACCCTAAACCTCAAGACCTAGGCATGATGATGTCTGGGTCGACAAAGAAATAAGTAGGAGGAGATAAGGGTAAAAAATACAATTAAAACCCATTTTTTTTGCCAAATAAATCAGTTTTAAGACCCATTTTATTATTTTTTATATATACCTCAAATAAATAAACTTTGAACATGAAAGTCATAGATAAAAATACATAGGGAAATACAAAATTTATTTCACATAAAAATAATACATATTGCACCTTTTACACTCTAAATAAAAAGCCAAAATCCAAACTTCCCAGACCCATATCTTCTCCATATGAACTCAACATTCATAAAATAACTTTAGTTGTATATAACTGTTTAGTAGCTATTTAATGAAGGTTGTTTAATTTAATTTGGAGTTAAGATACAAAAGTTAGGTTTTGGACCCCTATTGTATAGTATACCTGAATAAAATATTCATTTAATTTATTCTTTCTATTTTTCACAATTTTATATTTTTATAATTTTGTAAATATTATTTATAGTACTTATACAAAATTTAAAAAAACCATAAAACTATAATGAAATAAAATAGTTTACTATGATACATAGATGAATCACCTATACCTATATAATAAATACATTTATTTATTTAAGTATGCAAATAACTTCATAAAATACAACAAAAATATATTTAAGTGTATATAAATACGTTATAAAAACATAAAATATTTAATAAAATAATAAAATCTAAAAAAATATTAAAATAAAATATACAATATATAGGTAAATATACCTATAAATATACATCTAAAAAGTAAAATACAATAAATAAGCTTGTAAAAAGAAATAAAAATCAGATTAAAATATTACATAAAATATTAAATAGTTGCTATGTCTTAACCTAAAATTAATAAAATCATTTATTATTTTAAATCAAATTTATAAAAGCATTTCTCCCTTTTTTTCTCTTCTTGTGTGATGCAGACCAATGATGTCCAAGGATTCCTTGACCTTAGGTCAACTGAACCCTTGGCCTAGGGCTGCTGCACGTCAGGAGACTTGAACCCTCTTATCTTTTTTTTCTCTAATCGATGAAATCATTGATTTGGAATGATTACTTTACCATTTCTCTTCCCCAATCGAGGAACTATCACACGCCATTGATCTTTCGATCTGAGGGCTTCTTTATCGAGCGCTCTTCCCCATTCTTCTCATCGATGTACATAACCCCTCCACCTCCTTCCTTTTGATCTTGATCCTCATCTTCCCATCCATACCCTAACCTAACCCTCGGATAGATGCTCCTGGTGACATCAGGGTGCTCTCCAAGGGTCCAGCATACGAGGAGGGGCGAGTTTTGAGTCAATCTGAGCATCTCTGGCGAGCTCTGCCGTGAGGTTCACCTCCTTGGCTTTTATTTTTTATTTTTATTTTAGTGTGATTCAGTAATTATAGCTTAGATTAAGCATTTAGCTTAACCAACGCTCTCGAGCTCCGACCATCGTACCTCGCCATGTCCTCCTGTTCTGACCCACCTATCCACTTTACTTCTGCCCCCCTGCATTTCTCCATCTCCCTCCACTCGCCAGCCATCCAGATCTACCGTAGATCTAGAGATGAAAGTCCACTTGCATCATCCTAGCCGGACTTCGCCACCCTCGTGATTCCACGCTCGACTCTCACCAATAATAGCCTCTCCTACTTGCCTTTGCTTCGTCGATCTTTTCTTGTAGGAACACCAACTAGAAGAGCCCATCTAAAGACTAATCCGACCAAGAACTGACATCCTAGGTCCACTAGAGAACCTTGAGCTCTAGGGGCTCAATCCCTTGGACCAATTTGAAGCTCTTGTGAGGCACACAATAGCTGCAGGAACGAGAAAATACCCTTTGCGGTGCTCCAGATGCCCGGAGACACACACAATATCGGATTCAAACTCGCCTTGGGCGAGTTCTTCATCAATTCATCTAGCACCCCACTGTCCGATCAAGAGGCGACTGCAAGATCAAGCAGGAGACATCAGATCAAGGAGAAGCTCAATCATAGATATCATCTGGAGGATCTAATTCCAAAAGTCCATGACGAAGCATCATCGTGCGCCCAGAGCCCGCCATGCATCCAAGTCAAAAATCCAGGGCCGCACGATCGTGCACACGTGTGGTTAAATTTTTAAGTACCCCTGCCTTTTTTGTGCATTTATATTTAATATTTAAAATTTTGTCTGGAGTTGTAAAAATTCGGTAAAAACTACAAGAGATCCCTTGAGCTTTTGAGATATTACGTTTTGGTCCTTGCTAGCTCATCTCATGTGGCCCCCTACATGAGCTGGGCATTTTGTAGTTAGACCCCTATGGGTTTTTGTAATTGTGTTTAATTTATAAAATTCGAATTTTAGTTGTAAAATTTTGGGTAATTTTCTTTGTAGCTCTGATATCTTTTTTTAATTAAAAATATACCCCTGCAAGTTCAATTAATTTGTACGCATGTTTTCTATTTTCTAAAAATATTATTCGTGCTCCAAAAATTATGCAAAAACAAGATTATGTGCTTGTTTGCCTGATCTTTCATCTATATAATTAGTCTTGCATTTTAGGTATATTTCCTATTTATTAAAAATCAAAATAACACATTTTATTCCCTGTTTGCTTTGAAAAATCCAAAAAATTTATAAAATTATCTTTATAAATTCCAGAAAAATAAATATTTTATTAATTTATTTTATATCCTTTGACCAAAAATCCCTAAAAATAGAAAAAGAAAATCAATAAAAATTAAAAATCTAAAAAATGCTTATAAAATTTATAAAAAAATCTTTGAAAAATCCAAAAATATTTATTTCTATCTCTTATTTTATTTATATTATATATTATATATTAAAAAAAGTTTTAAGGAATTTTGGACTTATTATATATTTTTAATACCTTAAAATATTCATCCGCTTTATCTAGTCCCTTATTTTTTATATTTCAGAATTTAAAAATACCTAAAAAGGAGCAAAAACCACTAAAAAATTATAAAAACATTAGAAAAATGTTAAAAACACAAAAATATTTTATTGGGAAATTTTGATTATTTACATCCCTATTTATAAATATATTACCTTATATTGTATTATATACCTATATTATATAATAAAAAGGAAAAAGGAATTAAAAATAAGAAGAATTATAAAAAGAAAAATATAAACTATAAAATTAAAAAAAATAAAAATAAAAATAACAATATAAATTATAAATAAATTATTTTATTTTATTAAAAAACCAACAAAAACATTAATTAATTAATTATTTGAATATTGTACAAATACTTATATTATGTATTCATTATTTATTTATAATTAATATACATACTACACTGACTTGTCTTCCTATGTTTGACTCCCAGACTACTTGTCCACTATAACCATTTATTTATGGGTTATAATAAATTTCCATCCACATCATTCGCTTCTATTGATTTATAACTATATTGTGGGTTGATTATTGAATTTACCAAGTGATCTTTGAGAGCGGTCACTTCGACGACTTCGTGTCTGCCTTGTATGATACACACGACCCTCCTCTTGGGATTATTTTCGGTATTTCAAATGGCACCATTGCTAGGAGCAATAGAGTGTAGCATTTTTGTACTCTATTCTTCTTATATTTCTGCTATTTATTTGATTGCTTTGACCACCTTTTTCTGTGTTGATTTCTCTTAAGAGGTATTGGACGACAACAATGACTTCTTAGGAGGTTGACGCACCTGAGCCAACTAGGAGCAAGTAGGAGAAGGAATTAAAGAGAGAAGGAGACTGAGCAATCACTTTTAGTTTGTTGTTATATTTTGTGAGGAGAATTTTCTTTTTATTTTTGTAAAATAATTTGTAATAATTTTGGACATTGGACACTGTCATACTTAGCAAGGTCCATTGCACGGGTGTCTATTCACCTGGGATCCTCATCGGATTTTTTGTTATTTTCATCGCTGTTCTTTTTCTTTGTTTCATGCGTTTTAACTTTTTTGCCTTTCTTTTTATTTGATTTGTGTGATTGAGCTCTAGTTTAGGATTTACTTGATAGATAGATTAAGGTCCAAAGCTTTAATTAAATTGCATATACTATAGTCTCACACTTAGATCTAGTCAAATATAATTGTCGGTTATTTGGATTCGAAACCGCCGCCGCAAGAGACTTCACACATCGCTTGTAGGACCAACTGTGGTGGGCACGAAGGAGTCTCGAAGACTAGACTCTAGGTTTCTTTTCTAGATAGTTAACTCTTGTTCTTCATGATAATAACAACTCTTGTCTAGGGCACTTTCATCGGCTTGCACTGCTATAGAGTAGGTTTTAATTCCTGTCTAGCATCCTGCATGAAGAGAGCTGGAGGCAAGGTGAGCATCTCTATCTAAGCACACATCATTGATTTACACTTGCATTGTTTTTTCGACTATCTCCCTCTGATTTTGACCACTTAGGATACTAAAGGAATTGGAACCTCGTTCGGATTCACATATTTATAAACTATCCGAAATAGTGATAACCAATAAAATTGGGACTACTAACTCTACTCGACCCTAAAATAAAAAAATCCTTGTTTTGGGGAGAGTAACCCCCTCATTATATTCAACATTTTATACCTTGCACATACACACTAGGACTAGTGCCCCAATCCCAAGCTTACCTGCATGCTTGTACAATTTTTTGAAATTCGCCTAACTCTAAAATTTGAAAAGATAAAAAGATCGAACTTTCATAGTCATCATTGTGTTGAGTTGGTGAATTGAGGGGTTTGTTTATGTATATTTGAGTTTGTTTATGTACATACTCGATCTTCTCTGCGTATTTGAGCCTTTTTCTTGCATATTTTGACTTGACCTTCGTGATCTCCCGATCCCCATCTTTTGTTTCGAAGATGGTTGAGCGGAGGTATTTTTATCCGGACTCCGCGGATCCTTCTTACTCTCCAGCCGGTCCACATCCATTTTCTTAGGACTTTGCTCCTGATTTTCTTTTTGTATATATCCACCTCACCTACAGTTTCATGCATTAGATTTTGACTTTCACCCACCATCATCACCACCTTCACATTTTCCACCATCTCACCCACCCGAGACTGAGCTGTTGGAGTCACCTCTTATGGATACCACTCTTGAGCACACGACCCGGGTAGTGGAGCAAATGAAGCAGAGGATAGATGACCTCATTACTATAAATAAGATCCATATTGTTGCTTCACCATCTGGATTCATGGATTCACTTGATGACACTTATGAGAGCTTACAATCACCCAAAAAAATGATAAAAATATAAAAATACAAAAAGATTTTGGGAGACATCTTGCCGAGTCGGTTTGTGAGGAGAGGGCACCCTTGCCAGATCCTATAACCACACACACATCCATCATAGTTCCCACCTTCATCAACCTCAAGGATGACAGTGTACAGACTTCTCTTAGTCATCCTATTGTAGATGCTGATTCCCATCTCTTCCATTGTATGGAAGAGATAGAAAATCTTTAAAAATGTTAACTCATCCCGATGGAGACAACTATTCATGATATTATTGAGGCCCCACTTCAAAAGGCCATGAACCAGTTATATGCACCCCTACCCAAGAAAAGAAAATGATGAAGCAGATCCGAACGACACCTTCTCACCATGGCCACTACCTACGCCGTCACCCACCATCCACATATTAGGAAAGGGAACACTGCTACACCTCTTATGAGATGCACGATTTCTGACTATTCTTGTGATCATACTCCCCTTGACGGTGGTGCTTCAATTAATATAATACCCTTCTTGTTGGTACAATATCTTCATCTTTGACTTCTTAAGAAAACCAGGATGATCTTCCAGTTTGCTGATGGATCAATAAAGAGGCCTAGGAGTATTTTAGAGAACACCGTCATTAAGATCTAGGGCATGAGCTTCACAGTAGATTTCATTGTATTGCTCATGGATACCTCCACCCCTTGTGGGGCATCCTCAGATCATCTTGGGACAACCTTTTCTCGTCTCTGCGAGAGTCATTAATGATTATGGATCTGGAGAGATTCTCTTTCATTCTACCAACGAGAGCGTTGTCTTGATCATCGCATCTACTGCTGAACATAGACCTGCATTTGATAAGAGTGTACCTGTGTTAGCCGACCCCAAGGACTATAACCTTGATGCTGATATCAGAGAGGTTTGCTTTATCATGGATGACACTTAGACCCGCGCATTCCTCTTTGACGAGAAAGACTCAGAAATCATAGACCTTGGAGTCCCCCCCTTCCAGTGCATGGCAATGCATTAATGACATACGCGAGATTTACACCATAGACACCTTAGTTAGGAGGGCATACTTAGGAGAGACTTCACAGGTCAGACTTGACCCGACTACTTCCATAGATGAGTTTGTGCCTTTTCATTTTGAGATTCCAGAGACTTCCAAGGCCGAACATGACCACACTACTTCCACTGACCAATTCGTGCCTTTTCGCTTGGAGATTGTTGTGGATCTACCCCATGTCGATCCTAATCGAGTTGTGTTAGATGATGACCCTAATATCGACTTGCACCTTGTTAGATCCATTCCTCAATGATCATGCAAGAAGGTACGCTTTCTACCTTCTTGATCTATGTATAGCCTCCACTTTGTATATCCACTTTTGTTTTCTTCCAACCATCTAGCGTTTTTCGCATCCACCTCATTCCATGTGTTAGCCTTACTTAGGACATACTTTATCCTAAGTACAGTGGGGGGGGGGTGTGGATGAGTCGAGTGTTTTTTCTTTGTCCTGTTTCGTCATTCCGACCCTCAATCCTCCGTACATGTAGATACAACTTGCTATACTTAGGATTATTTCATCATAAGTATGGGGGGACAATTGACTTCTCATTCTTCATTCTTTCATTTATTCTTCAGTCATTGTAGTATAGTCTCTTCTATACTCAGTACGAGTTATTTCTTCTCTTTTTCTCACTGATCTATGAGGACTTAGCTTAAGCTAAGTATAGGGGGCCGTATATACGTTGTATACACTTTATCCATAACTCATACTTTCATATTTTCAAATAATATGGCTAATATATAACATTAAAACGCACATCCAATTTTTTGTATATGATGATTGGGTAAAAATGTTTTTCAAAACTTTTGAAAAATGGTTGGAAAATATTTTTGAAAAATCCTTTGAAAACTACTTGGAAAATGTTTTGTAAAATGTTTTCAAACCTTTTTAAAAACATTTTGTTTGTAAAAACTTCTTTGACTAAAATCGTTTGAAAATCTATTTGCAAATGAATCAAAAAATAGTTGAAAAATTGTTTGAAAAAATCTATATACAGTGTTTGGAAAATATTTGCAAAATGATTTTCAAATTTTGTAAATGTTTGTAAAAATGTTTCTCAAAATTATTTTTCAAAATAAAGTTTTTGAAATGTTTGCATAAATCATTTCAAATTATTTTGAGGACCCTGTACATAATCCAAATAAATAAAATTCTTGACAAACTTGTAAATACCTTTTGTAAATCTTTCGTCCCAATTCATATAAATAAAAATGCACTCCATTATAAATATCTACACATAATTATTTGCCGAACTCTTTTGTTTCTTCCCTAAAAATTTGTAAAATTAAAAACCCATAAAAATTTGTAAAATATTTTCAAAATTGCATAAAAATTTGCAAAACTGTTTAAAAATCCATAAAAAACATTCAAAACTAGAAATTAGCATCACAAAAATATTTTCCTTGCATTGTGCATAGCATTCGCATTTTTCGGATTGATAATGATGATTGAACTGGTCTAAGCAAAATCTGAAGATTGGAGCTTGGTTGGACCTTAATCCACTTAATCATAGGAACCTTATAGGAGCCAGAATTGAGATAGTTCAGCTCTACTGGACTTAATTCTTTGAGACCATGAGACTTGTTTCAATGTTGTCTTGACTGCCTAAGTAGAATATTTCAGAACACACGCATGACTCTTGTCGATAGTGACCTAGATTGCACACTTGCAACTTACATTTTGCTCTACCCCAGTTGAAGTGGCAGAGGGTTGGATTTGCCGGCATGAAACAAAAGCCAATGGAAACATCAAAAGTCACATATTTGTGGCCATTGTACCCCAAACCCGATCCGACAACCATGAGGTCTAATGATGGAGGTTGTAGGTAGCAATAATGCTTCAAAAGAGGGATAGTCTACTGGCTCAATATGAAAAATTCCTTACATAAATGCTGCTGTACATAGTATTCACAAAAAAAATGCAAAACCCAAAACTCTAAAAAGAAAAGATGGGAAAAAGTCAAAGAAAATCAATTCATGTCGGAGTACGTATATAATCAATAAGCAAGCTGAAGCTTCAAAGTCAAACATGAATGTGCCTGCAGCTAGATGACTTGGCTACACTGGTCAAGCATCCGAGGATAGGTAGCTATATTGGCTACTGTCCATTCTCTTCTCTACCTCCTCTTCTTGAGACGGTTGTACTTGAACTTAGAAGGGAATACCCCGCTTCTCGAGGAAAGCGTTGTTGGATTGGGGAATTAGGGTCAACATGTTTGAGAAGAATGACTTTTACCTCTTCAACCTAGAGGAGCTACATATTACTGACATTGTAAAAGATAGACTCATAGTCTTAAGGGGCTGTGTATGAAATCGACTTGTTCTGATCTCTTTTTTGAGGAGACTTGGGCAGAGTCTTGTTGGTCTTAGAGGATGTTGTGTTTCAAACCTGTTTCCCAATAAGGTTTCGACCAAACTAAACTTTGCAAAGGTCCGACTGATCTCCAAACTTTGATTTTATGAAGACAAGTTTGAAAGTTGAAATCAAACCAAGTTCTTTCGTTTTCTTTTCTTTATCTTCTTTTCTACACTTATAGGCATAAATGTTTGTTAGGAATTAGCAAAGACAAGTATAGGGGGGTGATGAATCTCCATTTCATCACCTTTATTCTTTCATTTTGGCCTTTAAACTCTAGCTAAATGCATCTAAATAGCATTAATTTGTAAAAAATAAGATTCATTATATACTAGCATTAATTTGTAAAAAATAACATTAATTATATACTATGTAAATATTGTATAAACTACTATAATTAATGCCAAAATAAAAGAATAAAGGAAGAAAAGAAAAAAGAAATAAAATACCAAAGGTATTTTATGACCCTAAACCATGAGACATAGGCATCATGATTATTGGGTCGACAAGGAATAAAGTTGGGGGATATAAAGGTCAAAAATACAATAAAAACTCCAATTTATTTTGTCAAATAAGTCAGTTTTGGGACCCATTTATTATTTATACCTCAAATAAATAAATTTTGAACATGAAAGTTGTAGATAAAATACCTAAAAAATACAATCATTATTTCACATAAAAATAATACATAGTGTACTGTCTACAGTCTAAATAAAAAGCCAAAACCTAAACTTCCTAGACCCATATCTTCTCCACATGAACTCAAAATTCATAAAATCACTTTAATTGTACATAACTTTTTATTAGATATTTGATGAAGGTGGTTTTATTTAATCTGGAGTTAATATGCAAAAGTTAGGTTTTGGACACCTATTGTATACCTGAAAAAAATTTCTTTTTATTTATTCGTTTATAATTTTCACAATTTTATATTTTTCTAATTTTATAAATACTATTTTTATTATATGTGCATAATAAAAATAAAATAAAACCATAAAAAATAGAATAAAATAAAACGGTGTACTAAGATATATAGATGAATTACCTATACATATACCTATATTAATAAATGCATTTATTTAAATAAGAATGCAAGTAACTTCAGAAAAATACAACAAAAATATATTTAATGTATTTAAATAAGTTATAAAGAGATAATTTGTGTATATAAAGTAATAAAAATCTAAAATACAAAATAAAAATAAAACATATAATATATAGGTAAATATACCTATAAATATACATGTAAAAAGTAAGATATAATAAATAAACATGTAAAAATAAATAAAAATCAGATTAAAAGACTACACAAAATGTTAAACAATTTTTTGTTTTAACCTAAAATTAATAAAATTATTTATTATTATAAATCATATTTATAAAAGCATTTCCCCCTATTTTTGTCTTCTTGTGCGACGCGGACCAATGGGGTCCAAGGTTTCATTGACCTCAGGTCAACTGAACCCTTGGCCTAGGCGTACGACACATCAGAAGACTTGACCCCTCTTCTCCCTTTTTCTCCAATCAATACAATCATTGATTCGGAATGATTCCTTTACCATTTCTCTTCCTCGATCGACGGCCTATCACGTGCCATTGATATTTCGATCCGAGGGCCTCTTGATCGAGCGCTCTTCCCCATTCTTCTCAAACCCAAGCTCAGATAGATGCTCCTGGTGACAACAATGTGCTCTCCAAGGGTCCAACGTGCGAGGAGGGGCGAGTTTTGCGTTGATCCAGGCATCTCCATTGAGCTCCGCTGTGAGGTCCACCTCCTTAACTCCATCCATGTCGAGGTTAGTCATTTCTTTGCTTCTTAGGTAGATGTTAGTATTAGGTTTTATTTTTCATTTTTATTTTAGCACGATTCAGTATTGTAGTTTAGGTTAAGGATATATCTTTGCCAGAGCTCTCGAGATCTGGCCATCGTACCTCACCGTGTCCTTTTGTTCCGACCCACCTATCCACTTCATTTCCATCCCCATGCATTTCTCCATCTCCCTCCACTCTCCACTGACCAAAATCTACCGCAGATATGGAGATTGAAGTCTACTTCCATCATCCTCGTAGGACTTCACCACCCTCATCATTCCACCCTCGACTCCTGCCAATAATAGCATAGCCTACCTCACCTTTGCTTCACCGATCTTTTCTTGCAGGAACAACAACTAGAACAGCCCGTCTACGAGCTAATCCGACCAAGAACAGACCGCCCAGGTCTACTAGAGAACCTCGAGCTCCAGGGCCTCGATAAGTAGCCCCTAGTCCCATTTGAAGCTCCTGGGAAGTGCCGAACAACAACATGAACGTGAAGATTCCCTAGGCGGTGCTCTAGGTGGTCGAGACACGCGCAACATCGGATTCAAACTCGCCTTGGGCATGTTCTTTGTTGGTTCTTCCACGACCCTTTCCCAACATCTGATCGAGATACAACTGCCAGATCAAGCTAGCAACGTCGGATCAAGGAGAAGCTCGATCGTAAATCTCATCTAGAGGATCTAATTCCAGACGTCCGTGATGAAGCATCATCGTGCGACCAGAGCCCGCTACGCGTCAAAGTCAATAATCTAGGGCTGCATGATTGCACCCATGTGGGGGTAAATATCTAACTAGCCCCTGCCTTTATTATATGTTCATATTAAATATTTAAGCTTTCATTTGGAGTTGCAAAAATTTGGTAAAAATTATAAGTGAACCCTTGAAATTTTGAGATATTACATTTTGGTCCTTGCCAGCTCAGCTCATGTAGCCCCCCACGTGAGCTGGATATCTTGTAGTTAGATCCTTACGAATTTTTGTAATTGTGTTTAATTTATAAAATTTGAATATTGCTTGTAAACGTTTAGGCAAATTGCATTGTAGCCCCGATCTTCTATTTTAATTGTAAATATACCCCTACTAGTTCAATTAATTTTTGTGCATGTTTTTGATTTTCTAAAGATATCTTCCATGCTCCAAAAAATATGCAAAAATAGGATTATGTGCCTGCTTGATTGATCTTTCAGCTATATAATTATTTTTGCATTTTAGGCATATTTCATGTTTATTAAATCAAAACAACATGTTTTATTCCTCGTTTTCTTTAAAATATCCAAAAAATATAAAATTATCTTTAAAAATTCCAAAAAAGTAATATTTGTTTATTTTTTATTTTATAGATCAGACCAAAAAGACCTAAAAATAGAAAAAGAAAATTAATTAAATTTAAAACTCTAAAATCCTTATCAAAATATAAAAAATCTTTTAAAAACCCAAAAATATTTATTTATGTATCTGAATTTTCTTTATATTGTATATTATCTATTAAAAATAATTTTAAGGAAGTTCAGACTTATTATATATTTTTAATACCTTAAAATATTCGGCCTCTTTATCTATTCCTTGATTTTGTATATTTTTGAATTTAAAATAACTAAAAATTAGAAAAACCTTAAAAAACATTAGAAAAATATTAGAAACACCAAAATATTTTATTTGAGAAATTTTGATTATTTACATCCCTATTTATAAATATATTACCTTATATTATATTATATACCTATATTATATAATAAAAATAAAAATAAATTAAAAATAAAAAATTATAAGAAGAAATTAAAAATTATGAAATTTAAAATATAAATATGAAATATAAAAAAAATTTGTTTTATATAATTTAAAACCCCACAAAAACATTAAGTAGCTGATTATTTAAGTTAATATTGTACAAATGCATATATTATTTATTTATTTATTATTTATTTATAATTAATATACCTTCTACACTGACTTGTCTCCTTGTGCTCAACCCCAGAACACTTGTCCATTATACACATTTATTTCTGGGTTACAATAATTTTCCATCCACATCATTCGCTTCTATTGCTTTAGAACTATATTGTGGGTTGATTGTTGAATTTACCAAGTGATCTTTGAGAGTGGTTACTTCGATGACTATGTGGCCACCTTATGTGATACACACGACCCTCCTCTTGGGATTATTTTGGTATTTCACTCGACTAGTATGTGGGATGTCGTGGTGGGGACACTTCTCCTGCAAATCCCGGAATCTCTCACAAGCTTCATGTATCGATTCGTGCGGGCCTATGGGATAAATCATTGATTCGGGCTTGCATCTGATTCAGATGACCCAATGGATAGTACTCTTGGAGGAATGCTGACTTTAACTCCTCTCAGGTCGTCAGGACCTTCCCTAGATATTTAATCTAGTAGAGTGCCTTGTCTTGAAGGCTGAAGGAGAATGCAGTCATCTTGACTATACCCAACGGGATGTTGGGGTAGTGAGTGGTGCGACAGATGCGCTGAAGATGGATGTAGTTTCCTCATTGGTGTTCCTATGAAATGAAGGCACTAGAGTGAGGAATTGAGGCTTGAGCTCAAAATGTCCGTGGACTATAGGAATCTGTATCCACTCTGTCATCCGGCTAGCCCCAGGATTGTAGGATTCCTTGAGAGCAGTCTTGGGCCTCTCTCTCCTCGTGCCTCATCTGTGCGACCTCCACAGTTCCCATCTTCTGGTTCTTCATTTTATCCTCCTCCTCCTCTGCCTATGTTCTCTCTCTCTCTCTCTCTCGCTCTCTCTCCTCAGGTCATTCAACATTTTTTAGGAAAGCGACTTGGGCTAAGTTCTGATCGGTTAGCTGCCGTTGGATGGAATGGATTGAAGCGAGTCAATCATTAAGTGTATTCTGATCAAGTTGTCCCTAATTTGGCGGTGCATGTCCCTTTCAATTCACTTGAGGAACCATCTCTAAATCAGACTCAGAGAATGTGATCTGCACGAGGTCCAGTATGGTTTCTGCACAAAACGATGTATCTCATTTAAACTGAGAATATTCTGCACTAGATGGAGTTGATGATATGGAATTAGGGTCAATTCCAGATATATGTGAATGGAGCATTTGATATTGACTGAAATCGATCTCCACCCACAAAGGGTGAAAGGTGCGACAAGAGTGGCCCCGATTTATTGGAATAGAGGAAAAAGTCGAGGTGTCTGGAGATCAGTTCGCAAGATCCACCTCGAATTATTGAAGATGTAGAATTCGTGGAATTGATGTGGGTGTCGGCATGGTCCCGACTAAACCATCCATGAGATGACATCTTGGAAGAACAAGAGGATTAGATGAGAAATAGAAGAATATAGTGATCAACAATGGATGAAGATTAAAGTAGAAAAGGAAGGCTCACAATGAGCAGAACAAATGGAAATAAAAACAAACCTAAAGAAAAAGGGTGCAAGTGCGTAGGACTGGATCTTTGACCTAGACTAAAATCAAACAAACACAATACAAGTATGGGTTCACTAACTCACACAATGTGAAGTCATAAGAGTTCATCTATTTGTATCTTTTCAATTTTATGTTATTTTCATGCAATATATGAGCAAGTCCTTAGAGGGCTATCCCTATAGGAGAGTGTGTATTGCAAGTAAAGTTCCATGTACTTGTTATACCTTCTTTGTAACATGTGATCTGCGCTCTCTAAGGTCCTTGATCTCGTGCCTGGGGGCATACTCTGCCAAAGAAATAAAGGAGGAAGCCAATAGGTGAAAGCGATACTTCCCCCATGAGTGAGGTACTCGGACGCAAACCTATGAGACAAACACACCTGTGATGGTGTGGCCTAAGATCAGTACTTCAGACCAAGTCAGATGTTCCACACAAGGCAGGAACACCATTTTCAACAGGGTCCTACTAGGTCACGTATGATAGAAGCGGCAATACTTTCCCATCCCAGGTGATTATCAAAGCAACCACAGATTGGGTTTTGGGCTCTATTCCTTAGGGGTCGCGCCTCACTTTGTCTGGAAGGTACCTGAAAACAATGCGGGTTTATGAACCCCAAACAATGATGTCCATTTACAAATTTTAATTCAGGTCAAAATTTATTAAACAGTCCCCTTGTTTTAATTTTTTCACCTTTTTGAGTATTTTTCATAACAATCCGCCTAATGATTTTTTTGTATTTTCTTTAAATCCTAATATATGTAAAAATAGAGGGAGAAGATGAAAAAACAATGCAAGTGGACACAAGAGTTGAAATCTCACACTCCTATAAAATCATGCACGAAAAAGTAAGGAGACTTATAGTTCTTCCTAGCTCTCTCCATACAGGGTGCAAAACAGAAAATATATAAACCTATACTTTATGCACGGTATGCAAAGCAAGAAAATACCCTAAAAATTAATTGCTATTATCGGGAAGAACCAAATGCTAATCACTAAAAAATGGATTCAAGTGTCCTCTCTTGGAGACTCCTCGATGCCTGCCACAACGGGTCTTGCGAGTGCTGTAAGGAGTCTCTCACAACCCCCCGTTCCAAATTCAAGTGATTAACAATTATTTTTTGACTAGATCCAAGCGTAAAAGACTATTGGTGCATGCTTCTATTAGTGCTTTAGACCTATATTACTGATTCAAACAATCCTAGATCTAGAGACTTAATCACATAAAATAATAAAAAAAGAAAGGCGGAAAGCTCAACCACGTAAAACAAAATAAAAGTGATAAAATACAAAAAACTTCAATGAGGCCCCTAGGCGAACAATCACCCGGGCAGTGGACCTTCTGAAGTGGTAGTATCTAAAGTCCAAAATTATTACAATTAATTATACAAAAATGAAATAAAATCAATCCTTACAATATAAAAATAAAAATTATGCAGGCATGTTCTTATTGTTCTTTCATGGTCTCTCTCCTGCTCTCTCCAAGTTGACTCACATGGAGAAAAGTCAACCTCCTCGTGGCTCGAGTACGTCTGCCTCCTAAGAGATAGCCGTCGCCACACAATCCGTCTCAAGAAAAATCAACAAAAATATGGGTCAGAGACAATCAAATAATTATCAAAATAAATAGTAGAAAAGTAAAAAGAAAAGTAAGTAGTGTAATGTACAACTAAGTGCTACACTCGTTGTTCACCAGCATTGACACCATTTGTTCTACTGAGAAAATCCAAGGAACTATCTTGTGGTCCACACAATGCGGTACCAAAAGTCGTTGTGATGACAACTCTCTAAGACTGAACGATCAACTAAATAATCAACCCAAAATAATCAAATAAATAAATAAAATGTTAGCCATGTGTGCCCGTTGCGAACCATTCCTACAATAAATGTTATTGTACCGTATGATACATCAATAAAGGCTATTGATTTATTTCATTCACTGTCTGAGATTAAATAAAATGCACTATAAGTATCCTTAGTACAATTAGGGTTATGTACCATGGCCATCTCAATAATCATACAAATGTTGATTCACATGTTTAATCATAGAGGCCGGTGCTTGGATGAATGTCTAAAGAGTTAGATTGAGGACTCATTAAGCACCGTTAAATGATTATTACGAGATGATCTCCAACCTCAGTAGGAGATAGCAATCCTTTCTCTTTTGGTTGATATCTAACCGACCTCTTGATGCATGTCCTCTACATAGGAATAGAAATTCAGAGGTGTCAGATAAGTTAGGTCAAAGAGTTGACTTAATGAGATCGAGATAACCAAGACCTATGTTGTATACTGTCACGATATAGGCATGCATCCCCTTATCGGAGATGGATGTATTACTATATATCTGAGTGTGAACATTTGGTAGACTGATAGGTTGATGGCCTAATCAAGATCTATGTATACCGACGTGCTGGTGTGCATATAAGTGCATATGAGTAATACTATCTCTAAAAGGGATCATACATGTTCAATTGTGAATTGGAAGACATGAGGTCACTCATGAGGTATTAGGACTAATCATATTCCATGCATGGTCGTCTTGCTTTGTAAGTATGACAATAATTTGTAGGTGTGATATATGCTTTTGGAAAGCATATGTTCGATACCAACTCCCAATGATCGAATGAGAAACTTAGTGATAAAACCCTGAAGATGAAAGTGTAAAATTGATCTATATCTTCAGGTTTATTCTAGGTCATATAGTATGCATGATGTACATGCATTAGGAATTATGCATGATGTACATGTATTAGGAACACTTGAGGATGATGTGATCATAAACGATTGTATAACCATGATGCTTCCATTCCGAGGGAGTAATGAAACAAGTTTGGATTTTAGTGACTCCTCTCAGTAGAGAAGTGATCTACTCATCGTCCAAATGTTGGACACTGATCTGAATGTGATACGAATGCAATGTCTCCATGTATTCATAGAGAAAGCACATTATTCTTGAAAGAGTTCAAGAATAATTCCATTGATAGAATGTGTATCCAAGCATTGAAAAATGTATAATTAAATGAGATTTAATTATAATGAATAATGTAAATTTTATTCAAATTATTTAGATGCATGAGAATGATGATCCAAGATATTTAAATGTAATTTAATTATCACGGATATGAATAATGTGGATAAAACTATCAATATTAGTCATGTATATTATAAACATGATTTATAATATATAAGGAGAGCTATTTGCAAATAACATTTACAATTTTAATGTTGATGTGAATTGGATTCACATTGGATAATTAATTGAAAATGTAATTTACATTATTTTTTGGGTTGTGAATGTGATTCACAAATTTCCAATGGTATGATTGATATTTTACAAATTAATTTAGAATTATTTTTGTGAAATAATTTACAACAAAAGTTATTATAAATAATGTAGTATTATATGAGATATTAGATCTCATATAATAGGAATGAGGAGCCTCCCTTCCATATTAGAAGGGTGGGTGACAACTTTTGATTTGGGAGTCAAGGTGCTCGTCCCCCCTTAATTGGAAGGAGGCTTGCCTCCTTCCTAATCCTTTTTGGTATATTGATTTGATTGAATTAATTTATATTGATGATTTATTCAATATATATTAAACTAAATTAACCGTTGTTTTGTTTTTACAAAAGAATCATGGCCATTGAAAGAAACATAAATCAATCTCAACCATTGGATTTGTGTTGTCCATGGATTGAGATCCATGAACTCCCGAAATATTATAAAAGAAGAGGCAACCCTAGCTCTTATTTTACAACATATAATTCACAAGCTCTCTCTCCTTCTCATTATCATACAACCCCTCTCTCTATCTAAGTGGCTGTCCACTTCTTGACCTAGAGAGGTTCGTTATCATCGCTACGCCATCGTACCGCTACTTTGATTGCTCATGGATCTTCGTCTTCCTCGGGCCTCTGGTACATGAAGAAGACCTCACATTTCATGTGATGAAATCAAGAGATCTTTCTCTTGGATCAACATCTTGGATTGCGAGAAGGACGTGTTTCATCAATGCCCTTGCAAGTATCTCCTTTGCAGGGACAAACTTGAGACAAATGATCTCTTCATTTAGAGACTTCGATTGAAACCATACTTCAAGAGGTATTCCTATATTTACTTTGTGTTTTAGATGAAACAATCCGAGAATTGTTCTTGGATCATGTGGTTTTATCGCTTTATTTTTTTAAGTTCTGCTGCTCCGAGCAACTAGTGCGATTAGTCGCTCCTGATCAAATACGATGCGATCTTCGTGCTTCCGTGATGTGCTTAAGGTTCTTTCTATATCCTTCAAGTAGTATCAGAGCCTTGGTTGTGGTCTTGGATATGATCTAAAACCCTAGGCGATCAAGGTTCATGTTTCGGATGCGCGGGAATCATTGTTTTTGCATTGGATGCATGATTCGAATTGGTTTTTCACTAAAATAAAAATATATTGTTGTGTACTGTTTGGACGTGTTTTTTGGTTATTAAAATGTATCTAGAATGTATAAATATTTCCCAAAAATAGTAACCTATTATTGGTGCCAAAAGTGCATGAAAATGATTCGAAGATTTCCCACCATGAAAATTATTTTTGCATGTATTTGCGGATCTGTAAGAAAATGATTTTTACTCACTATTTTCCCATCATTAAATATGAAATAAACACTTTAATTAAGTATATAATCAAACTAGCAAATCATTCGATTATTTCACATGATTTTGACTCCGTTTTCCCTAGATATTCCATATTTAATGGACATGGGTCAGAAGATGATTCGATCATCAAATCTCTTTGCTTCATGTGTTTGTTATTCAATCAAAATCATTGATATTATGAATTTGACTTGATTAATTATTTATCCTTCATAATAAACATGAAAATAATTGATTAATCATCATATGCCATTGAATGAATGTTTCCTGAAAACCCTAGTTTATCCTACAACAGTTGTAGGTCAATTTTTACATGCAAAACATGGTTGCTTGATATACTTAGAGATTTCAAGATCTTAAAATTATTTTAGTGCCTTATATTTCTGAGAGATTATTATAGAGTATAATGTCAGTCATCAAAGTTGATCGATAGAACCACAAGTACATTGGCATTATTTTGTATTGTTCTCAATCGGAATGGTAAAGGTGTCTAGTCCGGGTATGCTGGCTTGGTTTACTAATTAGCGCCTTGCATGTCAAGGAAATGCTCCCCCAGCATTACTCAAGTGTACTGGCCGGATCCGTTTTTGAGGAAAGTATAATATGAGTAAGTCAAGTTGTACTCTAATTATTAAAATACAAATTAATGCGTACTTTTAAGGGTGTATACTATATAGTAATATCAAGCAAACCCTAATGGTTGATTGAATTGGATTGATGATTGATTTAATATAATTAAATGAATTATCTATAATTAAACACTCTATTATGAATAGAGTAATATTTCCCTTGGAAGAATTAATTATGTGAATATGATTTATAATAATTACTTAAAATTTGAACACGATATAGATTATCACATAAGTGGCATCCATGATCTCTCGTCAAGGCGAAGGGTTCCATCGCCATGGATTATATGTAGGAGAGTCATGCCTGAAGTGATAGCTCCTACATACAAGCGCACATGGATCAAGCTCTTTGCTTCTTGAAAGAGTAAGGCGTAAGGTTGGTGATCCCAATATCGGTTCCTCATATTACTAGGGAGATACTGGATTGAGCATAGAGAGTTTTATCCTGTTGATGATTGGTTCAATTGACGATGGGTCATCGTTGCCTTAGGGGTGGTGGGCCTAGGTGTTAAAGACCGAATTGAAAAATGCAAGTTAGACTTATAAGGTGGAATGAGTTACCGCTTCTTTTTACTCGAGTTACAATATCTCATATTATTGGGATGCAACAAAGGTAGAAAAGGTGATCCCAGTTCTTGCTAGAGATATAGCGGTAATATATCCCTTGCTTTGAAAGTGATTAAGGGAATGAACTTTAAGAGTTAAAAAAGCAATACTAATTTGATTAAAAAATTTTTAATCAAAGAATTTAATATTGAATATATAATTATTTATATGTTCTAATATAATGAATTTTTAATTTTAGACAATGAATTCCATGAACCCATTCAGTAGGCTCCTGGAGGTCAACTAGTTGACCAGACCAAATTACTCAGATTGGATCCGTAATTTAGATCGTGTTCTTTCTACATACCACATATCTTGTGTGCTGTCTAAGAACAAGCATGCAAACCCTAAGACACAGGAAGAAATCAAGTACAATGAAAAATATGATGAAGATCATTCATTGGCCAGATGTTATATTCTGGGTTCTCTCTCCAATGTGCTTTAGAAGCAACATGTTGATGAATCTCGTATTCATCATGCTAAAAGCCACTTACTAAAACCCCTGTCTTTAATAAACCATTAAAATCACCTTTAATAATCTATTTTTATCATGTACCATATTATGTATAAATTACCATTAATTTATTGTATTTAATTTCCCTTATTTTTCTGTATCTATTTTATCACTCAAAAACCCCTAAAAATTAGGTAGATAACTTGTCTATAAATCACTGACCCTTAAAAAGATAAAAAATACAAAAAAAATCTCAAAACCGCAATCTTGGTGTTTTTATCCCCTTAAAAATACCCCCAAAAATCCTTTTTGTACAGATGACCTCTTTTGGCTTTTTGACCAACATGAAAGTTGTAGATCTCATCGAGACGAGCAACTTTCATCTTTTGACTTTTTCCAAATTCGACCTCTAACTATTTCTTTTCTATTTTTCTTTGTTTTTTATATTTGATTTATTCTGATTGGGCCACGTGGTGCCCTCTGGGCCGCCCACGTGGCCCGCTCTCCTTCGCGCCACCCGGCCCTCTCCTGGGCCATTAGATCACGCTATCCCTACCTTCATCTCAACCCTCCATCCCCGCCGCAATTCTCAGCCCTTGATCTGACTCCTAGATCAGATCATGGCCGCCCACTAGCGCCTGATCCTTAGTCGGTCGATCAATCTCTCATCCTACGACCCTCAATCTTCGACATTACCCCATTCTTTTCCACCGTCCGATCTAAACTCCCAGATCAGATCTGAGCCACCCAACCCCGCCTCATCTACGGCCGTTGGATCCACGCCTTATCCTACAGCCTTCATTGTGCCACGTCTCCTTTCCAAACGCCACCATTTGATCAGATCATTGGATCTGATCTTGGCCCTCCGCCCGCACCCATATCCTAGGCGTTGGATCGAAAGACCCAACGGCTCACTATCATCGTCCTCCTCCGTAACCCCCTCCCCCGGCGGTTTCACCTCACGAGTCCTTTCCCCCCTTCCATTTTTGGAAGGATCCTCTGACCTCCCTACCTTGTCATAACGCCGCCAACACCCAACCCGTACTTCCTCCACCCTCGTGCCACCATTAAACCACCCTCGCCATCACTCCATCACCATTAAACCCCCGTCCAAAAATGATCCTCCATCACCGTAACCACCGACCACCCCTGCCTATTTAAGCCAACCTCCGCTACCGGCAGCCCTCGTCCACCAAATTGGGCCCTAGCCTAGCCTCCCCCGCCCCTCCGGCAACAGCAGAGAGGGTGGGAAGTCGAGGCAAAGATGGCTATCGTCCGGTGTCGACCCGCGGCGCCTCCGCCGTGTTTCGGTGTGCCTCCGGCCACCACCGAGCTCCGTGCACCGGCCGCGCACGCTGGGCAAAGACCCCGAGCACTCATGATGCTCAGCCCAGGCCTCCTCCTCCGCCACATCTCGCTCCGACAAGGTGCCCTGCTTTTCTTTCTTTTTCTCCCATTTTTCCCTCCACATCCAGCCATTATCATCCTCACCTAATCACCCCACGAGCTCCACCCGACCACCAGCAACCTCGCCAACCACCTCTCTCTTCTCCAGAACCCCAATCGCTCCGACCCACTTCTTCTTCAGCTTCGCCGGAGAAGGACGCTAAAGCCACCACTTCCGGTCACTGTCGCGACTTTCATATACCTCACTTCGCTAACAGTCACAACACGCTTCGGCTATCTAACCTTTGCAGGTGCTTCCATCGTCAATGGCCGAAGTTCTGAACGGAGCCCCTTCGAGCTTTTCTCCTCCGGCGATGCTGCACCGTCTGTCACCTCCGATCATCCTCGGAGCATCGCCGCATCATAAATTTCTTCGCCAGGTCCCCATCTTGCCCCTCCAATCATCAGAGGACTTGGCGGAGCACGGAGGAGCAATCCGCGTTCACCGGAGCCCCGCCTCCTTCGATGGCTCGCGGCTGAAGAAGGAGCTACAGGTACCGTCCGATCATCAGGATCAGACGGTCAAGATGATGTCACGTGGTTGCCCGTGCCTTCAGCCCAACCTACAGGCTCGGGTCAACCAAACCTCAACCCGAACCTCAACATGCCGACACGTGGCTCGAAGCTACGGCTGTGACCAGAGCCTAGCCCTCACGTGCAGTGCACGTGAGGTGCTGGGTAAATTGCAGAAAAGACCCGATGTTTTGAAGAATTACATTTTGGTCCCCAGGCACGTGCCTCATGTGCGTGCCTGGGTATTTTATAGGGAAGCCCCGCAACTTTTTCAAAATTACAATAAGGTCCCTGCGCGCAATGGGAAAATTGCATAGGACCCCAGGCGGTTTTTCATAATTGCATTTAGGTCCCTCCAGGGACCTAAATGCAATATTTATCCCTTTATTTTATTGTATTTTTATTACAATTATGCCCTTGCACTGTTTTTAGCATAACTTGAGCATCGTAGGTCCAAATTGCATGATTTTAATGTCGTTTTGATCCTTGTTTTGTCCTCTACATTTTAGCATGCTTACTTGTTTCATTTGACACTGTTTTAATTTAAGTGATTTTTTATTGAAAAATGGGACCATGCTCTACTTGTCTTGCTTGATTTGATGACCGATTTTTAATGATGTGTTCAAATTGACTCTAATTTCATTTTATATTGCGTTGCTCGCATTTTAGGGTATAATTCTGACATTCTATTCATCATGCATATTCTCTTGCATTATTTGCCCATACATCACTTTAACTTGCACAAAAACAAAATAAAAAATGCATACAGCATAGCATCACTTTGCATTGCCACATAATTTGCATGTGGACCTGAAATTGAGATTAAATCACATTGAGCTTCATGAATCAAAATTCAATACACACTTTAGGCTACCGTATCCCTGTGTTCGACCTTGGTACACTTGCCAAGTATAAATATTCCACAGCATTCAAAGTCTGTGGTTTTTGCTGAACCAAATTCGCCTCCTGTACTACAGCATAATTCCAAATTATTATAGAGGCGAATTTTATGCTCATCAAATGGCACCGTTGTCGGGGATACGGCTTTGCTTAATTTTTGGATTTTGATTTTTTTTATTTATTTCAAAAATTTTCAGGTCCTCATTTCATGCGTCATTTCTTTGCATATCATTTGCTGATTTAATGTCTCCAGGTTTTCTAACGTCTATCTTTTGTGGCAGGGCCCATGGTGATCGAGGACGCTTGATCCTCATGGAGGCGTGAAGTCTGGAACTTCCGCTGAAGAGGCCGCAAAAGAACCTGTGAAGGATTTGGAAGATTTTAGCAGTCAAAATTGCATTACATGTTGAAAAATAAAACATTGCATCTGCATATTTATTTTCAGTCTTGCATATTGTACTCAAAAAAAAATCCCCCCCCCCTCACACACACACACACCTACACTACACATGCACTTACTCACCCCCACCCTCCCCCTGTATATTTTATCTCTCTCTATCTATCTCTGTCTCTCTCTCTGTATCTATTCTTCACGAACCCCCCCTCCCCCTCACCATTGTACCATAGACACCCCCCTAACGCAGACCTTAGTTAGGCTATTTGTAGCCTAAGTATAAGGGGGACCTGCCTATTCATCTCTTCCTCATTCTGTCTTCTTGTGCTTAGGTTGAATTTGGCCTAAGTATAGGGGGACCCTCCTCCTCAGTTCCGCTATATCACCCTGTACTTGAACCGAGCCTTGGCTTCCTGGCACTTGTGCTATGAGGACATAACAAATTTTAAGTATGGGGGGGTATACTGTATATTATTGTATATTACTTTTGCCTTAGCTTGCGTTTTTAAAACTTTTTAAAATTTTATTTTCGGGCTGGGTTTTGGTAAACTAGTGAACTGAGTAAAAACCTGTAAAAATTAAAAATTGAGGGATTGATTTTTGTAAATATTCCTGAAAAAAACCAAAAAAATTGAAAAATTAAAAAAAATCTTTCTTGGAGGTTGACTCTGACTACTAGGTTTAGTAGGCATTTTCAGTGAGGGAACCTCGGTCTCCCTTAGCAGAGTGGGTGGTTTAGAGCATGGAAGGACATATCGATATCGATATCGTTTCGATATCGTGTCGATATCGATATATCGGCGATATATCACCGATATATCTCTATATCTAGGAATATTTCTGAAGAAAATGTCTGAAATCGGATATATCGATATATCGATTTCGATATCGATATCGTGTCGATATCGATATATCGGCGATATATCGCCGATATATAGGGATACAACCTTCCATGGTTTAGAGGACATCGCATACGGCCCCGTCCTCAAGTAACACGGGCCTCGGCCCGTACTTACACCCATACTGGCTGAAAGTGTATGCTTTTATTTGAGCCTGTGCCAGTCATTGTCTCTCTGAGGAATTAAAAAAAAATTAAAAACTAAAACCCATAAAAATTTGCAAAAGCCAAAAAAATTCACTAACCCTTGGAGTTGGTGTATTCCTGACACATTCACACTCACGCAAGGCTTGAGGGTTTTGAGGACACTGGATCTCTAGAATCTTGAGAGTCTGAGTTAACATGCCTTAGTCATTAGGGTTTACATTACTTAAATATCCACACTCCTCTGGTTTGAAAGATTTGAGTGCTATATTGCACTCTTCATCTCTACCTTTAAGAAAATATGATCAGCACAGTCACTTCCACAACTGCATGATTAATGAGCTGAGATGGGATATCACTTGAGGAACTAGGACCATAGATTTTAGTTTAGACCTGATCTAATGATATTCGAGGATGGGATAAAGTTAATGAAGGCTTCAGAAAACCTGAGTGTCAGCAAAAACCCTAGCCAGTATGTGAACAAGATTCATATGCTATCTCTTTGATATTTACCTATGTGCCAGGGTGTGATGAAACTTAAAGGAATTTGTTGATCAGTGTGCGCCAATCTCTTGGTAAAAGCAGTGGAGCTAGCCAACAAAAGAAATGAAATGTCAAAGAAAAGCTCTAAATCCAAAGCCAAATTCCAAATGAGCTTCCACCAATGGCGAGCGCTCCCAAACATTTTCAAAGTGTCCACTTGGACCAAGCGCTAATTAGGACCAAGGAGTCGGGCTGACACCACAAAAAGGGCCCTGCATCGTAAGCGATACAAGTCTGGGTGTCGAAGGTATCTTAGATACTCAGAAAAGACACACCCCGATGTATTCCCAGAAAAACAAGTGTAGACGACTCCAACTCTCTTGACGGACACATTGATCAACAAAATAATAATATACATGTGTTGAACAAAAGGCACTCGAGAGGCCCCTTGTTCCAATGAGAGGGTGAGAAAATTAGACACAATCCGAGCACCTCCATCATCTGGCCGTCCATCAACATTTCAATGTCTGACAAACTAATGAGACGGTGGACTGAAGCAAGAACAGACTTATTCCCTAGTACTGAGGATTAGGTCTAGAGGAGAGTCTTTGAGACCGGAACTTTGAGTGATGCATCGACTCAGCTCTCATGAAATGCAGTACACTAAATGCCATATCCTTATATTGTATGTACAAAAAGAGAGTCTGATAATCAGAGAAGTTGGATTCCTTCTGACTAAGGCTTGGATAAACCCGGAATTTTAGGATCACTTAGGTCAAGGGTCTTCGAAAGATCAAGCCTTGAATTTTTTCACGCGCACTGTCAGGAATTAATCCTACTCCTTCATTCTTTAGATGCTCGAGGCGAGCATGGTTTAAGTATAGGGGTATGATGAATCTTGTATTCATCATGCTAAAAGCCACTTATTAAAACCCCTGTCTTTAATAAACCAATAAAATCACCTTTAATAATCTATTTTTATCATGTACCATATTATGTATAAATTACCATTAATTTATTGTATTTAATTTCCCTTTTTTTCTGTATCTATTTTATCACTCAAAACCCCCTAAAAATTAGGTAGATAACTTGTCTATAAATCACTTACCCTTAAAAAGATAAAAAATACAAAAAAATCTCAAAACCACAATCTTGGTGTTTTTATCCCCTTAAAAATACCCCCAAAAATCCTTTTTGTACAGATGACCTCTTTTGGCTTTTTGACCAACATGAAAGTTGTAGATCTCATCGAGACGAGCAACTTTCATGTTTTGACTTTTCAAATTCGACCTCTAACTATTTCTTTTCTATTTTTCTTTGTTTTTTATATTTGATTTATTCTGATTGGGCCACGTGGCGCCCTCTGGGCTGCCCACGTGGCCCGCTCTCCCTCGCGCCACCCGGCCCTCTCCTGGGCCGTTAGATCACGCTATCCCCGCCTTCATCTCAGCCCTCCATCCCCGCCGCAATTCTCAGCCCTTGATCTGACTCCTAGATCAGATCATGGCCGCCCACTAGCGCCTGATCCTTAGCCGGTCGATCAATCTCTCATCCTACGACCCTCAAGCTTCCACGTCACCCCATTCTTTTCCACCGTCCGATCTAAACTCCCAGATCAGATTTGAGCCACCCAACCCCGCCTCATCTACGACCGTTGGATCCACGCCTTATCCTACAGCCTTCATTGTGCCACGTCTTCTTTCCAATCGCCATCGTTTGATCAGATCATTGGATCTGATCTTGGCCCTCCGCCCGCGCCCATATCCTAGCCGTTGGATCGAAAGATCCAACGACTCACCATCATCGTCCTCCTCCGTAACCCCCTCCCCCAGCGGTTTCACCTCGCGAGTCCTTTCCCCCCTTCCATTTTTGGAAGGATCCTCTGACCTCCCTTCCTCGTCATAACGCCTCCAACACCCAGCCCGTACTTCCGCCACCCTCACGCCACCATTAAACCACCCTCGCCATCACTCCATCACCATTAAACCCCCGTCCAAAAACGGTCCTCCATCACCGTAACCCCCGACCACCCCCGCCTATTTAAGCTAACCTCCGCTACCGGCAGCCCTCGTCCACCAAATTGGGCCCTAGCCTAGCCTCCCCCGCCCCTCCGGTGACAGCGGAGAGGGCGGGAAGTCGAGGCAAAGATGGCTATCGTCCGGTGTCGACCCGCGGCGCCTCCGCCGTGTTTCGGTGTGCCTCCGACCACCACCGAGCTCCGTGCACCGGCCACGCACGCTGGGCGAAGACCCCGAGCACTTATGGTGCTCAGCCCAGGCCTCTTCCTCCGCCACATCTCGCTCCGGCGAGGTGCCTTGCTTTTCTTTCTTTTTCTCCCATTTTCCCTCCACATCCAGCCATTATCATCCTCACCTAATCACCCCACGAGCTCCACCCGACCACCAGCAACCTCGCCAACCACCTCTCTCTTCTCCAGAGCCCCAATCGCTCCGACCCACTTCTTCTTCTGCTCCACCGGAGAAGGACGCTAAAGCCACCACTTCCGGTCACTGTCGCAGCTTCCATACACCTCACTTCGCTCACAGTCACAACACGCTTCGGCTATCTAACCTTTGCAGGTGCTTCCATCGTCAATGGCCGAAGTTCTAAACGGAGCCCCTTCAAGCTTTTCTCCTCTGGCGATGCTGCACTGTCTGTCACCTCCGATCATCCTCGGAGCATCGCCGCATCATAAATTTCTTCGCCAGGTCCCCAGCTTACCCCTCCAATCATCAGAGGACTTGGCGGAGCATGGAGGAGCAATCTGCGTGTCACCGGAGCCCTGCCTCCTCCGGTGGCTCGCGGCTGAAGAAGGAGCTACAGGTACCGTCCGATCATCAGGATCGGATGGTCAAGATGATGCCACGTGGTTGCCCGAGCCTTCAGCCCAACCTACAGGCTCGGGTCAACCAAACCTCAACCCGAACCTCAACATGCCAACACGTGGCTCGAAGCTGCGGCTGTGACTCGAGCCTAGCCCTCACGTGCAGCACACGTGAGGTGCTGGGTAAATTGCAGAAAAGACCCGAAGTTTTGAAGAATTACATTTTGGTCCCCAGGCACGTGCCTCACGTGCGTGCCTGGGTATTTTACAGGGAAGCCCCACAACTTTTTCAAAATTACAATAAGGTCCCTGCGTGCAATGGGAAAATTGCATAGGACCCCAGGCGGTTTTTCATAATTGCATTTAGGTCCCTCTAGGGACCTAAATGCAATATTTATCCCTTTATTTTATTGCATTTTTATTACAATTATGCCCTTGCACTGTTTTTAGCATAACTTGAGCATCGTAGGTCCAAATTGCATGATTTTAGTGTCGTTTTGATCCTTGTTTTGTCCTCTACATTTTAGCATGCTTACTTGTTTCATTTGACATTGTTTTAATTTAAGTGATTTTTTATGTGAAAAATGGGACCATGCTCTACTTGTCTTGCTTGATTTGATGACCGATTTTTAATATGTGTTCAAATTGACTCTAATTTCATTTTATATTGCATTGCTCGCATTTTAGGGTATAATTCTGACATTCTATTCATCATGCATATTCTCTTGCATTATTTGCCCATACATCACTTTAACTTGCATAAAAACAAAAAAAAATGCATACAACATAGCATCACTTTGCATTGCCGCATAATTTGCATGTGGACCTGAAATTGAGATTAAATCACATTGAGCTTCATGAATCAAAATTCAATACACACTTTAGGCTACCGTATCCCTGTGTTCGGCCTTGGTACACTTGCTAAGTATAAATATTCCACAGCATTCAAAGTCTGTGGTTTTTGCTGAACCAAATTCGCCTCCTGTACTACAACATAATTCCAAATTATTATAGAGGCGAATTTTACGCTCATCACATGTGGAGATGGAAAATTGCCAGTAATACATAATTTAAACGAGATGTTGAGTGATGTTAACCGCACACACGTTACAATGTCATGAAAGAACTAATTTATTGCAAAATACAGGAAGGGACTTCAGTCCGAAAGCATGTGATCAAAATATTTGGTTACCTCTCGAAGATGGAGACTCTCGGGGTTGAAATTGACGTAGACATGCAGTCCGACTTCATTCTGTTGTCTTTCCCCAAGTCTTTCACTAATTATGTGGTATCATACCACATGAATAATTTGACATTATCTAATGCTGAGCTCATAGCTTCATTAAAGTTTGCAGAAGATGTAATGAAGAAAGAGAATCCCTATGGCAGTGCAGTTGTTGCATAGGTCAAAGGGAAGCGTGGTCGGAAGCAAGGGTCTCGGAAGGGTATGGCCTAGAAAAAGAAGAATAAGAGTCAAGGTGTTGGATCATCTTCTAGTGCTTTTGCACTGGTTGCATCAAAGAAAACCGATGTCTGCCATCACTGCAAGAAGTCGGGGTACTGGAAGCGTAACTGTCTAGATCACCCGAAATCTACAGATAAAGGAAAAGCCCAAGTAGGTATGAATTCTACTTTCAACATTGAAACCAATTTTCTCATAGTATGAGAAGGTAGTTAGATCATCGATTCAGGTGCTTCTATTCATGTATGCAGTTTGTTGCATCTATTTTAGGAAACTAGGAATCTCGATGAAGGGGAGATAATATCAAGATGGGATCTGATGCAATTGTTGCAACAATCACCATAGGGCATGTCGACTATCACTATCTAGTGGAAGAAACCTAATACTTAAAGAGTGTCTTTATGTTCCAGATATCATAAGGGAATTAATATCTGTATCTATGTTTACTAAAAATGGATATTCATTTCTATTCTATAATAAACGTGTCATAAGTCGTTATGATAAATATATTGCGGATGTTGTTCTGACTTCTAGTGGACTCTATGAATTGTGCATTGATGAAAATGCCATGAATGTTAATACCATCGATAAAAATCCTAAAAGAACCAAGGAGGATGGAAATCATTCTAACATGATTTGGCATCAAAGGCTTGCTCATTTATCTATCGATAGGATCAATAGATTGATAAAGGATGGAGCCTTAGAATTTCTACAGACCCAAACTTTGCCTACCCACGAACATTGTATTCAAGGTAAAATTACTTGGATGCCTTTCCATAAAAAGGTTACAAGATGCGAAGGTATTCTTGACCTATTACATACTGATGTATGTGGCCTCTTCAGTACTATGACTTGAATTTATATCGATATTATTTAATTGTTTATTGATGATCATTTGTGACACGGGTTTATCTCCCTACTACGTCATAAATCTTAAAACTTTGAAAAGTTAAAAGATTTCATGGCTTTTGTTGAAAACCAAGTCTGCCCCTCCAGCATCACCACAATTTTGGATCGCTCTTTGTTGAGTTTAGCCCCCTCAGCTCCTTTGAGTATTCTTCCCCTTGGTGACATCAAGAGACTGGACAAATATGCAGCAAGGAGGACTCGAGGAGGAGGTAATCCAACCTATCACTGGAGTACCCAGTCGGAGGTTCTAATTTGCCGTGATCCGACCATCCGATCATCCCCATTTTCATCCCGTTTCACTCCTTATCCCATTGATCGATTACTCCTCCTGTCCACCCTAGATCCATCTTGGATATAGGAGTCAAAGATCCTTCCAGAGCCACTTGCTAAAACCCCATATCAATCTCATTCTACTTGGCTTTTTGCTTCATTTTGGGCGGAGGACATATCCCTCAAGCCAAGGACCATTTTTGTGCAGACCTGGATACATAATACCTATATGGAACCTCAACAAATACCTGGAGCGGTGATGAGACGAATATCCGAGAGAGGTGAGAAGGTATCAATGGTCGTTGCGACCACAACCTCTCGGGCCGGACTCAATCAAAAAACAAGAAAGACCACCAAATAGAAATAAATCAACAAATCATCGTAAATAGTGGTCTCGCTATTTTATTTTACCTGGTATAGCTACCAGGGTCGAACACAAGGAGCACGGATTGGCAAAACGCCTACGAAGTAGTCGTGGCTCAAAATAAAAAGAAACAAATTATTTTTGGTGGATTTTATATTTTTAATTTTTTTGTGATTTTTAAAGTTAATAAAAATGTGTAAAAGAAATGAAAAAGACAAACAACTAATTATTTAACAAAAAAATGCTCAGAAAATCAAAATAAATTTTTATTGGATTTTATAATTTTTCAGGTGTTTTTGGTATTTTCTCATATTTTCATGATTTTTAGTTGATTTTATAAAAAAATAAGGCGAAAAATTGAAAACAATGTGCAGCCAGAATCTAAAGGTTATTTAAATATATAAATAACTATAAAATTTCAGAGATAATTTTATGATAAAATAAAAATAAAAAGCTAACTAAGAAAATTGAAATTGCATTTTTTTGATTCTCTTGTTAATTTATAATAATTTTTAATAATATTTTTAGTGTTTTTAGATTTTTAAGGTTTTTATAAATCCAAATCAAATAAAAATTTGATAGAAATAAAAACACCACAAAAGAAGCATAAAATAAATTTTTTATGATTTTTAGAGGGTTTTTAATATTTTTAGTTGGTTTTTCAATTTAAATAGATGCAAAATCAGAGGTTTTTGAATTTTTAAAAATACCAAATGAAAACAAAATGACTCCAAAAATTCAAGGAAATTTTTACAACATGGCATGAGCCATGTATCCAAATTTCATGAAATTGGGAGAAGATTTGATATATTCACCCAATCAAACACTCACAGCACACAATGACTAAAATGCAAGAAAAATAAGTTCCAGGGGCCAAGCAGTAACACATGTAAAGAATATGGGGCCAAGAATGCAAAAATCCCAGATCGCACGAGGTTGGCACGTGAATCAGACATGCAGGGGAATAAGTGCAAATATATAAAACTATATCATAAAAACATAATGCTCATTAATCCCAAGGGCATACATGCAATTGTTCCAGACATGCACGTGACGAAGCACGTGCAACCACATAAGGGGGACTAAAATGCAAATAATGAAAACAACAAGGGCCAAAGTGCAAAAAGACCACAGTGTGCGAATTTATTTTACAGACTAAACAAGAAACTGCAGGGGTACGGAGGCAAGTTACCAAGCCAGGGGCGCGTGGGTCATGTGGGTGGCCAGGTGGCGCTCGCTTGTAGGCTGAAGGAGTGCGGCTCTGGTGCAACGACCTAGCGGATCTGATAGCGGTCCTGCGGGCGCGAACGTGGGCGTACGAGGACCGTTAGATCGGGTATCTAACGACTTGACAAGGTGCAGACAACAGCCGGTGGTGATGTAAACTGGTGCATGGCATCGATCAAATGGTGGAGGAAGGTCCTGGACGAACACCTCCCTAGCGAAGTTCGCCGGAGGACTGGAGGCGCTTCGGGCAGCTGATGAACGATCAGGAGGAAGGGTTCATCTCGTGACGCTCCCGCATGTCAAGTGGCGGTGGCGGATGAAGCTCCCAACGGTCAGATCTCCGGGAAGGGTGGTACGACCTGGGATGACTCCGGCGAGGGGGGGGGGTGAGAGGCGAGCTGGGAGGTAATCTGGAGCTCCTTGACCTGCAAACAAAAGCTCTCGCTCGGGGGCTCGCTTCGGCGAGGGTTATTGGATAAAAAATGAAGTGAAGCGACGATGGGAGGCAGAGGAGGGTTCCGGCGACGGCGGCAGAAGGAACCTAACTCAATCTTGGCTCGGATAGCCAAGATCAAGATGATCAGACTATGGAAGAAGGGTGACGATGGATTGCAGAGTAGATCTGAATGGACGAAGGTGGCAGACGGAGCTCCGACCACTAGGGTGGAGCCGGCAGAGGATCGATGAAGGATTTGGAAATAAATATAACTAGGATCGATGAAGTGTCTACTTAAGGATCTCAACTCAATCCTGAGCTCCAGGAGAATGCAACGAAGTGGGTCGTTGCCTCGACCAAGCTGCGGCAGGCTGAGAGGTTCAAACGTGGAGGCGCTCCGGCCACGTACCTTGAGCAACGGCTGCAGGCACCTATTCCGGCCACCAAAGAAGGGGTTCGGTCGCTGTCATTGAGGGGAATCTCTCTAGGGTAGAATAAGGGCTTGCGGCGTGAGCTGAGGAGCTGGGCAACGAAGTTTAAGTTTTATAGGACTTCCCAGATGGCGATGAAGAACATGCACGAGCACGTGAACCAGAGAAGATCCGCTCTTGCCTAGGGGTCCGCGAGGATCGTGGATCCTAAAGGAAGAGGCGGGCGCATGAATCAGGGCGGATGGGCATCAGATCCATTCTAGAGAAATGGGAGAAGTTGGGCAAATGGAACAGATCCGCGAAGAAGGGTCCGAAGGGGAGAGTTGACCGGGGGTCAACACTCCCTCTGGACCAATCAGAAAAAAGGAAAAGAAAAAGATTTGTAAATTAAAAATAAAATAGAAAACGATTTTATTTGAAAATATTTACAAAATAAAAAATGTTTATTTATTTTCAAACTATTTTTTAGTGATTTTATTTTTTTTCGAAAAATAAATTATATTATATTACATACAGGTATAAAATACCTATGTAATTTATACTTTTATTATTATTTTCTTATTTTTATACAAACACCCTAATTTTATATTCTATTTATTTACAATATAAAATTTAGAGCATAAAATAATTTTTATTTGATTTTTACTGTTTATTTACAAAGGTGAAATAAATAGATGAATTATTCCTATATACATGGTATATGTACAAGAAGAGAGAGTAAATATTTTGTTTTTATTTTAATTTTATTTTTCTGATTTTTATTTTATTTTTTAGAAGTATATACAAATAACAAAAACACATTTTTATTTAATTTTCGTGAAAATAAAATATATACATAAGAAGGAGTATATACAGTGATGAATGGCCCTATCTCTCTCTACTTATTTTATTTTGCGATCAGACCCATATTGGGCTCTCTCTTGGGTTCAGGTCACTTAATATTTATTCCAAATATTTCCTTCTTTTTCTTTATTATTTATTCTTTTCATTTTGCACAAATACATGCTAATTATTGAATATTAACAAAAGCATGCATATTGGTAATTTATTATATTTACAGTTATCTACATGTGGTTTTGCAAGGATAAATAGCTAAAATAAAAGAATAAAGAGTGATGAATGAGTATTCATCACCCCCTATACTTTACTTTTGCTAGTCCCTTAGCAACACTTATTTGAAAAAGAAGTGAAAAAGAAAAAGGAAAAGAAAAATAAGGGCAAAAGGATGAATCAATGCTGATTATTAAACTTATCTTCATTAAATTGAAGTATGAAGCTCAGTCAAATCTTTGGATTATTAATTTGTCAGAACCTTATTTGGACTTAGGTTTAAAAAACTCAACAACCTCTAAGTTCCACTAATCTATAGTCAAGACTCCTCAATAATCCAGATCAGAACAAGTCTACATACACAAACTCTGATGACCATGGGTCTTTTCTTGTACGGTGTAAGTGATGTATAGCTCTCCACTTCAGAAATAGCAAAGTGATAACCCCCCTCAACAAGGTAACTCTAATGCCCTAGTCTGGAAGCTCTTTCCTCGAGGAGCGGGGTATTCCCATCTAAGTTCAAGTTCAACCGGTTGAAGAAGAGGATGAAGAAGAGAATGGACCATGGCCAGTGTAGCCATGTATCCTAGGGAGCCCAACCAGTGTAGCTAAGTCTCCTTGCTGCAAGCTTCATGAGATGGGACATGGGTAACATAAGCTTTGCTTTATTTGACTATATACACTCCGATGGGAATATCATTTTCTCTCAGACCCACCACTTTTTTGGACTTATTCTTTTCTTTTTGCACATTTTTTTGATGTGCATATATACAACATATCTACATGGTGCATCATATATACATAAGGAGTTTTCCTCTTGAGCCAGTAGACTATCCCTCTTTTGAAGCTTTATTGCAACCCACAACTCATGTCTTTAGACCTCATTGCTACCAGACCAAGTTGAGACACACTTCCTTCACTAGAAGAAGAAGAGAGGTTCCGCCTAGAAGTACTACCCTCATATGCTACCCCAAGTCAAAGAAGACTGCCTCCTCACCACCTCATCCGTAGAGAGCTAGGTGTAAAGTGCTGGTCCAAGTAAAGCCATTGTCTGTAAGAGTCATGTGTGTGTTGTTAAGTGTTCTACTTAGGCTCATCAAGATGACATATGATCATAGCCTAGTGGACTCAAAGAATTAAGTCACCATGGACCTGAAAAGTCTCAACCCTAATCCCTACAAGATTCCTCTTAGAATTAGGTGGATTAAGATCTTAACCAAGCTCCATTTTTCAATTTAATTACATGCTGGTTTAAATGTCAACTATGATTCAAGAAAAAACTGTACAAATATTTACAAAGATGCAATTTTTACAAAATTTTTGAAAATGTGGAAAATTTTTGAAAACCGTTTGAAAACATGGATGTATGCATGAATGCAGAAGTTTTGCAAAATATTTACACACATTTACACAAGGTTTTTGTAAACTTTTTATTTTTCGAAACATTTACAAAAATTTTTACTATATACATAATTTTGATATGAAAAAAATATTTACTCACTATTTACAAAAAAGATTTTTACAAACATTTTTACAAAAATAATTTGTATAAATAGCTATGTATGTGCAATAAAGAATTTTATGTACAAGAAAATTTTTTAATTTTTATGGATTTTTAATGATTTTAGCCATTTTATTTATTAACAAACTCACACAAAGTACGAGTTATGGCTAAAGTATATATGGAATATATACGACATCCCCCGTATACTTAGCTCGAACGATGTCCTCAGAGTGAATCAAGAGCGATGAAGAAGACATAACTCGTGCTTAGTATAGGGAAGTTGAAAAGAAAGGCTATACTACAAAGACGAATGAAAGAATAGAAATGAAAAGAATCTCGGGGTTTCCCCCTATACTTAGGATCAAGTAATCCTAAGTATAGTAGGATGTACACAAAGGGAAATCCGAGTGGAAGAATGTACAGGGTCTACCTCCCCTATACTTAGGGTAAAATATCCCTAAGTATAGTCAGCAAAACAGAGATAGAAAGAATCAAAAGAAACTCAAAAGTCTCACACCTCCCCTATACTTAAGGTAAAGTGCACCCTAAGTATAGTATAATCAAAGATGCAAATGGGGTGTTGGACTGAAGAATAGTGTGATATGGACATCTGGATCTATACAAGTCAGAAGAACAGTGATAATCAAGCGTGAGATGCAATAGATGTGAGTCAAGAGTCCACATCTCACGCAAAATGAATAGGGGCAACTTCAACGACCAGTGGCTCATGATCTAGATATGATTTGAGCCGTTGCCCGTTAACACGAAAGGTAGCCTCAGATGACAACTCGGATATGTCGATGCTTCCGTTGTCGTGTATCTTTTGGACCAGATAAGGTCCCTTCCATTGGCTCTGTAGCTTCCCTGGAAATAAATGAAGCCTGGCATCGAACAACCATACTCTCTATCCTGGCTCAAACTGCTTGTGGCTGATATGAGAATCATGCCACTCCTTTACTCTCTCCTTATACTGTAGGCTGCTCGAAAAGGCTGCATCACGAAGCTCCTCTAGGGCTGCTAACTCTGCCCTTCTCTGATCTCCTACACTCACTGGATCCAAAAGTATATCAGTGATTGCCCAAAGTGACCTATGTCTCATCTCTACAGGTAAATGGAAGGGCTTGCCATCAACAAGACGAAAGGGAGATGTACCCAAAGGTGTTTTGAAGGACGTCCTATATGACCTTAAGACAGAGTCCAAAAGCTGTGACCAATCCTTTCGGTCAGGGCGGACAACCTTCTGCAGAATAGTCTTGATCTCTCGGTTTGACACTTCAGCAAGACCATTGGTCTGAGGATGATACGGTGTGGCTACTCGATGGTCTATGCTGAACTCGCTTGCAAGGGCCTTTACCTTTTCATTGACGAAATGAGACCCCCCGTCAGATATCAAAACTCTAGGAACCCTTAACTGTGAAATGATATTCTTCCTCAAAAATCTGCATACGGTCCTAGCATCTCCGGTTCGGGCAGGGATAGCCTCAACCCAACGACTAACATAATCCACGACGAACAGAATGTACTCGAATCCCTGACTCTCAGGGAATGGACCCATGAAATCAATGCCCCATGCGTCAAAAACCTCACAGAAATGAATGGACCGCATCGGCATCATATCACGCTGTTCACAAGTGCCCCTCCTCTGACAGTCGTGCACCTCTTCACGAACTCATCAGAGTCCTTTAAGAGAGTAGGCCACCATAGTCCGGATTGGAGCACTTTCTGTGCCGTTCTCCTCCGAGAGTTATGTCCTCCTGCCTCAAGTTTGTGAAAGTATGTGAGGACGCTATGGTGCTCCTCCTGAGGAATGCACCGACGACAGACACTATCCCCTCCTTCATGATAAAGGATGGGATCCTCCCAATGGTAGAACTTGGCCTTCGTGAGGAAGGTCTCAAGTCACTGCATTGGCCAATCTTGTGGAACTTTATTGGCAACAAGATAGTTCACAAGACCACGGGAGAGAGGCGATAGCAAGGATCACCTCATCTGGGAAGGTCTCTGATATAGGCTCAATCTGCTCAGAATCCTCAAGATGCTCTAATCGGGAGAGATGATCCGCCACCACATTCTTGACTCCAAGCTTGTCCTTAATCTCTATATCAAACTCCTGGAGTAGAAGGATCCATCTGGTCAATCTGGCTTTGGCATCCTTCTTTGTTATGAGGTACCTGATGGCGGTATGATCAGTATAAATGGTCACCTTAGATCCAATGATGTATGATCTGAACTTATCTAGGGCGAACACTATGGCTAGCATCTCCTTCTCAGTGACGATGTAGTTTCGTTGAGCAATATCCAAAGTTCGGCTAGCGTAGTGAATAGCAAATGGTACTCCATCCCTCCTCTGTCCCAGCACGACCCCTACGGCAAAATCGGAGGCATCCGTCATGATCTCGAATGGGAGAGACCAATCAGGCGGCTGAAGGACATGCGCCTCTACAACTAGACTCTTGAGAGTCTCAAATGATGCTAGACACTTATCATCCACAATGAACTCAGTGTCTTTCGTCAGCAGATCATTCAACGGCCGCACAATCCTGCTGAAATCATGAATGAATCATCGGTAGAAACCGACGTGCCCTAGAAAAGACCGTAACTGTCACAAGTTGGATGGTAGACTGAGTTTTCTAATGATATCCACCTTTTCCGGATCAACCTCCATGCCCCTGTTGGAGATGATATGGCCAAGCACCGCCCATGAGTCACCATGAAGTGACTCTTCTCCCAAGAAAGCACCGGACATACCTTGATGCATCGCTGGAGGACGCGGTCTAGGCAGTCAAGACAAGCATCGAACCCATCACCGTAGACCAAAAACTCATGCATAAAGACCTCCAAGCACTCACCCACCATGTCCGAAAAGATGGACAACATGCACCTCTGGATTGTCGTCGGGGCATTACACAATCCAAAGGGCATCCGTCTAAAAGCATATGTCCCAAAGGGACTGGTGAAGGTGGTCTTGTCTTGGTCCTCCGACATAATGGCCACCTGATTGTATCGGAGTACCCGTCCAAAAAGCAGTAGTGACTCTTCCCTGCTATCCTCTCTATAATCCGATCAATAAATGGTAGCGGGAAATGATCCTTCTTGGTGGCCTGGTTCAATCACCTGTAGTCCACATAGACCCTCCAAGAAGTGGGTACCCGGGTAGCGATCTCCTCACCAGACTCACTAAGTGATGCATGTCTTCTTGGGCATCACATGTAGCGGACTGACCCATTTGGAGTCAGAGATGGGGTAGATAAAATCGGCGCTCCACCATTTCGAGATTTCCTTCATGACAACCTCTCGAAGGTTTGGGTTCAGCCGCCACTGGAACTCACGCGACAGCTTCGCGTCCTCTTTGAGATAGATATGGTGGGAGCACAGGGCCGGACTTTCCCCTGGATATCAGCTACGCTCCATCCTATCGCCTTGCGGTTCTTTTCAAGAATCCCCATCAGATGAGATTCTTGCTCTCTAGTCAAATCTGCTGAGATAATGACTGGGTGCATCTCATGGTCACTCGCAAGGAACCTATACTTCAGCGATGACGGTAAGGGCTTCATCTCTGGACAACTGGGTGCTGGCGGATCTGGCCTCTGAAATGTTTGAGTGAATGCGACCAAATCTGCATGGGAGAATGAGAACTCTCGCTGAAACTCTGAATCTGGTGAAGGCTGCTCTACTGGTATGTCTCTACTCTGAACGGGATCAACCTCCACCCTAGCTTCTGGCTCTGGGGAAATCAGACAAGGAATCAAATAATCAAACTCGGCCCAATCTGTGTCTGACTCCGAGGGATCTGAATCAATATCAAAAGAAGAATCTGCGTCGCGATCGAGAACCGGCTCTGCTACCTCAAATGTATCCTGGACCAGGAATGTGCTCTCCAAGCTCTCCTCTATTGGAATCTGCGCATCAGCGGGATCTGAAGGTGAGAGGATGGCCTATGTAACTGGATCGGACCAAACTGCCTCATCATCTGTAATCACAAAATCACAGTCCTGGTGGATGTCTCGCTCTACGCTGTCATCTGCTCTGAATCTGAAGGCTGGTCTGAGCAAGTGGAATCTCTGGCTCTAGTCTCCTCGATCGTCTCTATTTGTATACTCTCACCCTCGATGCGAAAGTATACCTTCCCGCTATCATGATCAGACACTGCCTTGGCTGTGGCCAAGAACAGGCGTCCTAAAATGATGGGGGTATCGGTCACAGACTGAGAGATCTCCATGTCCAACACAACGAAGTCCACGGGGAATTTCAGGCCTTGAATCGTGACGACAACATCCTTCAGCAACCTCTTCGGCCTCTTGATAGATCGATCAGCAAACTAAAGGACCGTCCTGCTCTGTCGGAGAGGGCCCAACTCGAATCGGTCGAGTGAGGCTGCCGGAAGTAGGTTGATTGAAGATCTGCTGTCTAATAGAGTGTGGTCGAACCTCTACTCATGAATGTGGCATCTGACATAAGGGGCTCCCACATCTGGCCTCTTGGATGGCAGATGGTTCTGGATGGCGAAGCAAGTGGCGCGAGTGAGCACATGGATCTCAGACTGGTAGTTCCTCCTATTCCTTCGAATAGTGGTCCTGTCTCTGAGGGATCTCTGTAAGAGAGGGATGTGCTCCAAGGCTTCCTGTAGAGTCAGCTGAATGTGAAATCGATCCATCGTTTGCTGGTTGAACTCTAGCTGGTGGGACTTTTTTGGATCTTTTTTGGTCCCCTTAGCCAAGCGGGGTGCTTGGGGAAAGGGGACAGCTGGGTCCTTCTCAGATGAAGGACTAGGATCGGGTCTATGCTTCTCAAGTAAGGTAGAATCCATGCATAAATCATCAATCAACACAGATGGATTTGCAAATAATAAACGCTTTACTTTATTCACAGAAGTGTCCTGAGATACATCAACTGGAGGAAAAACAACAGGAGAAGAACTGGAAATGGTGGCCTCAACACCACCCTTGGCATCTGGAATAATGTCTGGAATAGCGACATCAATACCACGCTCTGGCTCAACAACAATTGTGGCATCAGTACCACCTCCTCCATCTGGCGAAGCGATGACCTCTGTACCATCGGTCGGATCAACGTACTCAGTGGCATCAGCACCATCGTCATCATCATGCTCATGAGTGGCATTGACGTTTCTGTAAATCGTGGCTTTAAAAAGTTGTTTTTATTTGTTCGTGCCAAAAATATGGTTTGTCGTTCGTTGTAGGCGGCGATCGGAGTCTATCAAAAATAATAACAAAAATTATTCAATTTTAATCAAGTGGTTTTTGTTTATTTTACATGGGCAAGTCCCAAGGTCGGTCACTAGGAGGCAAAGGAACAACCTAGATTAATGTCTATAAAGATTCGTGCACGGTTTTCGAGGCGGTCTTTTTTTGGAATTTTTAATGCAAATAAGGGATGCAGGATGTAATTTTGGCATATTTTAAAGACTAAAATGTAAATTGCATTCAAATAATGTCCGAAAAATACAAAACTTGGCCACAATGCAAAATATGATGAAATTAATGAAGTTTAATTTTTTTGGAATTTTTGGATGCAATATGAATTTTTTATGAATTTTTAAGTGCAAACAGAATGATTTTCAATATTTCATTATAATAAATACTAAACCTACTTGTTTTCAAGATATGCAATTATCTAAGATCAATCACTAGGTGATGGATTTCAGAAAAATCCTAGACCTCGAAAATGTGGGGTTTAATACCTATTAAAAATTTAATATTGAAATATGCAAAATGATTTTTTAGGGGAAATTATGCATGCAAATGCAAATCTTTTTGGGCACAATGTGAAACACAATTAACTCTACAAAATGTGATTTTTCGGGGATTTTAGAGCAATGGTTAATCAAATAAAAATTGAAGAGCATAAAATGGGCAAAGTTTGCAATTTTTCACAAAATATTTAATCTATAATTAACCATCAATCACAAAAATCTCCACGATATTTCAGAATGTAAAGAATTAGATGAGGAACAAAATGCCAATTTTTAATAAATAAAATAATGCAATATAGAGGTCTAAAATGACTAGGGAACACAGGGGTATAAATGCAATAAATAATAAAATAAATAGACAAATAAATGCAGTGGGGGGCCTAGTTGTAATTACCAAGACTTTCGGGGTACTATTGCAAATTTTCCAAGAGGTCACGTGCCCAGCACGTGACCCTTGGTCGGCGGGAGCTGCGTGTAATATGGAGGAAGGCCTAGGGTGTCTTTGCAATTTACCACCGGGCCCATGTGTGGCACGTGACCCAGTGACGTAGATGATGACGTTCCCCTCCCCCGTAATGTGTGGCGCACGTGGGGAGGGGCCTCAGGTTAGCCCGGTCTTGTTCGGTGGAGAGCAGCGGAGGAGGGCCGTATGCGGTAGAGCTCTGGTGGCGGCGTTGATTGCGCGGATGACACACGATCGTGGGTCGTCGGTGGCGGAGATGGAAGATGGCGCATTGGTGAAGATGAGCGTGGCGATGGCGTAGAGTCGTTGTCGATGAAGTTGGATGTCGAGGACGAAGCTGGAGGTGGCGTAATCGAAGGAGGTTGAAACGATGAAGCGGCGACGGAGTCGCTGTCGAGGGCTTGGCCGAAGGCGGTCGAGGGGGTGCAGCTTGTCGCTAAAGATGGAGTTGGTGGAGATCGTCGGGGGAAAATAACGTGGGCTCGACGAAAAGCTCGGAGAGAAGCAGAACGATGATGCCGAGGGAGGCGGTCGTGAGCAGCGACGAGCCGGGAATGGCTCGGATCTCGCCGTAAATGAAGGACCTCCGGGCTGTCACCACTGGAGGTTTCTTGTATGTTGGATTATCGGCGGATAAGATGTCAGGGGGAGGGCCGAGGGTCTTAAATAGGAGAGCGGGGGGTAGCCGGAGGGGGTTGGTGGTTGCGAGAGAGGCGGGTGATTGGGTGGTTGCGAAGATCACGGGGTGGCGTGAAGACGAAAGGGAAGAGGCGGTGGAGGATTCGGAGGGCAAGTGCGGCAGTTGTGGAGGTTTCGGGGAAGAAGATGCACTGCGACCGTTCGATCGGCCGCTGATCGAACGGTCGTGGAGGCACCACGTGGTGGGGGCGCGAGAAGAGGCGTGGCACGTGCGACGCACGTGCGATTAATTAATTTAATGTTTTTAAAGAAAAACGAATAAAAATAAAGCCCAAAAACACTGACACGTGGCGGCCCCAGAGGCTGCCACGTGTCATCATCAGAAAACTCGAAAAAAAAGATTTTGTAAAATAAAAAAGAAATAGTAAACGACCTCGGATCGAAAATGTTCCTTCATAAAAAATGCTCGTTTCGATGAGATCTACAATTTCATGAAGTCATCAAAACCAAAATCGATTAAATGCACAAAGTGAATTTTTGGGGTGTCCTATATGCATAGAATACCTGGATTTTTGGGTTTTGTATTTTTGTCATTTTTAAACAAGATAAAAAAATACAGAAAAAATATGGAAAAATCAAAGACAAAGAAAGACACCTTAATCTAATTTTTTTGGATTTTTATTAATTAAGAAAATATGAACAAAAATTAACGGGTCAAAAACCGCTAAAATACACAATGTAAAAGAGGCCCAAAACCCAACTTTCACATATGAGCTCCGATTCACTTGACCATGGTCTTGTTTTGAAGGTAGTTGAATGTGCATTAGTTCAAAAGTGAGTAGGATCAAATCAGACACTGGATGGGGAAGATATGGGGCTTTTAGTCCGAAAATCCTGAAACTAAGGTTTGGGTTTTTGGTCCACTTAACAGGGTTAGTGATTTTTTTGTATTCTTCATTTATTCTTGTGAGTGATATGAACACAATGGAGGTGGTTTTAGATCATTCGGAGTTAGCATGAAGGAGTTAAAAATCCAGGAAATTAGGCTATTTACAGGTCAACTTTGGCTTGGATTTTTGGCTTCTTATTTTGTGCAAAAATGATGGATAAAATGCCATTCTTATGAAAACATGTATGAATGCTAATTATGCAGAATAAATGCAGAAATGCTGCTGATTTTGAGGGAATTGTGCTTAATTAATGAGATTTAGAGTGATGAATCTAAGATTCATCATCCCCCTATACTTAAACCATGCTCGTCCCTGAGCATCAAAAAGAAATGCCATGAGGTGAAATGAGATTGGGTTCCATACCAAGACCATGAGCTGAAGGTGAAAATGAAACTAGAATCGAACTTTGGATTATTAGTGTGTCGGAAATTCTGTGAGACTTAGAATTTTAAAATCAACATCCCTCAAGTTCTACACATCATTGCCACAGTTTCGGCTCAGAAGTCATCTTAGATCAATGCTCTTCCCAAAGTATACCCTATGAACATTGAATAACTGACTCATGTGTGTGAAAGGTTTTAGCTCTTCCCATCCAGAATGCCGGACTACCATGCTCCTCTCCTCTCTAGTAACTCATCCTCGGGGAGTCAGGTATTTCCTTCTAAGGTCTGTCGCGTTGTGTTCACTATCAAATTGGGAGAGAAGTTAGAAGAAGGGGAAAAGAACTAGAGGGTGGCCAGTGTAGTCACCTCTCCTTGTAAAGATGGCTAGTGTAGCTGAGTCTCCACCAAGATCTGCAGGTTTTCTTGAAGCTTGGACCTTTTTGGTCGGATTTTATTTGGTTGTTGCTTCTTTGTATTTGGAATTTTTGGTGGTTTTGTTCGGATCTTGTTGTGCCCCTATGGATATAGAATCTTTTTATTTCGTACATCATTTTTTGGGTCTTAGTAAAAATTGTGCCCAGCCGTCCATCCCTTTTCCGAAGCTTTATTTCAACCCGCACTCCAGTCTTTAGATTTCCACGCTACAAGAAAAGAGACTCACACAGTCTTCCAACATCCCGTCTGAGTTGAGCTAAGTGCATAGTGCGAGACTAAAAATTAATTCCCTATTCCAGAGTTGTTCCCAGAATGAAGAGACCAGGTTAGACACTAAGAGTCAAATGCTGCACATTGTCATGTGGAACTTAAAGAATTAAGTCAAAAGACCTGAAGCTCTTAAAATCCTATTTCTCGGTGAAGTTCCTCTGAAAATTAGGTGGATTAAGGTCAAGTCCAAGCCACTCTCGGTTTTGGCTCACAACTCGGTTCAGAACCCGATGACTTTTCACAGATGCAAATGAATGCGATGTTGGATGAAGTGCAGGTGTGTGAAATGCAGACACATATTTTTTTTGATGCAAAATGGAATAAGAAGCCATTTTTTTTCAAACATTTTGGGCAAAGTTAGTGTTAGTAGCAAAACTTTTTTCCCTTCTTTTTCAAGTTAGTTACCCACCCCGTAAATACATATAGACTTACGCGAAAGTACGAGATATGGTTAAAATATATACGGAGTATATACACATACCCCCTATACTTAGCGAGTGATGTATCCTCAGAGCACAAGAAGCGGAAAGAAGACATAGCTCGGGCTAAGTGTAAGGGAGTGAAAAATGAAAAGAAAGAAAAAAATGAAGCGGTCGGGATAAGTGAATGAGGAGAGTATATACAGGTGGGTGTCGGTTCCCCCCTATACTTAGGCTCTGGTCAGCCTAAGTATGAAAGAAGGGTGGAAATAGAGCGATCGGGAGATAGGAGAAGAATGGTATGTACAGATGGCTTCAGTCCCCCCCTATACTTAGGCCTTGGCCTAAGTAGAGGAAGATGATGTACAAGGAGACCGAAGTGTTCGGGAGGGAGGGTGGGTAGCCGATGATTAAGGTAATTTCCGACTGATCTTTTTGTGAGCCCGCGGTGGGAGATTGTAATGATGAGATGGAGATGACACATATGATTCCCAACTATGATCAGTGTCATCCTCAGAACAATTATGATGGATAATAGATGAAGTGTTTGAGTCAGATGAAAGATATCCATCATCAAAGTTATCCTCAAAGGAATAGTATTTGAAAGTAGACATACTCCAAGTATTCATGTCTTTTTGTTTCTTTAGTTGTTTCCTCAGAATTCGTTCCTTCTTGGGGTCAATTGGTTTGTCCTCAGATGAATACTCAGAAGCACTGGTCTCAGTCAGCTCATACAAAATAATTCCAGTGTACTTGAAGAGGACGGGAGCATCAGCTTTGGATGAGTAGTATTTAGGAATGGGAGTTGTCCAACGAGAATTGAATTTTGTATCCTTGCGAAGATATGGCTTTAGAGCTGCCAAACAGACTTCACTCATGTAGACTACCTTTTCCGGACCTGATGAGGGATCATCAGCTGATTCCTCTTCCGTAAGGTCAAAGGTGACTCTCTTTTTATTTCTTCGTGAAGCTGTCGGTTCACTTAAGTATCCAGATGAATAGCCATTGGAATTCTCCTTGGTCGGTGCTTGGCTTGTTTGTTTGTTCTTAGTCTCTGAATGTTTGAGCACTCTCGATTTGGGATGATTTGGTCAAGAATTCAGAGAATGTTGCTCCAGGGTGCGACCATGCATATGTATCAGGATCATAGAAGAAGGATTTGTCTATTTTGAGATCCGAGGGAATTGATATACTGGGAAGAGTCTCTAAACCAATAGTCTCATCAACAACCGCTATCTCAGGTGTCGTAGCGAGGTAGGGATCTTCTACCTCTTCATAGTTGTGGTAGTCGGGGACTTCGTGGGTTTCCTCAGAAGATAGTGGTTCCTCAAAGACATGGTCAGATCTAAGTGCTTCCAATGCTGTGAAATTGATTTCCCGAGTCTCACAATCAATAATTGCTTTAGCCAATGCTAAGAACATCTTTCCGAGAATGATTGGAGACTGGGTGAAGTCTCCTCGATGCTCAATATCAATGATCTTGAATTCTACTTTGAGTGGATCACCTTGGAATTTCATGATGACCAAAATGATTCCTCTCGGCCTCTTTATCGATCAGTCTGCCAATTGAACAATCTCTCATATCTTCCGAATTGGTCCGAGTTTGAGTTTGTGAAATAGAGAGGTCGGGAGGCTATTGATCGGTTAATCATCATCAATCCGAGCATGGGTGAAAATCGTGTCTTTGATTACACAGTCAAATCTGGGTAATCGCTTCACTATGCGGCTCTTGGTTTTTCTCCTCAACACCAAGGAGGAGGCCATTGACAAGATATGTCTTTCGATCTTTGTTCTAATCCTGCCCGACTTTTTCATAGTTAATTTATCCATTACAAATCTTTTAAGATCGGGGAAGTGTTCAATGGCTTGTAGAAAGGGAAGTTCAAAAATCAATTTCTTTCCTAGTGCTTCCCGTACAGTAGGATCCAAATTCTGCAGATCTTCTTCAGTTTCAATTTTTATGTATTTTTCGAGATTTTTGATTTTTTTGTGATTTTCAGATATTCCGATTTTTTTGGTATTTTCTGTGTGGTTTGGTGATGTGGTGCACTCCTCAGATGAGCAGGGCTTCTGATGTTCAGAGCGGGAGTTAGATGCATAGTCATTTCCAGGGGAATAATATGCAGCGGTGTCAATATCATAATTATCCCCATGTTTCTGAGTATCCTCAAAATTTTCGGCATGAGAGCCAATCATTTCCTCATTCATTTTTATGTCCGAGCTCCCATAAAATAAACTGAGTCAGTCAGTAAAATTCCTGAATTTTTCCTCCATTAATTCAAATTTCTTATTTATCCTCGAAATATTATCCTCAAAATTCTGTTCATGATCAATCATGGAAGCAGTCAGTGTGTGTTCAATAATTTCATCTTCCATTTTTCTGTATGTGGTAAGAGGAGAGTTTCTTGGAATATCCATTATATGATCATTATTTTCTGAAAATTTCTCCTAAAAAATTATGGAAGGAGGCTGCTCATATGGTCCAGGCATGTGTACTTGGTCTGAGTAGAGTTCAATCCTATGATCGGTCAGACCTTGATATTGTGGAGTCATCATACATGGTTTATGTATTTCTTTGTGGTCAGTCCAATCCTCTGTATGAGTATCATGTCTGAAGAGGGGTTTGTCATGGTCAATCCAACGCTGATGATAATAAAGTGCAGGTCTTTCCATCTGGGTTTGGTTTCTCGGCCAGTTATGAGACTCAAAGGTATTTTAATCTTGAAATGGATCATTAGCGAGAATCCGAGAATAAGACGGTTCAGTCCAAGATAGCAGGTGGTCATGTGTGGTCGTATGATGCGGATAGAAATTCAATGAGGAGTCCGAATTCATCTGCGGGTGAAAGTCTCCCGCAAATGTTGGAGGATTATTGAAAGAAGAGGATTTAGTTGATTTGGGTCAAACCGAGACAAATTCATTTTCATAGTATAGTTCTGATGGATTTTCAGATAGATGTTCGGTCATTTTTGAAAGGAATGGGGGTTGGATTTGCAAGAGTTTTTGGAAAAGAGTTCCACGAAGAGGTTTAAATCAAAACAGGAGAGAGATGATTGCACATGATAGTCAAGAGAAATTTTATCAAATATGCGGCTATTGATCTTTGAAATCGGTTCACGCACACCAATGCAAAAACAAATCAAACCCCGGGTTCACCAACTCAACTCAAAGTGAAGACCGTGAAGGTTCGGTCAATTATCTTGTCAATTTTAGAGTTTGGTGATGATACAATATATCAGAGCGGTTAAAGCGAGCTGTTAGGAACCCAAGGCTCTTAGGAGACTGGCCTATCCTAAATTAGATCTTTCCCAGCTAGTATGAATTGCGGACCGTTTACCGGCTACCCGATCAATTCAATCTGTTAAGGACATCACAGGCCGCTTTACCGGCTACCGGAGAGATCCTCACTGGAGAACGACTAACCCAAGATAGTAGTCTGAAAAGAGTTAGGGCGTGGCTCTATCCTAGTGTGCGGGTCGCTCTCTCGCTCAAGCAAATCAAATAATGACGGGGTTGCTCTCCAGCAAAAATTCTTGATTTTATGGGTTCCTAAGATCGGCTATATTTAGCAGTCCCAATTTTAATTAGGTGATCACTGAAGAATTTAAATGAGCACAAATACATGTCAACCGTCAAGTCCCAATTTCCTTTAGAATTATGTGATAAAACAAGAGGGAGAAATTCAAGAAAAGCCGATGCACGCGGAAAACTATGATGAATGCTCAGTTAGAAGACTTACAGTGAATCCTCGCAATCTCCATGTGGGATGCTAGACAGAATTGAAAAATTATTCTAAATGAATGTAAGCCGATGAAAAACCGCACCTAAGCAGAAATTTATATTAGCGGGAAAGAATTGAGTTAAATTTTTGGCTAAATTGAACGATCTATGTGCGTCTCAGTTAATGTGCAACGTGGCTTAAGATCCTACGAGCACAATCAAAAAATATAAATGCTCTGAGAGCTGTATGTGCAGGTCTATCTAATCGCCACTCAAGTCGGGCCCCACCCTCACCGGAGAGTGAAATAGGCCACAACACACCACAAAAAAGAGTTCAAAGTCTTCTTTACAAACGCGAGAGTCCAAATGGACACTGCTATAAATTATCAGAAATTGAAATTTGTAGAAATTTAAAACCTAGACTCTACGCTCTCTCACGACTCAACTCGATCTTAAATTAATTGCAGCTTTTCGGAAGTCAGTGAAGATGCGTCGGTTTCTTGAAAAACCGCTCCACGTATGTCGGGTACCTCGCAAGAAAAATAAGAGAGAAGATATAAGAATGTGACTCAAAAAATAATCAAAAATAAAATAAGACAAATAAATGCTGAAAAATAAATGTAGGAAATAAAATGAAATTTACAATGCAAAAAATCGGGGGTCAGACTACCCGAATGCGGAAAACCAAACAAAAAATTTCAAAACACAAAACCAAGCCGTTTGCCTCCCTGGCAACGGCGCCATCTGGCGAGTCCGTAAATCACGGCTTTAAAAAGTTGTTTTTATTTGTTCATGCCAAAAATACGGTTTGTCGTTCGTTGTAGGCGGCGATCGGAATCGGTCAAAAATAACCACAAAAATTATTCAATTTCAATCAAGTGGTTTTTGTTTATTTTACTTGGGCAAGTCCTAAGGTCGGTCACAAGGAGGCAAAGGAACAACCTAGATTAATGTCTATAAAGATTCGTGCACGGTTTTTGAGGTGGCCTTTTTTGGAATTTTTAATGCAAATAAGGGATGCAGGATGCAATTTTGGCCTATTTTAGGGACTAAAATGTAAATTGCATTCAAATGATGTCTGAAAAATACAAAACATCGCCACAATGCAAAATATGATGAAATGAATGAACATTAGTTTTTTTTGGATTTTTTGGATGCAATATGATTTTTTATGATTTTTTAAGTGCAAACAGAATGATTTTTAATATTTAATTATAATAAATATTAAACCTACTTGTTTTCAAGATATAAAATTATCTAAGATCTATCACTAGGTGATGGATCTCAGAAAAATCCTAGACCTCGAAAATATGGGGTTTAATACCTAAAAAATTAAATACTGAAATATACAAAATGATTTTTATAGGGCAAATTATGTATGCAAATGCAAATCTTTTTAGGCACAATGTGAAACACAATTAACTCTACAATATATGATTTTTCAGGGATTTTTAGAGCAATGGTTAATCAAATAAAAATTGAAGAGCATAAAATAGGCAAAGTTTGCAATTTTCACAAAGTAATTAATCTATAATAAACCATCAATCACAAAAATCTCCACGATATGTTAGAATGTAAAGAATTAGATGAGGAACAAAATGCCAATTTTTAATAAATAAAATAATGCAATGTAGAGGTCTAAAATGACTAGGGAACACATGGGTATAAATGCAATAAATAATAAAATAAATAGACAAATAAATGCAGTGGGGGCCTAGTTGTAATTACCAAGACCTCCGGGCTATAATTGCAAATTTTCCAAGAGGTGACCCTCAGTCGGTGGGGGCTGCATGTAATATGGAGGAAGGCCTTAGGCGTCTTTGCAATTTACCACCGGGCACGTGTGTGGCACATGACCCGGTGACGTAGATGATGACGTTCCCCTCCCCCGTCACGTGTGGCGCACGCGGGGAAGGGCCTCGGGTTGGCCCGGTCGTGTTCGGTGGAGAGCAACGGAGGAGGTCCGTATGCGCCGGAGCTCCGGTGGCGGCGTTGATTGCGCGACCGACACACGGTCGTGGGTCGTCGGTGGCGGAGATGGAAGATGGCGCGTTGGTGAATATGAGCATGGCGATGGCGTAGCGTCGTTGTCGATGAAGTTGGATGTCGAGGACGAAGCTGGAGGTGGCGTAGTCGAAGGAGGTTGAATATGATGAAGCGGTGGCGGAGTCGCTGTCGAGGGCTTGGCCGAAGGCGGTCGGGGGGGGGGGGGTGCAGCTTGTCGCTAAAGATGGAGTTGGTGGAGATTGTCGGGGAAGATAACGTGGGCTCGACGAAAAGCTCAGAGCGAAGCAGAACGACGATGTCGAGGGAGGCGGTCGTGAGCTGCGACGAGCCGGGAAGCTCGGATCTCACCGTAAATGAAGGACCTCCGGGCTGTCACCACTGGAGGTTTCTTGTATGTTGGAGTATCAACGGATAAGATGTTGGGGGGAGGGCTGAGGGTCTTAAATAGGAGAGTGGGGGGTAGCCGGAGGGGGTTGGTGGTTGCGAGAGAGACGGGTGATTAGGTGGTTGCAAAGATCACGGGGCGGCGCGAAGATGAAATGGGAGATGCGGCGGGGGATTCGAAGGGCAGGTGCGGTGGTTGCGGAAGTTTCGGGGAAGAAGATGCACCGCGACCGTTCGATCGGCCGCTGATCGAACGGTCGTGGAGGCGCCACGTGGTGGGGGTGCGAGAAGAGGCGTGGCACGTGCGGAGCACGTGCCCAGGGGCACGTGCGACGCACATGCAGTTAATTAATTTAATTTTTTTAAAGAAAAACAAATAAAAATAAAGACCAAAAAATGCTGACATGTGGCGGCCCCAGAGGCGGCCACATGTCATCACCAGAAAAATCGAAAAAAAAATTTGTAAAATAAAAAAGAATCAGTAAATTACCTCGGATCGAAAAAGTTCCTTCACGAAAAATGCTCGTCTCGATGAGATATACAACTTTCATGAAGACATCAAAACCAAAATCGATCAAATGCATAAAGTGAATTTTTGGGGTGTCCTATATGCATAGAATACCTGGATTTTTGGGTTTTGTATTTTTTTGTCATTTTTAAACAAGATGAAAAATCTGGAAAAAATATGGAAAAATCAAAGACAAATAAAGACACCTTAATCTATTTTTTGGATTTTTATTAATTAAGAAAAGATGAACAAAAATTAACGGGTCAAAAACCGCTAAAATACACAATGTAAAAGAGGCCCATCATTTGAACTTGGTCTTGTTTTGAAGGTAATTGAATTTGCATTAGTTCGAAAGTGAGTAGGATCAAATCGGACACTGGATGGGGATGATATGGGGCTTTTAGTCCAAAAATCCTAAAACTAGAGTTTGGGTTTTTGGTTCACTTAACAGGGTTAGTGATTTTTTTGTTTTTTTCATTCATTCTTGTGAGTGATATGAAGACAGTGGAGGTGGTTTTGGATCATTCGGAGTTAGCATGAAGGAGTTAAAAATCCATAAAATTAGGCTATTTACAGGTCAACTTTGGCTTGGATTTTTGGCTTCTTATTTTGTACAAAAATGATGGATAAAATGCCATTCTTATGCAAACATGTATGAATGCTAATTATGCAGAATAAATGCAGAAATGCTGATGATTTTGAGGGAATTGTGCTTAATGAATGAGATCTAGAGTGATGAATCTGAGATTCATTAGGCATCATCACCACTCTCCTCCTCGTCTGGCGCTCCTGAAGGTGCGTATGGTCGTCGCTCAGACGAGGCACCGCCGGCAGGCATCCTACCGCTCCTTAGTGTGATAAAGTCAGCATCAAACGTGTATGTAGAAATATCACCAAGGGAATCACTAGGAGTGGTAGTCTCTGTGAACTCTACCTACTCAGACTTCCTCTTGAGGTTGTTCGGGTTCGGCTCTATCTGGGCAGGAATGGCGGCCTTCCCCTTCACAATCTCTCTCATCTCCTGTCTAAACTCATCCATCTCCCGTCAGAAAGTAGTTTGCTAATCGGAGATGAGGCGGGCTAAGTCGTCCAAGGCGGGGTTCTCATTGGCAGGCCCATGAGAACCTGACGGGTGGCCTCTCTGGTAATGAGGCTGCTGCTGCTGGTGAGAGAGGTAAGGGGGCTGGGAGTGATACTGCTGAGACTGCTGTGGCTGCCTCGAAGACTGTCCCTACTGATAGGGATGAGGACCATGCTGCTGGTAACTCCGCTGTGGCTGCTGCTGGTGTGACGGGAACTGGGGTTGCTGGTGCTTCTCTTGCTGCTGGCCATACTGGCCACCCTGAACTGGAGGCTGCTGCTGGGAACTGGTACCTCTGGTCGTCCATCGGAATCCGGGATGGTCTCATCGGATCCCAGGCGGGGTCGATCATACCATATCCCGTTGACATCCATCAATGGCTCCTACTCGTAAATGGGTGGGGGGAGTACTGCCAGGGCCTGGTCCGGCTGATACACCACCATCTGGCAGTCCTGAGATGGTGGTGACTAGACGTACTACTGCTGCTGCGTCTGGTAGGGCTCCACCTGAACAAGGTGAACCTGTCGGTACTGGGTGGAGGGCTGGGCCGAACTGCTGCTGCTGCCGGTGTCTTCCCGTGACCTAAGACGGGGCTGAGAAGCCGTATGTGACTCCTAGAGACACATGATCTGTCTTTAGGTCACTCAACGTCAATGCCATCTGATCTATCTGTGACATCCCCTGGCACTACTTCTTCTCTATCAACTCGATCCGATCGAGCTTCTCGCTGATGATACCCATCTCGGCGGCTGTCGACTCTACCTGTGCTGCTGCCGCTGATGAAGTAAAGGGACTGGCATCGACCCGTGCTATCCTCTGATAGGACACGGCCTGTGGTTGGGGCTTCCCCTGTGTGTAGAGGCAGGTCTGAGACATGACAGTGTAGTTCTCGGCCATCTCCTCGTAGATGGCCCAGACCTAGTCCTCATCCTTGGCGAAATACGATCCTCCACAGGATGCATTCACCAACCCCTGCAGCTTCGGTGTAAGCCCGTAGAAAAAGCTCTGAACTAGGTTCGGCTTTGAGATGTCATGATGGGGGCATCGGTCTGTAAGCTCCCTGAAGCGATCCCATGCCTCGTGAAACTGCTCGTTGGGGAGCATGGAGAAGTTGTTAATAAGGACCCTAGTTGCGTTGGTCTGGCCGAGTGGATAGTACTTGTTGAGATACTCGTTCCGGAGCTGTTCCCATGTCGTCACGAATCTCCCGAGATGCTTCAGCCAATTAGCTTCTCTATCGATGAGGGAGAAAGGAAATGCCATCATCCAAATGGTGTCCTCATCCACTTGATGATCGTGGACAATACTGCAGATCATCTCGAACTCCTGCAGATGAAGGTACGGCTCCTCAATGGCAAGACCGTCGTAATGAGGAAGGAGCTGAATAGTCTGAGGCGGGAACTTGAAGTCTCCCGCAATGTGTGTTAGAGTTGCACCAAGGTTGTGCAACTCTCTCATCGGGTATGATGCTGCTGACTGTACGGGCTCCTCAGGATGTCTACCATCGGGTCCATCTCATCCTCCGGGCCTGCGCTGCTCGCGATCTGCTCGCATCTGCTCCATCTCCTGGCACTTGTCAACCTTGAAAGCCCCCTAATCTCGAATCTGTCTCTACATCATCTCAAGGAAGGCTAACAGGGTGTTGTTGATCGCACCCTCGTCCAAGACATATGTCTTCTCTGCTCAGGTACCATCGGTGTGCTCCTTACTATTGGCCATGGTCTTTGCAAAGGCAAAAGACCCAAACTGAGGTGCCGATAAATCAACTGGTTGCTGCTCTCTCTGATCGGGTACTGGTACCTCAGGACTGGTGGTAGAAGAGTGGTCAAGGAGGAACAAGGTGGAATCAAACTCGGTTCGGAGAGCGGGTCTCGGCTCTCGTGAACCAACCTAGATGAGCGGGTTGGAGTGCTCGAAAGCGGTGCAGCCAGAGGCTGCCTAAGGTACCTCTGACCCATCATCTCGATCTGGCGAGTAAGGCGGATGAGATCTGAATAGCAAACATGATGGTCAAACAATACCCCTAATTCACCAACGCACGCAGAGCTGATGACCGTAAAGGTTCGGTCTTTTATCTTGTCATTTTTATTTGGTGATAAGACAGTCTATCAGAGCGATTAAGCGAGCTGTTGGGAATCCAACGCCCCTAGGAGACTGTCCCAATCCCAAACTAGATCTTTCCCAGCCAGTACAAGCCGCATACCGTTTACCAGCTACTCGATCAGCTCGCTCTGTTAAGGATATCGCGGACCGCTTTATCGGAGATTAGAGCGATCCTCTCTGGAGAACGACTAGCTCAAAATTAGTAGTCTGAAAGAGGGTCGGATGTGGCTCTAGCCTAGTGTGCGGGTCACTCTCTCGCTCATAGAAACCATCCAATGAGGGGATTGCTCTCCCAATACAAATTTTTTGGTGAGGTGATTTTTCGGTCAAGTTTGCTTAACAATCCCTATTTATGGTTTTTATTTTTTAGGTATTTTTCAGAAACAAGCAACACCTACCGAATTTTTCGATTCTCCTGATTTTTATTAAGTCCAGAAAACAGGGGGGGGGAGACGAAGAAGCTGATGCGCGATGAAACTCAATGGTGCATGCTGAGTAAGAAATACGTACCTTGTCTCCAACACTCTACATGAAAAATGATCCACGCATAATCGAAAGACAGAAAGTAAACTAATCTAAATGATGCAACGAGGAAATCAGCCTTAACAGAAATTTCTAAACATGAAGCACGAGAGCTAACGGGTCAACGGGAGGGATCGTGGTCCGGTCTCTGATGCCGATCGGTGTCTGCCACAACGGATCCTACCAGCGCTGTATACGGCTTCTAGCAGTACGTGACCGCTCGAGTGACCAGGTTAGCTTTTAATTAATTAATTAAGGTCCAATTATCGGTCTATAGGAACATGCAAGATAGTTAAGCTTGGGCCGTAATCAATTACGTTACAAGGCAAGACATTCCTAAGCTAACGCTAATTCCTCGAGAAATCAAATAAAAAGAAAAAGCCGATAAAAACCAAAAGCCGGCGAAAAACTACGGTGAGATCCCCCGAGCACACCGGTGCCCGACGAAACAGACCTCGATCAATCACCACAAAAGTCTGAGTCTGTCCCTGTTAGTCATGTATTATTAGAAAATTATGTGCTGAAACGGAAACTAATCTATATCTAAGCTAACACTCCCTCATTCCTGCTCTCCTCTCTCGTGCTCTCCTGTAGCTCTATACAGAAAAGAGCTGCCTCCAAGTGTCACGGTTGTGTCGGCTTCCCGAAGAAAGCTGCCTCGTTCCTCGAGCCCTCGCAAGAAAGTCAAATCGAGGTGTCACTCCAACAATTATTATGAAAAATGAAATAAAATAAAATGCAAAAATAAATGCAAAAATAAAAATAAACACAAATAAAAGAAAAAGAAATAAAAACAAACAGAAATAATCAAAAACAAAAATAAAAGAAAAAGAAACCAAAAGAAAATAAAATAAAGAGAAAAGCCCACGAAAATCGTGAAATAACAAAAACCACAAAAAAAGCCGACTACTAAGCCATGCTGCCCAGCAACGGTGCCATTCTGATGAGTCGAATATCCGAGTGACTAAGGTGAGAAGGTATCAATGGTCGTTGCGACCTCAACCTCTCAAGCCGGACTCAATCAAGAAACAAGAAAGACCACCAAATAGAAATAAATCAACAAATCAACGTAAATAGTGATCTCGCTATTTTATTTTACCTGGTATAACTACCAAGGTTGAACACAAGGGGCAGGGATTGGCAAAATGCCTATGAAGTAGTCGAGCTCAAAATAAAAAGAAACAAATTATTTTGGAGGATTTTATATACTTAATTTTTTTGTGATTTTTAAAGTTAATAAAATTGTGTAAAAGAAATGAAAAAGAGACAAACAACTAATTATTTAACACAACAAAAATACTCAGAAAATCAAAATTTTTTTTGGATTTTATATTTTTCAGGTCTTTTTGATATTTTTCTCAGATTTTTATGATTATTAGTTGATTTTATAAAAATGAAATAAGGCGAAAAATTAAAAACAATATGCAGCCAAAATCTAAAGGCTATTTAAAAATATATAAATAACTATAAAATTACACAGATAATTTTATGATAAATTAAAAATAAAAAGCTAACTAGGAAAACTGAAATTGCATTTTTTTGTTAATTTTTAATAATTTTATGAGTTTTTTAGTGTTTTTAGATTTTTAAGGCTTTTATAAATCCAAATCAAACAAAAATTTGATAGAAATAAAAACACAACAAAAGAAGTACAACGTTATTTTTTTAGAATTTTTGGAGGGTTCCTAGCATTTTTAGTTGGTTTTTTAATTCAAACAGAAGCAAAATCAGAGGTTTTTGAATTTTGAAAAATAGAAAATGAAAACGAAATGACTCCAAAATTTCACATAATTTTTTACATCATGGAAGGAGCCATGTATCCAAATTTCACGAAATTTGGAGAAGATTTGATATTTTATTTACCCAATCAAACACTCACAGCACACAAGGACTAAAATGCAGGAAAAATAAGTTCCAAGGGCCAAGCAGTAAGACGTGTAAAGAATATGGCGGCCAAAAATACAAAAAATCCTAGATCGCACGAGGTTGGCACGTGAATTAGACACGCAGGGGCATAAATGCAAATATATAAAACTATATCATAGAAACATAACACTCATTAATCCCAAGGGCATACATGCAATTGTTCCAGATAGGCACGTGACGAAGCACGTGCAACCACACAAGGGGGACGAAAATGCAAATAATGAAACAACAAGGACCAAAGTGCAAAAAGACCACAATGTGCGAATTTATTTTACAGACTAAACAAGATACAAAAGAAACTACAGGGCTACGGAGGCAAGTTACCCTGCCAGGGGCATGCGGGTCACGTGGGTGGCCAGGTGGCACTCGCTGGTAGGCTGAAGGCGTGCAGCTCTGGTGCGACCACCTGGCGGATCTGACGGCGGTCCTTCGGGAGCGGACATGGGCGTACGGGGACTGTAAGATCGGGTATTTAACAGCCTGACAAGGCGCAGACAACGGACGGTGGTGACGTAAACTAGAGTGTGGCGTCGATCCAACGGTGGAGGAGGGTCCTGGACAAACACCTCCCTAGCGAAGTTCGCCGGAGGACTTGAGGCACTCCGGGCAGCTGATGAACAATCAGGAGGAGGGGTTCGTCTCGTGACGCTCCCCCATGTCAAGTGGCGGTGGCGGATGAAGCTCCCAACGGTCAGATCTCCGGGAAGGGTGGTACGACTTGGGATGACTCTAGCGAGGGGGGTGAGAGGCGAGCTGGGAGGTAATCTGGCGCTCCTTGACCTACAAACAAAATCTCTCGCTCGGGGGCTCGCTCCGGCGGGGTTATTGGTTAAAAAATGAAGTGAAGCGATGATGGGAGGTGGAGGAGGGTTCCGACGAAGGCGGCGGAAGGAACCTAGCTCAGTCTTGGCTCGGATAGCCAAGATCGAGATGATAAGACTATGGAAGAAGTGTGACGATGGATTGAGTAGATCTGAACGGACAAAGGTGGCAGATGGAGCTCCGACCACTAGGGCGGAGCTGGCGGAGGACCGATGAAGGATTTGGAAATAAATAGAACTAGGATCGATGAAGAGTCTACCTGAGGATCTCAACTCAATCCTGAGCTCCAGGAGAATGCGACGAAGTGGGTCGTCGCCTCGACCAAGCTACGGTGGGCTGGGAGGCTCAAACATGGCGGCGCTCCGGCCACGTACCTTGAGCAACGGCTACAGGCGCCTATTCCGGCCACTAAAGAAGGGTTCCGATCGCTGACATCGAGGGGAATATCTCTAGAGCAGAATAAGGGCTTGCGGCACGAGCTGAGAAGCTGGGCAACTAAGTTTAGGTTTTATAGGAATTCCCAGATGGCGATGAAGAATGGGCACGCCAACCGGAGAAGATCCGCTCTTGCCTAGGGGTCCGCGAGGGTCGTGGATCCTAGAGGAAGAGGCAGGCATAAGAATCGGGGTGAACGGGCATCGGATCCATTCTAGAGAAATGGGAGAAGTTGGGCAAATGGAACAGATCCGCAAAGAAGGGCCGGAGGGGAGAGTTGACCGGGAGTCAACACTCCCTCTGGACCAATAAGAAAAAAGGAAAAGAAAAAGATTTGTAAATTTAAAATAAAATAGCGAACGATTTTATTTGAAAATATTTAAAAAATAAAAAATGTTTATTTATTTTCAAACTATTTTTAGTGATTTTTATTTATTTTTTCGAAAAATTTATATTATATTATATACATGTATACAATACCTATGTATTTTATATTTTATTTTTATTTTATTATTTTTGCATAAATACCCTAATTTTATATTTTATTTATTTACAACATAAAATATAGTGTATAACAAATTTTTTATTTGATTTTTATTGTTTATTTACAAAGGTGAAATAAATAGATGAATTGAGGATGGGGAGCTTACACCAAGGTGTATGTAACTTTACATAAACCGATGCTTATATCTTCCACATTTTTTTACTTTTTTAAAAAAAACCACAGTGTATATTCATCTATATATCCCTCCAATATGCCATTCGAATTTCGTCAGAAACAGAGACTCCTGTGTCCTCCATCTAGAACATGTAATTTTAATGGTCTTAAAATTGTTGTAATCGACCTGTTCTAGATGGAGGTCATAGGAGTCTCTGTTTCTGACGAAATTCGAATGGCATATTGGAGGAATATATATATGAATATACACGGTGGTATTTTTCAAAAAATTAAAAAAATGTGGAAGATATAAGCACCGGAGCATGTAAAGTTACATGCACCTTGGTGCAAGCTCCCCATCCTCTTATTCCTATATACATGGTATATGTACAAGAAGAGAGAGTAATGATTTTGTTTTTATTTTAATTTTATTTTTCTGATTTTTATTTTATTTTTTAGAAGTATATACAAAATAATAAACACACATTTTTATTTAATTTTTGTGAAAATAAAATATATACATAAGAAGGAGTATATATACTGGTGAATGGCCCTATCTCTCTCTACTTATTTTATTTTGCGATCAGGCCCATATTGGGCCCTCTCTCGGGTTCAGGTCACTCAATATTTATTCTAAATATTTCATTCTTTTTCTTTATTCTTTGTTCTTTTATTTTTGCACAAATACATGCTAATTATTGAATATTAACAAAAGCATGCATATTGGTATTTTATTGTATTTGCAGCTATCTACATGTGGTTTTGCAAGGATAAATAGCTAAAATAAAAGAATAAAGAGTGATGAATGAGTAATCATCAAGCGGCTCTAGGTATCTTGGGGCCATCAAAGCTCCTCAGTTGCCCTCATCCTTGTCGAAGACCACCGATGTACGCAGAGGAGTGCCATGAAGCAATTTGGTCGTTTGATCGAGAGGAAGTTGCCGGAGGCTAAAGAACAAGCAGAACGAAGTCTCCCCCTATAGGAGTTCTTGTAATTCTTCCAATCAGCTCGAGAGCCATTGGATCTTCGACCATTCCCAGATTCTAGTCTCCACATTCCATTTCACATGAAGTGGTGCAATAATTGAGTCATTTAATCAACCTTGTGGAGTTTCTATAGTGGTCAGATGGAAGCACATTAAGTGGTAAAATTTGCAATGACCCCCTCTGTATTTTTGTTTTTTATAAAAGGTATTATAATTAATAAATCAAGTACAAAACTTTTGGGACATTTTGCTTGTATGCCCTTTGTAATTTTTGAAGTTGCTATTTATTCCATTGTCAGGTCAACTCACGTGGACCCCCATGTGAGGGGACATTTTACAGGCGCACCCCTTCAGGTTATGTATTTATCATTTAGCCTATTAAAATCAAGTTCCAGTTTAAAATTTTTGATTATTTTGCATGCTAGCCCATGGAATATATTTTATTTACAAATATACCTCTTTCAACTTTTTTTTATTTATGCATTTCAATTTATTTAAAATAACTCCTATGTTCTAAAGATTGTGCAAAAATAGATGTATGTGGATGATTGGCTGCTTGTTCGCGCTATAAATTTTATTTGCCATTTTATTTGGATTAACTATTTATTAGACATCAAAGAGAGCTATTTTATTTCATGTTTGACTTAGAAATAACAAATAAATATTATAAACCCTTTTGAAAAATTCTAAAAAATTATATACTGTTTATTAGCCAATTTTATAATTTTAGACCAAACATCACACAAAAATCTCAAAAGAAACTCCTAATATTAGCAAACCCTTGCTAACCCCAAAAAAATAAAAAATACTTTCAAAAAACCCAAAAATATTTATTTCCATCTTATTTTATTTTATATACTTATTTATATGAACCCAAATTGATTTTGAGAAATTTCGAGCCCTTTGCTATTTTTAAATCTCAAATCAATTTTGCTAATTTTAAAAGTTCCCGCTTTACCTTATTTTTATTTAAAAATACAAAAATATTTTCAAAAATTCCCCAAAAATCAAAAAATAGAATAATATTTGGAAAACACAAATTTTTTCTTTTATGATTTTTGACTATTTTTATCTATATTTATAAATATTATATTTTATTTATCTTATATATATCTATATATTAATATATATAGTTATATTATTAATTACTATGAATACTATAAATATTTTTAGTACATTTAAAAAATAAAAATTTCTATTTTGTGGACATTTTCTTATTTTATACATTTATTATATTTATATTCCACAATATGATGCTTATATAAAACATTGCCTTATATACTTAGATATATTCTCTTATATATTGATTATATATTATTAAATAAAAAATAAACTTAAAATAAGGAAATAAAAAATTATATATATAATTAAAAGTATTATTTTATTTAATTAATAACCCACAAAAACATTGATTGATATTATGCATACTTATAAATGCTCTTGCATTATTTATTTATTTAAATAATTCCTGCTACAACCTGTGTTCCCTATGTTAGACCCCTAACCACTTGTCCACTATACCCAGTCATTATAGGGTTATAATGAATTTTGATCCATTTATGATTTGATTGATTGATTATTATTGTGTGGGTTAATTGTTGCATTTATTGGGATCTTTGTGAGAGGTCACTTCAATGACTGTGTAGCTCGCCTTGTGAGCACACATGACTCTCTCCTCCTATCTCAGGCTATTTCAACAACCATCATTAAGTAGATTATTTTATTTTATGAACAATAAAGGTGATTTTAGTGAATTCTGAGTTCATATAGAGAAGATACATGTCTATAAAGTTTTCTTTGCGATTTTTCATTCTGAATGTCTAGGGCATACTGTGCATTTTTTTCGAGTGAAATAATTTTAGAATTTTTCTTTACATTTTTATCTACAAGTTCCATGTTCAAAGTTTAATGATTTGAGGCATAAATAATAAATAATAAAATAGTTCCCAAAACCTATTTGAAGAAAAAAATTAGGGTTTTTATGTGGGTTTTGGCCCTTATCTCCCCCTACTTTATTCCTGATCGACCAAGTCAATTCTTGACTTAGTCTCAGGGTTTAGGATCATTTAATACCTTTGGTATTTCATTTCTTTTTCTTTTCTTTACTTTATTCTTTTATTTTGACATTAACTATAATATTTTATACAATATTTATAGTATAAATAATAAGTGTTATTTTGTACAAATTAGTCCTATTTGCATGCATTTAACAAGGGATTTAAGGCCAAAATGAAAGAACAAAGGTGATGAAAGGGAGATTCATCAGTATATATGTCCACTTTATTTTACTTCTTTATTTTCTTAATTATTAAAAAAATAGATTAGTGTGTGTTTATTTTTTATATTTTATTTTATCTTGATTTTTACTTTATTTAAAAATCAAAAAAATGTGCAAAATAAAAAAATACATGTATTTTATATCTATAGACTACAACTGAAAACATGTTTTGTAAAAATGACCTCTCTTGCTTTTTGGCCCTTCATGAAAGTTGTAGATCTCTTTAAGACCAACAACGTTCATGTTGACCACTTTTATTTTGGCCACTACTTCTAATTCTTTTTCTCATTTTCTTTATTTTTATCTCGGGTCAATGCTTCTAGTCAAACACTCTTCGCCATGTGGCGGCTGCTCATACACCACCTCATGCCCAGTAAGCATGCAATCGTTGATTGGTCACTTGCCTTTGTCTTTTAGCACCTCCCATAGAGACTGTTGGATCAAGATCGATCCAATGGCTTAATAAATCTCCATTTCATCAACTTTATTCCTTCATTTTGGCCTTTAAATTCTAGCTAAATGCATGTAAATAGAATTATTTTGTATAAATTAACATTCATTATTTATTATCTAAATATTGTATAAAATACAATGTTTAAAGCCCAAATAAAAGAATAAAGGAAAAAAGAAAACGAAATAAAATGCTAAAGGTGTTTTATGACCCTAAATCTCGAGACTCAGGCATCTTGATGACTGGGTCAGCAAGGAATAAAGTAGGGGGAGATATGGGCCAAATACACAATAAAAGCCCTAATTTTATTTCTCCAATAATCCATTTTTGGGACCTATCTTATTCTTTATTTTTTATACCTCAATATAGAAACTTTGTACATGAAAGTTGTAGATAAAAAATAAAAAATACAAAATTAAATTCACACAAAAATAATATACAGTGTACTTTTTATACTCAAAATAAAAAGCAAAAATCCAAATTTTCCAGACCCATATTTTCTCCATATGAACCAAAATGCACCAAAGTTACCTTTAATTGTATATAACTTCTAATAAGCTATTTAATGAAGGCAGTTTTAATTAATTTGAAGTTAAGATGTAAAAGTTTTTTTTGGACCCCTATTGTACAATATACCTGAATAAATTATTTATTTTATTTATTCTTTATAATTTCTATAATTTTATATTTGTATAACTTTGTAAATATTATTTATAATATATGTGCATATTTAGAATATAATAATATCGAAAAAATAAAAAATATAATAAAATAAAATGCTATAGAAAATACATAGATGAATATGCTATACTTATACATAAATCATAAATATACATATTTATTTAAGTGTACAAAATACATCAGAAAAATACCATAAAAATATATTTGGATATGTTTAAATATGTTATATATATACATTAATAAAATAAAATAATAAAATTAAAAATACAAAGCTTTGATTAATATACCTATAAATATAATTGTAAAAAGAAACTTGTAATAAATTAACCCATAAAAAGAAATAAAAATCAGATTAAAATACTATATAAAATAATAAACATTTTTTATGTTTTAATAAAAAATTAATAAAATTATTTACTAATTTATTTTTAGCTATTTTTAATTTAAATATTATTTTGTCTTTTTGCGAGTGACGTGGCTCAATGAGGGCATGCCCCCAAATGACTCGGGCCAACTTCTCTGACCCAAGTTGTAGGCCTGTGAGACCAACCGACGACCTCAACTTCGTTGATTTTTGCAGCTCGAGACTTGCATTTTTTGGTGAGATTCCTTCACGACGCTTTCTCCTCGATATATGCTCTATCATGCCCGATCATCTCATCGAGGAATGCATCGCTGCCTTGAGCTGTTCACCTCAATTTTTGCATCCTGTCCGTCACCTATACAAAACTTCCCCCTCCATTTTCATCAATTTTTGGAATCCCCTTGGCTCCATTTCTTCTCCTCCTTTTGTATTCCATGGCTTGAGCTCTGTGGCCGGTCGTTCACCTAGCATTTGATTGTATCGAGGAGGCGGTGTAGAGGCGATTTCCACCATCTCAAATAGTACACCATCGTGAGGTACCCCTCTCGTTGGCTCTGGCCAACTCGAGGTTATTTCTCTTGCTTTCTAGGTAGATTTTGATGCTAGCTTTTGATTCCACATTTTATTTCACTTTTTAATTAAACTATGTAGCGTAAGATCCATTTTCGTAATTCGTCGGTTCGACCCACCAGACCACCTCATTTCGCTTCCCCCCAACTTCTCCATCTCGAGACCACCTTCGCTCACCTCGATCCCTTCCAGATTAAGCAACTGAGGTCTTCCTCCATTGTTCGCCTACGACATCGTCTCCCCGTTGATAACCATCTTTTGCGAGTGATTAAACGAATGTCAGTATTGAAATTGCCAAACCAAATTTGATTAATCAAACAAAATTAACAAACATTGAATCAGAGTTTATTTCACTATTTATTTTACCAGACATGTGTTCCTAGGTCGAACACAAGGAGGCAGAAAATCATGTTCAAGATTTTTGAGGAGTGAAGAAATATTTTTATGATATTTTTAATCTCTATTTATTTTTCTTCTTGAAAATAAGAAATTCTTTTTGTGATTTTAAATTTTAATCTTTTTTATTTTTAGTTTTCTAATTTTTATTTAATTTTCAAAGGTATATTTTTTCAAACAAAATTTATCAACAATATAGTAGGTGAAAAATAAAGTATATATGTGATACTATAAAGTAGATAAAAATGCAGACTCAAAAAAAGAAGAAAGGAAAACAATTCAAAACGGATCAAGGATCGATAAATGAAATCAAAAGAAATACGATGAAATCTGAAAAGAATAAAATGTAGGAAATAATATGATCAAAGAATAAGGTCTCGGGTTTATAATGGTCCAAAGTAGTGGACAAATATGTAAAAAAATATAAAAACAAAAATACAAGGCTTCTTTCAATTAGGTCCTTGGTCAGGAACCTAATTGTAAAAAAAACTAGATTCTTTACAATTAGGTGCATGGACCTAATTTCAAATAATGAAAACTCTAGAGGCGGCTACAAATTCTGGATTACTGCATGGTCTTCTTTGCAAAGTTTCCACCCGTTTGAAGATTGACGACCCGGATTAGAATGTGCTAAATGATCATGGCTGTCCAATTGCACCATGTGTCAATAAACTATGCTCTATCTGTTCTTGGATGTTCCTCCACCATATCGCAACCAACGACGACGACGATTGTGATTCGTCTTTGGCGAAGCGGTGATGGCTGCATGGAAGACGATGCTCCTGTAGGGATAGGAGGAGGTCACCTTCCTTCTTCGAGCTCGCCTGCGGCGGGGCAAAGACATGGAAAGATGTGGGCGCTTGAAATCAACTAGGGTTTCAAACTCTAGTCCTAGACGGAGTTGCAACTGCTCGATTGCTCCATGAAGAAGGCGAAGAAACTCTAGATGGTTAATAGAATGATCCAGAAGCATGAGGATGACCTGAAAAGAGATTTGGGTTGCTCTATTTAGCAAGAAACGACCAATGTGTGAAAGGAAATGCAAGTCAAAGAAAAAGGGTTCTAGGGGCTATTTGTTCAGAGGAAATTGGATGTGAATTGACTTGAATTGAGATGAGATTTGAAGTGGGAATTATAAAATGATGATTAGACGATCTAAATAAGGGATTAACTAATCCCAATTTAGGCACATTGATCGAGAAATTCAAAAGGAGAATGAAGGATGTTACCTGGGAACTGAAAGATGTATGATCCTTCTGAGTCTTTGCTCGAAGTATCGGTAATCCCTGAGCTCAACGTGGCTTGAAGCTACGATTCAAGGCGTTCTCCACCTTGGAACGTCTTCCCCTAACATCATTCCTCCATGCGAAGCTCCTCCCAAGGCGTTATCACCACCATGAGTAGCGAGGATCGATGAGCAAAGTAGAAGGTCAGACGATTCATACTGGAGCTGGAATAATTTGTTTGTAACGAGTGATCTTTGGGGATTATTATAGGATGATCAGTGAGGTTTAGGTGTTAAATCAATGGTTTTCGTGAAAGTAGATTATTAGGAGTAGGGAATCAAGTGTTAGGATGAGGTTTAAGAGATGAAATGCGGCATGAAGAATTAGTTGAAAATGAGGCGTTTAACAACACGCAACAACCTCTTCTTAAAAAACAAGGCCCAGGTGTTGACACGTGTTAGCACCTGGTGGGATAAAATAAGTTAATTATGTATTAATTAGTTAAAAAATAATAAGTGATATTATTTTAAATAGGAATAAAAATAAAAATTTATATAGTTAATTTATCTAAATTATGTTTTAATTTATTTTTATAAATAATAATTATTTTATGGAAAATAAATATAATATTTTTAAATAGATATATATAATACTTGATAAATAGATATTATATTTTTAATTTAATAATTTTACAAATAACATATTAATTTTATATTGTCTTAATTATTAAGATAATAAATAAAGTATGTGTGAATTTTTTTAACTTTTAATAAATTAATTTAAATATATAAATAAATATAGGTATATAAACGATAGGTCAAATTCATCTATAAATTAGGGTTTTTGATTTATTTAAACACTACATAGTGTCAAAAATTATGAAATAATTCATAGATAAAATACAAGATTAATAAAATAATTAAAACTATAAATCATATGTTCTAAAGAAAATAAATAGCATAGAAAACCATTTGTCATTAGGTCCCAAAATCGAATTTTTTTGCAAACAGATTCTGGTTTTAGTAAAATCACCTTTATTAATTAGAGAATATTATTTAATGAACTTTAAAGGTGAGTAGAGTGAAATTGGAGTTCATATGAGAAAGTTGTGATGTTCGGAAGTTGAGAAATTGATAATTTGAAAGTTGGATTTCTTGGCATATATATAAGAATATTTTTAACTTATTTTTATATTTTCTATACATTTTTAGAAATAAATAGGAGAATAGTTTGGTGAAAATATGATCAAGTTAATTAATTAAAGATCTTTGAAATTTTTGTATTAATTAATAGTTAATGAATGGTGTGTAGAATGTAAATAGTTCTTTTTGTGGTTTTCTTCCTTATCTCCCCCTACTTATTTGTTTGTCGACCAATTCATGATGACTTGGTCTCAGAGGTTAGGTTGTATAATATATCTTTCAATTGTATTTATATTTTATAAGTCATATACTACATATATACATATTTATAATATGCCCCCTTTTTATTTTCTTTATTATTATTATTTAATTTATTTACATGATTTTAGTGCATAAAGATGCATTTTTATTCAGGAATGGAATATTGTTAAGAAATAGAATTTAATGAATATTTACATGTATTTGTTAAGGGGTTTAAATAAAAATGCAGAAAGAATGTTTATGAATCATGGATTCATCAACCTCATATACTTAAACTTTGCTAGCCCCTTAGCAAATACTTATTTGAAAAATAAGGGAAAAAGAAAAAAAAAGTTAGCATGAATTTGTTTTCCTAAACTAATTCATGAGAACAGACAAAGGACAAAGCTTGGTTGGGCATAAAATGAGCATTTTGTTAGAGCCTTAACCAGAATTTGGATTTTCATCTTAACAGTCCTCAAGTTCCACAAATCCTTATTTAGGTTCACCTTACAACCGGTTCAGATCCACTTACCCATATGACTAACCTATCAACCTTGAATTCAATATGTACCATGTGTGAATTGTGTTAATTCTTCCTGCTTAAAGAAGCGAAGAAACTGCCATCCCAATAATACACTCCCATTGGTTCCTCAGCCACCTACTCTTTCCTCGAGGAGGGGGATATTTCCTTCTTAGGTCATGTCGTGCTATGTCCATAGTCGAGTAGAGAGAGAATGTAGAAGAATGAGAAGAGGATTGGAGTGTGACCAGTGTAGTCGCATCTCCTTGTGAAATCCAACAAATGTAGCTAAATCTCCACTAAGATGTGTAGGCTTTTTGGAAGCTTGGACCATTGTGGTCATATTTGATATTTGGTGGCTTCTTTTTTATTGGCTTTGTAATGTTTCTTCCGATGTATCAATCCTTTGTACCTCGATGGTTATAGAGTCTTTTATTTCTGTCCATGTTTTGAGGTCTTGGAAAAATATGTGCCAGCAGATCCTTACCTCATCCGAAGCTTTACTTCAACCCACAACTCCCGTCTTTAGATGTCCGTGCCACTAGATAAGGATGAAAATGCACCACTAAAATGAACTGCTCTTCGCAACCCTATGTAAGTCAAGCTAAGTGTAAAGTGCATGTGTCCAAAATTTATTCAGTGATGAAGAATTAAATGATGATACCAAGTGTACTACTTAAGCAAGTATAAGTTGACTTCCCAATCATGGTCTCATGGAACCCAAAGATTTATGTCATAGATCTAAAGAGTCTAAATTCTAGTTCATAACTAGGCCCCTTGCAATGAAAGTTAAAGGCCATAATCAAGCTCCATCCTTTAGACTATCCCAATCTTTAGTTCGAGAAATCAAATTTATTCTGAAAAATGCTAATGCAAATGCAATCATGTTTTGTGAAATACATTTGTCTGAATTTTGCTCATTTTTATGGACTTTAAAGCTTTTGTATTTTTTTTATGAATTTTAGGACTTTGTAATTTTTTATGATTTTTTTTATTTTTTATAAACAAGCATATTTACAAGAATTTTACAAGATAATTTACTAATATTTTATTTGAATTGAATAACTAGTGAATTTTACAATTTTTATATACAAAGAATAAATGATTTTTAGACATATTTTAATAATAAGATTTTCAATAAGTATTATATATATTAAATACATATTTTAGATACATATTTTAAAATTAAGATTTTTAAATATGAATTTTACAAATATTTTACTTATTTACAAGGATTTTATAAATGATAAATAAATAAATGGATTTTAAATTAACCCTTACCCACTTTTTATGGATTTTATAGATATATAAAACACATAAAAGTATGATTTATGGAAAAAAATATATACACGATATATACACACCCCCCATACTAAGCTTGTGCGATGTCCTCATGGCATCAACAGAGAAATAAAAGGAGGACATAACTTGTGCTAAGTAAAAGTGGGTGAAAAAAACAAAATTATCGAAGTTAGTCGATCCCCCATACTTACGATTAGGCCATCATAAATATAGTGGAAGACAAAAATGAGACGACTGAAGAAAAGGAATATACAAACGAAGAAACAAAAGAAAGAGAGAAAAATGAAATCAACGAAATCACTCGGTCCCACTTATACTTAGGATAAGGCATCATAAGTATAAAAAAGAATGTGGCCAAAAATTAGGGACCAATGACTAGTGTAAAAGAAAGGAAAACAAGAGAAAAGTAAAAAGAACAAAATAAAAAACAAGAATCAATGGGCAATTGGTAGGATATGGTATCCTAAGTATATACAATGAGCAAAAAATGGGAACGATTGTGGACTACGAAGAATATCCAAGTAGTGATGTACTCAAAAAATCGAAAGGCTCACGGGTCTCTGTACATGACAAAATGAAGTGGAAGAGTAGTCATGAGACCTGTACAAAGTGGATCACCACAACACGGGCCAGATGATCAGTAGTCTCCACGAAGTGCTTTAGCATCTGCGCATTAACCAGGAATGGCTCTGCACCAGGTGACACATCTGATATAGCTATGCTTCCATTGTCATGTACCATTCTGACTATATATGGTCCTTCCCACTTGCTTTTTAATTTACCAGGAAAAATTCTCAATCGTGCATTGAATAACCAGACTTTCTGACCAGGGACAAAGATCTTGTGTCAAATGTGTCTATCATGCCATCTCTTCACTTTGTCCTTATAAATGAGGGTGTTCTCATATGCTTGATTTTGAATCTCTACTAGCTCATTCAGATCCATCTTCATCTTTGTTCCTACCTTCTGCATATCAAATGAGATCTCTCTAATGGCCTATTTAGATTTGTGCATGATCTATGGACAATTGGCATGGCTTCACATAAACTAGTCTGAAAGGAGAAGTACCTAAGGGAGTCTTGTATGCAGTACGATATGTCCAAAGAACCTGGTCTAGAAGCTATGACCAGTTCTTCCTCTCTGGTCATATCAATTTCTAAAGAATGGATTTCACCTCCCTATTTGAAACTTCAGCCATGCCGTTCATCTGTGGGTGGCAAGGAGAAGCTACTCTGTGATCAATGCCATAACTCTTCACTAGTTTTTTCACCTCATTATTAATAAAGTGGCTACCCTCATCTGAAATGAAAATACGTGGAATACCGAATCATGAAATAATATGTTCCCTCAGGAACCTGCACACTGCCCTGCTATCAGTGGTTCGTGTGGATATAGCCTCCACCCATCTACTAACATACTCCACAGAAGAATCTACTCAAAGCCACTTCTCGAAGGGAACGATCCCATAAAATCTATGCTCCATGCATCAAAGATCTCACAAATGATAATAGGTTGCATTGACATTGCATCTCTAGCACTAACTATCCCTACTTCTCTCTGAGAAATCAAGCAACTCTTCACGAATGTGCATGCATCTCTACTAAGAGTTGGCCACCAAAATCCGCTTTGAAGTACCTTCTACATTGTCCTCTTCCCTGAATGATGTCCAACTTCCTCTAAAGAATGGCACAGAGTGAGGACACTATTGTATTCCTCCTGAGGAGTACATCTCCAGTAGACACAATCCGGTCCCTCATAAAAAATAATCAGATCCTCCCAATGGTAGTATCGTGCCTCGAAAACTAGCCTGTCGACTCGATCTTTCAGCCAACCCTGTGGACTCATCTGTGTGACCAGAAAGTTCACTATATTGGTATACCATGGAAGCTCTGTAACTGCAAGCATACTCTCATATGGAAATCTCTCTGCAATCTCTAACGTTTACTCATCTCAAGGTTGTTCTGTTTGTAATTAGGAGAGGTGATCAGCTACCACATTCTTTACCCCAGGGTTATCCTTAATGTCCAAATCAAATTCCTAGAGTAAAAGAATCAATCTAAGAAGGCATGCCTTGGCATCCTTCTTCTCCATTAAGTTTTTGATAGCTGAATAATCTATATAAACTGTGATCTTTGAACCAAGAAGATGTGATCTGAATTTTTCCAATGTGAATACCACTGTCAACATCTCTTTCTTTATCAATGTATAGTTACGCTGAGTGTCATCTAAAGTCTGACTGGCATAGTGGATGGAGATATGAAGTCCGTTTCTCCTTTGTCCTAATATAACCTCGACCGCAAAATCTAAAGCATCCTCCATGATATCAAAGGGAAGCGATCATTCAGGTGGTTGTAAGATGTGAGCACTGGTAATCATCTCCTTTAATGTGAGGAAGGCACTAAGACATTTGTCATATATCAAGAACTCTATGTCTTTGCCTAATAATTCAGTTAATAGTCAGGAAATCTTAGAAAAATCATGAATGAATCATTGGTAGAAACCGACGTTCCCTTGAATAGATCGTAACTACTTGATGTTGGATGGTGGGCTGAGACGCTTGATGAGGTCCACCTTAGCAAGGTCAACCTCCATGCCTCACATGGAGATGACATGCCCTAACACAATCCTATTTGTAACCATAAAATGGCTCTATTCCCACGATAAAATGAGATTCACCTCACAACATTTCTGAAAAACTGGTCTAGGTGTGCTAAACAATCATCAATGACTCAACATAGACCGAAAATTCATCCATAAAGACCTCAAGAAAATCACCAACCATGTCTGCAAAGATGGCAAGCATGCACCTCTGGAATGTAGCAGGGGCATTTAACAAACCAAAGGGCATCCATCTAAAAGCATACGTGCCAAAGAGACATGTGAAGGTGGTCTTCTCCTGATCTTCAGGTGCTATAGTAACCTGGTAATATCCAAAGTAACCATCAAGGAAATAGAAGTACTCCTTCCCTTCCAACCTCTCTATGATCTGATATATAAAAGGAAAAGGGAAGTGATCCTTCTTCGTCACTGTGTTCAATTTCCTGTAGTCAACACATACCCACCACGATGTGGTTACTCTCCTTGGAATCTCCTCTCCACTCTCATTCTTGACCCATCTGAATTCCCAACTTATTCGAGATAACATGTAACGGGGAAAGCCATTCAGAGTTGGAGATGGGATAAGTAAACCCTGCGTGACACATCTTGTAATCTTTTTCTTGATAACATCTCGTAAAATCAGATTCATCCTATGCTGAAACTCTGTAGAAGGTCTGCTATCATGATTGAGATAGATATGGTGAGAGTACGAAGTAGGATTTATCCTACGGAGATCGGATAAATTCCACCCAATAACCTTACGGTTTCTTTTAAGAATCTCCATCAGATGAGATTCTTGCTCTTCAGTCAAAGATGAGATGATATTGACGGGAAACTATCGATGTGGACCCGCAAGGAAAGCATATTTCATATTGGGTGGCTGGGTCTTCAATTCTGACAAGGTGGAATCTGACTCTGTCGTATCCTCATCTGTACGTGTGCTGGGATCTATGATGGTGGTAGATGTGTCTGCAATATGGTTGTCCACCATCTCAATATGCTCAAGAGTCAGACTATAGATGATGTCTAAAACATCATCCAAATCGCTACGGTGTTCATCCTCAGTATGACTAGAGGAAAATAACTCAAGTAAATGAAAATTAGTCTCTATCTCATCTGAAATGGAGGAATCGTGTGAACTTTCAAGATATGAAATATCTGCAATAAAATCATCAGGTATCTGCTCCATCATCTCATCATCATCCATGCTGAAATATAATGTACCATTAGAAGAACTACCAACTGTAGTCTCGGACCCATCCTCTGCTAGGATATCACGGGTCTCTACTCGATACCTCTCAAGGTCGTCAAGGCAAACCTCATCCATGTAATCACATGTGGTTAAGGAACTCAAGGCATATGAACTAGATGTAGACACAACACTATATGCATGTGATTCTCTTACCATCTCTATATGTACCTTCTTACCCTCGACAGGAAAAGATACCTTCCTTGTATCATAGTCAAATAGGGCCTTCGCGATCTCCAAGAAAGTCCTCCCAAGAATGATCAGGGAAAGGTGCAATTGTGTAGGGCAATCCATGTCCAGGACAGTAAAATCCACAACTGCAGGCCCTACACGGTCACGATAACGTTCCTCAAAATGCCCCTAAGTATCTTTACAGATCCATCAGCAAACTGAAGGATCACACATGATTTGTAAAGAGGACCTAACTCGAGCTTTTCTTGTATACAAGATGGTAACAAACTAATCAAGGAACTGTTATCTAACAGAGTGCGATCAAATGCTGTATGAGAAATCTTGCATCTGACATAATGTGCTCATGAATCTTTCTTGTTCTTGGGTAAACTGTTCTGTATACGCATGATGTGACCTTAATCAAAACATGCTTCTCTGTACGTGATCTCTTATTCCTATGCGTGGTACATCTATTCTTCAGCTGTTGCTTGAGTGTAAGGAAGTGATCCAAGGCATCATGGAGTAGGATCTTCAGGAAAATGTGATCTTTCAATAATTTCTCAATCTGTGGAGTGACAATCTTTCTTTTTCGATTTTTCTTTCCTTTTCCATACAAGGCTTTGTGAAAAGGAATAATCTCAAGAATGAAAAAATTAACATTTTTTATCAAATCAAAATTGGAATCATCATGTACATCGAGAGTCTCAGAAGTATGTATAAAACTCTCGAAAATAGGAGAAGAAAAATCTGCATCGGGGGTATCTGCATGGTCTAGCGTTTGACTTGCCTCTGTCCATGTCAACTATCTCTGCATCGTTCCCCTCTCTCTGATCATCATGATGGATGTCTTTCTGGTCCTTGTCATGGTGGTCCTCCTCCTCAGCATCAGAATGTGAAACATCAATATCATTATGGATCAACTCTCGCTCCTCATCCCATGCCCTCTCCTCCTCTCGATCAGGTACTCGTGGTGATCTACTACTCCTGAGATGAATGAAGTTAGATAACAATTCAGGAAAATAGATCGTACATGTAGAGTGATGTCTACCTGATCTGAATGCCTCCTCTTATTGTTCGGGTTCATCTGAGGCTGGGCTGAGAGAGTGGTCTTGGGTGCGGCTAACTTATCCATGTGATGGTTAACCCATTCCATCTCTGTCCTATACACTGTATGGAGCGTGCTCAACATGTCCACGAACTGATTCAGTGCTAGGCCTGTAAAAATATCTCAGACTTAGTGCGATGTCCCTGGCTTTCTACTCTCTCCTTCCTAGGAGTATGCTGTTGTGGTGTGTAAGTCTTAGGAGACCTCTGTGGAGTAAAAGAAGACTGTTGTTGCTGCTAGTGCTGATATGTCTGTAAATATGTAGCAAGATACTAATGTGAATATAGTCTCTGATAGGCGTGCTGGTGAGACTACTACTGCGTAAAGTGCTGACAATGTTGAAAATGTGGGAGTCCATGCTGAAGATGACTCTGCTGCTGCTGATGGTGTACGCTCTGAGGAGTAAAGTGTGGTAAAGGCTGAACATGAGCATACCATATCCTGTTGATCTCAAGAGTAGCATGAGAATCAACATCATCATCTAAAGGGCTAGTTATCTGACTTTGAATTGGCATTGGATGGATCCTAATGCCAATCAGTTTGTGGAGGCTCGATAGGCTGTACCGGCTCACTCTGAATGTACTAAATCTGATGGGTGGAAGGAGCGGGTAAAGATCTCCATACAATCTGAGAAGTAGAAGAAGGATGGGACTGCTGGTACTGAACCTGCAACTCAGTCACCTCCTTTGTCACATTGCTCAACTGTTGAGGAAGTGTTGAGAGTTTCTCCAACTCTCGCAGCGGCTGTAAATCATGAACTTTCCTATGAATCACATAGACCAGTGTAAGCTTCTAACTAATGAATCCCATACCAGATCGTGAATCAGACTCTGAAACTTGTGCCACCTTGTGATGCTCTCAGTGGTGTGGTGACTGTGGGCCCTTCTAGAATGCCCGAGCGAAGTCAACTACACATGAATTCTCCACCATCCCCTCAAAGATGGACCAAATTGACTCGGCTCAATTCAGATAACTGCCACCATATGTGGCACTCACTAGGCCCTGTACATCTAGCTAGAGTCCTCCAAAATAGTTCTGAACAAGCACCTTCAAAGGTATCTCATGATGAGGGCATCTCTTAGTCAAATCCTTGAATCTATCCCATGCCTCATGGAATGACTCATGTGGTAATTGTGTAAAATTGGAGATACGACTCCTCATCATATTCATCCGTCCTGAAGGAAAATTTTTATGTAGGAATGTGGATTTTAGATCATCCCATGTAGAAATCTTCCTCCCCAAATGACTCAACCAGTAAAGCGCCTTATCTACTAAGGCAAAGGAGGAGACCTTGAGGCGTATAGCCTCCTGCGTAACTCCTGGATAGCCAGCCCTATCACATATCATCTCAAACAACTGTAGAAAGGTAAATGACTACTTTAAAGTGTTCCATAGTACTTGGGAAGCAAAGAAATAAAGGACGATCTCAGCTTGTATGACCCTTGATTCGATGGTAACCGAATCCAATGGTGTAGCGTCCTCGCTTTCGGGTCATACTCATCTCGTAAAGTCATAGAAACCACGTTAGGTGGTAATGTGTTCTCGGCTCCTGCTCTCAGCATAGTGATCCCAGCTCTAAACTCATCCTGGACACTACAATGATCTCTGATCTATATACTCTTCTGCCGAAGTGTGTCTAGAATCACATATGTTATATCTGAAGCTGGATCATGTCTCTCATCTATACGTCTCTCATCAATCGGTCTCTCCTCAACACCTCTATACTCAACTGGTTCCTTCCCTCTAGCCATGATCCTCGAATGCTCTGGGAAGAAAAAAAGTCTCATAAGAACTCTGTGAAAAACATGCTGGGGAAATAGACAAAAATCTGAGGCGTGGGTGTGCCTCAAATGAAAGGCTGGGAGGCGAGGGAGTGTGGGTCTAACTCACCTTGTGTCTAAGTGGGACCGACATAGGAAGAGGGTCTTCTCAAGTCTGTGAATACATACGACAGATGGTGGAAGGTCGAAAGCTCAAGGAGTCTGAGCGCAAAATCCATCTACTCATCATCTTCGATGTCAAAAGGAAATATGTGAGAGAATACGATATCAAGTCAAGAACACAAGTGTGAAGGCATATAAGATGCGGAAGAACGCATACCTCACATACAAAATCAATGCAAACCTCAGATTCACCAACTTCATACGGTGGAGACCGTAACAATTTAGTCTTTTATCTTTCAATTTTAATTTTGGTGATCAATCATTTGTATCAAGCAAACTCACAGAGGGTGTTGCCTTGTCACACAACATACATGCTCATATTCCCCCAAACAGTGGTACTATCTTCCTGGGCTGTCGGGTTGTATTAGACCCAAAAGAAACTGTGAGGTATGAATACACCAATACAATGTCGGAGGAAAGTGCTTACATTTACAACCATGTACCAAAAAGTGATGCACATGTACTTAAGGGATAAGTCCAAGGGTTTTTGGCTCTAATCCTTAAGGTTAAGTCCTCACCCACTATGCTTGGAGTGTATCTGAATACAATGAGGGGTTTGCTCTCCTAATACAATTTAAGTCCGTGCATTTTATATTTTTGTTAAGTTTTTAAAAAGAAAGATTTTTTTTATTTTGAGGGTTTTTACTTTTTTTTGATATTTTCAAAAATATCTAATGGGATATTGGTTCTTTCTAATTTTCAAATCCATGCCTCATGAAGGGAGAATCATGGAATGCAACCGAAAAAGTTGATGCATGCAAAGATAGAAATCATACGTTGTGCCAACAGTCCAAATGCAAGTGATTTGCATAGAGTTGTAAAACCTAGGTTAATGCATGCAAAATCGAGAAAACCGAGTCCTAAAAATCAATTCTAGCGTAAAAATATATTATTTTTCAAAACTCTTTGAATAACGCCTAAGTGTAGATTAGGGATCTAGGTTTTTTTTAATCGTCTAATCAAACAAATATGCACCCATTCGCTCCACAAAGTAGCATGAAAAAAAAAAGAAAAATCGATAAAATTGAAAACCTTGATGAGGTCCCCCAAGTGCATCGGCTACCTTGAGAAAATGATCATAAGTATGGGTACAGTCGAGATTTCCTAAGTGAACCCCTTGCTACAAAGAGAAACACGGGCAAGTGCCCCTTCCTCTTTCACAAAAACTGAAAAATGGGCAAGTTCCCTCTCTTAGTAGAAAACAGGAAATAATGTCTGAAAAATACAAAAAAATCTTGTACTAGTAACTCTCTCTACCCTCTGCAACTAGATCGGAGAAGAATAACATGGTCTTTACATTCTCAACTAAGCTGGCTTTCGAAAAAGCCAGCTAATCCTGTAGGTCCCAAAAAATAAGTTAGATGTATACAAATAAAAAAAATCAAACAAACACTAAAAACTGACTCCAAAAACTGAGAAAAAGAACTCAATAAAAATCGATAAAAACTAAAAAAGAAAACCAAGAAACAGAAAAAAATCAGAGAAAAAAATCACACACAACTCTCGAAGAGAAAATAAAAAATCAAGAGAATCAGAAGAAAAAGAAAACAATAAAAAATTAAGAAAAAACCCGATGAAAAATCAAGAAAACATGAAAAGAAGAAAATAGAGAAAGCAAGGATAAAATATCACAAGAAATAAAACTCAAAAAAATCTCAAGTGTGGCTATGCCTCCCCGGCAAGTGTGCCATTTTGATAACCATCTTTTGCGAGTAGTTAAAAGAATGTCGATGCGGAAACCACTGTACAAAATTCGATTAATCAAATGGAATTAACAAACACCGAATTGGAGTTTGTTTCACTATTTATTTTACCAGGCAAGTGTTCCTGGGTCGAACACAAGGAGGAAAAAATTGTGCTCGGGATTTCGAAGAGTGAAGAAATATTTTTGTGATATTTTTTAATATCTATTTATTTTTTCTTCTTGAAAATGAGAAACCTCTTTTTGTGTTTTTAATTTTTAATCTTTTTATTTGGTTTTTAATTTTCTAATTTTTATTTAATTTTCAATGGGATATTTTTCAAACAAAATTTATCTACAATATAGTAAGTGAAAAATAGAGTATATAGGTGATACTTTATAGTAGATAAACACCTCTAGCAATTGGCTCGAAAAAGAAAAGAAAATAAAACAAATCAAAACAGATCAAGTATCGAGAAATGAAATACAAAGGAATACGATGAAATATGACAAAAATAAAATGTCCAAAATAATACGATGAAAGAATAAGGTCTTGGGTCTACATTGGTCCAAAGTAGTGGAGAAATATATAAAAAATACAATAACAAAAATATAAGGCTTCTTGCAATTGGATCCCTGATTAGGGACCTAATTGTAAGAAAAACTAGATTCTTTACAAATAGGCCCCTACGCAGGGTCCTGATTGCAAATAATGAAAGATCTAGAGGCGGCTACAAATTCTAGAGTACTACATGGTCTTCTTTGCAAAGTTTCCACTCGTTCGCAGATGGTCACCCTGGATTGGAATGCACTGAACAATCGTGGCCGTCCAAGTGCATCACGTGTCGATAGACTGTGCTTTGTATGTTCTTGTATGTTCCTCCCCAAATCGTGGGCGGTGATGGCGATTGTGCTTCCTCTCCAACGAAGCGGTGATGGCGGTACAGAAGACGATGCTCCCGCAGAGCCAGGAGGAGGTCACCTTCCTCCTCTAAGCTCTCTTACGGTAGGGCGAAGATACGAAAGGATGTGGCAACATGGAAATCAACTGGGGTTTCAAACCCTAGTCCTGGACGGAGCTGCAACTGCTCGATTGCTCCATGAAGAAGGAAAAGATACGCCAGATGGTTAATAGAATGCTCCAGAAGCATGAGGATGACCTACAAAGAGATTTGTGTTGCTCGATTTCGAAAGAATCAACCAATGTGTGAAAGGAAATGCATGTCAAAGAAAAAGGGTTCAGGGTTTGTTTGTTCAAAGGAAATTGGATGTGAACTGACTTGAATTGAGGCGAGATTTGAAGTGAGAATTATAAAATGATGATTAGATGATCTAAATCAGGGATTAACTAAATCCTAATTGTGCCACATGGATCGAGGAATTTGAAAGGAGAATGAATGATGTTACCTGGCAACTGAAGAATGTATGATCCTTCTGGGTCTTTGCTCGAAGGGCCAGTATTCCCTGAACTCAACGCGGCTTGATGTTGCGATTCAAGGCGTTATCCACCTTGGAATTTCTTCCCATGAAATCCCTCCTCCATGTGGAGCTCCTCCCAAGGCTGTCAGCATCATGAGCGGCGAGGATCGACGAGTGAAGTAGAAGGTCAAGCAATTCAGACTGGAGCTGAAAGAAGTTATTTGTAATAATTGATCTTTGGGAATTATTATAGGATGCTCGGTAAGGGTTAGGTGTTAAATTGATGGTTGGCATAAAAGTAGATTATTAAGAGTAGGGAATCAAGGGTTAGGATCAGGTTTAGGATATGAAATGTGGCAGTAAGAACTAGTTGAAGATGAGGTATTGGGACAAACTGCAACAACCTCTTCTTAAAGAAGAAGGCCAAGGTGAAAATCACCTAGTAGGCTGAAATAAGTAAATTCGTAGTAATTAGTTAAAAAATAATAAATGATATTATTTAAAATAGGAATAAAAATGAAATATATTTAATTAATTTAACTAAATTTTGAATAAATTTATTTCTATAAATAATAATTATTTTATGGAATACAAATATAATATTATTAAATAGGTATAAATAATACACGATAAATATATATTATGTTTTTAATGTAATAATTTATAAATAACAAATTAATTTAATATTTTATTAATTATTAAGATAATAAATAAAGTATGTGTGATTTTTCCAACTTTTAATAAATTATTTTAAATATATAAAAAATACAGATATATAATCTATAGGTTAAATTCATCTATAAATTAGGGTTTTGATTTATTTAAAAATAAAACAATGCCAAAAAATTCTAAAATAACTCATAGATAAAATACAAGATCAAGAAAATAATTTAAAATTATAAACTCATTAAAAATATAAAAAGTATATTATAAAGAAAATAAATAGCCCAGAAACCCGGTTGTCATTAGGTCCCAAAACTGACTTTTTTTGCAAACATACATCGATTTTAGTGAAATCACCTTCATTAATTAGGGAATATTTATTTTATGAACTTTAAAGGTGAGTAGAGTGAAATTGGAGTTTGTATGAGAAAGTTATGATGTTCGGAAGTTGAGAAATTGACAAATTAAAAGTTGTATTTCATTATATACAAGAAAATATATAACCTATTTTTACATTTTTCTATATATTTTTAGAAATTAATAAGACATGAGTTTGGTGAAAATATGTTCAAATGAATTAATTAAAAATATTTGAAGTTTTGTCATTTATTTGATAATTAATGAATAGTTTATAGAATGTATAAATAATTCTTTTTGTGGTTTTCCTTTCTTATCTCCCCTTACTTATTTGTTTGTCGACCAATTCATGCTGACTTGGTATCGAAGGTTAGGTTATATAAATACATCTTTCAACTATATTTATATTTTATAAGTCATATTGTACATATATACATATTTAAAATCTACCTCTTTTTCATTTCATTTATTTTTCATTCTTTTATTTATTTAGATGCTTTTAGTGCATAAAGATGCATTTTTATTCTTGAATGGCCTTTTTTTTTAAGAAATGGAATTTACTGAATATTTACATGTATTTGTTAAGGATTTTAAGACAAAATGCAGAAAGATTGTTAATGAATCATGGATTCATCAACCGCCTCATTCCATCACCATTTCACCCACTAACGGGTCAAGGCAGTTTTGCCCTCGACCCAACCATCTTTATATGTAGTCCTCAGGAGTTGAAGGGCTCTATCAGAGCAACGATTTTGTCGTGAGCACTTACCAGGAGACTTCAACCTCTTGAGCTCATTCCCTGAGCTCTGGACCTACTTTGAGGTTCGAGGAGGAGCAGAGCAGTTGCAGGAACATGTAGAACAAGTCAGAGGTGTGCTTGGTAGTCGGAGGAGCCCGCTACACCATATCAAAACTTGCCTTCGGTGAGTTCATCTTCGATTCTTCCACATGCCTTGACCGCCATCGGATCAAGAGCAACATCCATAACGTACAAGAGCAGTCAGATCCGCAATGCCATCATCGTCCGATCCCATCTAGGGATCTAATAGTACGTCGGTACCCAAAGGGCTATCGAGTGATTTGAACTAGACACGTGTCCAAGTGGAGTATCTTCAACTGTTCGATTATACGTTTAGTGGGGGTAAATTTTACATAATATCCACTGCATTTTTGTTATTTATATTTAGTCCTGTAAAATATTTTGTATGTTTAATGTATTTATAAAAATTGCAAGGAACCCCACGGTTTTATTTCATATTGCTTTTGGGTCCTAGCAGTGTCACCTCACAAGGCGTCCTACGTAAGGTGCCAGTTTTGCACTTATGCCCTTGTGGATTTTGTAATTTCAGTTTAGTACTAAAACTTTAAATATTAGTTGCAATATTTTGGGTAATTTGCATTGTAACCCCAGACTTTATTTATAATTACAAAAAACCCTTGCTAGTTCATTTATTTTTGTACTTGTTTTCTATTTTTTAAAAATATTATCTGTGCTCCAAAAATTATGAAAAATTAGGGTTAAGTGCCTGCTAGCATACACTTCGACAACATAATTTTAGTTTTGCATTTTAGGTATTTTCTCTATTTTCTAAAAATAAAAATAGCACATATTGGCTCTGTTTAAATTAAAATTACAAAAAAATAATAAACCTTTTTTTTAAATTTCCAAAAAGGTATATTTTGTTTATTATTGTATTTTACAACTCTAGACCAAATTCCTTAAAAATAAAAACGAAAAGTACTAAAATATAAAATCTCTAAAACCCCTCATAAAAATAAAAGAAATCATCAAAAATCCTAAAAATATTATTTATGTTGCTAATGTTTTTACATTATTTGTTATATATTAAAATTGATTTAGAGAAATATTAACACTTTTTTCTATTTTTAATCTTCATATTAACTCGGCCTGTTTATTTAATCCATGTTTTGGGATATTTTTGACATTCTCATACCCCCTAACCATACTTAGATATTGACTATGGTACACAACATTCCTTGTTCACACATTACATGTGGATTTCTCATAGTTGGTGCTGCTGCATACACAATTATTTTGCTGGTAAGAGACTACGATCCAACTACTTGATACAATGATCTTTTAGACCGTGTTCTTAGAGGAATTATATCGCATCTCAATTCCTTCTGATCCGAGAAAGAATCCGGGCTCAGTCTTCTGGAAAGCAAAGAGAGAAAGAGGGGGCCCGAAATATCTAATTTGCCTCAGAACAAAGAGAGAAGAAGGAAGGATGCTGAGGTCCCTCTGGCTACACGGATCGAGGCCGAACGAGGCTTCTGGCATAGCCACTAGGAAGATGAGGCACATACTTATCGGATAGGAGGATAGAAAGGGGTTAGCGAGAGACTTGCCAATCAGCAGCAGTTTGATTATTAGTAGGACAATGACTAAGATCATAGGTAAATCGGTGAGAGGTGAAGGGATTGATTTGATCGGAATTATGAACTCTCGAGTTAGAGGTGGGGCTGCAGGGCCCGCCATATATATATATACTGATTGTCAACGAGTCAATTTTTAATTGCAACCAACCTCTTTCAAAATCTCAATTCCAAAGTTTCAAATGAGCTCTGGACTATAGATGGCTAGAAAGTCACCTGGTATATATCTTAGTAGTCAAAGTGCTATATATCTCATTGCGGGGTCTAGGTCTATTCCCTAACCAGAAAAAAGAAGAGTGGGAAAGGTTGGTATCAGAGTCAGAGTAACTGGTATGCGAGGACCAACCTTCTCCCTCATCATCTTTCATCTTTTAATATTAGTGGAAGGTGAGTGAGGTAGCCTCTATATGGATGGGGGGTAGGTTGGAGCTTTTAACGACTGCAAGGAGTGGGGGATGAGGACACTAAAATTCAAAAAAGAAGGCCCAAAAGGCAAAGTGACTCGGGAAGAGAAGGTAAAGCTAACTGCACGATCCATGATGAGAAAGGGAAGGCAGGTCTGGTGACACTCCTACATGCTTCTCTGGTACAAGGGTAGTTTCGCAGTGCACAACATCGGGTCCAGGAGAGTGAAAGTTAGACTATCTTCGAGGGTAGAATCTGAGCTCTCTTCTTCCTCCACGTCTTTAAAAAGGGAAAGACAAGTTTATTTTCCAATTCTATATTGATCTTTTTCACTAAAATTTAGATAATATATATTCATCGCACTAATTATTATATAGTTTAGAAACTATTTTTTAGCCTTTTTAAAGGCATCTATGAGAAATGTGGAATCTCTCGCTTACTTTGAGTCTGCAGTTCACTCTTCCCTCTCTACTCCACTTCGCCTCCTCGCTCGCTCACCGACTAAGTTAACTGCTTAACCTTAGTCGGGACTGTCCATTGTTCACTCACCCACGTATTTTCTTATTATTCTGATTATTTTCATCCGAAGTAGATCCCTATTCAATTTCTATATTGATTTTAGATTCAAAGAATAAATAATTACACAAATCAAGAATAGATCTATAGGTTCCATACCTTGTTATAGAACTCATGCTGTAAACAAATCTCAGATAGAGTCGACGAATGAAGCAAATTCATTAACAATTCACAGATGAAAAGTGAAAAAAGAAAGCATTGACTTTTGTTCCTTATCTTGCATCTATAGTCTTTTTACCCTAGTGGATTTCTCTATTATTTAAATATATACAAATTAGCAAAAATATTTAAAAAATCATAAAAATTGTATAAAACTTTATAAAATACAAAAATATTTTATTCTATTATTTTAGGTTATTTTTAGTTGTATTTATAATTATTACCTTATATTATATGTATAGTTATATATAAGACTATATTGCCTATTAAAAAGAAAAAGAAAATTAAAAATTAGAAAATATAAAAAGAAAAAAAATATATAAAATTTCAAAAATTTAAAAATATAAAAATTTAACAATAATAAAAAATATAAAGTTAAAACCCACATAAAAATAAAATAAAAGACAAGAGAAAAGGACAAAAGTTTGGATTAATTTCTCAATCTACCATTTGCTCCCTATGTTCGACACTCTACACATAATTACACATAAACAAACACTCGTAGAGTTATAATAAATTTTAACTCCATATTTATTTTGCTTTTCATTCCTATATCTATTGTGGGTTAATTGTTGAATTAGAAGGATTTTTGCGGGTCGCCACAACGACTGTGTCTTCGCCTTGTGAGGACTTATCTGACTCGTGACTTTTCCGTCTTTTCATGGATGAGATCTCTCCTATAACCATTTGCATCAACCTCAAACTTCCTTCTTGCAAGGGCGCTCCACAAGAGGCACACATAATAATAAGAGGTAGAAATCAAATCACTCAGCTCCTCAAGCCCCTCGCATGTCCCTCCTCTTCACCATCATGGGTCGTTGGATCGAGATCGATCCAACGACACTGGTATCATCACCTCCTTCCTCCAACACAACCCGCTCTGCCCCTCTCCTCTCCGATCGGCGCTAGGTAATCACCTCTTCCCTTGCATCCATCTCCCTCAACTCCTCTGATCACCTCTCGGTCTTCCTCCTCTTCTCCTCTTCTTGATGTGCCACAGACCACCTCATCTCAAAACCTTTCCCATGCCTCTGCCATTACCACCATCACCTCCTCGATCCCCTGCATTTAAATTCCATTGCCATTACACATCAACTCCACTCCCTCCATCTCCGTTATGACTCCCTAGCCATTACTCCCCAAGCACCTTCTATAAAACCTGACCTTTACCTCCATCGTTGGACATTCACCACTTATAGAAGCCTTCCCCTCTATCTCCATTCCCTCGTCAGTGACAAAGGTCGAGAGGATCTGTTTCGAGGGAAGACGAGGGTGAAAGCTAGGTGTGATCCACGGTGCTTCCTTGGACGTGTAGTGTCCTCTGAGCTGCAGATATCAGGTACTCCATTTGCTAGGTCCTTTGAGCAAAGACCTCGAGGAGGTTTCATCCTTCTTTCCCAGGCATTCAACAACTCCACCTTCTCCGATGAAGAACCACCCCCACGTATATCTCTTTCCTTCCCTATTTCTTCATATTCTTCTTTTGCATTTCGTCGCCTGCCACTACTCTTCTTCTCCATCGATCGTCACTCGTCGTCCCACCTTTGATCCCCATCGACCAACTTCACTTCACCCTTCTCCCCCTCCATTTCACCTCCTACGTCTTAGGTCCCATCACCTCAAGCCTTGCTCAGGCTAGAGTCTCACCTCCTGATTCCTCACAATCCCCGAAGGAGCCCCACACCCTTCTTCTTCTTTCTTCGCTAACCCCTTGCAGGTTTGAGCGCTCTTTGGAGCTCCTTCAAGAGCACATCATCGCCCTCACTTGTAGAAGTTCGCAGAAGGCCCAAGCTCCTTCCTGGACTCCATTAAAGGAGGATTATATATCCTCCACCATCCACCCCAAACTGCCTTAATGCTCGGTCGTGTGCCTCCATCTTACCCGACCACTTTCATATCATCGCCTCATCTTCGTCAAACAACCACAGTCGGATCAGGGTGGTGCCTTCATCCAACGGTCGTTGAAGTTCCCAAGGCAACCTCCTAAGCCCTCAATCTCAGGTAGTGCGAAGGCTAGCGCTTCCTGACATGCATAGGCTTGACCGCTCGAGCCTCAGCCCTAGCCTGGACCACGACTACACGCGCAATGCGCGTGCCCTTTGGGGGGGAAATCGTAACCAACACCTTCCGACTTCCAACGAATGGCAAGGAGATCCCCATCGACAACCAGCACGTGCAACACATGTGCCCTCTTGGGTAATTTGCAGAGGAGACCCAAGCAATTTTTAATAATTGCAAGTCCCCTCATGGGCTAATGAGACAAAAACTCTATGTTTTATTACATTTTAGTCCCTAGAACTTCATTTTAGTATATCTTTCTCATTTGAACTCCATCTTTATTGCAAAATATCTAATTTTGAAGCTTATCTAGTGCTCATTAATTCTAAATATTTTATGAATAGATCAAAGGCGCTTCAAGAAATATTATTATTTGAGGATTTATTTGATCTTGTGCAGGTTCTATTTGACATATTTGATCTGATTAATTTGAAAAAAGAAAATTATCTATTGTAGGGACTTATTCAAGGATAAATAATTGATTTATACCTTAGTTTAATTGATCATTTCTTTTAGGAGTAAATCACATGGAATTTTGAGGTCATCTCTTTTTGAGGATCATCACAACTCTTATTATTTGCAGGATTATTGATTGATTAATATTCTAGCCTACAACCTAGAATTCATTTAACATATATGTCTTGAATCTATCTCTAAAGATCTATGAATCGTTTTGGAATTAAATATTCATTTTATTGAAAATTACAAATAAAAAAATAACAGATCATGTTCTTCATTCTTTCTATGGTTAATTGCATGTTTTTTATTTTTTTCTTTTTGATGTAGAGATTATTGTAACAATTGTTTAGTAACTTCAATTCATTTGAAACCTTGCAACTAAAAATTATCGTTTCTTGAGTTCGACCTTGGTACACTTACCATGTTAAATTTTCAACATATTCAAAATTTATGTTTTTTTGATATATCATTTTCTACCTCCCCATACTACAATATATCATTATTAAGAGAGTTAAAAGCGGTTCTTCAGATAGCATTATTGTTGGGGAATGGCATATTTTTAGGCTTTTAGATCAATTTTTGTAAATAATTATTGCAACTTTTATTTCCGTGTTTATTTTCTTTAATTTTTTTATTCTTTCATTTTTGCAATAAATTTTCTTGTATTTTATGCATTTCTCTCTCACTCTAGATACTAATCATATTTTCTCTCTTTGCTGATAACTCAAAGCATTCTTGACAAACTTAAAGATATGCAAAGAAGACTATTTTAATTTTTATCATGTGAGAGAGATCTTAGATTTGGTTTACTTTTCTGCATTATTTTTAGGGTCTCTTTAAACCCTTATGTCCGTAATAACTCGGAATAAACTCTCTTTGGTTTCTCGGGTCTGTTTCAACCCCTTCTTTACGGTCGGGACACGACTTGAGTGGTGTAGAAATTAAGTGAACATACACCAGCTTAAGATATTTATTTTTTATTGTGCTCCTAATTTTTAGGCCACACAATTTCACTAACAAGATGCACTAGTAGATCATTCAGATATAGCCAAATCGAAACTCAAATTCTTCAAGCTAATAGTATTATCTACTTAGGGTGATTTTCACTATGCATATCATATAGTATAAAATTTTAATTAATTGTCTTGCATCCCACTCGAAGAACATGAGAAATCACTTTAAGTCTTCTTCTTAGCATGCATCATTGATTTAATACTCGCAACAATTTTTTTCCGATCCTCTATACCTCAAGTTTTAATGTAAGAATTCAAAGGGAATTGGGACTACTCATTAGGTGTGATATTTTTGTGCTCAGATAAGACCTAAGTGATAACCTTTAAAACCAAGATTGCTAATAAAGGCAACTATAAATAAATTTACAAAAAAATCAACCTTGTGTCTGGTGGAGAGAAACCCACTCATTGTACGTAGAGAGAACCGTACACTTAGGGTAACACCCAAAACCTAACCTCCATGTACTCATACATCTCAAAGATTATTTTATCACTCAACTAAAATTGAGAAGATAATTAGATGGACTCTTGCGGCCTTCACAAGCATTGAGTTGGTGAAACAACTAGGGATTGATTTGTGTTTGTCTTGTGTGTGTCAAAGTCTTTGCAATTTCGAGAAAATCATGGTTCAAAAATAATTCCCCATCTCTCTCTTGAGTATGGAAGACAATATTGTGATATATCGGTGATATATCGGTATCGACATGTGACCGATATATCACTGATATGGGTGATATTTGGCCTTGGCAGGCCATTTTCTTCATGAAATCAATTCTATATTGACGATATGGTGTCGATATATCGACGATATATCGTATCGACACAATACTGATATCGATCCCAATACCGATGTGGACTTCCATGGTCTTGAGAAGATGTCAGCACATTGGTTTCCATATCCATACTCTATGGATTCCACTTTCATGACGATCTCCCTATCTTCTTCTCTATCATTCCAGGGGAACCCTCTCTTCGAAATTGGATCCCCCAGCCATCATTCCCCTCCACCCAATACATTCCACCCCATGCACACACTTCTTTATGGATTAGACCGCTTTCACATTCTAACTTTCACATGAACACAATAAAGGTAGTAGGTTTGAGTGTGAGAAATATAGTAATCGATTTCTACAGAGAAACAAGACTCCCGATTACAATGAACTACACACCGTTTGGATCTTCCTCTACTTAGGGTGATTTTCTTCCTAAGTATGATAAATTTTCCTTCGATAATTTAGGAGAAATCTAAAATCAAGGAAACATGACTCAGACTAGATCGTAACAACTTGGAATAATCAATACTCCTCTCAGCGTTACATGCCAGAGTCACATCATGTGTAGTACAATTATTCAGTCCCATGTTATGAGATGTTTAATGATGACATTGCTAGAATTAATCGTAGAGTAAATGCTTTCACTGAACAAAAATATAATGGCATCCAATCAATGAAAAATAAAGAAGAAGTGAGGAAACCACCAAGTGAACCATTGATGCATCATGTGTCACACAATCATACACAACCACCATTGACCTCTGACCGACCTACTAACCATTACACTAAAAATACCAAAAAATTTGAAAAACCAGAAGATTTAGAAAAAAAATAGACAACTCTGAAATGGAAGCTTTTTGTAAGAGTCTGATCTTAGAGATTCCATTAATCAAGGCCATAGAATACGTGCCTATTCTTAAAAGATTTGTAAAGAGTTGATTAAACCCTAAAAAGACAAGCAAGAAGTGATCAAGGACTTAATTTCATATAATATCTTTGGCAGTTCTTTGGCGATGAATAATAAAACCAAAGCTATAAAGTCAAGCAATTGACTCGGATCACATGTGAAATTAAGGATTCCGTATTCACTCATGTTCGGTTAGATGACGACTCCACATTAAACATCTGCCTAAAGTCCGCCTTTGATCAACTCAAGCTCGGACAACTCAAAAAGACTAGGGTGATCATTCTACTGTCAGATCGATCTACCAAAAGACAAAGAGGAATGGTTTCAATTATCATGAACTTTCAAGGTGACAAACATAAAGTGGACTTTATTGTCCTTGACGTTGTGCACCATAGAGAGTTTTCTGAGTCTCATATCATTCTAATAAGACCGTTCTTAGCTTCTACTAAGGAAATTATCGATTGTGAGACTCAAGACATAAGATTCCCGAACACGAACAATAATGAACAAGCTCTCAATGACATACTTGACCCTGAGACAACCCAACCAGCCACCGATAGTCGTGACAAAGAGGAGGCCATCGAGTTAAGAACATTACACGATCAGACCTCTCCTCATGAAATAAGACATAAACCTTAGGAGAGATGCCCGAGAGACTGACTATTGGACCTACCTTCGATTCTCACCACAACTACATGAAGAACCAACCTACTATAACTCCTATGAGGTACCAATATACTTGAGAATATTCAAATTCAGACCATGATTGTGAATATCATCATGGTTATTTTAGTGGTCCAAATTTTGAGTTGGCAGTAATTCATGAAATACTTGAACCATTCCAGGAGCTGACTCTTATGCTTAAGGAAACCTCCTATGTCACCAAAACTTTAGAACATCAAAAGGTGACATCTTTGACCTTAGCCATCACTCACACTACCACCAGGAGCGAGCTCACAGTGCCTACTCAAACTGAGGAAACTCCCACGAGATGTGTCATGACCCCACAAGAGTGGGTCAATGAATATAGTGATTCATCTAGCGAGGAACCCACAAAGGCCACATCGGTTACCCTTGATAGAGAGAGGAACTCTGACCTTCCTCCTCCCGACACTGCATACATAAACAAACTGACTAAGAAAGTCACGTTTGACCTTTGAAACCAGGTGACTTCTGAAGAGTCCTCGTCAAGTTATTCGTTTGGTCCTGAAGTGGTACATCAGGTAAGTGCAATCAATACAACTGTTACTAAAGGACACTTACCTCTAGTTAACAATAATAGAAGATCCTCTGCGTACACCCCATTCTATATCTCCATACTATCTCCCACCACACTCCCACAAGAAGGTTTCTCAAAAACCTCCTTGACCCCATTGTATATCTATCTCAAATGTACTCAGTCTTCCACTTGTAATTACTCGATCATACTTAGGCTGACCTGAGCCGAAGTATAGGGGGACCGCCATCATTGTATATACATCACTTCTATTCTTTCTTCTCACCCTCGACCGCCTCATTTCTTGCTCTTCTGCCATACTTTGTCCCTCAAAAGCCTAAGTGTAGTGGGAGAGTCGATTCCTATTCGTGTCACTCAACTATGATTAATACGAGCTATGTCTACATTTCACATTGTGCCATGAGGATATAGCACATGCTAAGTATAGGGGTGTGTGTATATATTCTATATACTTTATCCATAGATTGTACTTTAGTTGTTTTCACACCATAATTTGGTTATGGGTATAAGTTGTGTATATTATGTATACTATACAAAATTTTTGTGTATATAATACCTATTTTGAATTTTTTTAAAACTTAGGGGGTATAACAAACTTAAAAAAAAATCTCTTTTAGTGATAATTTTGATTATTGAATTTGAAAATGGTAGCTACTTTTTAGCGAGGGAACTACAGTCTCCCTTAGCAAACTAGGTGGTTAAAGGATAATGCTTAAGGCACTTCCTGAAGTAATATGGGTAGTCGTTTTATGGTCCATAATTACACCCATACTAGCGGGAAGTAGAGGCAACTAGCCATATGAGTTTGGGTCAGTCATTATGTCACTCTAATCTTCTAACAAAAAAACCTTAATAAAAAAATTCTTCTAATAAAAATGGATTCTTATTCATTTTTGCATATAAAAAAGGAAGTTTTTCATTCAAAAACCTGCACTTCATTCATGTGCATTACACTACATCATTAGCATATCATGCATATGCAATGTTGAAAGTCATGGCTCTGAACCGAGTTATGAGTAAAACTGATAATGAACTTGACCTAACCTTAATCCACTTTAATTTTAGAGGAACTTCATTAAGAAGTAGGTTTTTAGAAACTTCAGGTCATGGACGTAATTCTCCAAGTTTACAAGGTAGTGTCTAGACCTTGACTCTAGTGTCTAACCTGGTTGCCTCATTCTAAGTAGACTCTTGGATAAGGAATTAGTTTGTACTCTACACCATGCACCTAGATCAACTCAGACAAGGTGTTGGTAGGCCGTGTCTTTTTCTTTGGCAGCATAGACATCTAAAGAGCGAAGTACCAGATTGAAATAAATCTTCGGAAAAGGGATGGATTACTAGCACAATTTTTCTAAGACCCCAAAACATGAGCGAACAAAAGATTCTATATCCGTCGGGGCATAAAAGATCATTGCAGAGAAACCACAAATTCTACCAAAAAGAAGCCAATACCAAAAAAACAATATTTGGCCTCAATGGTCCAAGCTTCTGATAGCCTGCAGATCTGATGGAGAATTGACTACACCGGCCAAGCTCCAAGAGAGTTGACTACACTGGTCGCTCCCCACTTCTTGTCCCGTTCTTCTAAACTTCTTCCCCCACTCATTGTGAACGAGCACGTTCCCGAACTTAGAAAGAAAATGCCCGATACCACGATGATGATTTACTGGAGGAGAAGATTTTATGGTAGTTCAACATCCAAGATGAGAAGAGCTAACGCCCTTCACAACCGGATACAATTATTCAGTGTTCATGTGGGATGCTTTGGGAGGGGGTTGATCTAAGATGATGTAAAGCCTTGAACTAGGCATATCTCGGATCCTATATAATAAGATCCGGCTCGTAAAGAGGAAACCAACAGAATTTGTTTCGTGTGAATCGGACTTCGTTTCGATTTGTTATGAATTTCGGAAGAAAGAGAAGTAAGGAAGGCTAAGATGTCATTAATCCATAATGACTGTCATTAAGACTAATTAAACATGATTAAATAAATTAATGACGATTGAAAGCCGCTAATGATCATTAGTAAACACTAATCAACAATTAACAAAAGATAAGCGTAAGCCGCGAAAGTTAAATCGCGATTAGTGAAAGTTAATCACGATTAGTGTTAATTAAGCGTCATTAGCGAATCTAGAATCCTCTAGAATGTTCTAACTTAGGCTCCAAGTTTGGGATAAGTTTTGGCTAAAACCATGGGCCAAAACCATGGGTCGCTAAACCATGGTTAAGGTCTAAACCATGGTTTTCTAACCATGGTTAGTGGTTTTCTGGGGCCTATAAATAGACCCCCCTACCCATTCATTCTCTACAACTTCCACTACCACCACCAACCCAAGGGCTAGGGTCGAGAGGTCGGGAGGAGGAGTGGGAGGCGAGGGAGGAGCGCTAGCGAAGCGCTGCCGGGAGAACGAGGAGAAGAAAGGTATGATCCTCTCTTAGTTGCTTCGTAAGCTAGGCTTTCAATTCATACTCTTGTTCTTCCAAGTTTTGTTTTTGATTCATATTTCTTTCCGATTCGTTTTCCTGTTGTGGTTCGAGGAGAAATCTGTGTAACACCTTACTTAGGTGCGGGCGGCTATGCACGTCAGTGACCCTGTGATTCGTCACACGTTCACTCATCTAAGACGCGTGGTGTCTACCGATTCTCCATCGTTTATGTTTCTATTCTTCGTATTATGCTTTTATAGTTATTTTGATGGAGAAATCTGTGTAATACCCTACTTAGGTGCGGGCGGCTGTGCACGTCAGTGACCCTGTGATTCGTCACACGTTCACTCACCTAAGATGTGTGGTGTCTACCGGTTCTTCATCTCTTGTTGTTGAGTATATTCTTTCAGTTTCGTTGTTATTTTCCTCTCGATTGATTTTATAGATGAAACTCTTTTCGTTTTTATTTTGAAATATGTCCCGATATAAGGGAAAACTCTGCCGAAATTTTCCGAGAAATATGTCCCGATATAAGGGGAAACTCTGCCGAAATTCTAAGAGAAAATATGTTCTTGACGTTCTTCGTGTTCTTCGCGTTCTTCGCGTTCTTCGTTCGTTCTTCGCGTTCTTAACATGTTCTTAGCGTTTTGATACGAAAAAAATGAAATTCGATCTTTTCAGGAGCCTTAAATTAGCCTTTCTAAAAACGCAACTCGGTAAAGCCTTGCATACACGAGAAAGAGCTTGATTAGGTAACGAAATCCTTCCTTTTGTTGTTGGGTTTTCATACGAAATTATTGAAATTCTTGATTTTGTATTCTTTGCTACGAGGAACCCTAATTTTGGTTATTTTTGAAAAAGTCTGAAGAATTGCTTTGTGATTCCCACTAAAATAAGATTTACGCATCAAATTGATGCGTTGGCTCTGAAAGTTAGGGTTTGGGAGTTAAAATAGGCTTAAATAGGAGTATATATATGGTTATGAATAATATATATGTGAGTCGATACTAAGTATTGCGGTTTAGGCAAATCAAAGACGTAACAAAAGAATGACATCATGTGAATTGGTGTGATTTGAGTTGGATCCCAAAAAGGATCTTGTGTCACGATAAGGATGACTGGGAGTAGTACTACAGGTCGGGCATGCAACCTGTAGGTTGTCGGAAGGAACCCGTATTGGCACTTCCCTACCTAGGTAGTACACGGTTGCCCTGTTATGATAAGTGCGCACAAATTGAATGTTTTGCAACGCGTGGTACCGGGAGCCAATATATTCGGGTTGGAACGACGGAAGATGTGGTCGTGCCATGTGGAGGCACGGGTGGTTTAATAGCGGATGGGTCACGATAACATGTATTTAAAGTCGCTAGGTTATTAAATGTTAGCCTGAGGTTTTAAGCAACCGAGTCCTCGAGGACGGTGTGCTCTTTTGTTTTTTTCAGGCTGAGGGTTGAGACCCTGTTTAATAAAAGAAAAGGAAATTGTCAGGGTAGTATTGGAGGATTGGTTGAGGCGACGTGCGGCGGCATAAGCTTACCAAGATCAACACAATCTCCAATCCTGAAGCATCCACAGCTTCGGAGTCCAAGAATGGTGGGGTTCCCCTGGACTAATCCCTGATGTGGAATAGAAAGGAATAGGACTTAAGTTAATGAAAAGGAATGGAATTTTTGTGATATCAAGTTTTGAAAAATTACACAATTTGTTTGCTTTTCTCTTCTTCGTTACTTAGCATTCGCTAATTTTTATCCTATGATTTATGGAAAACCCAACAGGTATCGGTGAGCAATCGCAAGGACTTTAAAACTCATCCGGCTTACATACTAGACATCCAACCAGCCACAGTAGCTTTACTCTTTAAGGTAGTTAGAAATATTTTGTGTATTTTCCTTTCAAGCTGATGTACATGTAAATGGTTATAGTGGGACAGTGTATCATCTGAACTATATTTTGTGAATGGAAAAGTGTTGAAATACTTTCTTCCGAGTATTTTTATTTGCAGTATATTTCTGAATGTTAGTTGTGATTGCTGAATAAATTATTGCTGAGTAACAAGATCCGGATATGGGAGGATCCGACGACCCGGGAAACGGGGTCGCGACAGATTGGTATCAGAGCTTGGTTACTCCAGTAATTTATTTAGTAATTAATAACTATGAGCGGTATTCAGAAACTAAGGTTGTATTAAGATCCTTTGATCTTAATAAATGACTGCAGTACCATTCACAAGTCATTGTCCCTTATGTACATCATGCTAAGACATATAGGATCTGACCTTTGACCTTGACTCATCCCACGATCATGGCAGATCAAGACATGTCTAGACAATTAGCAGCTATGATGGCAATGCTCCAAGACATGGGGCAAAGGCAACAAGCATTGGAGGAGAGGCTTAATGCACAGGCTGAGAGACCTGAGGCATCTAAGTCTGCGGATGCTAGGATTGAAGGTTCTGTTCATCTTTCTGAGGAAGAATCTAGTTACCATCCTTCAACTGAGTCTGCTCCTACCCCGGTTGAAGGAGCAATGGAGAAGGCCCTTCTTAGACACCAAACATTACTAGATAATTACTGAAAGGGAAAAATTCCTCGATTCAAAGGTGTAGAGACACCTGCCGAGGCTGAATTATGGCTTGATGACGTCAGTAGGATGTTGAGAATAATACACGCACCAGCAGATACTTGGGTGCACTTTGCTGATTACTCCTTAGCAGACTATGCAAGACGATGGTGGAGAGCAATTTCCAAGAAGTTAGCAGACCCTGTTCCATGGGATATCTTCGAAGAGAGGTTCCGAGCTCACTTTTGTCCCTCTCATTGGGAAGAATTAAAGAGGAGAGAGTTGGCTTCTCTGAATCAGGGTTCTAAGACTGTACGAGATTATCATATCCACTTTACTGAGCTACTACGGTACTCACCAGCTCTACAAGCTTCACCACAAGAGTGTCTTACCAAATTTGTTAGTGGTCTTCAGGGAGATCTACGAGAAAAGCTTGCTGGTTTTAGAGCCACAACCGTAGATGAAGCAATGGACATCGCCTCTCGTATTGAGATGGAGAGGGATGAAAATTGCCAAAGAAGAAGTTTCCACTTTAATGGTGGACCGTCCAAAAGCAAGACACATTATAATCGTAGAGATCGTCGCTATCATCCAGCCAGTTCCAATATAAGCTCACCACAAACCTTGGGTCAGGAATTATCAGGAAGAAGGGGTTTCTCTAGACCTCCACTATATCCTCGCGACTCAGCAGCAGGAGCTATCACCTCTGTGGCTGGATCTTCAGCTCAAACAGGAGCACGTTTGTGTTTTTACTGTCATCAGGAAGGCCACATCAATAAAGATTGTCCGAAGTTGAGAGGTTCAGGATTTAAATCAACCCCAATTAATAGTATAACATCCACCTCGAGTAATGGAGCAACACATGGAGGAAGACATGGTAGAGGTCGAGGCTTACAAGGAGCGTCTCCTACACAACAACCACCACAAAGTGTTGCGGGTTCTAGCTTGCCTATTCCTAATGGCCAGCTCAATGCAATTACTGAAGAACAAGCCTACAATTCTGGCACAGTCGTACGAGGTACCGTTATTATTCATGGCTTTTCAGTACATGCCTTTTTTTATTCTGGTGCTTCACATTCATTTATTGCTCGACGGTTAGTACCCACTTTGGGTAAGAAACCAGTAGAAGTACAACAGTCCTATCTGATCAAGGGACCAGGAGGACAAGTGTTTATAATCCGAGAAATGTTGGATAATTGCATAGTAGTGATAGCAGGACATCAGTTACCTGTTTCACTACTACTAATCGAAATGGAGGACTTTGATCTTATACTAGGAATGGATTGGCTAGAAAGGCATCATGCATGTCTTGACTGTTTCCAGAAGACAGTAACATTCCACCTTCCTAACTCGATAGAGTTCCAGTTCATTGGAAAGACATCCAATGATAATATCAAATATATCTCTACATTGAAGGCACAACAGTTGTTAGAGCAAGGGTGCCAAGGTTATTTAGCTTATGTATCCACTACATCAGGGTCAGAAAGAATGATAGAAGATGTGCCTATAGTCTGCGAGTTTACTGATGTATTTCCAGAGGAACTACCTGGATTACCACCTGAGCGAGAGATTGAATTTGAAATCTCTCTTATACCTGATACTCAGCCTATCTCTATCCCTCCATATAGGATGGCACCAGCTGAGTTACGAGAGTTAAAGGTACAATTGCAAGAACTGTTAGATAAAGGATTCATTCATCCTAGTACTTCACCATGGGGTGCACCTGTCTTATTTGTTAGGAAAAAGGATGGCTCGATGCGGTTGTGCATTGACTATAGACAACTAAACAAGAGGACAATAAAGAACAAGTATCCTCTGCCAAGAATAGATGATCTCTTTGATCAGTTACAAGGTTCAAGTGTGTATTCCAAGATTGATTTAAGATCTGGATACCATCAGTTGAAAATTAAAGATACAGATATTCCCAAGACAGCTTTTCGAACTAGATACGGGCATTATGAATTCTTAGTTATGCCTTTTGGACTAACAAATGCCCCAGCAGCCTTCATGGATCTCATGAATAGAGTATTCAAGGAGTTCTTAGATCACTTTGTAGTAGTCTTTATTGATGATGTGCTTATTTACTCAAAGGATAAGTATCTGCATGAACATCATCTCAGGAAGGCACTTGAAACTCTAAGGAAGAACAAACTGTATGCTAAATATAGCAAATGTGACTTCTGGCTATCTGAAATATCTTTCTTAGGCCATGTTATTTCTGGGGAAGGTATATCAGTTGATCCTACAAAGGTTAGTGAGGTGATGTGTTGGGAACGCCCGAAGACTGTCACAGAAATACGATCTTTTCTGGGTTTAGCTGGATATTATAGAAGATTCGTGAAGGACTTTTCACGGATAGCATTGCCAATGACTAGACTAACTCAAAAGGAGGTCCCATTCTTATGGTCTGATACATGTGAAGCTAGTTTTCAGACACTGAAAGAATGCCTAACATCTGCACCAATCCTTACTCTACCCTACGGGAGTGAAGGGTTTACAGTGTACACTGATGCATCAAAAGAAGGACTTGGGGCGGTTCTTATGCAACATGGTAAGGTAGTTGCGTATGCATCACGACAGCTCAGGACACATGAGAAGAACTACCCAACACATGACCTTGAATTAGCTGCCGTAGTGTTCGCTTTAAAGATTTGGAGACACTACCTGTATGGTATTACTTTTGAAATCTTCACCGATCATAAAAGCTTGAAATATCTATTTGATCAGAAGGAACTCAATATGAGACAGAGACGGTGGCTAGAGTTGCTGAAAGACTATGATTGCACTATCTCCTACCACCCTGGTAAGGGGAACGTCGTAGCAGATGCCCTTAGCAGAAGAACTTATTCACCCGGGTTAGTGAGTGCTATCCACTTCTGGGGTTTACTATCAACGTTAAGTGAATGGAAACCATTTGATAGTAGTGCTGATACTATAACTATTCCTCATCGATACAAACCAGAAATATGGGATAAAATAAAGAAAGTACAGGAGGATGATCCAGTCCTCAAAGACTTAAAACAACAACTTGAGAAGAATAAGATAGAGGGATTCCAGATATAAGATGGTTTACTGTATAATCATCACAGAGTTTGTGTACCAAACACACCTGAACTAAGGAAAGACATCTTACGAGAAGCTCATTGTTCTAGATTATCAATTCATCCAGGAATTACGAAGATGTATAAGGATCTTCATTCATACTTTTGGTGGCCGGGAATGAAGAAAGATGTTGCTGAGTTTGTGAATTCATGTTTCACTTGCCAGCAGGTAAAGGCTTCACACCAAAAGCCACCAGGATTATTGCAACCCCTCCCTATACCTGAATGGAAATGGGAAAGCATTTCCATGGATTTCGTTACTGGCTTACCTCAGACGACTGGTAGTAAAGATAGTATCTGGGTTATAATAGATCGTCTGACAAAGGTAGCACACTTCATTCCGATAAGCTTATCTTTCACTCCAGACCAGCTGGCTGAGTTATATATTACACACGTGATTCGCCTCCATGGTATTCCGAAGGAAGTAGTTTCTGATCGAAATTCACGATTCACCTCACACTATTGGGAGAACTTCATGAAATCCCTAGGTACACAACTATGCTTGAGTACAGCATATCATCCACAAACAGATGGTCAGTCAAAACGTACGATTCAAACACTAGAGGATATGCTACGAGCATGTACCTTAGAATGGAAGGGATCGTGGATTAAACATTTGCCTCTTGTAGAATTCACCTACAATAATAGTTACCATACAAGTATTGGCATGGCACCATTTGAAGCACTATATGGACGAAAGTGTACTACTCCTTTGTGTTGGCAAGAGGTCGGAATAAAGAACCTTTATGATTCAGATAGACGTCAGGAGACACAGGAAGCTGTAGAACTTGCTAGAAAAAGACTATTAACTGCTCAGAGTCGCCAGAAAAGTTATAGTGATACCCGGAGAAGAGACCTTGAATTTGAGGTAGGCGACTTTGTATTTCTCAAAGTATCACCTATGAAGGGTGTTCAGAGGTTTGGCTTGCGTGGGAAGTTAGCACCCAGGTTCGTGGGTCCCTTTGAAATTATTCAACGGATTGGAAAAGTTGCCTATAGACTTGCACTTCCTCCACATCTTTCGGCAATACATGATGTATTTCATGTATCAAATCTGAGAAAGTACGTTAGGGATCCAGAGCATAAGATAAGTTATGATGATTTACATGTTGAGCCAGACTTGACATACCAAGAGATACCTGTGCAAATACTTGAAAGGGATATCAAGAAGTTGAGAAACAAAGAGGTGCCTCTAGTTAAAATATTGTGGCGAAACCAAGAGTTTGAAGAAGCCACATGGGAACCTGAGGTAGAAATGAGAGAAAAATATCCGTACTTGTTTGAATGATAAAATTATGTATATGTTCATTTTAAATGACATGACGTTCATTCTCTTTAAGGTTGTTATGATTTCAATCCTCTTTAAGGTTGTTATACCTGCATTTCTAGTCTCGAGGACGAGACTTCCTTTAAGGTTGTTATAATTGTAAAGTCTTGAACTTGGCATATCTCGGATCCTATATAATAAGATCCGGCTCATAAAGAGGAAACCAACCGAATTTGTTTCGTGTGAATCGGACTTCGTTTCGATTTGTTATGAATTTCGGAAGAAAGAGAAGTAAGGAAGGCTAAGATGTCATTAATCCATAATGACTGTCATTAAGACTAATTAAACATGATTAAATAAATTAATGACGATTGAAAACCGCTAATGATCATTAGTAAACACTAATCAACAGTTAACAAAAGATAAGCGTAAGCCGCGAAAGTTAAATCGCGATTAGTGAAAGTTAATCACGATTAGTGTTAATTAAGCGTCATTAGCGAATCTAGAATCCTCTAGAATGTTCTAACTTAGGCTCCAAGTTTGGGATAAGTTTTGGCTAAAACCATGGGCCAAAACCATGGGTCGCTAAACCATGATTAAGGTCTAAACCATGGTTTTCTAACCATGGTTAGTGGTTTTCTGGGGCCTATAAATAGACCCCCCTACCCATTCATTCTCTACAACTTCCACTACCACCACCAACCCAAGGGCTAGGGTCGAGAGGTCGGGAGGAGGAGTGGGAGGCGAGGGAGGAGCGCTAGCGAAGCGCTGCCGGAGAACGAGGAGAAGAAAGGTATGATCCTCTCTTAGTTGCTTCGTAAGCTAGGCTTTCAATTCATACTCTTGTTCTTCCAAGTTTTGTTTTTGATTCATATTTCTTTCCGATTCGTTTTCCTGTTGTGGTTCGAGGAGAAATCTGTGTAACTCCCTACTTAGGTGCGGGCGGCTATGCACGTCAGTGACCCTGTGATTCGTCACACGTTCACTCATCTAAGACACGTGGTGTCTACCGATTCTCCATCGTTTATGTTTCTATTCTTCGTATTATGCTTTTATAGTTATTTTGATGGAGAAATCTGTGTAATACCCTACTTAGGTGCGGGCGGCTGTGCACGTCAGTGACCCTGTGATTCGTCACACGTTCACTCACCTAAGATGTGTGGTGTCTACCGGTTCTTCATCTCTTGTTGTTGAGTATATTCTTTCAGTTTCGTTGTTATTTTCCTCTCGATTGATTTTATAGATGAAACTCTTTTCGTTTTTATTTTGAAATATGTCCCGATATAAGGGGAAACTCTGCCGAAATTTTCCGAGAAATATGTCCCGATATAAGGAGAAACTCTGCCGAAATTCTAAGAGAAAATATGTTCTTGACGTTCTTCGTGTTCTTCGCGTTCTTAACATGTTCTTAGCGTTTTGATACGAAAAAATGAAATTCGATCTTTTCAGGAGCCTTAAATTAGCCTTTCTAAAAATGAAACTCGGTAAAGCCTTGCATACACGAGAAAGAGCTTGATTAGGTAACGAAATCCTTCCTTTTGCTGTTGGGTTTTCATACGAAATTATTGAAATTCTTGATTTTGTATTCTTTGCTACGAGGAACCCTAATTTTGGTTATTTTTGAAAAAGTCTGAAGAATTACTTTGTGATTCCCACTAAAATAAGATTTACGCATCAAATTGATGCGTTGGCTCTGAAAGTTAGGGTTTGGGTTTTAAAATAGGCATAAATAGGAGTTTATATATGGTTATGAATAAAATATATGTGAGTCGATACTAAGTATTGCGGTTTAGGCAAATCAAAGACGTAACAAAAGAATTACATCATGTGAATTGGTGTGATTTGAGTTGGATCCCAAAAAGGATCTTGTGTCACGATAAGGATGACTGGGAGTAGTACTACAGGTCGGGCATGCAACCTGTAGGTTGTCGGAAGGAACCCGTATTGGCACTTCCCTACCTAGGTGGTACACGGTTGCCCTGTTATGATAAGTGCGCACAAATTGAATGTTTTGCAACGCGTGGTACCGGGAGCCAATATATTCGGGTTGGAACGACGGAAGATGTGGTCGTGCCATGTGGAGGCACGGGTGATTTAATAGCGGATGGGTCACGATAACATGTATTTAAAGCCGCTAGGTTATTAAATGTTAGCCTGAGGTTTTAAGCAATCGAGTCCTCGAGGACGGTGTGCTCTTTTGTTTTTTTCAGGCTGAGGGTTGAGACCCTGTTTAATAAAAGAAAAGGAAATTGTCAGGGTAGTATTGGAGGATTGGTTGAGGTGACGTGCGGCGGCATAAGCTTACCAAGATCAACACAATCTCCAATCCTGAAGCATCCACAGCTTCGGAGTCCAAGAATGGTGGGGTTCCCCTGGACTAATCCCTGATGTGGAATAGAAAGGATAGGACTTAAGTTAATGAAAAGGAATGGAATTTTTGTGATATCAAGTTTTGAAAAATTACATAATTTGTTTGCTTTTCTCTTCTTCGTTACTTAGCATTCGCTAATTTTTATCCTATGATTTATGGAAAACCCAACAGGTATCGGTGAGCAATCGCAAGGACTTTAAAATTCATCCGGCTTACATACTAGACATCCAACCAGCCACAGTAGCTTTACTCTTTAAGGTAGTTAGAAATATTTTGTGTATTTTCCTTTCAAGCTGATGTACATGTAAATGGTTATAGTGGGACAGTGTATCATCTGAACTATATTTTGTGAATGGAAAAGTGTTGAAATACTTTCTTCCGAGTATTTTTATTTGCAGTATATTTCTGAATGTTAGTTGTGATTGCTGAATAAATTATTGCTGAGTAACAAGATCCGGATATGGGAGGATCCGACGACCCGGGAAACGGGGTCGCGACAGATGACTTCTGAGTTAGGTCTAGATGATGATTTGTACAACTTGGAGATTGTTGTTCTCAAGCCCTAATTTTTATAAGGAGTTCCGTTACATTATTAATCCAAAGGTTGAGTTGAGATCCATTTTTAACTTTTGTTCATGACCGTTGAATAGAACCCAATATCATTCCACTTTTGTATTTCATCTTAGTTGCTCGGGGATGAGAATGGTTTAAGTATGGGGGATGATGCATATGTGATTCATATCTCTAAAAGATGAAAATAGAGCTATGTTCCCAAGTAATTCCTTGCATTATTAATTTAAATTGCATTTCTATCATTCATGCATTGGTAATTAATATTCATGTTTTAGCATGCATAATTACATTTAATAAGAAGCCAAAATCCTTGTACATTATAACCTGTATAATTCCATAACTTCCCATATACTTATTTATTTTCAGCTAACTCCAAATTTATTAAAATCAACTTTACTGTGTACATATTACTAAAATTAATCAAGGAAAATACCAAAAAATAATAACTTATATATTTACCCAATAAAACTCAAATCCTAATTCTGAGGCCAAAAGCCGTAAATGTCAAAATATCTCTCATACAATCTTCTATGAACCTATTCACTTTTGAATTAATGTACATTTAGTTATATACAAAATAAGACTAAATTCAAAAGAATCAGAATTCATATGTGAAACTTGGATTTCAGGACCTCATTGTACATTGTATATTTTGACTGTTTTGAATCTTATTTTGTGTATAAAATTAAGTCTATTTAATTTATTACTTTTCATTTATTTTATTTGATTTATGATTCAATAAATTATATAAAAATCCAGATCCAAATTGAATCAAAAATCAAAGAAAATAAATCTCTCTAAGTTTGTATATATGCCCCTTTTATTTTACTTCTCTATTTTTTTTAATTATTAAAAATCCAAAAAAAGGTAGATTAGTGTGTTATTTTAGTTTTTATTTCATCTAATTTCTCTTTATTTTTTTTACTTAAAAACAAAAAATTTTGCAAAATACAAAATACTGGTATTTTATATCTATAGAGTTCCTCAAAAAACACGTTTTGGACAGATGATCTCTTTTGCGTTTCAACCCTTCATGAAAGTTGTAGATCTCATTGAGACCAACAACTTTTATGTTGAGCAATTTTATTTTGGAATCTCCTTCTATTTAATTTCCCATTTTCTTTATTGTTCTCTCTAGTCAACGCTTCTAGTCGATCACTCTTCACCACGTTGCGACCGCTTATATGCCACCTCGCACCCATTCATCTTGTACTCGTTGACTGGTCAACCCCCCTTGTCTTTTAGCCTCACCCATCGAGGACATTGGATCAAGATCGATCCAGTGACTGATATCACTCCTGCTCTCACTCATCTTCTCATGCCCCTTCTCTTCACTGTCCTGGGCTATTGGATTGAGACTAATCTAGCGGTGCATGTATCATCACCACCTTCCTATAGTGATCCCGCTTTGCCCCTCTCCTATCCGATCAGTGCTGCCCGTTCACCTCTTCCCATGCATCCTTCTCCCTCACCTCCTCTGATCACCTCTCGGTCTTTCTCCTCATATCCTCTTCCAGATGTGCCATCGACCACCTCATCTTGAAAACCTACCCATGCCTCTATTGTTAACACCATCGCCTCCTTGATCCCCTAGTGTAATCTCCACTATTGCTATGCATCATCTATGTTATGACGATCCGGCCTTTACTCCCCAAGAACCTCCTATAAAACCCGACCTCCACCTCCACCTCCATTACCAGACATCACCACTTACAAAAGCCTTCCCCCTCTAGCTCCGTTCCCCTCACTAGTGATAGAGGCCAAGAGGTTCTATTTCGAACGAAGGCAATTTTGAAATTCAGGTGTGATCCACAATGCTTCCTTGGTCGTGTAGTGCTCTCCGAGCTGCAGAGCTCAAGTACTCTATTTGTCGGGTCCTTCGAGCAAAGACCTCTAAGATGTTTCATCCTTCTCTCCTAGGCGTTCAAGCACTCCATCTTCTCCTGTGAAGAACCACCCCCAGGTAGATCTCTTTCCTTCCCTATTTCTTCATCTTCTTCTTTCGCATTTGCTCGCCTGCCACCACTCTTCTTCTCCGTCGACCATCACTAACCATCCCACCTTCGATCCCCATTGACCAACTTCACTCTCCCTTCTCTCCATCCATTTCCCTTCTACATCCTAGGTGATGAATCTGCATTTCATCATCTTTATTCATTTATTTTTGCTTAAAATCCCTTATAAAACACATGTATATAATACTAACTACATATTCTTACTAACTTGAATCTGTGTGTAAATATTGTACATATATTGTTTTTTAACCTAAAATAAATAAATAAAGGAAAAATAAAGAAAATAAAAAGAATAAGAAGAAGAAGATTGTATATATGATAGATACAGGCTGACCCTAACCCGGAGAGAAGGTCATGACTTGACCTGATCGACCAGGAATAAAGTAGGGGGAGATAGGGCCCTTCATCAGAAAAATCCAAAAAAATGTGTGTTGTAAAGACTTCTCCTTTATTTTGTGCATACTTGTATAAAACTTACGCTATTTTATTTATCCATAAATTGACCACAAATAAAATAATTTTCCAAATAAAAATTGTAAATAAAATTGTTTTATAAATAATATAAATAATAAAATCATGTATAAAATAAAAGTAGTCAGATCCGGAAAAGGCCATAAAGTTATAATTGAAAGACCAATTCCGGCTCCATATGAACTTATATTGAACCAAACTCACTTCCATTGTATTCTAATTTAAATTATCTTTAAAATGGTCGTGGTTTCATAATTTTTGGAGCTACGGTTGAAAAGTCAGTTTTCTGGGTGGTTTGTGCAATTTTACTATTTTTTATTGTATTTATTTTTTGTACATATTATATTTCTAATAATTGCAAATATTGTTCACAAGTAATTTAAAGTAAGCAAAAAAATTTAATTTAAAAAAAATTAACAAAATTATTTCCTTATTTGTACATGTGTATAATGTACTATATGTATGTATCATATGTATATAAACCTTTTCCTTAAATAACTATCTCAAAAAAACTAAATAATTAACCTTTTTTAATTATTAAATAAAATGATGAAAATAATTCATTTAATTAATTATTTGTATATAAAAATATACCATAAGTGTATAATTCAATAATTACCTTAATTAGCCACCATTAAGGTGGCTCTTTATTTTTTGACCATTAGTTATTATTATTAATATTGTAATTACGAAAATTCATTTTTTATTTAATTTATTTAATTTTTTTTATTAATTCCACCACTAAACACCTTCCTCTTTTGTAAATATCTTCCTTTTTCAGATTTCATCTTCTTTTTAATGGGTCTCCTTTCCTTCATTATTCTTTGATCAATCTTTGGTGGAGAGGAGCTTATTTTTCCGAGAGCCATCTTGTTGAAGAGGAGCGCCGAGCTATCTGGTGACAGCGAGTCGGTCTTCGTCGAGGCCATCACAGCATTTTCCACTCCTAAGGGGAGATCCACATTTTTTCTCTTATTTTTATCCTAGGTTAATCGTAGTTTACTTTCGCATTTTCATTTCCTCATCAAAAATTTTCAAGATTTTAGAATCCATCACGATTTGGTTCGCTATCGATCTCGATTTTTCATCTCACATCTCGATCTATTCGCGTTCTTATTCTACCTCACACAATCTTCCAACTTCGACCGTACTTAGTGGCTGGAGACTCGGATCCATTCCTCATTTTCGCCGGATCCTCGTTCACGCATTCCATTTTGATTTTGGGACCAAGCTGTCGCGCTCGCATCCTCATTTGTTTATAAATAATAATAATAATAAAAAATATAAAGTTTTCTCGCTAACATTTGTTTTGTAAAATAAAATTAAAAATAAAAAATAAATAAAAAAAGTAAAAAAATAAAAAAATTTACAAAATTTTACAGTTTCTTTTTAAAAAATAAAAAAATAAGAAAATTTTTTATTTCTGTTTACAAAAAATAAAAAAATTAGAAAAATTAAAAATTGTCACAGTTGCTCGACTCCACGGCGACGCCTAAACCGTTCCTATCCCGTCGTCATGCTGCTTGGGAGCAACGTCCGCCCTCCACCAGCGGCCGCCGCTCACATGGCGGTGCCTCCATCAACGCCTCGAGCATCCACCGCAGCACCCATACGATCATCAGCCCCTCCACGTGAAGCGGAGCCACGCCGCTACTGACTGCACCTACCCACTGACGGATCACCTCTACCTTCGTCCAAACCCACAGAGCCCAACACCGTCAGTGACTCGCCCTCGCGACCTCCTCCGTGACCTCCGCCCAGCGCGAGCAGCACGACGCCACCACTAACAACTCACCCTCGTGGCCTCCTCTATGACCTCTGCCCAACGCGAGCAGCGCGATGCCACCGCAACCACCTGCAGCCCACGCTCCATCGTCCGCCGCTATCCTAGCCGACCGCCCTGCATCCATCGTCCGCCGGCACATGAGAAGGAGGGGCGGCTGGCCCCCTTCTCCTTGGCTTTTGGATTGAAACACAAGTAAGTCAGGAAGAACCCTAGCATTTCCTTAAGAAAAATTGAAAATTTTCATTCAAGTCCCTGGAATTTTGGAGAATTACGCAAAAGCCCCCCTGCTCTAGCAAGTTATGTGTGTGGCACATTTCATTGGGTAATTTATAGTTTTATTCCTCTATTTATTTCTATTATTTTTTGAATTCAAAGCCATTAAATAATTTCCTTTAAGTCCCTGTATTTCCAGGCTTTATTTGCTTGCTCTTTCGATTGAAATAAATCTTTTTGTGGTTCTATAAATTCTGTAAAAATTGTTTTATATTCCTGTCATTTATCTCCCCATTGTATACAAATTTCATTGCATTTTGTTCTTATTTGCTATTATTAAAAATTCAAAAACAACATCATTTTCTCTATTTGAGCTTAGAATATTCATAGAAATTTGATTATTAATAAAAAAACTTCTAAGAAAATTAGATTAGCTGTGTTTTATTGTCTTTTATTTTCTATCCAATTTTCATGCACTAAGTATTCATAAAACCCAAAAAATTGGAAAATACCAAAATATTAGAAAAATCACACAAAATTCTACAAAAATCTAAAAATTATGATTTCACTTCTTATTTGTAGATATTTGTTTATAGTTTAGCATAAAATTAATCTTTAGGAGTTTTAAGGAATCAAAATATTTTTAAGTTGCAAATTAAACCAAGTTATGCACATTTTATCATTTTTGCCCCGGTTTAACTTTAAAAAAAATACAAAAACATCTGAAAATTTTACAAAAATTCCCAAAAATATATCAAAGCCTTTAAAACCCAAAATATTTTCTCTATAATTTTCTGGATATTTCTGATTATTTTTAAAAATACCAACAAGTGTGGTGTGCATATTTCTTCACTTGTGCATATTGTATGCAAAAATCAAAATCATTTTAAATAAAAAATAAGAAAACAAAAAAATAGAATAAAAAATTTAAAAAAGACAAAAATCTTGTAAAAAACCAAGAGTAGTGTACAATGAGATTCATTTCATACTTTCATTGAATTATTTCATTGGATAGAATAACCCTCGGGAATTGTAGCCTCCCTGAGTTCGATCATGTTGCTATACATGTTAATTAAATAGCAAAAAGTTTCTATTGCTACATTTTCCTATAATTATTTGGGCTTGAAAAATAATATTTTTTGTTTTGTTGCGAGATTTTTAGGGTTACGGCAACATTGCATTTATTTTCATATGAATAAAACCTTGAAAAACCCGTTTCAACAAAATGACACCATTGCCGGGGAGGCACATCGTGGGTAGTTAGGTTTCTCTTTTAACCTGCTGTTCTTGATTGTAAATATCTGTTTATATTTTGCCCCATTAATTCATTATTCATATTCACTGTATTTAAATCATTTTTCCTGCTCAAATTTTATAATTGTGTTTCTTACACATTCTCTCTTTTCTTTTTCTTGCGAGGGCCCGTAGAGAGAAGGAGACGATCTTAAGAGAGCCGAAGTACCAAAGCGAAGCGGAGGCAGCTTGATTCTAAACCGATCTGCAGGATAGCGTGGGAGGAAGAGAAGAAGAATTGAAGGAGACAAAAAATCAGACTTTATTTATTTATTTTTTTTTCTAGGATTTGAACCATTGTAACGGACATTCATTTGTTGTGAGGTCTGTTTCGCCAAGTGTTGGTGCACTTGGGTGACCTCACCGATTTTGTTTTCATCACCTTATTTTCCTTTTTTTCACGTGGATTTCTTTAGCTACATGTTGATTGCTTTAAATAATTTGCTTGAGCCAGGTAATTAATTAGGTCCAAAAACCCTAAATAAGAATTTTTGTACCTATAGAATAGAGCGTAATTAGACTTAGTCAAATTAACCTGTTCTTGCCCATTAATAGAAGTTATTGTTAGGACGGTTCACTTGCATTTGCATACAGTTTAGTTTTTTTTTCTGTATTTAATTTCTGTGCGGATCACCCTGCATGTAGAGTGTTGGCGACAAGGTATGCATCTCTAACCCCTACATGCATCATAGTGTTTATTCACGCATTGACATTTCCGATCTCCTTCCTTGTTTTCACTCACATACGTAAAAAATGAATTTGGACGTTCGGTAGGTGATAAACCCAAAAAATGATCATCAGTCATGTATTCCATACAAGGCGGAAACATCGTCGTCGAGGTGACCGACGAAGACCTTGGATTTAATTAGCAAGTAACCCACAATATCAATTAAAGGCGATAAATAACACAAGTGAGGTTAAAACTTATTTTCTCTACCATAAAATGCATAGCAAGTAAGCATGTACAGGTTGAACCACCGAGAGCAATATAAGTAGCTTAAGGTTATATATGAACAACCAACTCATTCATCACGTATATTCATTTATGGTTTTTGTGGGTTTTTGATTTTATATTACCTTATTTTTTATTTTATTTCTTTTTGATTTTTATATTTTTATAATTTGATTTTTAATTTTTTGCTTTTGTATTTTCTTTTTATATTATATATATATATTTTAAATAGAAATATAAAGCTATATAGAGTATATATACAATCTAGATACGAGAGTAAATAAATATATATATATATATAATAGGTAAAAAAATCAAAATATAAGAAATAAATATTATTTGAGTTTTATATAATTTTTTACTATTTTTGTGATTTTTACAGAAATTTTGCTAATTTTTATAGATTTTTAAAGTAAAAAATACCCAAAATCAGGGTTAAAAATAAATATCCGAAATTAAAATAGAGGTAAAAAAATATCAAACAGAATCAAAATGTCTTTAAATTGAAGATAATAATATAGAGAAAAATGTAAAACAGAAAACAAAATTTTTGGATTTTTTTAAGAATTTTTTATATTTTAAAAGGTTTTAGAGTTTTTCTATTTTTTGATTTTTCTTTTATATTTTTTAGTGATTTTTAGCCTAAAGTGGTAGAACACAAAAGTACATAAATTATATTTCTTGGTAATTTTTCAAAAGGTTTTTATAATTTTTATATATTTTTTAGTGCAAACAGGGACAATAGTGCAAGTTTTTGTTTTTTTATAAATAATAAACAATCTTAAAATGCAAAATAAAAATATACACGTGAAAGA